>OX276329.1:34827500-35427500 GCA_946251845.1 Andrena fulva
TTAGCTGGCAGTAATTGGGGTGTCAGTAATTCAGTCACACACGTTTTACAGGTGTCAGTAATAGATCTAGAAATATGTTTTTTAGATTAATGAATTTATATATAAAAATAGAAATTCTAAGACCCACAAAATGTTTTTTATGAAGTAAACATATTAAACCATAATAAACAAAATAAAAAACTTATACTTTTAGTCAATAAATACAGATACTATGTAATAATATTAGAGTCAGTCCTTAATGTGTTAGTAATTGGGGCTTCTACCCTAGGACTTGGATTTTTTTGTATACTTTTAAAGCAACCTTCATCCTGCTAGAATTTTTTTTTTTATGAAAAATTGTACAAAATGGCCGCGGACAAAATGGCTTCCCGGAGGACTGCAAAAAAACTGGCCCACACTCCCGGGAATGACTGGACCATCCACCTAGCGTAGGATCTTTTTGATATTTCAATTATTCGATTTTTTACAACCATTTCAGTGCAAATTTTTAAGTAAAAAATTAAAGTCAGTTCTTCAAACTGCTATAATTTCCAAAATAATTCGACTTTGGAGAAAATCCTACGCTAGATGGAAGATAATATATGTATATTCCGCGACCATTTTGTACAATTTTTCATAAAAATTTTTTTTTTCTAGCAGAATAAAGGTTGCTTTAAAACTATATAAAAATTCCAAGCCCTATATTTTTATTTATACGAACAGAAACATCCGTAACTTTGTATTTTGTTATAGTGGCTTCAGGGTGGGGTCCCCCCTTAAACAAATTTGTTCTTCAGAAAAATATAAGACCACATAAATTATTTATTTTCACGTGTTCATTCCTGTTCTTTTCATTAATAAATAAAAGCTATGAAGAAATATGCGTTTTCTTGAATACACATACTATTACCTAAAAATTAGTAGACGCCCCATTTCGAGGAAAAACATGAGTGCTCACGTTAGGTATAACCGACCAAGTTCATAATTCTTAATTTTCGGTAAATACAAATTTAAAGTTCAATCCATTAAAATAAATCTAGTAATAATGGGAAGCCATCTAGTTTCTTAATGTTAGTTATTTAGTTATGGTTAGGCTTCTAACAGTATTGTACTGCAGCCTCGCCATTTACTTCGCTTGTCTTTATGTATTATTTATTTCTCTGTATGTGTCAAGTAATAAAGACGAATAATAATAATAATAATAATTGCAAAATACATCAGTTTTTCCACATATGGATTTTTATTAATCTACTGAGGAAACCTTAGAAAGTAATTGCTTCCATCAATCTTGAAGGATTTTAGGGTGGAATAACGGACTTGGTCAGATCTTCTTGGATCCTACGTTTCGAGACAAAGTTACCCGCGACTTTGTTTCGTTGAAGGTCAGCACACTCACATCGTTGCATGCTTACTTTCATAAGTTATAACACTATGACACCAGAAGCATGTCAACCCATGAAAAAACATCGATGACCTTGATATCTTTAAAAACTGTTTTCGAAAAAAAAAAAAATCAAATCGTCGTAATTCGATGTTCAGTTTCTGGTGGACCACCCTGTATAATGATTCTCGTATACTCACAAAATTTATGCGCCTTGTCCAGAAGCCAATAAACCAGCGTGTAAAATTTGAGGAAAATCCGCCTGGCAGCTTATTCTCTATAAATTCCTGAAGAAAATACCCATTAATATGGCAGTATAATTACTGGCCTTCGAAGGAGAAAGCTCTAAAAATCGATTTTTTTTTAACCTTCTAAACGAGACTGCCCCCTTAGTGCGCAACAGGCTATTCCGTCTCGCAAAATTCGAACGTGATCCCCTCTCCCGCCACCCAGCCCCGGAGACCACTTTCTAACCGGTCCCGCGGTGTCTGCCTGCGTCCGGTTCCTTTCGGTTCTCCTGCGAGTGTGACTCATTAGCGCGGCGCGCGCAGTCGAGCCCGAACCCGGCAATTAGGTGAATAAAACGCTGCCCCCTCGAAACGGTACATCGAGCAGAGGACGGAGGGGCGGGCCGCGTACCGGCTACCAGCGCGGCGCGCGGCGGAAAGGTGAGCGCGAAGGTCAGCGCCGCTCTCTTTTGCCCGTCGAGGGGCATACGGGCGTAGGGAAATGGAGCGCGTTACCGTAAGCCACGTTAGAGCAAGGTGCTTGACAGGTGAGCACCAAGGTCTCGGTGGAAGGTCGTGCCAGTAGCTGGCAGAGCCATCGTAGTCGGCTCGCGTCGTTTCTCCTTGCCCCGCTGTCATTTGGTGGCAGTGCACAATTCCTAGGCATTCCGAAACTCGCGTCTTCCAAGACTGCCGTACTGCGAATCGCCTGGCTCCATCAGCTCGTGAAATTGGTCGAGCTCTCGGGGGTTCGGCTTGTCGAAGGCTAGCCTGTCGAGCTCGGTGCGTTTGTTCGTAGGGATAAGGAACGAGACATCCGCAGCAGAAATTCAAAATCTTCCTACTCTTTGTTTTGCTTATGAAAATACAATTAACGTACTGGTGACAGTCTGCCGAGTAGAATGATACCAAACAAGACTACATTCGGACGAATTTTAGTAGGTACCTTTCGATATAGTCTGCGACGATAGTTTTTGTAACGAAATTAAAAGTGATCCGAATGAAGCCGTGTTTGGTATCATTTTCATTGGAAGAATATCGCCAGTACGTTAGCTGTACATTCGTGAGTGTAAAACGAAGAATAGAAGATTTTTCACTTTCGTCTGTGGAATGTGGGTGACATATCCTTGTCGCTCTCGGTTGCCGGCCGCCCGTCCTACGAAAACAAATCGAGCGAGGTGCAGTCCGAGTTGCGGCTGGAGACTGAAATGAAAGAAGCCAACCCTCGGCTAAAATCGCAGATTACACAGTCCCCCGTTCCGTGTGCGATTTGGGAGAGACTACTGTAGTAGCTGGAAGAGGTATAGCGCGGTCGTGTAAGCGGTGGAACGTTAAAGTATTAAATATTTCGAGCGTCGGCACAAAAGAATGAACTGAAATGTGAAAAGATATCGATCCGAAGCTTCAATCAGAGCCGGTACATCAGTTGGTGCCACCGCTGGATGGTTTAACTTTAACCCTCCGACGTGGCTGGGTCTTTTTTTACCCAAGCGTTGGACCCCTGAACGTAGTAGTGAACAGCAATAGGTAAAAATTTCAGTTATCGGTGATATCAATTGCTTTAACAAATAGAACGACATCAAAAGCGCGTACAGCGGGACAGATACTACTGGCCCAAACGGACCCAGGCACGAACTCCTGTGCAGGGTTTGGCGGAAATCCCGTGCGCCCGTATCAGGAATAGCGGTGGGGGAACTCCACGCATGCGCGCGATGACGCGGTGACGTCAAACCAATCAACGCCAAGATGGGACGCGAAACAGCGCCACCGTCAAGTTTTGTTTCTTGGCGATGACGTCACCGCGTCATCGCGCTTGGATTGGTTTGACGTCACCGCGTCATCGCGCGCATGCGTGGAGTTCCCCGAACTGACAAGGGAAGTTTGACAACCCGGAAATTCAGAAAATTATGAAACTCGGTGTGCAAGTAGAGTAGTTCATCCGTAACGCAACTCTATTTTTTGTTGGTGCCATAATGCAATTTTTGGGGGTGAAATCACCCCTTGAAAAAAATTCAGAATTTTCTTTTCCGTGGAATATCTCGGGAAGGGTGATAGATATCGAAAAGAAGTTAAAACAAAAATTGCACCCTTTTTTTATATCTACAAAACCGCGTAAAAGTAATTATGGAATTAAGGATTGGTGGTGGGGGTAACTTGAAAAATATGGATTTTTCGAAAATTATCTTTATGCAATTTTGTAGATACAAAAGTAAGATGCAGCATTTGTTTATACTATTCTTCGATATCTCTCACCGCTCTCGAGATATTTCACGGAAAAGAAAATTCTGCATTTTTTCCAAGGGGTGATTTCACCCCCAAAAATTGCATTATGGCACCAACAAAAAATAGAGTTGCGCTACGGATGAACTACTCTACTTGCACACCGAGTTTCATAATTTTCTGAATTTCCGGGTTGCAAAACTTTCCTTGTGAGTCCAGTGTAATCGCTGGAGCCGTACGCCGTTCGAGGGTTAACTTACGACTTACGACTTCAGTGGTCTCCCGTTGTAAGCTCGCCGCTCGCGGGACATAGCGGTCTCTTAACAAAACGCTACTCTATTCGGCTCACCTTTCGTCTTTGCCGCCTTCTTTTAGCAATACGATGCCGCTGCTATCTCGAACGAAATTTATTGCCCGACGGAGTCGCGCGCCCTCTCGCGTATTTTCAGCCTCCCGCGCTCCCCGCGGCGACAGAGGAAGCAGTGGGGCTAGTAATGTTCTCTTAACGGAACGGAGGACCCGTGCTCTTAAGGTCTAAACACACTTGTCAGTTCCGTGTCAATTCCGCGTCAGTGTGCCATTGGTAAGAATAAAGGTCTAAACACACTTGTCAGTTCCGTGTCAGTTCCGTGTCAGTGTGCCATTCGTAAGAAGAAGATGGGCGTAGAGGGTCTCTTCTTCTTACCACTGGCACACTGGCACGGAACTGACACGGAACTGACAAGTGTGTTTAGACCTTTAAGTTCCGTCTCAGTTCCGTCCTAGTTCCGTGTCAGTGTGCCATTGGTAAGAATAAGAGGGGCGTAGAGGACCTCGTCTTCTTACCACTGACACGGAACTGACAAGTGTGTTTAGACCTTTAACGGAACACCACTGTACCTTTTCCACCTTAAAGGCGCGATACCACGGCGCGCAGCTCCGCGAGGCTTACAGGCTCGTCAAATCTGTTTAGAAAGCGCGAGTCGGCAAGCTACTGGCGTTTCAACGACGCGGCTAGCCGATGCCTCGCACGCGCCGTGGGATCGCACCTTAACATTCCGACTAATGCTAGCAGCTCGACTGACTCTTCGGCGCGTTATCTCCTCAGATTTCTGCGAATTCGCTTGCCCCGACGCTGAAAACATGTTAACCTTACTTTAAAGCTCCGCTGATTTTACGATCTCGATACACACACCTCTACCAGCTACCACGCCAGATACTCGTGTGCGTAACGCATACCAGTTCGCTGACTCTTCCCGCGTGAACGAGCTAAGAATGACCGGGAACGGCGATGAAGCAGTCCGCCAGGAAGTCTCATCCGCGACGTAAGCTCTGTTCTACGTCTCACGTCCCGATGTCACGCTTGGGACGCCCTGCGACAAGCTTGAAACCCAGCAATCTTAAACGCTCGTACCGCTGCCGTGCTCCCGTCGCAAAGTCGGTCGTGCCCCACACCCTGACGTCCCGCTAGGGCGACACAGTTACTTCTGAAAGCTACCCACGGAAGGCAGCTGCCCGCTCCAGCGCGTCCGTATTCCGTGGAAAAGGCGGCGATTACGCTCCAGCAGCGTAAAGTCCGTGGGTTCTTTTTTTTGTTGCCTCTCTAACTGGTCGTTACCAACCCTCGGCGATGTTGGTGGCTTGTGACGGCGGCAGGCACCGTTTCGCCAGGCGAAAGCTGACGGCGGAATTGTAACGGACTTCCCGGAAATCTGACGTCGAACTTGGAGCCGTTCAATTCCAGGGCGACTCGCGGCGCTCGCGCGTGGTCGTGGATTTTTTACATGGGCTTTTACATAATGCGTAATTAACGGTTATGCTGGATGTGCGGCGTGTGTCGTAACGAGCGGCACGCGGGGGCAGGCAGTTGCGTTACCATTGCAGTTACGAGCTGAGAGTTTGCTCGGCTGCGTGACGCCAATTGCCGCCTCGAACGGCGAAATCGGGGCTGAATAATCGCTGGTCTAGGAGAAAGAGTAAACAAGGAGAGTCGCCGGCGAAGGGGAACGCCGAGCGTTTGGAGTTTCAAACCTTTTCTGGGGGTGTTTGATCGGTTAATTCGTTGGCGCCCAGTGTTTCTTTGCCAGCCATTCGTTTTCGTTTTATGTTTCAAAATGTGGGGTTGTAGGTGTGTACAAAGCAATTGTGAGATCTAGGAAATGGGGATAGTTGAATGCCTACTTGGTGCTCCGAAATTTTGCCAGACATTTCTTCACTTTTAAGCTGAGGAATACCTGTGGAATTACAGACATATTAAGCGACAGCAATAACTGAACGCTTGGAGCTTTAAAACTGTTTTATCGCTTATTACGTCTTTCTTTGCCTGCAATTTTCTTTGCGCACGCTTAAAAATATAGAATTATGTGTAATTGTAAAAATGAATGTGGGTATAGGGGAGAGGTGGGATGAAAGGGACATTGTAATTATCTGAAAGATAAAGGATCTTCCCACGTCGAAATTATTTTCATTTTGTGGCAACACTAATGCATGCCCAAACACGCCTAACTGCAAGTCGCTGCGGTGATACACGGTTGAATTTTTTTCGTGCTTCAAAGTAAATTTTTTTGTGGTTTTTTTAAACGTTTTGCCAAGTGCTGTTACTAGTGACTGATTTCTTTATTATTACATCTGGATTGATATTTACTCGGGAACAATAAGACATTTCTTAGATAATCTTTTGCTTAATATTGTAACTGTAGAGATTAGATTTTCAATTGTGTTGTCATATTTATGAATGGGACACCCCTTTCCTCAGTGTTCCCTTGAAAATATTACTACGATAAACCGAACATTGGTAATAAAAGAATATTTTCAATTTTGGTGTTAATTCAGATCTTTTAATTAACCCTCTAGTGCATAGATTTTTAATTCAGTTGGAAAAATTAGTTTACTCTCATTTGGGGATGAAAAGACCGAATCCGATGTCAGTTTTCAATTTGGAGGAAATAATAATAATAATAATAATAATTTTTGCAGCGTGTGTAGCTCAAAAATGCACTTAAAACTAGATTTCTGTCAAATTGAAGACTCAGAGTGACATGTTTCTTAGACCGATATGTGCGCTGTGGCACTATTTTTGGGCTGGCAAATGAGAATTCCCAACCTCTGGACTAAACAGGTGCCCGCCTTAAGGCAGGCGTATGCACTAGAGGGTTAACATAGCTTGGATCAATCTAAGGATTATGTGTTTGGTTTTTAATGAAAGAATTAGTAATTGTTTTTTAATGTGATGATTAGTTTTTGTTATTTAAGTATGTAAGCTTAATGTAAAGTTTGTTACAAATATTTTGGCAATGCCGTGGTATTTATTTATGTAACTTAAGAAAAACGTCGACTTGTAGAGTTGTCGACATCAATACTGCGATTTCGGTACCAGCAGAAATAATAGTTAAATGAATAATATTAATATTACCTTGTTTTATTACACTGTCCCATTCATAAATTTGTCCGTTTCAATACAGCCTATTTATGAAAGGGGCAAAACACACTTTTGTAGAAAGCGAAAAATATGATATGTAAATATAGAGAGAAGCTTAAGGGGGTAGATTACCCTCAACAGCACAAAATCAGGCCCTCCTTCAAACGCATATTCTGAAGTAATAAATGAATATAGAGATAATTTTTGTTTTAATTTTTAAGCGTCATTTCGTTGACGTTAATCCGCAAAAAGAATATTGTAAATATATTTACAGGGAAAAAAGTTATAAATATAAATATGAGAGGGTGTACGTGATGCACCGTTGGATGGTGAACACGATTCCGGACAGGTGAATTGCCTAAAACACAAAGTAAAGGCATTTCTATAATCTGTAAGACAGTCTCCATCTTGTGCAGGAAGCAAAATTTTTATAAACAAATTAATACAATTTTTATGTTGATGCTTCTGATTTTATCCTTTTTTGTAGGAAAAATATTTTTTATCTTTTTTTTTAAGAATTTATATTGAAAATGTGCTCCCAATACATGGAAGGGAATAGTTTCCCGCAGCGCCCGTAAATTTTCAATCAAATCGTTGGAGCGGTTTTCTAGATTTTATGTTCACCGTTTTGGAAAACGTAGTTTTGGGGAAATCGCGTTTAAATTTGGACATCGTTATCCGATCTCATGTGCAGGCTCGTACATTTTTTACTGTAATTCCTTTAATTTTTGGAATTGCCTGGTTGCGATTAAAATACGTAGAAAAGATGTAGCTAGCGGAACATGCAAAAATCCTAAAAACCAATTTTCGAAAATTTTGAGGGTAACCTACCCCCTTAATAGGACCGTGTACTGTTATAGCCAGATAACTGGCCTTTCTAATGTTACCAATTAGAACTCGAATGGTCATTTAGTTTTTTACTATCTGGTCCTAAACAAAAATGTCCCTTTCATCCCACCTCTCCCCTACCTAGCTAGCAACAGTGAGGTCCGGTAAACAAAGATAACTGAACGCTTGGAGCTGCGAAACTGTTGCAATTAGGACTGGGACTATTCGAATAATTTAATATTCGAATATTTTACAAGTATTCGAATGCTACGAATAAACTTCGAATATTTGAGTATTCTAATGTTATTATTCGAATACTATTCTGATGAATACTGATATATTCGAATTATTATTTATTATTATTTATTAATATGAACGAGAAACGTGATTTGAGTCAGACAGCTCATCGCATTTACATAAAGCTATGGAAGGCGGTTCCGTAACTGAGTACGCATTGAATCCATTGAACAAGTAAAAAGGTCACAATTTTCTAATAATTCTTTCGCACTCCCCATGGCTCTATTCAGTGGGTCTACAGCCCAATGATTATACACCGGCAGCCTGGAATCGAATAGTATGGTGTGAAGTGAGTCAAAATTAGCTTACAATATTTCACCCTGACAAATGAACCTAAAGAACTTGATTTATAATTCACACCATACTATTTGAATACATCGGTATTCGAATACCGATGTATTCGAATATTTAAGTATTCGAATACTTCAGTTGCTCAATTATTTAGCGAATATAATTCGAATATCCAAGTATTCGAATACTTCAGTTGCTCAATTATTTAGCGAATATAATTCGAATATCCAAGTATTCGAATACTTCAGTTGCTCAATTATTTAGCGAATATAATTCGAATATCCAAGTATTCGAATACTTCAGTTGCTCAATTATTTAGCGAATATAATTCGAATATCCAAGTATTCGAATACTTCAGTTGCTCAATTATTTAGCGAATATAATTCGAATATCCAAGTATTCGAATACTTCAGTTGCTCAATTATTTGGCGAATATAATTCGAATATCCAAGTATTCGAATACTAAAATATTCGAATACTAAAATATTCGAATACTAAAATATTCGAATACTAAAATATTCGAATACTAAAATATTCGAATACTAAAATATTCGAATACTAAAATATTCGAATACTAAAATATTCGAATTCCAAAATATTCGAATACTAAAATATTCGAATACTAAAATATATTCGAATACTAAAATATTCGAATACTAAAATATTCGAATACTAAAATATTCGAATACTAAAATATTCGAATACTAAAATATTCGAATACTTGGATATTCGAATTATATTCGCCAAATAATTGAGCAACCGAAGTATTCGAATATTCGAATACCGAAAAATTCGACAAATAGTCCCAGCCCTACTTGCAATCTTGTTCTTTCGATTAATCAGTACGCTCCGTTTCCCTTTGCCGCCAATCTCCTATTTTTAAGCTTCGAGCTATAAAATAACACCGAGCAATAGTGACGTCTCCAATGCACACGTCCAAATCAGAAAATGAATAGTGTATACTGTATAGTGAAGTGACGACTAGTTTGGAGGTTTGGCAAACGATTTAGTATCGAGGCCTATTTAAACCGGAACTCTTTTATCTCTCACCTATTTGACGCCTACAAACCGCACTATTGCTTGGAATACTTACAAATGAATTGGACATAAATGTAGCAAAGCTGCGTGGGCTCAACAGCAGCCCCAGAGCCTAATTATGTCGCTTCATTTCGACCGGCGATAAAATAGTTGGTCGACCTGTTAACCGGTACATTTTTCAATCGAAAGTGCTCCTTAGCTGGGTGATGACAAACGGCAACAAAAGAAGTTAACTCGTCTCGCCCATAGCGGGCACGAATATGCCTTAATGTTATTTCTGACGCAAGTAGATCGATAAAACTAAAGACAGAGGAATCGTTCGATAAATGATACACAATTTACTCTCAGAATATTGTTAGCGAACAAAGTGAATTTGTATTTTAATTTATTAACCATACATGTTAAAAATGGCAATTGGAAAAGGAACCAAGTGAAAGCGAAGAGACATCGGAAGGTATACTGTCTCTGTAGTGGCAATAAGAAGCATTCTTTCGCAACGGGCGCGGTTTCGTAATAGGGTAAACGCACCAATAAATGAACACTTAAGGCTAATGAATGAACATTTTTATAAAATTATGTTTGCAGCGCGATTGATTCCACGTGCTGCAAAAATTGTTTGGATATGAAGCAAGAAATTGAAAGAAGTCTTTAATTGATTAGTTGCTTATTTTAATAACTTATTTCACTCGTTTTAATAAAAAATGTCCATTCACTGGTACATCTACCCTATCAGCGCCGAGTTAACTCGTCTTCGCCGGTTAACAGGTTAATGCGTGATCGGTGGTTCGCCCTGTGCAACTTGAAAGGCGTGACCCTCGAATGTTCCAGGACACTCGATACCTGATTCTTTTCTTCTCTTTTCTGTTACAGAGGCTTCAGCGTCAGCGTTTGCGGTCGACAGCACATTTTCAAGCCAGTATCGGTGCAGGCTATGTGGTAAGTCGAGCTTTTCAAGTGATGCAAATCGAAATAGCTTAGAATTTACCAAGTATCCTTTGTACTTCTGTTCATTTGCTTGTCAAGCTTTCTAATCAATTCATGGTTAGAACAAAATAACTTCGTAAAAAGAAAAAAAAAACACTTCATCCTTAGTGTTCTGGTTGGGCTATTATCACCTTTTAAGATTCCCGCGAGGTCTAAACTCTAAACATAGATAGTTGAACACTTGGAGTAATCCTAATTTTAAGTTTACAACGTATATAATTATAAAAAAATATAGGTGCATCGAGCCAATGGCCAGGTTTAGGAAACGAGGATAGCTGAATACTTGAAGTTCCAAAGCAGTTCCAAGCCTATTTAATCGACCGACTTGTACACCTCATCTTTCTTTGCCAATCATATTCCTTTTAGTCGCATAAGTTCATAAAGAAGCATCTTCATTTCTGAATATTCTACCTTTTGCTCACCAGCGGCGCTGGCCGTGATGGACACACCGGTTCTCGTTAGATCACCGAAGTTAAGCATCACGGGGCCGGGTACTGGGGAAAGATGGGTGACCACCTTTCTCCCGGTACGACGACGCTCGCTGCTGGGACCCGAGGGAGAGGAGAGGATTAAAAATACGACTATAGTTCGTTGGGCTATATAAGCGATAATGCTTAAAATGCCATCCTGCTAACCACAGGAAAACAGAAACAGAAACAGAAACAGATACCTTCTGCTCGATCAGAACGAGAGGGTGGTTAAGTTTAATTTCACTGCCAAAGGACGTGC
Source organism: Andrena fulva (assembly GCA_946251845.1). Lineage (NCBI taxonomy): Eukaryota > Metazoa > Arthropoda > Insecta > Hymenoptera > Andrenidae > Andrena > Andrena fulva. The sequence goes on from OX276329.1 coordinate 34,838,872, forward strand.
TGCGACCACTTCCTACCTGGCAATACCGCACGACATACGTTCGTTATAAATTAAAAAGCCAAATTGCTTACCAGTAAGCTCGATTTCTATGTCGTTTCTAAGATAAACGATTCAATTGACCGAGAACGGCCATTGTCGCGTACCTAATAACCATGACTAATAAATAACGTCGCGTAATTGCGATAGATGGTCCGAGACGACACCCACGGAAGACGCGCAGAGTCGGTCGACCTACAGTCGGAACGTGCGGGAAAGGGTCCGACCCACGTGCACGCGGAACACGATCGATCTTTTCGAATGGAACTAATAATAAGTCCACTTCTCTTGTACCGTAGCTGCATCTTACCTTTCTCCGCTCGAGTAATGCACTCACGCCGAGGACAGTCGCGTTTTACAAGGAGGAGTTCTAGCTGGTTCTAACCAAGATCGGTGCTCTTTGAACGAAACTGGCCAAGCAACTTCGGCAAATGGAAAATGAAAAAATCTTGATATTGCAGAAATACTAGGCAGTCCGATCGCTTGAAAATCAAGTATTTTTTGCGAATTAATTACAGGGAGATGAACACAAATTGCGACTAGCACGTTTCGGTAGTGTTTATTAGTACTATAAACAGTAAAAAAGAAATGATTTGAATATTATATACATATGTATGACACCGCTGGAGTTGTCTGATTTGTAGGCGTTTTTTTTTTGGAGCCGCTGTAATTTTGCAGTGATTCTGGCCGTAAGAAATTTAATTGTGAAATAGCCTCTGAAATTTATACTTCGCCCTGGCCCCTATTCTGCCCTGAACCTATTGAAAAAGAAAAAAAATCAAAATTATAAAAATGGTGGCTTCCAAACGGCAAATTTTAAAGAAACGTCATTTCTCGCCAGGGAAAAGAGCCATTCTATATTTTCTTTGACAAACCAGGAGTTTTTACAGACTTATGCGTAGGTTCAGGTCGTAACTAGACATGTTTCATACATGCTGAATTTTTTCCAAATCGACTGATACCTCCGTTTTTTCGCAATCACTGCAAAACGAGGAGGAAATATGATTCCGAGAAAAACGCGCTTAAGGGGACCTTCCGGTCTAAAAGTCGATTTTTTTTTTATTTCATTTTTCGAATGTTCAACCTTTTAGGAATACGTGTTTAAAAGGATTTGTTGAAATTCGTAAAATTCCAGAAGTTATAGGCATTTGAGTAGCGGCAAATGCATGGGCAACAACCGGGCACTCTGCGCTCACGTAAACCTTTAAACACGTTTTTCTCGAAACAGTGTTTTCAAAACGGTGGGACCTGTATATCCAAAAGTTATTATCCGATTCGACTGAACCTTTTTTTATTTTGAAGAATATACTTCTGGCTAGAGGGGGAACTAGAAAAATTACAAAAAATTGAAAATTTATAATTTTCAAAGGCGTTGAAAGGACGAAAAGTACAGGGAAAAGTGATTTCAAACTTCAAGTGTCGTTATTTTCTACAAAAAATGTCATTTTTTTAATTTTTTTCTAGTTCCCCCTAGCCAGAAGTATATTCTTTAGAATAAAAAAAGTTTCAGTCGAATCGGATGATAACTTTTGGAGATACAGATCCCACCGATTTGGATCAATTTTTTGACGCCTTGACTTTAACGACTCCCCAGGGCCGTCTGCAATGATTAATTATACAACAAAAAATATATTTCTATAACTTAAGATATCCTTAATACAATGCAAAAAGTCCCATTAAATTATATATAGTAGTTTTCCTTTAATTAATTCCTAAAAATCACCTATTTTTGGGGGCTCTAGACCGGAAGGTCCCCTTAAAGTTTCGAAAGAGGAATCTAGTCTACCTGCGTGCGCGCAGAAACGGTTTATGGCGTGCTCGACCTTCTCGACTGTAAAATCCTCAATTTTGCGAATTTTAACATAAACCAAACGGCATTTTAATCGGGAAGGGTGGTACTTTCGAAAAATGCAACAAAAAAAATCGAAGAAATTATAAAAGATATCGAGAAAAGTTGAATACCAAGTCTTATCACCTAGAGGTGAAAAATTTCAGAAGAATATTAATGGTGAGTGTGAATTCCGGAAAAATACATTTTTTCGAAGCACTTCGAATTCCGCAGACCAATTAGACACTGTATACGGGGTGGAGCGCGATTAATTCGTGGTATATTAAAGAAATAATTGTTTCTATGTGTATAAATATGCCGCAAAATGTGGCGTAAAAGTTTTTCCTTCGACGATTTCGAGAATTTGAAAATGAAGTTACACGAGCATTTTTCATTTGAGTCATTTGAATTCGTCAAACAGAATTCTGTGTGCGTCGTGCAACCACAGGAGCAATATTATCAATATTTTTCAACTTAATAAAAGAATTAATGATTGTATAAATAAAATTTCCTTTGAATCATAACATCATATGAGTCGTAGTTTTTGAAAATGGTATAAGTCCATTTATTCATAGATTGAGATATTTAAGGGTTTGCGTTTGAATCAACTTAAAAATATTCGCATACGTTAATCAATTCGGGTAATGTTTTTAAAACTATAATCTTGTTAAATTTTATTATGCAATAATAATCAATTAAAATGTTAAAGAAAATAAACAATTTTTTAGCTACAAATAACATATTATGAAAAATATAACCAACAGCAATTTTAAATTTATATTTTAATTGAAGTTGGCTTTTGTGAAATGTATTTTTTAATGTAAAAAATAATAATTAAAATGGAGACATACGTGTCTTCGTTATTTACAAGTAAACGAATAATCGAGTTTATTAAGAAATAATTTCGGTTATATTATAATGAATTTATAAATAAACTAGTATGAAAAGTAAATTACTTCGTTAAGATAACTAATAATAACAAACTTATTCATATTTCAATCTTATTGCTCGTTTACACTCAGCATAGTGAAGTATTTTTTCCAAAAAATGAACTTATACCACTTTCGAAAAAAACATTCCTGCGATAACATTTTACAGTTCAACTTTTTTTTATTAATTTATGAGGATATTGTATACCATTGGACGTGCGATTATAAATATAAAAAGAGGATATCTATATCTGACTGAAACTATCATTAACTCATTTTTTAAAAAAAATTGACTTATACCACTTTCAAAAACAACGGCTCATATATATGTATGTTGACAAATACAAACACGCAATCGATTTTCTGAAGACCGAAGCCTCGTACGAAAAAACAGTGCACATTTTCGATTAGTTTCTACACGCAGAATCACCTGTATCCCGTTTCTACCACGAGAGTTACACCGCACTCTGTATAATTAAAAACTGTCCAAGTAACATCGTATTTGGACTCACTTCTATCTATAATCCTCGCCAATCTACTGGCAATACTTTCATAGAGATGAAGTAGAAAACAGAAACGTTAATTTTCGGTGCTTCCGGGGACGCTTTTTCGAAAATGTCGCCGTGAAAACGCGCCCAACCAGCGCGTACAGGATGCAAATCTCTCGGCGTGTAAACACGGCAGTGAAAGTGTTAAAAAGAAATTCCCGCGCAGGTCGAGCCCTTCCTGCCCCTGCTCAGATTCGCCACGTGCTCGCCAAAAGGGCGCATTTCGCGAAGCCACTTCTCGGCTAGGTAGAATTCTCGAAAGGAAGAATCGAAGCGCAACCGAGATCCGTATCGACGCGGAAGAGGATCAAGCTGAATGGAAGGAAAAATGAAGCGTGGGCCGTGGCTTAATTGGTCGGCATCGCAATTGTCTTGTGCCACGGGTGGACGATGAGGAACTTTCTTGCCTGCCCAACCTCTTCCGCTCGTGGATTTTTCAACGCGGGTGAAAACGCGTCCCGTTCTTCCCACACGAACCTGCATCCTTGCGATTATGCTTGATGGCCCCATTTGTTCCCGCGCTTCCCCTTTCGAAACTGGTCTATGCACTTTGGGCCGCTGGGTCGGATTTCGGTTTCTGACTCTAATAATGGCGATGGGATTGATCGAATACTTTCTCACGATTTTCAGGAAATTCGATGATTGTGAAACATTAGGTCGTTTTAAGGGGGTAGGTCACCCTCGATAGCCCTAAAACAGGCCTTTTTTCAAACGCAAATTGTAAAGTGATAAATAACAATACTGACAACGTTTTTTTTTCTAGTTTTAATCGTTCTTCTGTGAGCTTTAACACAAAAAAAGAAGAGTCTAAATATCTCTATGAATATCAAAGTTGCGAATAAAAACGTAAAGGCGTGTACGCGGTGCACCGTTTGATGGTGTACATAAAATCTCGAAAACCGCTCCAACGATTTGGATGAAAATTTAATGAGACATGCAGAAAACCATTCCCTAAGATGTGTTGGGAGCAGAATTTCGAGATAAATTCTTAAACAAAAGATAAAAAATATTTTTCATACAAGAAATCGATAAAATCGTATTTTTCAACATAAAAATTGTATTATTTTTTTTTTTTCGGAAATCTGCTCCCGACACATCTTAGGGAATGGTTTTCTGCATGTCTCATTAAATTTTCATCCAAATCGTTGGAGCGGTTGTCGAGATTGTATGTACACCATCAAACGGTGCACCGCGTACACGCCTTTACGTTTTTATTCACAACTTTTATGTACATAGAGATATTTAGACCTTTCTTTTTTTGTGTTAAAGCTCATAGAATAACGATTAAGACTAGAAAAAACGTTGTCCCTATTGTTATTTATCACTTTCCAATTTGTGTTTGAAAAAAGGCCTGTTTTAGGGCTATCGAACGTGACCTACCCCCTTAATGCGGTGACTTCGGTACATGTGTTAGGGGAGGACAAACAGCTTTCTGTTAATCAAAGATGTACTGTATGTAAAGCTGAAGTATTTGATCACTTGTTACATGCGCGTTTGATAGCAGAGAATATATAACAGAATAAAACATAACATACCTAGTTGATTATATTGCTTGTCGTCATCAAATTACTAATCCTTTTTTATCTTAGAATACGGATTTGCCACTTTGATCAATAGATAAGCCTATTACTGTTCATATCCTAATAGCTTGTATTAGTCCATTTTTTAGCTTCAGAATTGTTTAATGACATTTGGTTGTTGGCAATTTGTACATATTTTATGATTGCTCATATTGTTGGCAATTGTTTTGCTGTCAAGAAAACGTTTGTACTACTAAAATAAACAGTTGTGTCTCACAAGGAGAGGTTCCCAGGTGTTTTTTTTTTATAGCGGCCCGTTTTCATATTTAGGGGGTGAAAGCACCCCTCAAAGTTATAAGATTTTCAGGTGTTCGTCTCCGATTGCTTTGGATTTGGATATGTTTTAGAGAACCGAAAAATAAGAAATATGTGTCTTTTTATTTTGGCCCGTTTTCGTGTTTAGGGGGTTAAACCACCCCTCAAAGTTCATAAGGGGTACAAAGTTGTGTTGAATAAAACTTTATGTAAATTTCATTTGCGTCATAATTTGCTGTATGGATGCTGTTCTTGTCGCCAGTCACCGTTATTAGGGGATAAACTACTCAAGGGGTGGTTCACCTCTCATTGTCAGTAGCGATGAGAGGTCATAAATCCACTGATGTGTCATCCTAAAATAAATTATGACTAAGGTTTTTTTTAAGAATTTTATGAATATTTTTACACGTTTGATGTCTCTCAAATGCGCAGTTAAACGATTAAGGGTAGCTTACCCCCTAATGACGGTGACTGACGACAAGAACATCATCCATACAGCAAGTTATGACGCAAATTAAATTTATATCCAGTTTTATTCACCACAATTTTGTACCCCTTATGAACTTTGAGGGGTGGTTTCACCCCCTGTACATGCAAACGGGCCGGTATAAAAAAACACGTATTACTTATTTTCTTAGAGCATATATACATGGAGGTATCATTGCCTTAGAGTGACTGCCTCGAAACTGTCGGCAACATCACGCGAGAGAGAAAGACATGTGTCACTGGTGCGAGCGAGAGAAGTATATGTCCTATTCGACCGTAAAGCGCAAGCGCCGATATTGTGCGAGAGAGAAACACATCTTGCGAGCGAGAGAATCTATGCTTCACTCTCTCGCACCAGTTCGCACGATGGTTTCTCGTTCGCACGATATCGGCGCATGCGCATTACGGTGGATTAGGACATATACTTCTCTCGCTCGCACATGTCTTTCTCTCTCGCACCATGTTGGCGACAGTTTCAAGCTTTCAATGAGACCTCCATAGTATATGCTCTAAGCTTATTTTTCGGTCCTCTAAAACATATCCAAAAACCAAAGCAATCGGAGACGAACACCTGAAAATCTTATAACTTCGAGGGGTGGTTTCACCCCCTAAATATGAAAAGGGGCCGCTATAAAAAAACACGTACATCTTATTTTTCGGTCCTCTAAAACATATCCAAAAACCAAAGCAATCGGAGACGAACACCTGAAAATCTTATAACTTCGAGGGGTGGTTTCACCCCTTAAATATAAAAACGGGCCGCTATAAAAAAACACGTATATCTTATTTTTCGGTCCTCTAAAACATATCCAAAAACCAAAGAAATCGAAGGCGGACACCTGGAAACCTCCCCTTATCAGAGAGAAGAAAGACTACAGCTGCCACTAATAATCGAATAATAATAATAACCATCGAATTGCAATTTGAAAACCACATTTAAAATGAGCTAAGAAATATCCATGGTGGACCATAGACACGTAGTGTGTAGTGTGTGCTTTATTCTCCTTCATTTTCTACAATCTTCTCACATATTTCTATTCTTTTTTTATCAAATTCCTTTAATTTTTTTTTTTAAAAAATCTTTGTGGCTCCATTTCTTTGCCAGATTTAACACTGACTTGCACTAATAAATTCTCCATATACTTGACAAATAATTTTCACCGCTACAGTTACGTTTTTTTTTATAAACTCATATAATATATATGCTGAATAAACTCTTTTATCACGTCCACATTAAACGTTTGCAATAAGTGAAATAGTCTACCTGTGTTTGTCAGCTTTACATAGGTGCAACGCTATCGAAAGACCTCAACGTACAAAGAATCCATGGGCAGTCATTGACTTATGATTAACGACAGATGGATAATGAAGTTCGTGACACGAATATATCGTAGATAGGGTATCTAACAATATAGAAGTGCTAATACTGTTATGTACATACAGAATAAATAATGAATGTGAAAGTATCGATACTGATCACACAAAAAAATGAATACAAAGAATCAATACTTTCTGATATTATTTGATTATCCCATATCCATATAGTATACTTTTCACACAGTGGTATTTTGCGGCTAGGAATCAATAATTAAAAAAATATCGTTCCCATCATTACCTAATACTATCTTCTGTTAATCTCAATTTGAACCAATTAAACAAAATTAAATTCTCCTCTAACACTCCACTTCTGAAATATTTAAAAAAAAAAGACTAAATTCCTTGGAATTAATCGCCCAAGTATAGTGCCTATACGAGTTATAGTGACTTAGGTGTGATGTCACTTAGCGGGGCCTTACCCTACACCCTGCTGGGTACTGGCAGCTAAACGTGCCCCCTACTACCTCTTGCAGGACTGTATTTAGGGAAGACCAGGACAAAACCGGGGCCTAGGGCCTTAGGGCCCCGGTTTTTGTCCTGGTCTTAGGGCCTTAGGGCCCCGGTTTTGTCCTGGTCTTAGGGCCTTAAGGCCCCGGTTTTTGTCCTGGTCTTAGGGCCTTAGGGTCACGGTTTTTGTCCTGGTCTTAGGGCCTTAGGGCCCCGGTTTTTTCCTGGTCTTAGGGCCTTAGGGCCCCGGGTTTGTCCTGGTCTTAGGGTCTTAGGGCCCTGGGTTTGTACTGGTCTTAGGGCCCCGGTTTTGTCCTGGTCGTAGGGCCTTAGGGCCCCGGGTTTGTCCTGGTCTTAGGGCCTTAGGGCCCCGGGTTTGTCCTGGTCTTAGGGTCTTAGGGCCCTGGGCTTGTCCTGGTCTTAGGGCCCCGGTTTTGTCCCGGTCTTAGGGCCTTAGGGCCCCGGGTTTGTCCTGGCCTTAGGGCCTTAGGGCTCCGGTTTTGTCCTGGTCTTCTCTAAATACAGTCCTGCAAGAGGTAATAGGGGACACGTTTAGCGGCCAGTACCCAGCAGGGTGTCGGGTAAGACCCCGCTGAGTGACTTCACACCTAAGTCACTATAGCTCGTATAGGCACTATACGTTTCATCCTTCTGAGTTTTAGTCGCTAGAATTGATTTGCACGTAGGGTAAACCAACCAGTAATTGACTGCATACCAATGAATGACCATTAGACACAGAAATGTCAATTATAAATTTAAAAATTATATGTTTATAAATGGAGTGTAGTTGCACTTTTAATATCCCATATTTTTAGTTACGCGTATTAAGCAAACATTAATAAGTACAATTCTTATTAAAAGTATTTCAAGAATGTATAAAAATGCGGTCATTTACTGGGCTTCTACACGTTTTGCATTTTATAATTAATTTTTTAAAAATTACGACAAGAATAAGTAATTATTTTTAAAGAAATTTCGAGAATAATAAATTTGAAATGCAATTTCAACAGTTGCTTTGTTGTTATACATAAATATATTCAAGTATTAATCTCGAAGGTGCATAAATTCGACAATTCGGTCATTCACTGGTTGGTTTACCCTAGGAACAAGATTCAATCGATTCATCAATTGTCGAGGTGTTTGCACGATAACGTTCCACGCGAAATGACGCTGACAACTTTGATGCTGGTATCAATCGGTTCCCTCCACCATATCGCCAATGTCTCCGCCAGTCGCCATCACTGGTGACCAGATACCGGCCCCCTAGACGCATATCCGTTAGTGACTCTATTGTCGAGAAGCACGTGGCGCGGACCGTTACGGCACAGACGAGAACTCCGTCGGTCTATCGTCGTTGACGTTCTCGTCGTGGTCGTCCTATTTTTGGAGAAGCCTCGTTGGGCTCGACCATCCACGTGGTGGGGTTGCTCGCGACCATGGACCATCGACCGCGCCATTTATGGGCGCGTCGCGACGCATGGTCACTTTGCCGAGTCGCGCTCTGTGACCCTGAAACCCTGCTTCCACCCCCGACCAATTATTCGACGCTGCATGCAGTATTTCTATTTGGTCATCGGTAACTCGCCAGGGAACTTCGATAACCCGAAAATTCCGATTTTTTTTAAACTGCGCAGGTTTGTAGGGTGCCTCAATAGTATCGGACAATTTTTTCTTCTGCTACTTTTTGGTTCTTCGGGATGCAAACAACCCTTAAAGATTATCGTACGTTTTATTATGCATGTTAAATTATGTATCTTCATCGTTTATAAAATATATTGCACATTAATATAAACGTAAAAATATGTTTTTTTTAATGATTTTATCCAGCTTCGATCCTCTGTTTTATGTTTGTTTGTTTAATGTCTGTAGGGTTCAAATCTGGCAACTCAAATTTAACCCACTTCCAACTATCCAATTGTGACTGATGCATTTTAATTTAGTTTTTTTTGTGCATTTTTAATATAATCGTTTAACATGAATTTTTTTTTATTTAGTTTTTTATTTTTCAAGTAAGTACTTAACGACTGGTCACGTAGAATAACGCGTTTTTGCATACTTTTACTAGGAAAAATAAAATAAATATTAACATTTAACGTAACCAGATCTAGATTAGATGTCTTCATTTAAAATTTCATCCCAAAATTATTCAGTGCATTTTCAATCGCAGCGATTTTTACAAAGTGCAATTTATTTGACATCGAAATATAAGAATTTTCACCAATGTTTCAGAAATTACTGTAAACGAGATGTGAAGTTTGGCCTCGTTGAATTAAAAGATTCTCCTAAGTGAACCAATAATTCATTCAATTTGAAAAATCTTCGACTAATTAAAAAGACGTTAATTTATATTTAGGCATGCGTCTTTTTATAATTTCTACAAAGAGTGATCCAAGAAATGGCCTCTTTTTGGTCCCACGATGTTGGAACTGAAATTTATGCGAAATGGTACCTTATGATGAGTCATCAATCACACGAAATTTTCAAGTTCAGGTGACAATTAGTTTCTGAGATATGGCAGGTCAAAGAAGTGAAAATTCGTCAACGAGTCAGCCCATACACATACGGACTTTTATGTCAGTCCGATAATTTAAACAATTATTTCCAGGAGTTTGCTGACTGCTAACAACGAATTTGAACTTAGATTTCCAAAATTCACAAAAAAAATCAAAATTAAGAAATATAAATGACTCTGTAGTGGGTGCTTTTTTAAATATATCGTCCGCCATATTGAATCGGCCATTGTGAGTTTTGCTGACTGCTAACAACGAATTTGAATTTAGATTTTCAAAACTCACAATGGCCAATTCAATATGGTGGACGATATATTAAAAAAAGCACCCACTGCACGGCCATTTATATTTTTGAATTTTGATGTGTTTTGTGAATTTTGAAAATCTAAGTTCAAATTCGTTGTTAGCAGTCAGCAAAACTCACAAAGGCCGATTCAATATGGTGGACGATATATTAAAAAAAAACACCCACTACACAGCATTTATATTTTTGAATTTTGATTTTTTTTGTGAATTTTGAAAATCTAAGTTCAAATTCGTTGTTAGCAGTCAGCGAAACTCACAATGGCCAATTCAATATGGTGGACAATATATTTAAAAAAACACCCACTACACAGCATTTATATTTTTGAATTTTGATTTTTTTTGTGAATTTTGAAAATCTAAGTTCAAATTCGTTGTTAGCAGTCAGCGAAACTCACAATGGCCGATTCAATATGGTGGACAATATATTTAAAAAAGCACCCACTACACAGCATTTATATTTTTTAATTTTGATTTTTTTCTCGTGAATTTTGAAAATCTCATTTGGCACAATATTCAGTTCCAAAGTCGCAGGAGCAAAAAGAGGCTAAAAAAGGCCCCATTTTTGGGGGTCCCTCTTTCCTCGTGAAAACACCATGTTCGCCACCCCTAGTTTAGAACCCTAAAAACCTTCCACGGATGGTGGATAAGGATTTCCAAGATATTTCCATCGATTCTGAGCGCAGCGCCTTGACACAGAAATCCTGGGCAGGCTTCTAGGTGATCCAGGAATCGTTCCGGTCGAAGGATCTTAATTAATGCGCATAACCTAATTAATCCGCGGTGTCGCCTTGCGTCTCGAGACACAGTCACCGAAATTGCTACGGAGTTTTCGCCCTTCCTACTTGTCCTGATCCCGAGGCTCCTTGAGCGGAGCATCAAAAGGCGTGCCCCACATGGACGGGCAATAAATAATTATCACGCTTCGCGTCGCTATTTACATAGCTAATTAACGATCGCCGGCGAACAGACCGTGGAGCTGTCTCGCGGGTGGGGGCCGCGTGGCGAAGCTGGGATATATTTTACGTTCGCCAGTTACTTTCACTGCTGTCGCTGCCCGTCGATTCGTAATGCTATCCGCGTGTTAGGTAATCGATGAACAACGAAGCGACAGCGCGGAAAGAAAGCGGTAATTCGACAGGAAATTTCGCGTTTGGCGCGCTCCGTGAATGGGACGTGGGATTCTGTACGGTTGGAGGGGTGTCTGGTAGTGATAGGAGCGAGTGTGACGAGAATCGTTGAGTCTTGCACGGGTATTTTGAGGAACGGAAGGAGTTATTACAAGTATTATATTATTCAGCCTTAAGGGAACGTGCTTGAATCTTGTATGGATACCTAAAGACACAAAAGCATTATTTACAAATGTGACTGACTCCAAATAGAGTATGTGCCTTCGAATCTTAAGGGGTTATACCTAGTCAGGAGGCCGAAAAGTGGCGAATGTTTGTGAATTTTTTTTAGAAAAACGGAAGCATGTATTTTTACAGAACTTTTTGCGCTTAAAAGAGCAACATTTAAAGAAGATTTGGTAATTTTTTGGTAAAAAATAAAAAATTTACGTTTATAATAAAATTACAGTAGTTCCCCGTTATGAGCCCGTTTTTTTCCCCCGTTATGAGCCCGGCGACCATCCCCACCATTTCCTGGAAGCCCACGGACGAGAGTGAGAGAACCGGACAACGAGCGAGAGGACACGAAAGCCACTGGCCGTTCGTCGGGCTCATAACGGGGAAATACTGTATACCGATATCCACGAAGCCTTTTTAAAAAGTTGTTTTGCGGTGAGCACTGCCATTCGGAACCAGATTATCTAAAATCAAAAAACCAAAAAAGATTTCGTTAGTATATTAATGTATCTTCCGATTGACGGGGGGGAATTTCCGAAATATTAATTTAAAATAAAATGGCGGTTATTTAAAGTTTGAAGTCCTGATTTTCGCGCGAAAAACCGCAATCTTTCGTTGATAAAATCGAAAATATACATTGAAGAAAAAAATGCGAACGACATTCTGTAGATTTTTATATAAAAAATAAGCCCACAAAATTTTAGAAGGATTCGCGCAGTGGTTGTTGAGATATCTTACTCACCGTTTTTAAAAAGGCTTCTTGGATGTCGTTGTAGTTTTATTATAAACGTAAATATTTTTCTACAAAAAATTACCAAATGCTGTTTAAATGTTGCTCTTTTAAGCGCAAAAAGTTCCATAAAAATATATGCTTCCGCTTGTTAAAAAAAATTTCACAAACATTCGCCTCTTTTCGGCCGCCTGACTAGGTATAACCCCTTAAGCCTCGCTTGCAGGTGGCTGGGTCATTTTTGACCCGTACAACCTGATGCTTTCAGGAGGGAACAAGTGCTGTAAGATATATTCGATTTTGTAATTTTAATTATCCAGTACAGTTTTTATAGTTAGGTACACTTTATTATAGTTTTGATAGTAAAAAATAAAAACACAAAGCAAAACGAGTAGGTACATAGTCCAGATATTTTATTTGTATAGGGAATAATAATAAATACAGTATTGTATGTAATAATTGCCAAAAACACGTTTGTAACATACATGAAAGAAATGAAAGAAAGTAGGACTTGATGTATACTATATAATAATAATGATAGATAAATAAATTTTTTTTTATAACATTTGCAAGTGTAGTTCCCTGCGTGTTACCCCAATGTAATAATAACATTCACTCAAAAAATAAAATTGTTTATATACTTTTTCATGGGTCAGAGTTGACCCGCCTATGGTGGTATTAGATGGACTTCCACGCCTAAAAAAGCTTGATTGGTGTGACGACTAGCTTGCAAGTGGCGGAGATCTATGACGCATTGTTCGATCCAACAGGTTTTTCTTCACGCCGGCATAAAAGATGCCGAGTTTGCCGGTTTTCAGGTCGCCACCAACAGGTTTGGGTGTGGTGAGCGCCCAGCGATAAGTGCTCCTCTTTCTCGGCCATGCAAAACGAGTCGCCTCCGATTTTAATTACCTCGAACCGTCGATTGCGTCGAGAGGAGGTGAGAAGAAGGAAAGAAGTTGATAAAGAAGGGGGAACCGAAGTGATTACTGAAATGAATCTCAACATTTCCTCGCTATATCATGCTACCAATTAATTGCTGGCTGTATCTGTCGATGGGTCAATCACTGCTCCATGTAAGGAAGAAACCCTAAAGGCTTTTTCACACATGACACTTTTGTACTCGCTTTGCTTCACAGACAACCATATTTTATTTTTTTTTAAACGATTTTATTCAGCTTCGATCCTCTGTTTTTTTTTTATTGTCCAACTCAGTCGCTCGTTAATCGACCAGAGATCTTTTGCTCAGTGTTGCACTTATCAAACAGACAACTTAGAAGTGGGGAAATATTTAATTCTATTAATCTGATCCTACTAGATTCCACATCACCCAATTGTTACACGCCGATTTTTGTGAGGTTTGCGTAGATTATAGTTCTCGAAAAATATTTGACACGTATTTTTTTATCGTCAAACGTCTATATTTTGGGGAGGGGCGAAATCAGCCTCAAAGTTGGGGGTGAAAAGCACGTTTGCCCCAATATCTCGGAAACTATGCATTACAGAGAAAAATCTTTTAGACGAAAATGATGCATTTTTTATAACAAGTTCGGCCGCGTAATCAAACTCGTAATACGTAAATTTATTTAAACAATATACTAAAAAGTAGTAATTTTTCACCGATTCTGATTACGTGGCTGAATTTGTTATAAAAAAATACATAATTTTCGACTAAAAATTTTTTCTCTTTAGTGTATACATAGATTCCGATGTATTGGGGCAAACTTGTTTTTCACCCCCAACTAGGGTGTATACAAAAACCGGTTTTCGAATTCCACTATTCCCAAAAAACCAGTTTTCGAATTTTCACAAAAAAATTATATTTTTTGTGAAAATTCGAAAATTTGTATTGCAAAATAGTAAATAAATATTTTTACTTATTAAAAAAATTCAGTTTCCTTAATATTATGGAATTACAAAAATATGACACAATAAAATATACTCTACATATGTATACAAAACCAAATAAAAAAAATTAAAATAACTAAAATCCGTACAAATACGTAAAATTGTTGAGTTCATTAAAGTTTAATATTTATAAATCTACAAAAATATAACACAATAAAGTAGACGGCATACAAATCCAACGGAAAAAAAACTAAAATAACTAAAATCCGTACAAAATATAAATCTTTGAAAAGGTGGTACCAAATAATAAATCTTTATTCCACTTAGAATTTTATTCTGAAAATATGAACTCAAGAACTAGTGGCCTAGGCGATTTCAAGTCAAAATGTTAACGTTTTCAATTAAATAATTAATTCATTTTTACACATCGATTCTAGTATATAAAACCGGTTTTCTTAAACTTAAATACCGATTTTCGAATTTTACAAATTTATAAAAAAACCCGGTTTTTAAAAACCGACAAACCCTAATTGCAGTACCTACTACCAAAATTAATCAGGTCCACTTTTTCCAACGAAGATGAACCCAAAGCCATTATTCCTTCCCACAAAATGTCAACACAAAAACACGCCACAGCCAGGTAACGGCTGGAAACTTCTCGGCGTGAAAACACGCCGACGCACAGTGGGCCGGATTCACTTATTTGACGCCATTTTGGTGTTTTTTTCAAGATATCGGAATGAAATTGACACCAAAAAATAGGATAAAATTTTTCCTATCTAATGATGTATAATTTAATATTTTTGACATTTATTTATTTATTTATTTTTCCTTTTTTTTAACTTAATTGTGAAATTTTTTTTTTTTAAACTATTCATTTGGTACTTTATTTAATGCCCTTTTCAGTGGTTTAAATCGAATGATCGCAAAACTTTTCGTTTCCAAGTTATAAGGAAAAGTCGAAAAATAAAGGAATGCAGCCAAATATCGTTTTGTTTAAATTGAAGGTCAAATTTTTGCGCTAAACATCATCTTTTATTAGTAATTAATGTAAACAATTTATTAAAAAAGAATTCTGAAAACACTCAGTAAACTTGCGACATTTCTTAAAATTGACAAGGAATATCTTTCAAGTCCCAACGAGTCCCGTATTTTTACAAGGGGGAATCTTTTCAGTGCACCTTCCTCTATACAATCACGCAAGAATCACTTCCACCTTCGTCCGGTTTCGAGAAATATTTCGGTTTGAACTCATCAGCGTCGCGTCCTTTTCTTCACGTTCATGCGTTGCATCCTTCTTCGAAGGAATTGTTTAGATTATCGGCACTTGAAGTGTTTATGCTATGATGTAGATAAGCCTTCGACTTGGTCCTGTATTTTCCATTTCCAATCAGTTGAAACTGAACCAGCAGAGACTGCACAGTGACGTTTTCAAACCATTTCCAACAGATTTGAAAGTTGCATTCTAATTTTTATAAGTTTTTATCACTTTAAATTTTATTTTGTTCAGTTTGTGTTTAATATATTATAATTTTAATATATTATATATTAATATATTATATATGTGTACGAAGGTGGAAGTGATTCTTGCGTGATTGTATAGAGGAAGGTGCACTGAAAAGATTCCCCCTTGTAAAAATACGGGACTCGTTGGGACTTGAAAGATATTCCTTGTCAATTTTAAGAAATGTCGCAATTTTACTGACTGTTTTCAGAATTATTTTTTAATAAATTGTTTACATTAATTACTAATAAAAGATTATGTTTAGCGCAAAAAATTGACCTTCAATTTAAACAAAACGATATTTGGCTGCATTCCTTTATTTTTCGACTTTTCCTTATAACTTGGAAACGAAAACTTTTGCGAACATTCGATTTAAACCACTGAAAAGGGCATTAAATAAAGTACCAAATGAATAGTTTCAAAAAAAAAATTTCACAATTAAGTTAAAAAAAATGAAAAATAAATAAATAAATAAATGTCAAAAATATTAAATTATACATCATTAGATAGGAAAAATTTTATCCTATTTTTTGGTGTCAATTTCATTCCGATATCTTGAAAAAAACACCAAAATGGCGTCAAATAAGTGAATCCGGCCCACTGTGCGACGCCGCTCGAACTGTTACTAGCTGTTAACCCATTATGTCTCCCTGCTTCGCGTTTACTTCAATTGGCCTAAACGTCCGGTCGCTTAGCCTACCTAGTCCCAAAAAGTAACGAGGATAACTCGCGAACCTCTAAAACAATGCTCCTCGAATTACGCGGTACTTTTTAGACGCGGCAAATAATCCCTCCGTCTCACAGTGCGTTGAATGAATGGGAAGTCGGGACAAAAATCATAACTTCTGACCTAATCAGTTTTCGACCTATATACCCCAATACTTTTTTCACCAGAATATATAGATGCATCGATTGGTGTAGAAAAAAATATACAGTTGCATTAAAAAAAATCGAGGTGATCTCGATTTTTATTGAATAAAAAGTTTTTTATCAATATTTACTCTTGCAATTTGTGGTCAACTGAATACTGACTAACTTTGGTTCAAAATTTTTTTTATCAAATTATTTTTATCACGTGCATTTGAAGTTAGAATTTTTTCATAAAATATATTTTAAATATATAAGCTTATTTGGACTAAAAACCAAGCAGTCTCTAAATACGTTAACGTAATAACGTTAATTATTATAAACCTTTAATAGTAATATCTGTTAATTTAGTTTAATAATAGTTTAATAATAATAATAATTTCGCAGACATTAGAATTCTTGATGTGCACACTTCTTCTTAAAAAAATTTATTTCTCAAAAAATTGCAAGTAGTAGCAGAAAAGCGCGTTATTTTCATAAAGTATAAAGTTAGGGGAACCAAATATAAAAAAATCAAGGATACGATTTGTTACGTATTTTTTAAAATAAAATTTTCATTCTCGGGACTAAGAAGTTTTCTAATGATCAGTAAGGCCATAAGCCTAAACAATAATTTTGAAGCACACATACCCATAATACTAGAATCCATGGTTAATAAAGTGAGCCAAGAATAATAAATATTCTGAATATCTAAATAAAAAAAAAAAGAAAGTAACTCTACCGCGTATGAATTTCGAGTGACGCTTGAAGTCCTTATATTCCAGGTTAAGATGGTAAATAACATCGTAAACAACTACGGTAACCTAGCCACCATAACCGAACTCGATTCCTGAATATTTGGATGTAAATATTAGATGATAATTATCACCCTGCAAAATATTTGATTTTTCAATTTTTGTCCATGTATCAACGCACTGTGCGTCTGTGCAGCACTTCTCATACGCGGTCGTACTTTTCCTCGGTCTCATTTTCCGCGCACAGAAAATATCTCTTTCTACCCAAACCCTCAATTCGCAGCCGCTGCCAATCGAAAACCAAACTCGTTATTGCGGCTGCGCCTCGGAAATTCTTAAAAAAAAAAAAAAAAAAAAAAGAAAAAAAAAATCGAATTAAGGCGATTCTCAACCGCGTAAAAAAAAAAAAAAACGGAAGTCTCACGGTACCGGTCGTGATGCACAGTAGTTCCACGCGCGAAACGGCCCCACGGGCTGTCGAGGGGACACGCCGGTCGCCGGCGGCGCGCTCCTAAATTCAGATTCCGGCTCGCGACCGTGCTTCGGAGCAGGAAGAGTTCTCGGATTAGCGGGGAATTAATGAAGCATCGCGAGGGGAACCGGTTCCCGACCGGATGACGAAGACGTTGGCACAAAGTGACACCTCGCCGGGATGATAAGACCGTCGATACTCGATACGAGGCCGTTCTCGATGGCCAGCCAGATTCTCCAGACGCGTTTCACCGGTTGCTCACCGCCGGGGGCCACGAACCTCCGTCAATTATCGGTTCGATGACCGGTCCCGACTGGCCGTCGGTGAGTTTCGTCCGATCGCTTTACATCATTGGGCCGTTCCGTCGCGATCTTACCCTCCCTCTTGCTCCGGGCATTTTCACTTTTTGTCAGAGAAATCGCGCGGGGAACCCCTCCCGCACACCCCTCGCCCAATACTTTCGCGAGCAGCGCAAAAAAAATACGCCGCTTTCCCATTCAGAGAAAAGCTGGAAATAGACTCCGCGCGACGACTTCCTGGTTAGCATAGCGTGTCGCGGCGGTTGTGTCGCGTACTTTTGTTTGTAAAAGGCCGGCTTGACCTCGAAAGTTGGTGCCGCTGGTGTGGAATTGGACGGCTGATTTAATGCGGATTTCACGCGAAGTCGATGTTGATTTAATGCAAACGGGACGCGGGCTCGAATCTAATCGGGGAGAGCTTCTGACCGGCTATCAGCTCGACATCCAATCGGTATCTGAAGCGCAGTGAAGGTAGTTCCTAAAACTATGTTAGTCAAATTAGAGTTGGGTAATAAACGATAAATATGATGCAGTATGATGCTATAGAAATAATAATAATAATTTTTAACATCGTGTATATATATTTTAAAAAGTTCAATGTTAATGTAGATAATTCAAAATTCAATTAGTTTCGGCGCACTGGTTCGGTCAATTTAAAAAAGAAAATTAATATAAAGGCTGTTTTGCGATTTTTTTTTTTAATATATTTCCGACGTTTCGGTCATTGATTGTGACCCTTATCAAGGAAAGAAGAATTGGCTAAGGGAAAAAATTCTCACCTAAAGGCAAACGCATTTTTCTTTTCTATTCTTCTTTTCTTGATAAGGGTCACAATCAATGACCGAAACGTCGGAAATATATTAAAAAAAAAATCGCAAAACAGCCTTTATATTAATTTTCTTTTTTAAATTGACCGAACCAGTGCGCCGAAACTAATTGAATTTTGAATTATCTCATATATATACGGTCGAAATTCTAATCAAGTTAATGTAGATAATTGTAATACGGAAATAGAATATTAAATTGGTCAGCGTAGTGAATTGGAGCGGCAGATCTGACAACGTTGCATTCATTCGGGGCGTTTTTTATAAACAAAATGTCAGGAAAAAAGTTCATATGAATTTGAATCGTCGTTCGTTATTTTAATGTTTAAACATATCGATTGTGCGACGTTGCCGCGTTGACTAGTCTACGAAGTTTCTAAAAAATTTGTATGTAAACCTATTTTTATGGGCATTTACGAAGAAACCATGTGGCCAGTTTTTCAGAAATTAATAAACTCATTTCGTGACATTTCTTGAATATAGTTTTCCTGTTTCAGAAGAAAAACTGAAACTACAACCCTGTTTTTTCGACTCTGCCGTATACCACTGTGTTAAAATGCATCAACTTTAATAAACAATTTCTCGATAACTATGCGGTAAATCGATTTTAAAATTTGTACAAGGGTTTCGTGTATTCGAAATTAGTTTTGAGCGAAATTTGAAAGAATTCTTGAATTTAATAGATTATTCAGGAACTATCTTAAGATTTCAGAATTAAACTCTTCAAACTCTTGCGTCAACACACAAAGAATTGAGCCGCTGTTTTTGAAAGTGGTATAAGTCCATTTATTCATACATATTTAAGGGTTTGCGTTTGAATCAATTTAGAAATATTCGCATACGTTAATCATTTCGGGTAAAGTTTTTAAAACTATGAAGTTGTAAAATTTTATTATGCAATAATAATCAATAAAAATGATTTTTAAAAAAGATTTTTTAGCTACAAATGGACTTGTACCACTTTCGATAATAACATATTATGAAAAATATAGCCCACAGCAATTTTCAATTTATATTTTAATTGAAGTTGGCTTTTGTGAAATGTATTTTTTAATGTAAAGAATAATAATTAAAATGGAGACATACGTGTCTTCGTTATTTACAAGTAAACGAATAATCGAGTTTATTAAGAAATAATTTCAGTTATATTATAATGAATTTATAAATAAACTAGTATGAAAAGTAAATTAGTTCGTTAAGATAACTAATTATAACAAACTTATTCATATTTCAATCTTATTTCTCGTTTACAGTCAGCATAGTGAAGTATTTTTTCCAAAAAACGAACTTATACCACTGTCGAAATATACATTCCTGCGATAACATTTTACAGTTCAACTTTTTTTTTATTAATTTATGAGGATATTGTACACCATTGACTGTGTGATTATAAATATAAAAAGAGGATATCTATATCTGACTGAAACTATCATTGCTCTTATTATTGACTTATACCACTTTCAAAAACAACGGCTCAATTGACGAAGACATGAAGCTCTGAATAGAAGAGGTCTTCGTTTCTTCTGCCATTTTATCCCCGAAGAATGGATATCTTTGATTTGGTGCCACAAATGGTTTCAGAACAAAAACTGAAACTATAACCCTGTTTTTTCGACTCTGCCGTATGCCACTGTGTTAAAATGCATCAACTTTAATGAACAATTTCTCGATAACTATGTGGTAAATCGCTTTTAAACTTTGCAAAAGGGTTTCTCGTATTCGAAATTAGTTTTGAGCGAAATTTGAAAGAATTCTTGAATTTAGTAGATTATTCAGGAACTACCTTAAGCGGGGTGTCTGGAAGGAGAATTTTTTGCCTCTCTTTAGGGACGATGCACAAAAAAACTACACAGTTGTCACCGATGTGCATTATCCTCACGTATTTATTAACATTTCGCTTAGTTGTAAAAAAAATTCAGCCATGTGTAACAATAATTAATGGAGATTCCGGCTGTTCCGCTGATCCAAAACGAAAAAAACCTAAAGGATTCTTAATCAGTAAGAGTGTAGCTATAACGGGTAGCAGGTTTATGAACAAAAATTAAAAATCCACAAAACGGCGGGACTCTGAATTTAAACTCATCTCTTCCCTGTTTTTTCCGTCTTTAAACGGCCTTAAACTTGTGAAAAAAAATTATTTCGCCTTGATTCTGCTACGGGCTAGAATTATATGTTTCCTGAAGGCGTACGAAAAAGATTGGCCCGCTAGAAGTTGAGACATCGTGTGTACCGTCATGAAAAACACCGTTTTGAGAAAAATCCATAACTCCATTAATTATTATTATATATGACTGATTTTTTTTTACAACTTACTGAAATGTTAGTAAATTCGTGTGGATACTGCGTATCGGTAAAAATTGCCTAGTTTTTTGTGGGTCCTCCCTAATAATAGCGAATTTTTTTTATCTCATTGTTATCCACTTCTGCCTTTGCATCACATGTTGCAATGTTGTAAAAATGAAAATCCTGGACTACCGTTATCAGACCTCCAAGCAGGGCCATCCAAAATAAAAAACCCAAAAACTTCTTTAATTGCGCGTGGGCACCCACTTTTATTGTTAAAAAACAATTACACGATGATTGCCATATGTTTAAACAAAAACGTCCCACAAAATGTTTTTTATCCACACAGAAGTGTCTGTAAAGAAAAATGGAGAGGTTGAAAATTCGTAATAGTCGATAAGGCGGAAGCAGGTGTAATTACGAATAGAATCCCGTTTGAATGTTTAGAGTCCGTCAAGCGTTGCATTTTTTACAGTGGTGGGCAAAAAACGCGTTTCGTGAAAAACGTACGTAAGAAGCGTAGTTTTTCTCTCTACTCTTTACTTAATTTCACGTCTATCCAGGAGCATTAAGGCAACTTACTGTTAATCCTTCCGTCTCTTCAAATGTAGCCTCTATCTCGGATATTTATTTTTCCTGGCACGAATTTACTGTATCTACTCTCAGCGACTGCTACCTGCGCTCGGAACTTGGGCCGTTTACCGGCCCGTAAAATTTGACGCGCTCGGAATTTCGTTCTAAAATTTAACCTTATCATTCTTGGTACGTTTTCGGGTGAAAGTACCTAGGCAAAAGAATTCTTTGATGTTTCGAGAATTTTTGCAGCGACTGTTCTCGAGATCTTCGGCGTTCCTCAAAGCTACGCCAGCGATTTATCTAGTAATCGGTAGATGTATCTAAACTCTGGCATTTTGTAATATATATTCTGTGTTTTAACCGATAAGGAGGAAGGTTCGAGCCTTGGGTTGAAACATGGGCGATCTTCAAGATTTTTCAGAATGAAACTTCTTGCGTTAATTAATTAATGAATCTGTGACATGAATTTATTTTATCTATAATGCATTAATTATTAGCAATACAGATAAATTTACAGGTTATATTTAAATGGATGTCGAAGAACATAGTCGTGTATTACCTAAAAATTTAATGATGCATTAAATTCTTAAGCAGTTTTGATATGCAAGTGAATGGCTACTTATCAAGATGTATGAATTTATATGTTATTTACTCTAATCAAGCAGAGGAGTAAATCAAAGGTAAAATGAAGAATGCCCCACTGTTGTACCGAAACTGACATGTGTGGTTGGAGACCAATTAGAAACACAGAAAGCAAACAGATTTATATTTTATACAAGGGTTACTTCAGTCTGTACCAAAATGAGTTCGTAAATGCCAGAAATAAGATAAGGAAAGAAAACGTCGATTTCCAGCAAAATGTTGGTAAAACTTCCTTTCACGTTACGAGAAAGAATTTCAATGTGTTCTATTAATTTTACTAGGTACTAACTGAAAGGGGGTATTCACTCTGCACGTAGCCAACACTTTAAGTCGATCGGCTAATCAGTTTTTGCAACACCTTGATCGCAAGCTTAAGGGGCTGTTCCAGTCTAGAGCGTATAAAAGTAGGTGATCTTTAGGAATTAATTAAAGGAAAACTATTACATATAATTTAATTGGACTTTTTGGATTGTATTAAGGGTGTCTTAAGCTATAGAAATATATTTTTTGTTTTATAATTAATCATTGCAGACGGCACTGGGGAGTCGTTAAAGTCGAGGCGTCAAAAAATTCATCCAAATCGGTGGCACCTAAACCATTGGTCTGAAATAAAAAACAATGCCAGATTATTAAAGGGCATGAAACTCGCTTGTAGACTAGACCAGAAAAAATTACAAAAATTACATTTTTTGAGAAAATAACGACACTTGAATTTTGAAATCACTCTTTCCCTATATTTTTCGTCCTTCCAACGCCTTTAAAAATTATAGATTTTCAATTCTTTTTAAATTTTACTGGTCTAACCACGAGCCAGAAGTAGATTCTTCAAAATAAAAAAAGTTTCAGTCGAATCGGATAATAACTTTTGGTGATAAAGGTTCCACCGATTTTGGGAACACTCTTTCGAGAAAAACGCGTTTAAAGTTTTACGCGTGTGCCGAGTGACCGGGTGTTACCTACCCATGCATTTGCCGCTACTCAAATGCCCATAACTTCGGAAATTTTACTAATTTCAAAAAATCCTCTTAAACACATATTCCTAAAACGTTGAACATTCGAAAAATAAAATAAAAAAAATCGATTTTTCGACCGGAACCTACCCTTAAGAAGTATCGTTTCGAGAAGAAGGTACATACTTCCACTTTCCTTCAACGACTAAACCCCTTGAAGTCGACCAAATCACCAGTTCGCTGTGCCATTAATGGATTAATAACTAATTGCTTTAAATGTCACCGTCAATTATTACAAAAATTATACATAGAACACGTATTACAATTAAAGTAATAATAAAAACACCTATGCAAAACACCCATTACCTTAAAAGTAAGCCAAAGTGTTACTCGGGTTTAGTAAAATCGCAGATTTAATAAACACGACACACTCGTATTTTGTAAGTGTAAAAACAGTAGAATTTATGGCACCAAATCAAAGATATCCATTCTTCGGAAAAAAAAATGGCAGAAGAAACCAAGATAAAATTACGTCTTCTATTCAGAGCTTCTTGTCTTCGGCAATTGAGCCGTTGCTTTTGAAAGTGGTATAAGTCAATTTTTTTTAAAAAATGAGTTAATGATAGTTTCAGTCAGATATAGATATCCTCTTTTTATATTTATAATCGCACGTCCAATGGTGTACAATATCCTCATAAATTAATAAAAAAAAGTTGAACTGTAAAATGTTATCGCAGGAATGTTTTTTTCGAAAGTGGTATAAGTTCATTTTTTGGAAAAAATACTTCACTATGCTGAGTGTAAACGAGCAATAAGATTGAAATATGAATAAGTTTGTTGTTATTATTATGTCACGTCCTGGGTGGAGGTTAGGACAATGACAAGGAGTTCTTGCCCCGCTGCCTCCAACGTACCGTCGCGCCCTAAGGCCGGCCGGATTACGCCGCAATGGAGTAAACTGTGCGGGGCGGGTGGATTGGCTTTAAAGGATCGAGGAGGAAAAGAAGAGGTGTGTTTCGTCTTGGGACCGTCAGCTAGACTCATCAGTAGGGCTACAGCTGACGGCCCCTGCCCTAGACACACACGGGGACACAGAGGATATGATTTCGGAACTTGTATATATACGAATGGATTGGAGATTGAGAACTAGCGAGAAGATTAGACCTCTGGTGGCGCTCGCCGACACTAAGTCGCGATACCATGGGGGGGCCGGGACGTCACAATTAGTTATCTTAACGAAGTAATTTACTTTTCATACTAGTTTATTTATAAATTCATTATAATATAACCGAAATTATTTCTTAATAAACTCGATTATTCGTTTACTTGTAAATAACGAAGACACGTATGTCTCCATTTTAATTATTATTTTTTACATTAAAAAATACATTTCACAAAAGCCAACTTCAATTAAAATATAAATTTAAAATTGCTGTTGGTTATATTTTTCATAATATGTTATTATCGAAAGTGGTACAAGTCCATTTGTAGCTAAAAAATCGTTTATTTTCTTTAACATTTTTATTGATTATTATTGCATAATAAAATTTAACAAGTTCATAGTTTTAAAAATATTACCCGAAATGATTAACGTATGCGAATATTTCTAAATTGATTCAAACGCAAACCCTTAAATATCTCAATGTATGAATAAATGGACTTATACCACTTTCAAAAACAACGGCTCAATTCTTTGTGTGTTGACGCAAGAGTTTGCAGAGTTTAATTCTGAAATCTTAAGGTAGTTCCTGAATAATCTATTAAATTCAAGAATTCTTTCAAATTTCGCTCAAAACTAATTTGGAATACACGAAACCCTTGTACAAAGTTTAAAATCGATTTACTGCATAGTTATCGAGAAATTGTTAATTAAAGTTGATGCATTTTAACACAGTGGTATATGACAAAGTCGACAAAAAGAGGGTTATAGTTTCAGTTTTTCTTCCGAAACAGGAAAACCGTAGTCAAGAAGTGTACCAAAATTGGCACAAAACTACATCGAAATGTCACGAAATGAATTTATTAATTTCTGCAAAACTGACCACATGGTTTCTTCTTAAATGCCCACAAAAAAATAGGTTTACGTGCAAATTTTTTTAGAAAGTACATAGACTAGTCAACGTGGCAACGTCGCACAATCGATATGTTTAAACATTCAAATAACGAACGACGATTCAAATTCATATGAACCATTCATTCAATATTTTTCCTGACATTTTGTTTATAAAAAAGACGCCCCGATTGAATGCGACGTTGTCAGATCTGCCGCTCCAATTCACTACGCTAACCAATTTAATATTCTATTTCCGTATTACAATTATCTACACTAACATTAAACTTTTTAAAATATATATACACGATGTTAAAAATTATTATTATTATTTCTATAGTATCATACTACTTTATATCTATCGATCATTACCAAACTCTAATTTGACTAACATAGTTGATTAGGAACTACCTTAAACATTCCAAAAAAAGTGAAGGACAAATCATTTGCCTTGCCCCGAACCTTAAGACCACAGGCCCCACAACATCCAATCTGTTCGGGCTTCCATTGCGGTTTTGTAATAAGCGCGATTTCCAAAGGAATCCCTTTTATCGGGCCTTGACCAGTGGGCGTGAGCCACAGCGCACGGCTTTCCAAACTGGTTCCGCCTATCACGCAGGCAGACGTCGATGGATAACAGCAGGTTGCGACCCGTCGCATTATCAAAGTAACGCAGCGCTGGCTCGGCGATAATGGCAACTGACGAAAACCAAAATGGACCGTGGTCGATTGCCGCCCATCGAGCGCCTATCGAACGCTTCGCGATCCTTCTCTTCCACCGCGCTTGGCCCTGTCGCCGCGGCATCCGGCCACTATTATTCTCAATCCCTTTCAGTACACTTTACGCATACCTTCTGCGCGGAGAACGTAGGATTCCCGCACGCGATGAACAAACCAAAGATCTCTTCACACTTGATAAATTTGTCGCCAAAACAACCACCACCGATATGTCAGAGACATCCGCTTCGCGGAGTTGGCGCTGATCGAAGAAATATGGCGAAGGAAATAAGGTAAATGTCCCAATACCTGGACACTAGTGTAAATAATGCTGATTATTACATTTACTATATGCTTTATCCATAAAAGAACTATTTTATTCAATTACACAAATATTTAATTAAATATATTCATATAGAAGGCTATTCTAGAAGCAAAAAAAAAATTGGCACAAAACAAAAAAATAGTAAAAATAATAAAACCAATTAAATTTCAATTTGTTAAAAAGTAACATTTATTTTTATTTAATTATTAAAATATTTAATGTCTATGAATAAAATTTAATTTTGGTTTATCAAAAAGAAACTATTGTGTTGTTTTTATTTAATTTACCTCCAAATTGCTGATCTTTTATCATGTGTCTATGTAATGGGATAGTTAAATTGGGACACCGGGACATATTAGTTAAGCTGTCCAGGTATTGGGACCGTAAAATCGGGACACCGGGACATACTAGTTAAGCTGTCCAGGTATTGGGCCATTGTGAGGACTACGAATTTTCAATATTTTACAAAATTATTCAATCCAATAATGGTTTTTTTTTTTTAATGATAAAGTAAATACGGTGCCCCATGCAATTGTAAAATCGTTTATATATATATCGACTTGTATAACTGAACACTTCTCAAACGTGTTTCCGCCGTACCTTAAATGTCCAGGTATTGGGACATTTACCTTAAGTGAATACAGTAGTTCCCCGTTATGAGCCCGTTTTTTTCCCCCGTTATGAGCCCGGCGACCATCCCCACCATTTCCTGGAAGCCCACGGACGAGAGTGAGAGAACCGGACAACGAGCGAGAGGACACGAAAGCCACTGGCCGCGCGGAATCATGTCCTCAAGCCACTATGAGCCCGCCGCCAGCCCCGTTCGTCGGGCTCATAACGGGGAAATACTGTATACCGAAAATACCTTAGAGCATATATACATGGAGGTCTCGTTGCCTAAGGTTGACTGCCTCGAAACTGTCGCCGGCATCACGCGAGAGAGAAATACATGTGCGAACTGGTGCGAGAGAGAGAAGTATGAAGGTCCCAATCGACCGTTATTGCGCATGCGCCGATATCGTGCGAGAGAGAAAGACACGTGCAAACTGGTGCGAGCGAGAGAAGTATAGATTCTCTCGCTCGCATGATGTCTTTCTCTCTCGCACGATATCGGCGCATGCACAATAACGGTCGATTGGGACCTCCATACTTCTCTCTCTCTCGCACCAGTTCCCACATGTCTTTCTCTCTAGCGTGATGCCAGCGACAGTTTCGAGGCAGTCAACCTTAGGCAACGAGACCTCCATGTATATATGCTCTAAGGAAAATACAGGAGGCGGATGCTTGAAGACACGCCGACACCGCTGAAAGTGTTAATCCGAGGGGAAAAATGCGCCGAAGTCGTTCGGTATATCCTGGTATGAAGGAAGGTCCCAAGCAGCGGCACATGGGTGTCAGTCAGATCGTTATCGACGGTAGTTAGTGGCCCAGGCCGCCGGGCGTCGTTGATGTCACCCGGCCGTTCTCGGCTCTGCTCTTGTGCATGTACAGTATAATCGTTTCCATTCCTTTCACTGTTGGCGACCGCGGCGCAGAACAGGTCGAGGAGAGGATACGCTGGATCGTGCGCGTGCGTAGCTGGTTCTGCTTCGCGGAATAACCGCCTGGCGAGATGGGCCGCCATGATCTAGATACGTTCGCGGTTCATTACGCCGGATGATTCCGGGCGATCGCTGTCCCGAGGTGATAAAGGGGAACATTTAGCAGCGAACATCCACGGCCGTTCGAGGATTTGAATTTCCTCTGATAGCCTGTCGACGTTCGCTCGAGCCCGTCTAGATTGGGAAGCAACGATAACTCGTGCCCGATAGATACACCGATCGTGTGGCCTGGCTTTGTCTGTAATAGAAGCTTCGAGGAGGTGTTCCCGTTTGGTGTCTTGTTTGAGGGATCTTTGGATTTTAATGGGTTAAAATTATCAGACCAGAAAAATTCGAAATTTTTTTTACATTTTGACTTGTGTTTTGGGATAGTACAGAACTTTATTTGTAAAGATATTTACTGCTTTCTACAGCGGATTGAAACAACTGGCGTCGTTTCATTCAACGTTTGACCACCTTCGCCTGCGAACGGTTAATCACTATAACTCCATATAATTCAGAAATAGCTCCAAATTTATTTGCTGCTTCCAAATTTCTCCCTTTTAGCTTTTTCACCTGCCCCACCGTGGGCAGAGATGGGCAAATTTTTTATTTAAATAATACATGAGATAAATAATAAATAATCCTATGATTTTAATCGTAAATAACAACTGAATTTTTTATTCAAATAAAAGTCATTTAAATAATGTAAAAAAGAATTTATTTCTTATTTGAAAATAAAAGGTTATTTCTTACTTGGATTTAGGTGGAGAACAAATAATAAATGATTTCTGGTTTTCTTTTACCTGCTTTATTTTATACATTATTTTTCAGGAAGTCGTTCGCAATTCATATTTGCCTTTAAAACTAGGTACTATCTTTTCAAATAAGCTATCCGGAAGTCTATTTGATTTTAGCATATTGGTCATAGTTGCTAAAGAGAATATTTGCTCTACTGGAGCCGACGAGGGTGAAGGTGTGTTGTATTTTATAAATACACATTTCATTGCTGTATACTAGGGTGGCTCTTATTTTCGATTTTTGAATTTTCTTCGGGGCACCCTCCAGAATAGTTCCAAATAATTAAAAAAAAGTGAGCATACTTGACTTCTAATGCGTAGGTATATCTCCGATATTTTTGCGAATTTCGACCCCAACTTTTCAGGAAACATTCATCACATATCAAACACTGAAAATAAGAAGAAATTTTTTTTTATCTTGTTTGCATATTTCGGTATATGCCCCCCCTTAAATGTTTAAAAAATAGTCCTCGAAAATAAAAATTCCATTTTTTTTGTTCACCTTCATAAATAAAAAGCGTTCTAGAAGCATTTAAACTTTCAAAATTTGAGAAAAAAAGTTTTTTTTTTATTTAGTTTTTCGGATTTTTTTCGAAAACCGTTTGTCGCACGAAAAATAGTAATACACCAAAAAAGATGCTCCCTGTCCGGATCTACAACTTTTGTTTGACATATTTTTTGATTTAATCAATAACTTGGAAGACGTTATATAAAATCGACTTCGCGAGCTGTTAAATAATGATTTAAATGTTTAACGGCCCAGGGGCACCCTTTCCCGTTATCCGATCGAGCTGAATCTTTATACAGATTTTTTTTTAATTATTTGGATCTATTCTGGAGGGTGCCCCGAAGAAAATCTTGAAAAAAAAATTTTCCAAGAGTAAATAAGAGCCATCCTACTGTATGCGCATCCAGGCTTTTTAATCCCGAGTTTGGAACTTGAAAATATTGTGCTATCAGATGTTCTGCTGCAGCCATTTCGGGATCAGTTTGTACTTTGCTTACAACATAAAAATCCAAGAAGTAATAAATAACAATTAAAATTGTATTTGCAAATAACAATTAACTTTGTTAGTTTGAATAATTAATTTACATTTGTTCAAATAAGAAACAAATATTTTTACTTTTCACTTAAACATCCAAATAACAAATATATATATTTATTTAAATAATATTGCCCAACTCTGACCGTGGGTCCATTCTTCCACCCAGATTTCAAACCAACTCGACCAGTGTTCATTCAGAATTCAATTTCCGCCGCCACGAAATCCCGTTGGCCAACTCACCCGAAACGGTTTCCAAGAACCAGCCATTCCAAGGGAAAGTGTCGCTGAATTTTACAAAGCTGAATGCTCCGCGCCTAACCATCACCGATTACGCAGCTGCTTTCCAATCGCGACTGATCTCCGGATGGCTGTCCTCGGAGAACACCTTCGCTCTCGATGACCATGGTCGATCGTCTCATTATGTGCCGCGGGACGCGAAAGCTCAATGGCCGTTGCCCGTTGTAAACGGCGGCCAGGAGCGGCCGATCGTTGGCGACTTTCACGGTTATTCTACGAACAGAGGCCACGCAGTTTATTTCTGGGCGAGATTGTTCCACTTTTAAAGCCTACCGCCCGAGAGCCAGCCGTCCCGGCTACCAAGCGCGAGTAACGCGCCCGCGACAGTAGTTCGGGCAAATTAACCCTCGCCTCCTTGCGGCGCATTTTCCTCGCCGCCCTCGTTCCTGGACGCGTTTTACGACGCGACCCCCGCGAACTTCTCCACGTTTCGCAGCGTCTCACTGCGGCCTCTCACGGCAGTCTGCGCTTTCGCTTCTACTTTGCATTCCGGGTTTGTGATTCCGTCTTTCAAGGGGAATTTAGGTTCCCCCTATTGCAACGTGTTCCCACTTTCTTTTACCCCAATCGTGCAGATTTTATATTTTTAATTAAGCAACCGCGACGCTTGCGACGTTTTTTGCCTGCAGAGAATTTAGGTTCCTCTTATTATGATGTGTTAACAATTTTTCGCACCCCAATCGTGGTGGTTTCATATCGAAATAAATAAGTACAAAATCCGGCAATACTGTATTGCAGGCGTGGGCGGATCAGATTAAAGACACCGCAAACTCGCCGAGTTTCTCGTTATTTACCCATTGTCTGCGCTAAGTCTGAGTCCCATACGCGCGTGCTTCGAAGGTGACTCACCCGTTGCTTCGCGGATTGCACAAACGCGGAGCAACAGCCGCAGGTGCATCTTCCACCGCACCATACGCGTGTCTGCTTCAACGACCCGCGACTTCATTGTTCCTCCGGTCTCGCCGATCCGAAGGTAGACTGTCGTTGGATCAAGCGCTCCACCGGGTGACGCGAGCCGACGTCTTGCCGGGCACACCGGGGAAATGCGATTTGCGTGGAACTCCAGAAAACGAGAGTTCCGCGAACGACTATGCTGCGCCACTCGTGTTGAAATTTAGAAAGCTGCGTTTACTCGAATGTTGAGCTGGCTCGTACCTGGAAATCACCTCGAATCGTGCTTCCACGAAGTACCGCTGCTCCCCGACCGCGGGGGGAGACAATTGAAACGTGGCGCGGATAAAATCGCTCGCAGCTAGATGCTCTCCGGCTAGGAGCGAATAAAGTAGCCAAAGAAATGCGAGGAACTGCGAGTAAATTGGGGAACGCGGAGAGTTGAGGAACGTTCGCCATGAGAATTTGAAAGCGGGACTATTTCCTTAGTCACTATTCAGGAGCAGTTCAACGGCGCGCGATGCTTCGCTAGGCCAGAAATAGAATTCGTAGAAGATCCGTCAGAAAATGGGCGCGAAGTGCGCGTTTTTCGGGAAAGTGGCGGCGTAACGGGGCCCGGTCTGCAGCGGGCCTGCAAAACGTCGCCCAGGTCAAGATCCACTTTCTTCCTCAAAGGTCGTCCTCCTTTCTCGCGTTTCCGGGCGGGTTGCTCGCGCGGCCGCGAAAAAAAAAAAGCGCCGACATATCGACGCTAAATATGGTCGGACTTGCTCGTTTGTCATCTCCCCACCGCCGCCGCCCGGCTGTCCTACGCACGCTATTCTCATTTGCCAGATCCTACGATCGGATCGGAGTGTTTGCCAGTCGACGGAACGTGGCCGCGCTAAGAAAAACTCCTACGTCGATATTCAGCATCCCCGTGCGTCTCGCGAGTTCTCTCTTGCTCTCTTCCGCGGATTTAAGCGTTCAACTCGAGCGTAGATGGATTCTGATCATCCTCAGAGGCTCGAGAGACTATGGCAAGTGACAAGTGCCTCGTGACGACTGTTTAACTCGACCTTTCCTGGGCCCCCAGCCAGGAGCAAGTGTTTGCGCGCTCAGAGGAGTCTGATGGTTCAGCGAGGATTCTATACTTTCGTGCGCGATTTGGACACTTTGGGGACCTGGATGGTTCGGTGGTGTCGTGCAGGAGTATTAGGGGTGGTCGCTGAAAAGGTTGAGTGGCGGTGAAGCTGGAGTCTTCGAGATAAGCGATAAGAGGCAACGCGACTCCCGCATTTGGTGGGTGCTGGACGCTTCAAGAAGGAACAGATAGCTTAGATTCCGTGTTGTACCGAGCCAGACTAGCGGTACTGGGCTCCGAGACCTGGAACTAGCCAGAAAAGGGGCAGCAGACACCTCCGTCGAGGCACATCGATGACCTCGACGAGAATAACTTGCAAGGCCGCACATCAGCCCCGGGAGGAAACATGGTGATGCGTGGCTCCGTTTACGTGCTGATTCTGTTTGCCCTGCCCGTGATCCTGTGGCTGTTTGGAAGCCCCAGGAGGAGCAAAGCTCTGGCGAGCGTCACCAGAGCCGCGAGGTAAGGCCCCGATTGATAATCATAGCGGAGAAACTTGCGAGACCAGATGCGCTTTCTACAATAAGCTCGTTCGATTGGTGAGTTAGCGGAACACTTCACATGGTTAGCCCTTTCCTTCGCGAACATTTCTACAGTATTCCGTGGGCATTGCCACGCCATAGGTTCCCGTCTAGAGCACTTCTATGTCGATGATTTATTTACTTCGGACATATCAAGTTCATCGTATGTGATTCATCAGTTTTATTTCCTGCGGAAACTTAATCAAAGGCAATAGGAATAGTTTTGATACATCAGTATGCGATATTGAAGTTATTCTTAGCGTCAGTCATTGTTGATAAAGTATCAACCACTTAATAGTCGACATGGCGGATGTTCAGCCGCAGTAATGTTTCCTCGCGAAATAGATGTGTTCCGGGTGGGTATGTTCGCGAAATACTGTAGAAACGATCGCAAAGAAAAGCGCAATTCGTTGGGAAGTTGACTACTAACCGAAGGCACGCGGCCAGAATCGAATGAGCCAGTTGTACGCGCCGCTGTGCTTCCACGTTGGTGGGGGTTCAAAGGAAGCCCCATAACTCGGTTCCGCGTCGTTTGGACCTGCTCCCAAAATAAGAAACTTCAGATCGCGCACGTGCTGCTCCGCAACCATCATTCTTCCATTTTGGCGGACCACTGCGCCGTGTACCGTTGGCTGATCCTCTTTGTCTCGTCGCACACGATCTTTCCCGAGCCTTTTTCTCTCCCCGCCGCTGCCTGGCAGTTGTCCAGCTGAGGATTCGCGCGAAGAAAATACGCGGCTGCGACGAGCCGCGTTTTCAGAGACGGTGCTACGATCGCGTCAAGTTCGGGCCCTGAATGTATAGTACCTATACGAGCTATAGTGACTTAGGTGTGAAGTCACTCAGCGGGGTCTTACCCGACACCCTGCTGGGTACTGGCCGCTAAACGTGCTTCCCTACTACCTCTTAGGGCCTTAGGGCCCCGGTTTTGTCCTGGTCTTAGGGCCTTAGGGCCCCGAGTTTGTCCTGGTCTTAGGGCCCTGGTTTTGTCCTGGTCTTAGGGCCTTAGGGCCCCGGTTTTGTCCTGGTCTTAGGGCCTTAGGGCCTCGGTTTTGTCCTGGTCTTAGGGCCTTAGGGCCCCGGTTTTGTCCTGGTCTTAGGGCCTTAGGGCCCCGGTTTTGTCCTGGTCTTAGGGCCCCGGGTTTGTCCTGGTCTTAGGGTCTTAGGGCCCTGGGTTTGTCCTGGTCTTAGGGCCCCGGTTTTGTCCTGGTCTTAGGGCCTTAGGGCCCCGGGTTTGTCCTGGTCTTAGGGCCTTAGGGCCCCGGGTTTGTCCTGGTCTTAGGGCCTTAGGGCCCCGGTTTTGTCCTGGTCTTCTCTAAATACAGTCCTGCAAGAGGTAATAGGGGACACGTGTAGCGGCCAGTACCCAGCAGGGTGTCGGGTAAGACCCCGCTGAGTGACTTCACACCTAAGTCACTATAGCTCGTATAGGCACTATAAGCTTCAGTCCCAACTTCGTCGCCACTCGACACAGCTCGTGGAATAGATATAGCGCACCTTGGGGTTCGCTCAAGTGGACTGTATATAAAGCGATACCCCGAAAATAAAAGCGGTTGTATGTTTTTTGCCAGTCAAATAAAGGGCCTTGGTGACCCCGAATGCGCATCCACCACAGTGCCCTCAGGGCCTTAATTGCTAGACTGGTAAGCGGTTGAAACAGGATCTTAAGTTGCAAGGCACGTTTAGGCATTTCATTCTTTGCGGAAGAAGTATCGCCAGGTTCAGCTCTATGCTTGTAGTTGGTAGCGGTGTTGGTTAGTCTCAGATAGTTGGTAAATAGCCCAGAAGTCACCCGGTTTATTAGAAATGTGGGATGAGGAACCCACATAAGTGCCCGGAATGAGACCGTGAAGGGTCGGCGTTAGGGGAGTTGGTAAGTTTGCCAGGATCCGCAAGATCGTGGGTTCAAGTCCCATCGCCCGAGGGCCTCTTTTTCCCTGGCTCCCGTTCACATAAGTATTTTTTTTCCCTCTATTATTTAACTAGCTTTGTTACCCGGCTTTGCCCGAAATTTAGATTCTGATTTAATGAAAAACATTTTTTTTTTTTGTGAAAATAGTCACATTCATCTGGATTAGCTAGGCATAATGAGCTGGGACACATTTCATGGCCCCAGAGTTTACCGTTCGAAAGTTTTTAGGCGACAGACAAGTACACAAAGACTTTCTACTTTATATATTAAGATGTCGCATCAACCACTTGTATGGGTTAGTGGCGACCTAAGGTCTGGTTTACAATTTGTTGTAGGCACAGTTTGGTGTGTTTTAGGTAATCAAATAATCTTTGTATTTTTGTCTATAGGGGTAGTATTTACTGCAGTGTAAGATAATGTGTTGCACTGACCAGGGCCGTTCCTGGCGGGGGTGCAGAAGGTGGCCGCAGGCCATTTATTATATGTATAATTTTGACTAATAAGAGTAATAATCGAAACTCTTTTAAATGATAACTGTTTAAAATTATGTATATATAGATGAAAAGGTAAACACTGCATATCAAATTCTTAATTAAAGAATATTAAATTAATAAGGGCGGCAATATTGTTTTTGCACCTGGGCGGCCAAAACCCAGGAACGGCCCTGCCACTGACAGCTTTAGGGGAAACCTGTACAAAACCTTATACCATAGTTATTCCTGAAAATAAATGAAAGAAGCCCGCGCGCGGTTGGCAATTGTTTCCCGCCACATTGAACTGTTAGTCAACAGAGATTCGTGACGAAATACGTACGCTCCAACGAATTATTAAATTTATTCTGTTTCTAAGTGCTCTGATGTTATTTTCGACTGTCTTTAAGTGGACTATATAGTGTTTTGGTAACACTGTCCAACACGATTTTTGGTCTGCAATATCCGCTGGGCGATTCATGTAGAATTTTTCGCCCTGAACACGAATCCGCAAGCAGAAATGCTCTATCACGCTCAGTTTTTGAGAAAATCGATTTTGAAAAAAACTGCAAATTTTCAACTTTGAACATTTTTTGTGTGGAAACGGTAATAGTTATTCGGTTGCTCGTTGCGTCAAATTATTCTACGAACCCTCCCGAATACAACGATATAAGTTATTATTGCATTATGATCATTTAAATTTGTTTAAACAACGATTAAAGGGAAAATGACACCCGAAATGCACCCATTTTTGAAGACATCTTTCAATTTATTTCCAAAACTAAGGGTCTAGGAAAAAATTGACTACTCCACGCGATGCAGCAGACATTTTTCCTTCGGAACTCATCAACAAAACTGGTAAGTCACGTTTTGTTTTCAATACAGAAGCGAAAGAGTTTGGCAAAACGCGCGGTGTCGACAGTGGTAGTCAACGGCGGCGCGCGGTCCACTGCCGCTCAGCGTAACACAATTGCTTAACGCGCCTGAGTACCACTGTTGGCACCGCGCGTTTTGCCAAACTATTTCGCTTCTGTATTGAAAACAAAACGTGACTTACCACTTCTGTTGATGCTTTCCAGAGGAAAAATGTCTGCTGCATCGCGTGGAGTAGTCAATTTTTTTCTAAGACCCTTAGTTTTGGAAATAAATTGAAAGATAACGTCAAAAATGGGTGCATTTCGGGTGTCATTTTCCCTTTGATCGTTGTTTAAACAAATTTAAATGATCATAATGCAATAATAACTGATATCGTTATATTCGGGAGGGTTCGTAGAATAATTTGACGCAACGAGCAACCGAATAACTATTACCGTTTCGACACAAAAGATGTTCAAAGTTGAAAATTTGCAGTTTTTTTCAAAATCGAATTCTTCAAAAACTGAGGGTGATGGCGATAAACGGTTTGCGGATTCGTGTTCCGGGCGAAAAACTCTACAAGAATCACCCAGTGGATATTGCGGAACAGAAAAAAAGTTTCATTTTGTTGGACTGTGTAATTAGACTGTAAGTTTCATGAAGATATCTATTAACAGTATCTATTTCTATTATATTATCGAAGATCGTGGCCGATTGTTGTCATTTTCATATTTAACTGTAACCAAAAGCGTAGGTGCTTACGTCTTGGGGCACAACCGCACGGGGTAAAACCGTACCCCGTTATTTCAAGCAATAAGAAGCAAACGAATAACCGAGTTTATTAAGAAATAAATTCAGGTATATTATGAATTTATAAATAAACTAGTATGGAAAGTAAATTACATCGTTAAGATAACTAATAATAACAAACTTATTCATATTTCAATCTTACTTCTCCCTTACACTTAGCATAGTGAAATATTTTTTCCAAAAAATGGACTTACCACTTTCAAAAACAGCGGCTCATATAACCGTTATGGAACAGATATAATATCGGTTCTGTAGAACCGGAACCGAAACCGATATAGGCCAGAACCTTATTCACTCGTAACTGTTTCAAGACTACTTCGGTTCTTATAACTGTTAAGAGAACCGATACCGATATCATAACTGTTTTCCACCCCTGCACATTGTAACGAGTATATGTATAGGGAAAAAAATAAAAAATCAATTTTCCATTGAGATACAGTTATTTACATGTAATTGATATGTTAATCATATTTATACACAAAAAAAATTAAATTTCAACATAAAGTAATTCATTACAATATATTTTTGAACAGGATAAAAGTAAAACAAATAAAATATATACATTTTTAAATACATTTAAACAAATTAATAACAAACATATGAAACAATTATAAAAAAAAATAAAATTAATTTTTTAAATAAATCGTATTGATAATAAATTTTAAATTATTCATTCTTATTATACATTTTCATCACTATCAGTTGAATCTGAAGGAATTCAAAGCTGAGTGTCTTTTAAAAATAAATATTCCAGCACAGATTTGTCTAGTTTTTTCGTTTTATTATGTGTATTTTTTCTTATGCGGGAGCACTCGGGAGCAGATAAAATTTATACCAAATTAAAGGGCATAAAAGGAACTAATTGTAGTAAAAAAATTAAAGAACCAATATGCTTCGTTTTTTCTTAATTCTCTCCAGAATTTAGAAGATGCGACAAAAAGCAATAATTTGAGCCACTGGTACGTATCCACATCTTTAAATGCAAGAATTTTTATTTAATAACACGAAAGAAAGATATATTTTGCTTATTTTCAAAAAAAAAGAAGGAAACGAACTTACAAATACAACAAAAATGCAGTGGGTAAATATTTCCTATGTGTGGTCTGTGGCAGCTTGCGTTTGGTTATTCGACTTTGAATGTAATTACTAACCTCAAATCCGTTATTAATGTAACTAAGTTATGGTGTTCTTATATCGGAGGACTTTTTACTATCAATTCCATGAAATCAGGGTTTGTCGGTTTTTAAAAACCGGATTTAAAAACCGTTTTTTTTTTATAAATTTGTAAAATTCGAAATTCGGTTTTTAAATTTAACAAAAAAAAAAAACGGTTTTATATAGGTACCAGAATTAATATGTAAAAATGAATTAATTATTTAATTAAAAACGTTAACATTTTGACTTGAAATCGCCTCGGACACAAGCATATTGTAGTAGGTAACAGTTTACTGTAAAACTAGTCTTCGGATTTTAGTTATTTCAGTTTCTTTTTTCATTTGGTTTTGTATGCAGTGTATTTTATTGGGCTATATTTTTGTAGATCCATAAATATTAAATAAACTCAAAAATTAGACGGATTTGTACGGATTTTAGTTTCTTTAATTTTTATTTATTTATTTGGTTCTGTATAGATAGAGTATATTTTATTTTGTTATATTTTTGTAATTCCGTAAATATTAAAAAAAAAAGAAACTAAAAATTATTAAAATAAGTACATACTATATTTATTTTCTATTTTAATCATATTCTTTTGTGAAAATTCGAAAACCGGTTTTTTCAAAAGTCGGGTTTTGTAAAAACCCTACATGAAATGACCCTACAAAATTTCAAAACCCAAACTTTTGCTTTCTGAACACGTGCCGCGACACCGTGGCCCTGGAAAGAAGTACCAATATAAAGGTCCGCGGTTTGTGCTTCCGCCTCATCGTCTCGGCGTGAAAACACGCCGATGCCAGGCGACGAGTGAAATTGCTTAATCCTGAAAAGGTAGAGCCAAACTACTGATATCCAGGAGCTTGTCAAAAGCGGTTGCATTCCTCCTCGTCTCTCAAGGTGCATAGTTGCTGGAAATCGCCGGGCAGCTGTTGCTTGGCAAGTGGCTCCTTTGCGCCGAATGGAAGTCCGAAAAAGCGTCTCCCATCGCGAAAGCCTTCGTGTTCGAAGCAACGTCACCTCCGTGCTTGCCTTCCATCCGCGGCGAAGAGCAGCTCGATTAGCCGCGTAACGGTGACATCGAATTGGATTCGTGGCCAAGCGATCGACCCGTCATTGCTTGCTTCACCAGCCGTTCCATTTAGGATCAGCCGATGACGCGGACTCATTATAATTACGATGCTACGCCCCGAGCTTCAGTCACTCTCGTGCTGTTGTCCTCGTCGTGCTGTTGCGCAAACCAGCGGTCGTACCGCGGACGCCTCGTTAATTGCCCGCTATTTGCCATGGTGCGCGCGCGCGCAGATGTGGCCCGAAGCTGGACCAACCGAAATCGAGCCACTCATGAGTGATCCTCGATGGAGTAACAGGCAGAGCGATTCATCTGTTGTTGATTCATTCACCTTCGAGAGGTACATGTCTGTTGGTGCTGCGTTTGACATTGTAGCTTCCGGTATGTGTGCACTCGGTGATTAATCCGCACGTAAGAGCCGAAGCTCCTGCCTATTAGAGGAACTGCAAATTACGGAAGGAAACAATCCGCTCCATCTTCCTCTAGCAAAGACATGGGTCGCAGTTACCAGTTCGTTTCGTTCGTACGAAAAGAAGCTTAAGCCCTTTTCACACGAGCCACTTTCGTCACTCAGGATTGAGCAAATTCTCACATTCTCCACCTTCTTCTACCCTTTCTAAACCAACAGTTTTGTCAGATGAACGCACCTATTTGAAATACCAGTCGCGAGCCAGAATAACGTCCCGTGTGAAAAGGCTCTTAACGCTAGACGCCTTTCGTGCCATTTATGGGTTTCTTTCTTATTCCACGCTTACTTTATCATCACCCAATTGTCGTTCCGTTACTATTGCCAAACTAGGTACCTGGCAGGTAGAGGATGCTGGGGTTATTTGCCGACGATAATGATGAAAAGCGGAGCTTCTATCAACCCAGCAAGCGTCCGAGTTGGATGTTAAAGTCCAAGAATTTCTATTCCCTCTCTATCTTCCCCAAAACGATTCTGTTTTCGCCAGCTGAAAGTGTCCCGAACACCAGCGGCCAGCCGCAGAACTGCCCCGCGTGAAACGGCCCTTGCTCGAAGTTCAGCATTGGCATGACGATGCTCGGGCCAGGCTATCGACAGTATCGGGTGCCGGTTAAACGCGAGGCTGTTACGTAAAATGTTTAATTATAAATACGCGGCTGTCCTCGTCCCCGAGCATCTCAGTCGTCGGCCGTTACGCAAAGCTCGCGACACCGCGGCATCAGGAGCAGCGGCCTGGCGTTCCGCCGCCCGACCGGGTGGTTCGCCCCTGGCAAGGCCGGAAACGGCCTTATCTAATCACGCCGCGAAGTAGGCGGGAAAGAACTGCCCGAGGATCTAAGAGCGTCGCTTCGTATCTGCGGACAGCGATAAAAATAACCTTACTCTTAAGCGGGTTCCGCGTGGTACCTAAATATAGTTTTACGTTCGGCGATACGATGCTGCACATTTTTCTTTTCTTTTTTTTTTTGGGTTTATCATGGTGGAAATTGATCTGATGTAATTGCGACGCCACTGTTGTGTAGGGATTGTTGGGAAGAGATGGATTATCCACTTTGGTAGGAATAAAGGAATAAATACTTAGGTAGGGCGTCCACTGGCAAGGAACTGACAATGAACAATTTTCGATTTTTAGGGATTTTGACACATGGGTAGAGTATTTGTATGTGTTGAACACGTATTTTTGTTTATCAGCCGAAAGGGGTGAAAAGTGTTGTGAGAATTCCACTTGATTCTAGACTTGGGAGCTCGAAAATTGGAGGAGTGAAGCCGGGAATCCACGTGGAAGCTAACAAGTAAACATTCACTTATAAGGAATAGAATTTCTTGATTTGGGATATATATTCTTAAAGTACTCATAGTAACTAAGAAATCCTGAAAATTATATCTGCAATGGACCTATTTTACTCATGATATCAATAACATTCAATGTAGCCTCAAGGCGTATGCGAAAAACGGCAAAATCCTCTTATTTAAGAATAACTGGCTAATACCTAGCATCTGTATGTTTTTTGTGGTGCTGAATCCGATTATGACGTTATTGTTTGGGTAAAAAAAATTCCTAACATAGTTCTCTTAATAAAAAAATCGGTTTCTTTATAGATAACTCAAAAGGGAAAGGCCGAAGAATATTTTATATATTTTTTT
The DNA here is from genome assembly GCA_946251845.1 of Andrena fulva. NCBI lineage: Eukaryota > Metazoa > Arthropoda > Insecta > Hymenoptera > Andrenidae > Andrena > Andrena fulva. Next base: position 34,879,977 of record OX276329.1, read on the forward strand.
CGGATTACTCGTACCAATTTACTTCAAAATCCATTTTGAACTGTTTTTAACTCTCAGGGGCTACATCTGGGCCCATAGGACAAGATACTGTGACGTCCTGGCCCCACCACGGTATCGCGACTTAGTGTCGGCGAGCGCCACCAGAGGTCTAATCTTCTCGCTAGTTCTCAATCTCCAATCCATTGGTATATATACAAGTTCCGAAATCATACCCTCTGTGTCCCCGTGTGTGTCTGGGGCAGGGGCCGTCAGCTGTATCCCTACTGATGAGTCTAGCTGACGGTCCCAAGACGAAACACACCACACCTCTTCTTTTCCTCCTCGATCCTTTAAGGCTGCCGTCTCATTTTTGTTATGGTCCGAATCGATCGAAGCGCCCCTTGTAAACAGACGGACCCTAATGAAACTAATGCGGCCGGTAGAAAGAACTTCTACAGAGGTGACATCTTCAGGTACTCTGTGTAGACGAATTTTTGACGCATAGTTGCCGCATCTTCTGTTCTCTCTGTCTCTGCCGCGCTGTTGCCAAAGCTCTTTCTATCGAGAAGTCTTGAAGGAATAGGTACGGTACGAGAGCTGCGTCTAGCGTCAGAGCCTCGCTGAAGGTAAAAGAGGATAGCAATAATGAAAGATAGAGAGGTTCGGGAGTGAGGTTAGGAAACATGTCGATGAAACAATACTAATATGCGTATCAATATCTTTTTATTTATACGTAGAAGGATGTGATATCGGGGAGGGGGTGTGAACCCTAAATCTAAAATTGTAGCTTCGGGTAATTATTAGTTTCCGAAATATTAATAAAAAATTGTTAATTTTTTTGGAAATTTTTTTTGGACGTTGGTGCAGGCCTCCCTACCCGGGAGCCCTTCCGTCCCCCTATTTTTTATTTTTGAAATTTTGTAATCACAGTCTCATTTTTAGCATCGCCAAGCTCACCTCGGTTTGCTACCCATGCTTTACGGGCCCGTGCTACTCTACCCCCCACCAATACTAATACCTGGGACAAGTTGGGAAGTGGAATGCGTTGTGTCGGTATAAGTCGACAGAAATATTGTTAATACGGGGGACCGTGGTAAAGTGATTAAAAAAGGTGTACCCGTTTATGCACAATTACCCCAGTATCTTTTGAACGCTTTAATTGCCGAAGCTATAATTTTATATTTCGGGTCTGTCCACAACCCTCGTAATACCCACCAAGTTTCATCTCGATCGGCCACCGGTTGGGGCTAGATTAGTGCGGAGGGCGCTCAGGCGCGTAAAGCATGGTAGCGAACCGATGTGAGTTTGGCGATGCTAAAAATGAGACTGTGGTTACAAAATTTCAAAAATAAAAAGTAGGGTAACGGAACGGCTCCCGGGTAGGGAGGCCAGCAGCAACGTCCAAAAAAATTTCCGAAATAATTAACAATTTTTTATTAATATTTCGGAAACTAATAAATACCCGAAGCTACAATTTTAGATTTAGGGTTCACACCCCCTCCCCACCCCTCCCACAAAACCTCATCTCAATCGGCCACCGGTCCCTTTCGGAAGTACAGCCGAAAACATTAATTTTTTGGAAAAGCATATGTTAGTTTTTTGTGTTGCAAAATGGGATTTTTGCAAATAATTCATTCTAGTTCACACGATAACCACACAGATTAAGAAAAATTTTGCGCTTTTTGTTTCCGATGACTGCGACAGCCAGAATCATGTTCGCCAGCTACAAACTTTTTTAAACCCTTCTTACTGCTATCATTATAAATTTGAACAAAATTATTATTATTGCATACAAAAATTTAAACACTTTTCAAATCTCAATTAACCCTCCGTATCCTGTGCCTGAGTCAATTTAAACACACTGCTTGAGGTCGCTAACACACGGTGATGGAACTGTGTATGTAAGTCGCGGTCAAGCGATTATTTAGCTGTCGGGGGTGTCATAAAAGCATAAACTGGGCCTTTCCAGTGACCGTGTTGGGGCAACAATGGGAAGCTCGAGACAATACCATATTTTCCTTGGAGAAAACAAAATGGGCATACGGCCTCTGCAGTCATAGAATTCGCCACCACGAGACCTTATACCGAGGAGTGGAGAATAAAAATACCACGGTCGAGCTCGAAGGAGCACCGACTGCCCTAGGGCAGACTTAGTGTGTACCCCTGGTGTATTACTTACTTCATACCAAACAACTTTGTACGAAACATGGCAATTGTCAGAATGTTATTCCGTTTGGGTCCGAATATTTTTGGGGTTGTCACATTTTGCCACATTCAAAATTGTTTTATAAATACAGACCCTCAAAGTACACAACTTTCCTCGATCTTTTGAAAATTATCTTCCGTATTTGGCAAAATGATATTTAAATCCTCCTTATTTTCAAATGGACTGTAACATATTTCAATTTGAACAAAATCCCAAGAGTTTATCCAGATATTATCTTTGCCCATCTCTGTTCTCCAGCCGCTTCGCCGTGATTCATTCAAGCCTCCCTGACGACAAAATAGTAATAGGGGAAATGCGGCAACAGCGCGATGCGACTCTCGATACGTATCGGCAACTATGTCTTTCCTACATTTATCGGCTAGCTTGGACTTCCACCGATTCTGATGCTACATGGGGCGAATATACCATAAGCGCCGGTGGCGGAGAATCCTTGAAGCCTCATTCTGCCATTTCTCGAGTCTGACTCAGTACACGATTCATAAATTCATTATTATTTCAACGTACTGTGGTCTGGTGCGTTCAAACGCACCAGACCACCCTGCACGAATGTCTACTGGAGGCAACTATACCCGCAAAAACTACCTTTTTGCCGATTCCAGGACGAAAGTTGGTTGAAACGGTTTGTTTTCTACATTGCGTATACGTATACGCTGGTGCTACGTGGCTCGAATATACCAGTGGCGCCACCAACGGAGAAGCCTTGAAGCCTCATTCTGTCAGTTTTCGAGTCATAAATTCGTTATTATTTCAACGTACGGTGCTTATTAGCATTCAAACGCACCAGACCACCCTGCACTGATGTCTACTGGAGGCAACTATACCCTCAAAAACTTCCTTCTTGCCGATTCCAGGACGAAAGTTGGTTGAAACGGTTTCGCGTATACGTACACGCTTTTCCTAGCTTGTGTGAGCGTACGCACACATTCAATGCCCGGTGAGACGGCAGCCTTAAAGCCAATCCACCCGCCCCGCACAGTTTACTCCATTGCGGCGTAATCCGGCCGGCCTTAGGGCGCGACGGTACGTTGGAGGCAGCGGGGCAAGAACTCCTTGTCATTGTCCTAACCTCCACCCAGGACGTGACAATACCAATTCATAACCAGTTTAGGTTAGGTTGAAAAACAGTCTGTGACTGAACCTCGCCTTTGCGATTCTCTGTTTTCTTTCTTTCTTTTCTTGCTTATATACTTGTGTTGTGCAATAAAGACGCTTAAGAATAATAATAATAATTTCCCTGAACAAGAGAAATGACCACTGAGTATCTAATGCCAAACCCTTTTACCTAAATCCACTTACCGAAAAATTTCATGTTGTTAAAAAGTTGAGTTGTACGTATCTCCAAAAAAAAAAACCTTAGGAATTTTTTTTACGCAAACAATAACGTCATATTCGGATTCAGCACCACATAAAACATATAGGTCTGTGCAGTTGGCACCCCCAAATTCGAATTTTTAAAAAAACTCAACGGCATTCGTTAGTACATCGTTTGCCCACGTTTGCCCATAAAAAAATTTCGTTTGCCCACCCTTCAAAAAAAGTTATGGCAAAAAAAAAAAATTTTCATCAGCACCCCCATGAAAACATTTTAATGATTTGACAGTGGGAAATGATTGCCCATCGTTTGCCCACGATTGCGCACCCAACAATTTTTTCCCCACCCTTCAAAAAAAAGTTATGCTACGTCTGGCTGTGATATAAAATATAAAAAACGTAGCATAGCTTAGATTAGCTTTTGCTGGAAACGGTTCCATGAGGATGTATTGAAGCTAATTTTTTAAAACGTAGCGTAGCGTAGGTTAGCTTTCATGTGGATTCCCGGCTTAAATCCGGAAGTCTGGATAATCCAGGGAGTCCGACATTCAGAAATGCTAATGATTCCGCGGTTAAAAATTGATAGAATTCTGATCCAAAATGAGCTGGAGTTGAATATCATTCAATTGATAATTTCCGATTTTAATGAAACTTGGTACTTAGAAGTTATTATACAGGCGTTCTTTTTTTTTTTTAAATTCATGTCCGAGGGGTGACTCGGAATTTGAGATGAAAGACCTAGTTCAATTTTTCGGTAACTATTAGAGGTCGAAAAAAATGTTTAATACGAAAAACGAAAACGTTTAATGGCGCGAACGAAAGTTTTACCAAGTTATGTGGGGCGCCACTGTAGCCTGTCACGTTGCGGTTTTAGCGGTGTTTCTTACCAATCATATTTTTGTCAGTTGAAATAATAAGCTACGTCGATAAAGACACATATTTTCCCCATTTTCCTATTAAAGCGCTCGGATACGATTTCGTACAGTTATGAATGGAAATTTATGAATTAAGTTACGTTCCAAAGCAAACTCGTACACATACAATTTGTCCCTTGGTCGAATTTTTGCTTAAGTCAATTTTGCTATGTCAGTGTTTGTAAACTATCGTGCATTTTTCTTATTCAATATTTTATTCTGTGATCAACCGGAAATTTCTCGGCAACTGAAAATTAAACTAAATAGGTTTCCCGACCCCGAATTTTGAGGGTGGCCTTCTCCCATTGAGCATAAATAGAGGAGACGAGGGTAAGTTGATACGTTTTTCAGTTTTCAATTTTGCCATTTTTGTTTGAATTAATTACTTTAATAACAAATATGCTAAAATATACTTTGGTCCTTCCTCTATTATATATTGTAAGCGAAAAGTTGGAAAAATACATACAAATTAAAAGAAAAATGTTATTTGGATGTAAGCAAAGTGTATAAATTTACACCACTTGCACATCTGTAAAATATCCGTTTAATGAATAACTAATAAATGTAAACAATAAAATTTTAATCTAGATAACTTTCAAACAAAAGAGGCTAAAAATGAATAAAGAATATTAATAAATTAAATTAAAATTACTTAATAATTTTTTTAACAAACGTAGAGAACAAAGTAACCAAACCGTAATTACCTTACCTTCAAAAGACTCAATGTGGAAGTCAAACTAATTGGGGTTATAAAATTCTCTATAGCGACTCCAGACGGATTGAAAGGGGAACACGAATATTTTTTATTTTTTCTCTATAGAAACGAAAACAATTAAAACCCGATTGCTAACGTCAATATATACAGACGTACGCTCGATCGTAGTAAATAATTGAACGACAGTGTCGAGATAATTTCTCTGCATCAACTTGCCCCGGTCTCCTCTACACATAAATCGGTAATTATCAATGGTTAGTAAACAGAAGTCGAATCGGTCCGCATTGCCATTGTCAGAGACACAGGCGATTTTCTGTGTTGAATTTTCTCAAATTTCTATATTAGTTTTAACCTAATTCTAAATTAATACTAATTTCTTATTGTAGATCGCCTCTTTTCTTCGAATTTACATGTATATAGTGATGTAATAAATTCCATAGAATAAAAAATTGTTACAGGATTTTCGGATGTTTTAACTTTCGTCGCAATAACTCTTATTTTCAACTAGTTTTCAAATAATTCTTATGCAGTATTGTAAAAAAGATAATAACGTTTAAGAAAATCCATACTTAAATAATACAGAAAATGCTACAGAAATTAATCTTGAAGTTGTTACACTTTGTCCAGCACTGTATAATATTTTATTAAGAGAGGGAAAGACATGACTAAGTCCAACAATAAATTGTAAAGCTGACCTTACTTCTCGAAACCAAAGCAATGGTGACTCCCCTTAATTTCTGTAAAACATTAAATTCAAATATGTTTACCCCCGATTAGGGGGTTACACCACCTTGGCGCTCGGAAAAATAGGTATAAAAATAAACTTTTTTTTTAACGCTGCCATTAAGTATACAAAATGATCTTTATTTTACACATATATATAGTAGTTTTATTAACAATTTACAATATTAACTGTCGCCGCCATTTTGTATGAAAATGACAATAAAAAAAATTGTTTTTCGTACTTCAATATGTGTTAAATAAACCCTCTGAAAAGAAATTCTATTCCGTTTGTCATACTCCCAAAATAAATTGTCAAATTTAGGTATTTTTTTCTGCCTCTAGAGTGGTGTTACCCCTTAAGCAAAGAGAGCTTTTAATCACGTTAGAGAGTTAGTTTCCTACCTGGTTTTTTAAGTAGTCCCGCCCCGTAAAATCACGTTATTTATTAATTCTTGTGTACGTACAGCCGCGATCCTCGACATTTAGAGAGGCGGATTTCAGCGATAGATCGTTCCATCCGAGTACTTTCGAGCTCCTCTCACGAGCAAGGCCAATAGTATTCCAGGAGCGAGCCTAACAACGACGATTTCCTCGCGATCGAGCATCACGCCGGCTCCCGGGGCAATCTTTCGTCGACAAGTCTTGAAAAGTTACTTCACCGTTACCTAAGAGCTTCAGCACTTTACGTTGAACAGTCGATCGCCATGTTGCGTCACGTTTCCTCCGTTCAACTACAGTTTCAAAATACTCCGAATCGCGGCACTATCAGAATGGGGAACACTGGGTGATTCATCGTTGAACTTGTGCTACGGGAGCTTGCTAAACATGCCAGGTGAACGAGCGCTAGAAACAAATTAAAAGAAACATTTAGAAGGGAAAATCGAAAGAGGAGCAGGAATATTCGATCCAAGATGCAAACGAGCCACCGCGCATCTGATAGCAGCCAACTTGTTATCTTTATCGTCGCCTAACGATACGACTCTGGGTTTCCTCTTGATTATCAGGAGTTATCTGTCGTTAGCGGTTTCCTAGAGACGTGGAAAATCACGCCAGGAAACTGTGCACCCTGGCTTTTCCTGGACACTGGCATCCTTGGAACGTTGTAGCTCGGCTATCCGCGGGGATCTTGACGTGTCGCGGAACACGTAAATTCCCTGGACACATCTGAAACGGTCGTTTCTCGGCGCAGTGAACGTGCAATTATACGATACAGCACCGATGGACATTCGAAATATCTCTTCACGCGATAAAATGTTCGTGTGATTTTGATTCTTGATGGTAGCTTGAGAAATATGAAAGAAACTAACAAGGGGAGGTTGCCAGGTGTTCGCCTCCGATTGCTTTGGTTTTTGGAGGACCGAAAAATAAGATACACGTGTTTTTTTTATTGTGGCCCGTTTTCATATTTAGGGGGTGAAAACACCCCTCAAATTTACAATATTTTCAGGTGTTCGTCTCCGATTGCTTTGGTTTTTTGATATTTTTTAGAGGACCGAAAAATATGAAATGCGTGTCTTTTTTATTTTGGCCCGTTTGCATATTTCAGGGGTGACATGGTCCCTCAAATTTCTTAAGAATAGGTGGTGCCCGCCTCCGATTGCTTTGGTTTTTGGATATCTTTTAGAGGACCGAAAAAATTAGAAATACGTGTGTTTTTATTTTGGCCCGTTTGCATGTTTAGGGGGTGACACCACCCCTCAAAGTTCATAAGGGGTACAAATTTGTGTTGAATAAAACTTGATATAAATTTCATTTGCGTCATAACTTGCTGTATGGATGATGTTCTTGTCGTCAGTCACCGTTATTATGGGGTAAACTACCCGCAATCATTTAACTGCGCATTTGAGAGATTTGAAACTAGGGCTGGGACTATTTGTCGAATTTTCCGGGATTCGAATATTCGAATACTTCAGTTGCTCAATTATTTGGCGAATATAATTCGAATATCCAAGTATTCGAATACTATTCGAATATTTAAGTATTCGAATACTGATGTATTCGAATAGTATGGTGTGGATTATAAATCAAGTTCTTTAGGTTAATTTTTTACAAGCTTTTATTTATTTTCAGTTGTGAGTTCGTTAGTTTGTCAGGGTGAAATCTTGTAAGTTAATTTTGACCCACTTTACATATCCGATCGACTTGAAACTTTGAACACATACATAGTTCCAATAACAATACAATATTATTCGAATGCTGAAATATTCGAATACTGAAATATTTGAATACTGAAATATTCGAATACTCAAATATTCGAATACTGAATTATACGAATACTTGAAATATTCGAATACTGAATTATACGAATACTGAAATATTCGAATACTGAAATATTCGAATACTGAAATATTCGAATAGTATTCGAATACTGAAATATTCGAATAGTATTCGAATACTGAAATATTCGAATACTGAATTATACGAATACTGAAATATTCGAATACTGAAATATTCGAATACTGAATTATACGAATACTGAAATATTCGAATACTGAAATATTCGAATACTGAAATATTCGAATACTGAAATATTCGTAAATTCGAATACTGAATTATACGAATACTGAAATATTCGAATACTGAAATATTCGAATAATAACATTCGAATACTCAAATATTCGAAGTTTATTCGTAGCATTCGAATACTTGTAAAATATTCGAATATCAAATTATTCGAATAGTCCCAGCCCTAATACAAAGTGATCCCGTGATTTTATATAGAATTAAGTAACGGAACTATGAAAAAATTAGACTCAAAATACTCGAGCATAAAATTATAAAAAAAGCTACAAATACATTTCGCGACCCTTACCTTCGCGGTTGCGCGTAGCCTTCTCTCGCGACAGTTTCCTTAATACTAAACATAGCTAATTACATCATGCAACAATATCATGTTCGGGTTTACCCCGCGTTCGCAATTCCTCCAATGCCCCTAACTTGTACTCCAAAAGCAAGTCTTCCTATTGCTAATCGTTTCCAAAGCTATGACATGATAGATAATTATAAAATATGATTGGTACTGTAGAATCAATAAAACTTGTTCTGCGTACCTATCACGGTGTAAGAAAGATAGGTGGACCGACTCTATCCCCACTCCTGTGATCTTAAAGAAAAAGTTACTTGTCCCTCCTGCAGAGGGTATTAGTGTAACATGTGAACAATATCACGTTTACTTCCTTATGTTTCTATTACAAGGGACTGCATACATTATTATTTAACCTTAAGAATGCGACAAGTAGCTAGAATAAAAAATAGAGAGTATTCTAAGAGCAAAGAAAAAAAGAAAACAGCCAAACTGTACAACAAATAAATAAATATTTGTATAATTGAAACAAAGTCTTAATGTGTGTTTGTTATAATATTATCCTAAGTATAATTTATCCTTATAAAATAAGCATTTTACATAACGATAAATATTTGTTTGGTCGTTAACCGACTCTCATTTTCTCAGTTTAATTAATTTTAAAAGTTAAAATATTTTACTTTATAATACTTTTTATTGGAGGTGGATGAAGTCATTACAAATTTTGGAACCCACTTGGTATTAAGCACGCGATTATGGCACGGTGTAAAAGAAACATAAGGAATTAAACGTGATATTGTTCACATGTTACACTAATACCCTCTGCGGGAGGGACAAGTAACTTTTTCTTTAAGATCACAGCAGTTTTGTGGTGGGGGTAGCGTAGTCGGTCCACCTATCTTTCTTACACCGTGGTACCTACACAAGAATTCATGACATAAACTGAAATTGATATTTGTTATTAATAAATTATATACAATGTAATATTGCCATGCGCGCCATTGTCCTGCCATTTGTACTCGTGCTCAGAATTGTCCCATCTACAAACTGTCAAATAAGAAAGGTTTCTCGTAACGAGTCCGTAGATAAACTTTAGTCGAGATTAAACGATCTGCTGGAATTCGAGCATCATCAACTTCGCATCTTAAACTATGCCTTCTGTCCTTTTCCTGGACCACGTTACGGTCGAACGATCAAGCCGATGACGACTACTAAGGTTTTTCCATTTATCAAGGTAGTCGAGCATCGTTGGAAGCATTTGTCGGTGGCTTCTAACGATTCCGGCGCAAAAAACGTACCGCTCTTCGATGAGAGGGGCTGAAACACGTTGCTCCATGGATCTTCCACGAACGAGGTGTGGTATCCATCGAACAAGTATCCACAATTTTCATCCATGGCGAGCGTTTGACCGTGAAGAATAAAAAATTGTAAATGGCTGCTTGAACATTAACGTACATTCGATCTATACACTCTGAAGAGTGTACCTTACAAAAGGAAACTATTACGAGCGACTTTTGTATGGAACCAGGCTGAAAATATTGAGGAGGCTGGGTATAAACGAGTCTTAGAGTAGTACCTGCTATTTTTATAAAAAAATGGCTTCGAGCATTAGAATTTTGAAGTTGTCCATTTCACCCTCGTTAGTAAAAACGTAGCTTCTAATCATCGCAGTAGCCCATGTGCAAGTACATGTCACAAATCAGGGGGTTGTTTTTCCCCTTTTCTACCTTTTCCGTTACGGCATGTGGCGAGACCAATCCAATTTCATAACTTTCAATTTACTATCTCAATAAGAGAAATAGGATTATTAAGTTTCTGAAAAAAATAATTAATTGCGTTTGGTATGCAACAATACGGACATCTACGCACAAAAAGTAAAAGTACAAATTCTATAAAGGAAACTTTAAAGTTCCTTTTTTCCTGTTTTGTGCTGGCCAGCTCAGGTATTTTAACCCTCGCCAGGCGGTGCTGGGTCTATTAGGACCCAAGCGTAACGTTACCGAGCATAATGTTAGTAGGGAAAACTTGAGAGATCGAGAAAATGACTTCTCGACTGCTCTAAGAAAAAGAACATCGGTTGTAACATTTTAAAGAACTTTTTCAGGAATAATTTACAGTTTTCATATAAAATTTTTATTACCTACCTTTAGTACAATGTCTTAAGAGACTATAAAAAAAAAATAGAAAAGCATAGATAAATTTTAATATATTAATTAATCTTCTAAACTCCCCACGCGTGCTGGTCGAATGTGTGACTATGGAACAGCAGGTCCGAAATCAAATCTCTTTTCTTTTTATAAACTAAGTATATCAGTATAGTTCCCATTGCACATCCGGATTCTTTAATTGAAAAAAAATATTTTTTTAAATACGCTCGAAAAACTGTCCATCTTATTCGCGGATTTTCGAAACTTTTCACCTAAAGCGCACCATTTATACAGAAATAATTTGTTTAAGAAATTACTACGTGCGACGGAAACTACACTCGAGCTCATTTTAGAAGGAACTTGCCGACCGACGAGTTTAGATCGGTTCTGCGCATGTTGGCGCTCATTGGCTATGCCACCACCAATGGTCTTTCGGCTGCGCATGGTAAAGTGGGGGAACAGAGACCTCGCGACAGTTGAATAGCTCATTCAACATGCGCGAAATAAGTTCCTTCTAAAATGAGCTCGAGTATACACTCATATAGTTTATAAAAAAAAAATGAAAATTAGTTTTTTTTAATGAAATTTAATTAATATGTTAAAATTTAGGCATGCTTTTCTATTTATTTTTTTATAGTCTCTTGAAACATTGTACTAAAGGTAGGTAATAAAAATTTTCTATGAAAACTGTAAATTATTCCTGAAAGAAATTCTTGAAAACGGCTTACTTTTCCGGCCGTCAGAGTGGTGTTCCCCGTTAATACGGGTCCAAACTGACCCAGGTGTCGACCAGAGATGGGCAAAAAATTATTTGAAATAAAAATTTCGTACACAGATTTTTATTTCAAATAATTTTTTGCCCATCTCTGGTGTCGACTCCGTGTGAGGGTTAAGAGATCCCGAGCTAGTATTCCAAGAGGATATTCGTGAAAATATGAATTTTAATAAGGTGCAATAAAGAAACTGATTGTTCAGCCAGTCGAATGGAAATACACCCTTAAAACAACGCGTCAACGTGTTAATGTGTCCCTACCATTATCTTTCAGGTCTGCCCTGCAGACGTTGCACAAGGTGTCGAGCAAGGCGCGCGAGCAGAACTACTTCCTGGGTGGCCTGTCGCATGACTGGGTCAGTTACTATGAGCAACGAATCGAGAGCGATCGCTCGTGTCTCAACGAGTGGCATGCTATGGACAACCTGGAATCCCGAAGACCACCGTCGCCGGACAGCGTACGCACCAAGTGAGTCCGCTTTCCACAGACTGCCGTTTAAGGGGACCTTCCGGTCTAAAAGTCGATTTTTTTTTTATTTCATTTTTCGAATGTTCAACCTCTTAGGAATACGTGTTTAAAAGGATTTGTTGAAATTCGGCAAATGCATGGGTCACAACCGGCCACACGGCGCTCACGTAAAACTTTAAACGCGTTTTTCCCGGAACAGTGTTCTCAAAATCGGTGGGACCTGTATTTCCAAAAGTTATCATCCGATTCGACTGAACCTTTTTTTATTTTGAAGAATATACTTCTGGCTAGGGGGGAAACCAGAAAAAATTACAAAAAATTGAAAATTTACCATTTTCAAAGGCGTTGAAAGGATGGAAAATAAAGGGAAAAAGTAATTTCGAACTGAAAGTGTCGTTATTTTCTAAAAAAATGTCATTTCTGTCATTTTTTCTGGTTTCCCCCCTAGCCAGAAGTATATTCTTTAGAATAAAAAAAGTTTCAGTCGAACCGGATGATAACTTTTGGAGATACAGGTCCCACCGATTTGGATCAATTTTCTGACGCCTTGACTTTAACGACTCCCCAGCGGCGTCTGCAATGATTAATTATAAAACAAAAAATAGATTTCTATAATTTAAGACATCCTTAACACAATGCAAAAAGTCGCATTATATTATAAATATTAGTTTTCCTTTAATTAATTCCTAAAGATCACCTTTCTTTTTGGCCTCTAGACCGGAAGGTCCCCTTAACCCTTCTGTGAATAACCGGGTGCGCATTTACAACTCTCGGTTAAAAATTCCTCAGCATCCCGCTGAAACAATGCAACACCGCCCTGGACTCCTATTCTTTGGACAATCTTCAGTTGATTCGCATTTTCAGACTAAAAATTTATGCAGAAACTTTTAAGTATGGGGGCTTCAAACGTATTTATACGTTCGTTCGATAACACGGCACCCGGGTACCCATTACACAAGACCTATGTAGTTATGTGGACTATAGAGGGAAACATAAAAAGGAGATAAATTATACAAAACACAAAGTGCTTGAGTAGAATTTGTTTATTCGCTAATTTATATTGATGGACATCTCTTGCATCTGACAAGTGTGTTCGCGTGTTCATCGCCAACTACTTGGTACAAATAGCAATTTTCACAACACTGTCGCGTTCTTCTACGTTTTTTTAGAATTTTCTTTCTTCCACTTGAATCTCATTGTGGGGGTTATTGTAGATTCAGAAACTCAAAGCACATCTGCCACTGTGGTTAGTCTGCTTATTATACTTTGTATTGCCAGCTTTGATGAAAAATGCCTCATTATTTGGGTGTTTGGCGATCGATTTTCTTCCCCCAATAGGTACACTGAAAACCCTATTAGCAAAACTACATGCCCCTGAAAAATAGCGAAGAAGTCACGTCCATGTCGTGAACCGACTACAGCTTGCAAAATGAGTTCATCCTCGATTATCACATATTCCCTAAAATCTATAATAGGGTGAAAGCACTAGTAGTCGACCACTTAAAGCTAAACTCGAATGAAAAGTACTGAAAAAAAAAAATAAACAATCAATGTTATAAAATATATAAAATGTATCGAAGTAATTCAAATGTATTTAATGTATCACGAAATATTTTTTGTTAGTAGGAAAGTTCGTGGAAAATAAATAATAAGCGTTAAAAATAAAGTGTCCGAATGCTTTAATAATCGACCGCTTAACTCTAAAAGTCGACCGGTCCGATAGCTAGTAGTCGACCACCTTTTTTAATATGAAATTCAAAATAGGTTATGTGCGTATTACAAACTAAAATTTATTTTTAAATATAACGTGCAACATCAGTAAATAATTAATAATGACAGGAATAATGCGTAACTAAAATAAGTTCTTGTAAAACTTTATCAAAATTTTAATAAGAAATAGAAATTATTTTTTTTTTCCAATGTAAATTAAATGTTTCGTTTTTAAGATAGGAAGCAGTAACAAATTTTAAGTTTTTAAAGTAGGTATTTGTATTCTATAAATAAATTTTATAAACCTGGTCGACTATTAGCATTCATTGTGAATGCAGTTAGCTTAAGAAGTCGACCGCTGTGGTCGACTATTGAAAATTTAAAGGGAATGATGATCCAGTTACCGACCTCCAATAAATAAATAAATTATCCCATTTTTTTTAAATTTTTGAAGCGCATATAAAATTGTTGATGCTTATTCAGTGGAATAGCATAATTTCCCAGTAAAAAATGTATAGAACTGAATTACATTTGTCGTTTCTATTCAAAGCACACTTATGTTTCTCGGGTTAGAAAACAGCAATGGCGCATCTGGAATCAAAATTAGTTTACAAATCACTTTAAAAGCATTTATTTTTTTTACCTATGAAGGGCGCTTTTTGTCGTATTGTAAAGTTAGAAATTCAAAATATAATATAAAAGTGTCATTTAATAAATTCTTTATTTCAGTACTTATTTCTTTAAGCTAAATAATAAAAGTGGTCGACTACTAGAGGGTGGCCGACTACTAGTGCTTTCACCCTAGTACTACTTACAAGGGAAGATCCCGAAGCGGGAAATTCAAAAAATTCTGAAACTTTGTGAATATGTAGGGGATTTCCTCCTGATTACAACGCAATTTTGTTTGCTGCCCAAATTCACTCGAAGGGGGTGAAATTAACCCCTGAAAATTCGGCTATTTTCCGATTTTCTGCTATAATTCGCGAACTGTAAGAGATAGAAAAAAAGTTTCAAGACAAAAGTTACTTCTTTTAATTAGATCTATCATTTGGTAAACAAATTAATTTACAGTCCACGAGTTATAACACAAAATCGGAAAATAACCGGATTTTCAGGGGTGAAGTACACCCCCTTAGAGTGAATTTGGGCAGCAAACAAAAATTACTTTGTAATCAGGAGGAAATCCCCTACATATTCACAAAGATTCAGAATTTTTTGAATTTCCGGGTCCGGGTGTTCCCTTGTTAGGTGCGCTGTAAAAGGGAGCTTCGGGAATGCATGGGAGCAAAATTGTCTTGGGGTGCAAACCCGTTTATTAAATTACGCAGAAAAATTTGGTTATTGACAGAAGGGTGAACCCCGCGAGTTGCGGTTGTTCTAAACGTCTCGAGCACCGCAGTTAGCTTACACGAAGGCACAGACGAATAAATTAATTATTGGTTAACGAGTTGTTAGAAATTAAATTAATAGATTAACGACTGCTTAAGAATTCAGTAGTTCCTTCTTTAATAAGGCGAGGGGGTAACTTTTGAACGATGGCTAGCTCGGCGGTCGACGCCGCATGTGGAACCAATTTCGACTCGTCATAAGAGAGTCGTAAGTTCTTGCGCAATTTATCCTGTTTCTTTTTTGGTCTCAAAGCTCGCCGGGAGGCACAACTGGGAATCACATAATTAGCCAAATGATGGATTAGGGCGATAGAACACAGTGGTCTAGTCTTTATTTTGGAGATTCGAATCTAGTGTATGAATGTTTTATAAAACGAAGAAAGTTGACAAACGCGCATAAACTGCGGTAAGAATTTTATATTAGATTGCGCTCTGGTTATGATGTAAAAGTCTTATATTCTTACCGTACCGTCGAATGGGGTAACTTTGACCACCTTTGGTAAATATTTCTCCTTTTCTTCCTTGTAACTTCCAAATTAATCCAAATTTTATAATAGGGAAAAAACACTGAGACAGGTCATTTCAAGTCGATGAGGATGACATTTTTAAAGAACAAAAAAACCAAGTCAAACCCCCTTAAAAAAATGACAGGTAAAGGTGGTCAAAGTTACCCCCGCCGGGGTAACTTTGACCACATTGTTTAAGTGCTTCTTTTTATGAGTATTATTGACACTGTTATAACTTTTACAAACCTAATTAATGCTAAAGAAGAGGTAAAAGGATAATATAACCATTTGTACAAAAATTTAATATTTATTTCGGATTTACAAGTGAAAGAATGAAAAATGAAACGTAAAAACGCAAAACATTAATGTAGATTTAATCCTGAGAAATCCACCGCAAAATGTAACCTTTCTCTTCGATCAATGTTAGGTTCCGGAAGTAATCTAATTATATTTTCATGTGCCAGTGCGTCAATGTCATCCTTTATACTGGCCAGAAAAACGAACTTTTTCCAGCAATTCTTACGAATTTTATTTATCCCTGTTCAGGGACGCAATTCGAATATTAATATTCGTAATTCGTACATTTAGGTTTTCATTCACTTGGTTCACACATTCATTCCTAACAGTCGTCTCCACGGAGATGCATCTCTACGAGTATGTAGTCGCCATTACCCTCATATTTGGCAACAAAGTAACCAAAGACACGTTTGCTGAGAACGGCTAAACATATCGAATCGCATCAGAATGGGCCGATGCTTATAAACAGGAAACGGATAGCAATTTCATGCCAAGAAATAATAGTGGTCAAAGTTACCCCGGCGGTCAAAGTTACCCCAAAAGTAGAGTAAAACAAGAAGATTTTTCTTTTTCTTTTAAAATGAGTTTAAATGTACTCTACATACTTATAAAATAGGTTCAGACTTATAATTCCATCCGTAGTTGTCTGTCCGGTAGAAGTTTTTCACGTACCAATTCTTCCTCAACTCGCAGTATCACACTTTAACATTTATCTAATTTTCAGTAAAGGTTATTCTCCCTCCTAAACAACTACATCTTGAAGTAGGTAATTAAAGCTACTCAGGGCACTTTGTCAGAGAATAATATCTGTTATACAATAGACGCTAAAGGAATTGGTTTTAAAATATAGTTTTGTGGTCAAAGTTACCCCATTCGACGGTAACGTAAGTAGTTTCGAGTGGGTCGAAATTGACCCAGCATCTGTCAGGCGAGGGTTAAAGTTAGAGAAGTGTGTGAATTATTCGACTCAAGCTATAAAAGTACAAGTAACAAGAGCTTCCTTCGTAAATAATAAAATTCCCACTTTACGGCCATAAATTCCGTTTTCAATTAATAACTTAAGAGTTCGCAGTTCGTCTTAATCTCTTCATTGTGATGTCAGATACGGATCAAGCGGTCTATTTTAAAAGTACCTGAAAATGAGTTGCACGCACTAAAAACGGAAAAAGCTGCGAACAAACAGCTGAGGTATCCAAAAATTTCAGTTGACGACTGACTGGCAAAACAGTTGCGGAGAGAATAACATTTCCCTACACTTTTCCGCCACTATAATTACCATGAAACTCTGGAGTTAAGTAGGCATTAATACGGTACCTTCAACCACAATTTCCTGATATTTCTACAGAAAATAGAGTCTAACAATGTGCACACCTCTGTGGGATCACCTGGTTCATTGGCTCCCGTTCGCAGAGGGGTTGAAGTGCGAACGTTACTTTCGCGAGCACCGGACATTTGTCCCACCAATTCATCCGCGAAGAACTTGATAGACATTCGTTCGTTACTTGGACTCTTTCTCCCCTCGCCATCTGCGAATTCGGCGCGAGTAGAACCGAAAGGTGGTGGAAAAACAGCTGGCCGTCTAGGCGCGTTTAGCTTGGTGCGCTGCCAAAGTCGGTGGTTTGTTGACGCATCTCTTGGCGTTTTCGATAGCTCACGGCATCGTGCCTTTATCGCTATCCTTCAATTATTTCCAGTTTCTGCGTCTATCTAGCGTCTATTTCGAACGGCACATTCGCGGCTGTTGGGCCGCTGAGGCTGCGGGATTTCCGCGTACGCGGAGCATCAGAAGTTTCGCAATTCCATGCAACTGTCCAATTAAAACTTCATCTTCCGCTCGTGCAAAAGTTTCTCCAGCTGTCGTCTACATCTACCACACCTATAATCCGTATCTAGGAATATTTTGTTAGACCTGGGGAAGCCAGTTATCGCCGCTGATAATCGTCGTAGTTATTCACTTTCGCCCGAGAATGTCCGAGCAGGCGAAAACAGAATTAGGACGACAAGGATGTGCTAAAGAATCGTGCGCTTTGATTTTGTCGACGCAGGCCCAGAGAAAGGGACGAGACTGAGCGCGTGATCCGTTCGACGCTGAAGGAGATCATGATGTCCGTGGACCTCGACGAGGTAACCTCGAAGTACATTCGAGGTCGTCTCGAGGAAGACCTCGACATGGATCTCGGGGAGTTCAAGCCGTTCATCGATCAGGAGATGCTCACCATTCTCGGCCAGATGGACGCGCCGACTGAGATATTCGACCACGTGTATCTGGGTAGCGAGTGGAACGCCAGCAACTTGGAGGAGCTGCAGAAGAACGGGTGAGCTGATAATTCCCGCGATTCCAGGTATTCTCCTTAACCCTCTCGTTGCAACCGGCGCCTGCAGGCACTGGGGAAATTCGCTGACAGTACGCTGCGAGCGCCGATGGCCGCCCAATTACGTTTCATCATGGGACGCTAATAGCGGCGTTGCTTAACCCACTGACAAGGGACCTTCGGTAACAATTCCGATTTCTTCTTAAACGTTGCAGGCTTCTAGGGAATCTCAATAGAAGTATCAGGCAATTTTTATTTCCAATTTCACTGTGACCTAAGAAAAATGAATTCTTCATAATTTTTATTTCATTCCAATGGCAGTAATTTATATCACATTTGAACTCAATTTGGGCCAATTCAGAAACAAACTTTGCGTCCCTAGAGAACACGCTAGATCGAAAGTTATGCCCACCATTGCCCAATAGTGCGCGCCTTGCTGTGAATTCTTCAGCAGCGAAAGGGTTAAGGACCTCCTCGAACACTATTCCCCCTATTTCAAATCTTGCGTAAACTTAAATTTCATGGCCCTTCCACCAACGTCTTCTAAACCGATGACAATTGTTGCCTGTTCAGCGTCAGGCACATACTGAACGTGACTCGGGAAATCGACAACTTCTTCCCCGGGATGTTCACGTACCTGAACGTGCGCGTTTACGACGACGAGAAGACCGACCTGCTGAAGCACTGGGACGACACCTTCAAGTACATCACCAAGGCGAAAAAGGAAGGGTCGAAGGTGCTGGTGCACTGCAAGATGGGCGTCTCGAGGTCCGCGTCGGTGGTGATCGCGTACGCGATGAAGGCGTACAACTGGGACTTCTCGCAGGCGTGGAAGCACGTCAAGGAGAAGCGGAACTGCATCAAGCCGAACAACAGCTTCCTGCTGCAGCTGGAGACGTACCAAGGGATCCTGGACGCCATGAAGAACAAGGAGAAGCTGCAGAGGTCCAAGTCGGACACGAATCTCAAGTCGCCCACGTCGGTGAAGGATCAGTCGAAGAAAGAGGAGAAGTCTGACAACGTGGACAGCGGGCTGCAGGCCATTTCCGGCGCGGAGCTGAAGAAAACCAGTCAGAGGCCCAAGAGTTGGTCGCCGAACGTGAAGATCGCCGAGAACATGTTGCCTTCTGGTACGTTGCGCTTTATGAATAGAGACTCCGTGATTGAACGTGTACTTTCGTGATAAGCAGTTTGGCGAAGTCGTACGTTCGATAGTGATTGGGGCAGAAAGACCCAGGGTTCAATCCCATTTGGGGGAAATTGAATGAAAGTCGAGATATTGTGATTTGCAGAAGTATAGTGATATAAAAAGTCTAAGAGAGAACGTAGCATCCTTGAGTGTTCTGCAGACAAGTTAAGACCCCAGGGACGTATTCAGTATACTGTTTGGACGTTAGTGCTGCAGGATTCAGAGGTCTGTAGGAATGTGGCCAAATAAGTTCAGAATTGTCTGTAAAGAGACTTCCGAGACAGGGAGCTTTTTGACTCGGCTTCGAGTTTCATCTCCGAAATAGTGTCACAACATTTGCAAACATATTCTATAACACAGAGGTAGAAAAAAGTCGAAAATGCAGTTGCAAGTTATTTTTGTTGAAACGAAGCCCCGTATCAAGCATTGTTTTCCTTTATTTTCAACTTATATTTCCATAGAAAGCCACGGCTTTTTTCGGGTTGTACGATAAGTTTGGTAACACCCAGTATGAACATTTTTTACTACTTTCAAATGCTGAAACCATTCCTCAAGTGGGCCCTATATTTTTCGGGCCACTGTGAATTCTATCCAACACTCACAATTCTCGACGTAATCGGTGCTTTGTTGCAGTTCCCCTTTCCCAGTCTCTCGAGAGCATCGACAAAACAGGGAGCACAGAGGTGACCAGGGAGGACCTCCTCCGCTCCACCAACCAGAAGCCAGGCATGGCCCAGGAGGCCAGGAACGTCCTGATGCCCTGCGGCAACGGTCAGTCGTACAGCGTGTCTCAGAACCAGATCGTTCACTTGCCAGGCCCGTCTGCTGACGCGCCGAGCGTGAAGAACAGAGTCAGCAGGCTGGAGACGCAGGGCCAGAGGAGGAAGGGTCTGGTGCTGAACCTGACGAACCAGTTCGAGGCGGTGAGCAGCAAACCCTCGTCCCCTAGCTCGGACACCGACAGCAAACCGCTGTCGCAGAGCCCGGTCTCCAGCGTGACCGAGAACGGGCTGGTGGAGCCCTCATCCGAGGCCCTGTCGGTCGTCACCGTGAAACAAGAGGTCTGGGACCCAGGCGAGAAGCAGGGGAAGAAGCCAGAAGCTGGTAACGATAGTGATTGTCTAGTCTGGACTGCATCGACCGATGCAACGTGTACCAATTCGTGTAGTAACGCTAAGACTAACGGGGAAGTGGGTGGTGAGAGTGAGTGTGTCGCGACCACGGCGCTAGTGTACCCTGGTCACCTGGGTCGGAAGCCAAGGAAGGACGGTGACCCGTTCAGCACGCAGGTGGACAGAGTGTTCGACCGGGAGGAGAGGCAAGGCGAGCCCGTGACAAGGGAGTCCCCGAGCCGGCAGAGCTCCTGGAGCAGCTACGACAGCGCCGTGATCCTGGACAACAATTCCGTGCACAGCTCGTGGGCCACGCTGCCGTCGAGGAACAGCTCCTGGGGCTCGTACGACATGCGGCCGTCGGATCTGCTAGGCTCCAGCGGTCTCTTTCCTTACGACAAAGAGGAAATACCCTGGCATCCAGGCACGGTGAAGCGTACAAAGCAGAAGCTGGAGGAGAACACCTCCTCCGGGACGGTGAAACGCGTGTGCACGCAGACGTCCGACGGGGACGAGAAGGACAGGCTGCCTGCAGAGGAGGAGTCGTACAACCCTGTGCTACTGCACCACACGGCGTCTCCCACGCTGCGGAGGAGAGACACTTCGCCCAGCCAGGAGAACAATTTAAAGGTGGATCCAGTTAGAAACTCCCCGAGCCCCGTCAGGAGGATCGACATCTCGCCGGCGTCGATGAGTCAGGTCGGCAGACTGTCCACCAGCGCGCCGGCCTCGTCCTCTCTCTCCTCCGACTCGGACCTACCATCGTCCTTGAGGTCCTGCAAGTCGGAGAGCGAAACCTCGAGCCCCTGCGTCGTCAACACCACTCAGTTCCACTCCGTCAAGCACCACAAGATGGTGCTGGAGAATCTGAGCAACAAGTCGGTGTTGAACAAGCGCTGCCTGTCCGTGGACGACTCGCCGGAGGCGGAGTGCCCGCGCAGCGTCTCGGGCATCGTGAAGAATCTCAAGAAGGAGTTCGAGGCGAAGTCGACGAAGCTGGAGAAGAGTCCGGAGAACAGCTTCGAGAGCGAGTCGTCGTCGATGGCGGCCAGCCGGCCGAAGAGGGACGTGAGGATGAGGAGTCTGCCCTCGTCGCCAGTGATCCCCCACAACGAGTCGAAGATCCAAGCCCCGTCCGAAACCAAAGACAAAGAGAAGATGTGCGGAGTGTCCTCGGAGAGCACGGAGGACCGCTCGGTTAGGGTCCTGGTGGGCAAGTACGAGGTGAAGCCCGACACGAGGAAATCGACAGACATACAGCTGCGCGTGCACAAAGACAAGGACGCCGCGTGGGACTCCATAGACGCGCAGAAGACGAAAGTCACCCCCGAGTACAGTCGAAGATCAGCGCCGATCATGATCAACAACCACTCGTCCCCCCTGTTCACAGAGGCCCCCGAGGCGCCTGGCAGGCCGCCAGTACCGTCGATCGTGGCAGCTAGCAAGAAACAGCAACAGCACGGCAGGACCCATCCCCTCGCCAGGCTGCAGGTCAGACCTAGGCATAGCAGTCCCGTTTACAACACCATGTAGAAGGGGGGGACGGGGCTGTTCACTCCTGTTTGTCGAATCTGTGCGCGCGTACCTGAATGCATAGGTATGTTGTGTCCACGATGAAATTGTGTGATCTCTATTGATGCCAACGAGTCGAGGACGACGCGACGGTCCTCTTCGGGCTCGACGACAAAGGATCGACGTGGGGACAAAGGTTCAGGACTCGGCTCCCCGGCCATCGTCGGTTGTACAGTTCACTGTGCCACGCTCCGCGACAACCAGATACCGCAAGGCACAGCCAGCTCGATGTTTCGTAGGGCTGATGCCAGCGCACGGCACCCCTCGTGTCGCTCTGCGCAAAGGTCGCGTCCCTCTTGACGGACTATTTAGGTGATCGCGAGCAGAACAGAGAAGACTGTTGGCGATACTTCCCGCGAGTTTCGGTGTCCACGATCTCCGTCGATCGCGACACTTCCTAGGTTCGTTTTAGTAGCATCGAGCGGGCGTCTCGGAGTCAATCGAATCGACTGAAATCATTCTCCTCTGATTAGGCGCGAGGACATTATCGAAGGCAGCCACGGGGCAATACTGTGTATTGGAGAAGACGAGTGTCTTTTCAGCCATTTTCGTGGAGTTCGTCCCCATTCACTGCTGTCGAATGGTCCCACGCAAACGGCGATCTTTGCGGAGCGCGATGCAGGCATTTCATATAGGCCGTTTCAGAACTATGGGTACAGATGTAACTGGTTTAATAAAGCTCCCACGAGGGAACAGAAGAGTTCTGATACAAGTGTACGTCTGATACAAGACTGATCGATAAACCCATATTTCTCGTCGTTTCCCTCACAGCGACCATCCTCGCGTCTCCCTTAGTCCCTGATGCAGATTTGAAATAGTTCCTCTGTGATCCATCGAAACTAGTTCGTTCCCTTCGAGCTCCACCATCCGGTTCAACTCTTAGTACCCATACTTCTAAAACACCTTGTCTAGCGCTTTAATTCTATGAAACACCGGATACACATGCCTCTCCCCCCCCCCCCCCCCCTATATCCCCTCCTGTGCGCCGTTTCGTCGTGGAGCGTGATCATAAGGCACGTTCAAGGTCCTTCAACGTTTTATGTTCCTTCTTCGTCAGACGTGTCTTTGGCCTGCTCTTAGTTCAATTATTTTTTAAGCTGGAAATGCAACAATTTTGTAGGAGGCCGACGGAAGACTTGTTATTCCTACGGCGGGACGCGTGTCGTCGCAACCTCTCTATGTATATTGGGCTTGGAATCAAACGCGATGTGTTTCTTTCCCTTTTTTTTTTTTTTCGTCTACGAGAAGAGACGTGTCGCGCAGAAGTTGGAGCCAGCGTGCTCAGCTGTTTCGACGTATGCAGAGGCGCCGCGGCTCGGTCAGGCTGTGAACGAAAGGTCCGAGGCCCGCGCGCGCACTCGTGCTTGCTCCTGCTTCTGCTTCCGTTGTGATTTTACGCCGCTGAGAGCGTTCAAGGTGAGAGGGAGAGAAAGGGTGAAAGAATGGGTGTGAGAGAAAGCGCGCGCGCGAGAGTGAGAGAGAGAGAAAGAAAAGAAGAGAAAATGAGAGAGAGAGAGAGAGAGAGAGAGAGAGAGAGAGAGAGAGAGAGAGAGAGAGAGAGAGAGAGAGAGAGATTGTGTACAAAGAGAATGACGTGTAACGTTAAGCTATACACACTATTAGTAATATTAGAGCGAACAATGTGATTAGGAATGGTGCACAGTGCATGTGAGGAGACGAAAGTAGCTTACCCGTTATTTTCTCCGTGAGAGGTGCGCCACTGAATCGTTGGGACGATTCATGGCCAGCCCTCTGCAATCGACCAATCGTTATCGATCAATTCTACACATTGTACTCCCCTCCACGATCGTGTAGCATCGCTGTGTGCAACCCACCCGCCCCAACCCTCCCGTCACCATTCATTTGCCACCGTGTTCGGTTGATATATCGTTGATATACCGCTTCTTTCCGTTTTACCAATCAGTAACGACGACGACGATTGTCTAGCGAATATTTTATCGGAAGAGAGGAAACACGGCTGGTCTGGTCAGCGGTCGTCGTTCTCAGACATATCATCGGAATCGTTCGTTCTGTTTGCGTTCGCAAAGCCATGTCGACCAATTTTATACTCCCCTGATGATGATGATGATGTTAATGATGATGATGATGATGATGATAATGATGATGATAATGATGATGATGATAATGATGAAGATGATGATGACAATGATGATGAATGCGAGGCCCGTTTTGATAAGATGCACCGCGACGATTGTGTGTGCGTGTGTGTATGCGCGTGTATGTGTGTGTGTGCGTGTGTGTTAGAAATATATTTTATTACTGAGATAATTTTGCAGATAATTTCTCATACGTTCATTCTAACCGCTGTTGTCTCTCGGACAAAGTATTCGAAACGGAAAACAATCCTGAGAGCGAACACTATTAAACTGTAACACAATTGAATTAGAATAAAAAAAAATGTTACTTCGCCAATATATCGTGCTTTGCGTTGTCGATTCAGAGAGACACACAGAGCCCCCATTCGAGGCGGTCGACTCGTAGAGGCTGCTGTCGAGTCGCGATTCGATTCCAACGTGAGCTGAGGTACCATTCAGCCACCCGTCAATGTAAGAACGCGAGTTTGCTTTCGTGGAAACGTTTAATTCCGAAGGACATAGCGGACAGGCAATTCCATGCCGCTGGACACCATCGAGATGATCTCTGGTTTAACCAGGTTGGGCGTCAATCTCGAAGATCTGCCTGCCAGCGCAGAAGGCGAGTTGCGGCACCACCGACACCGACCTCGTCTTCCTCGCGTGCTTCGGATTCACTGGACCGATGTCCAGGTGATACGTGCCTCGGGTTAGGTTTCTGACCATCGCTATGCTCTGCCAAAGAGACACGATTGCCATCGCCGCGTGGAGTGCTCGGCTACTGGAAGATCTGCAGGCAACTTACGATGTGAGATCTCAAGTCGATCACCCTGAAGAGATTGTCGTCCGTCCCGCCGCAGGCTATGAACATATTCGTCACGTATTTCCCGCAGTAGAGCATAGAGGAATAGGTGTCCGGCTCCATAGTAACCAAGAGCTTCCCACTGCCGTAGTCCCATAGCTGGATAGAGTTCTCACTTTGCCAGGCACAGGACAGGATCTGTGCGGAAATCGCCGGGCATTAGAAACCGGCGCGCGCGGCGAATGCGACAGCAGCGCCATCTGAACGACATTGGCAGATCTACGTGTGTCATGGCCACCGCCTTGTCGCTAGGATAATTCTATACTTTTGTATCTGCTTGTGACGGAAGCTGTCGACGCGAATATAGCATGTTTGAATTTTCCACTTGAATACCTCCCTCCCGTTCGTGCTGATGTCGAGTCCGTCGCCGCACATGTGGACCCCGGATATGCGTCGCAGAGCGTACGGCTGTCTGCTGTCCCAGAACTGGATCGTGTCGTCCCAACCGCCCGAGATCAACTCGTGCGCCGATCTAGGGTTGAAACAGGCACTGAAGACCCTCGACCTGTGGCCGTCCATCACCTCCAGCGAATCACTGTGAAATAAAGAGTACATTCGTATACCAGAGTTGTCGTGATTGGCACCACTGTACGGCGACACGTCGCGATTTATATTAACTTTTAATTCGAGGCGGCACAAGTACTTGCGCGTACTTCGAGTCGATCAAACGAGATAGAGAAGAAATTCTGTTCTGGCGAACCTTGCCTGAAACACCCTTTCCTGCATCTTGGTCTCCTCGTCGTACAAGCAGATCTTCGCGTCGTCGCCCACGGTTACGAACTTTGGCAGATGGGAATGGTAAGCCAGACCAAGGGTTTGCCTGTTCTCGCGTATCGTGTAGAGGCACTGGGAGCTTGGATAATGCCAGCATTTCACGCATCCATTGGCGTCTGCGATCGTCGAATAGGATAAGAAAGGGAATATAAAAAATCTTACTTTTACATTTTGGATTTGAAAAAAGCAAAGAATTCATTCGACTAGGCGCAATTACTGGGTATAGAAAATAGAAGAGATTGCTAGGATTCGTACTAACAGGTCGCAATTACTGTACGCGTGATGGGATGGGACCTGCGAACTGGTCTGTGCTTGATTGCGGTCGTCGGACTTGGTTTCTGGATCATTTCGGCGTCACGCAACGACAACGGGTCCGCGCCGGTGGTGGTTCTGTACAGTCTAACCGTGCCATCCGTCAGGCCTGCCGCCAAAAAGTCACGGGTCTCCGTATAACATATACAAAGGACATCTTGCTCGATGTCTCTAGAACAATATTCCTTTATCTGCCAAATTTTGATCGATCGATAACTCTGAAAGCGTGAAAATCACCCCGCCCTCATTGATTACGTAGCTTTATAATTTATTAAGCTTCTCGGAATGGTGAAAAGAGCTACCCCGAGAGAAATAACTCTTCCATCATTATTTTCATCGTCAGTTTTGCTCCTATATAGAAATACAGAAACATGATCTAATAGCCGTTTCAAATCTCCCGCCTTTAAAGTAATTAACGAAAGATAGATGTCGGGGGGGAATGTAGAACCAATTGCACGATTCTGTTTACGTGACGATAAGTTTGCATACAACTGTCTGACGACCGTTACGTTGCCGTCTATTCGAACTTGATCTTGCACCAGCCACGGAGAGCTACTTTGGGCGTAATCCATCCTTCTCGGCCGCGGCTCATTTGACGTCGCTTCATCGATGCTACTAACACTGAGGAAACAATTCCCGTGCAATTTGATAACGTTCGACATAGTCGCGCATAATCTACGAATAGATTAAATTTTCGAACGGGAAACGAAAACCAGTAATACGTACCACTGCGAATCGAATTTTGACAAAGGTTGAACCTCAAAAGTCCATGTTCACCGATCCACCTGCCGATAAAACAGTCATTCTACTATACGAGTTATCAAACAAACTTTGGGGGTTATGATCGTCATAAAAATCGGAATGACGATCGATTTTGCGTTGCAAAAACTTCAGGCAAGTTGTCAGATCCATGGTCCTTACTAGAGCTGTAATTATTCGACTATTCGAATAATTCGAATAATTTCGAATACGAATAATTTCTTCGAATATTCTGCTCAATCGAATTTCTGATTGTACCGAATAGGAATCTGAACATGAAATATTTGTTCACAGTTTATCGTGAAATTCTTTTCATATTGGCCTTTACAATTATTTGTTTTTCAAACGATAAATTTGGAATTTTATTAATCATTGGTTCTATGAATTTTGCAACGAAAAGTATAAATTCTATTTAAATTTGGGGACCTAGGGTATTTAAAATAACGTTATAGTAACGAAGGAAAAATAAAAATATTATAGTTCCTCAAAATCGTTTATGGGGTTTTAGCTTCCTACAAAAAAGTCTGCTTATACTGTTTGTCATCCGCTTATGATGGGACACGGGTGGGCCTAGAGGAGAGGGCCCTTGGCCGATTCCGTCGGGGTTGTCCACTCATTATTATAAAAATAATACTAATAACTGATGGTTGTTTTCGTTTCAAAATGTATAAATTTACCAAAGATTAATAAAGTTAAAAATTTATCGATTGAGAAACAAATAATTGTAAAGGCCAATATGAAAAGAATTTCACGATAAACTGTGAATAAATATCTCATGTTCAGATTGGTATTCGGTGCAATCATAACTTCGAAAGATCCGAATATTCGAAGAAATTATTCGAATATTTAGATTATTCGAATATTCGTTAGAGCCCTAGTCCTTACATTCTCATGTCGATGGCACGGTAAGCCGCGAGCTTATTTACTGTCGCTTGGGGACGGTAGCTCGTCCATGCTCCGTTAAGCCTCCCGAAAGATGTCGCCGCGGTCGGCCAGTGGCGTTCAACTAGCCGCGGACCAATCAGGGCGCAAGTGCGCGCGGGCTCGAGGCTCGCGAGGTTCGTTGGGCTGTCAGTCGGTAAAGAGTCCGCTGCACGGGAGCGTCCGCGCGTTCAGTGATAGCAATCGCGTGCAAGCCCGCGTCTCCTGCGCGTTCCATTCACTCTCGGGGCGAGGGATCTGGCGGATATGAGCACGTCGAGGTTCGACGCCGTGTCGCCCGCGTGAACGGTCAACGGTTTTACGCGGGTGAGTGTGTCGCGTCCCGCCGTGGGGGCAGTGTCGTTAACCTCGTAGAGCTCGTCGAGAGAGATCTCGGGGGGGGTTTTGATCCTCGCTGGAGTATCGCGCACAGATCCCCCGACACGGAACTGTCAGGCTCGCGAATTCGATTGCACGGCGATCGGTCGATCGAAATGTCGGCGATGGCCGCGTCGTCCCCGGCGTCCCGACAGTGAGGAACCAGCGTCGTCGACGGGAGCGAGCCCAGGGTGAGCCGTGTCCGCTCGTCGAGAGATCTAGAGGCCAGCCGAGGAAAATGGCGGACCTCGAGGCGGTGCTGGCCGACGTCAGCTACCTGATGGCCATGGAGAAGAGCAAGTGCACGCCGGCCGCTCGCGCCAGTAAAAAGATCATCCTGCCCGATCCCAGGTACGCCCTGACTCGTAGATCCGGCCGTGTCGTCCGGTGCCGTTCGCCGATCTGGCCACCCCAGTAACGCCTTGCCTCTAGCGATGGGAACGATCCGCTCGTAAGCAAGCGGCAAACTGCTCCCCTTTGCTTCCTGCTTGATCGGCGGGGCGAACTGAAGAAACTTGTGCAATTAGGTGCTCTTGCGCGCAGCATCGCTCTCGTTATTAGCTCGAAGGGGCTATCAACAAGTTTTCGAATTCAATCTTACAATTCGCAATGGTAGAAACATTTCTTAACTGTGCTACTCGCGAAATTGACTAGTATTAATAGTACTGTTATAAATAATGGGATAATGGAATGCAAATAGCGATCGATACATTTTCTGCTTCATGGATATTAGTACATAGACAATATTCGCCCAATGTATTGGATGCGATGTATTCCGATTCTGTCTTGTTTCTATTCGCCTTCGACAGCGTCGATTAATCGATAGGGTTTTCATTAATTGTATGCACATTTCGAAACGGTGGTCGAATTAGGCCCATCACTACATCTCACCACGTTTCCTGCCCCTCCCTTCTTCGGTCCCGGAGCTCTTCCTTGTTTCACACGAGTCCGCCCGCTCGGTGTCCCTCTGTTTCTCGGCGCATGCGCGTGCACGCCTCTCGGCTCCCTGGCTTCGGTCCGCCTCGGCGGCCGGCGCGCCGCGACCGTTCCGGAAAAATGTTTACAAACAGTGGGCTGTTGGCGATCGGAGGCGCGAATAAAAAAGCAATGATCTGAAATGCCGAGGATTTTGCGATACGATTGAGAATGTTGGGCAGTCAATAACCCTCTGCGATCAAGCAACAAACATCTGACGATGACCATCGCAGCTCAGCGTTATGTACTTGTGACAGCTGGAGGAGAATCAAACTGCTCTAATCGCTCTTGTTACGACCTTAATAATCATCACCGTTAATAATGATAACAATAATACTGGTTTATCCCTTTAGATTTAACAAAATTTAAAAGTACTATAGATCAATTACATACGTGTAAGACATGAGGACTAACCTAACCTATATCTTCTGTAAAGAACGCGATGAGTTAGGAAAGCAATGATCACAACGGTGAATGATAATGCTTTTCTATTCCAATAAATTCTACATGGTCCGAAAATTATCAGGGCACAACGACCAACCTAACCTTACTTTCGTGAAATCGATGTTTAAAGTTTTTAACGGATTTCAAAATGAGAACACCGCCTTAACTTTCCGTTTTCAATGGAAAGCTACGGGTGGAATAAAGTTCCGCGTATTCGTACAAAGCTTTATCCCGTATTAGCGACAGGAATGCAGTCATTGACCGATTATTTGAGAATCGGATAGGATAGCATACGTAGGTGGTATGTAGGATGCGTCGATAAATAGGTATGCAATGCGATGAAGATCAGCCTCACCATAATCACCATATGTATGCGCCATATATGTACATATGTATACATACGTACGTACATGTGCCATTGAACGCAGAACGTCGGTCAAAGTCGGTGTCGGTGATTTGAAGAACGGTCGAACCGTTGATCGATACTCCGCGTCGATTATAATGTGCCAATGTTTACACTGCCGGTGTTATTTTCGACCCGTAAAACACGGACGTTACGAAGGTACGCCGTGAAAATAAGTCGATTGGATAGCAGCGGGCTTCCCTTCTGCTGGCAGCCCGCCAACGGCAAAGACGAACACGTTTCACGTGCTACGCGACCTCTGGATAAGGCGAATCGACTTGGACCCAAATGCGCGGAAAAACTTTCTATCAGAATTTTCTTTTTCATTTTCCTTACATCTAACTTCCTAATTTATTTTTCAAGTGAAAATACAGGATATAGAGCGAATAGGTACGTGCGTTTCCGCTCTTTTATCATCACGTACCTATGTGTTTGTACATGCAATCGAAACCACTTGAAATTCGAAATTGTTCCTTTTTGCAAATGGCTTAGATTTCAGCGCTGCGGTGGTAAGTTGGCAAACTATTGAAAGTAGGTCCGGATCCCACCAAACATTCCGAATAAGTATTTATTAATCGAATAAGTAAAAATTTAGTGTCCATACAAATTTAAAAACACTCGTTTTTCACAGCATGTCTATTTAAACAGTGATAATCACATGGACTTCGACGGATTCCGACCTACTCTCAGTAGTTCAATTTTCTGTCACTAGTTGGCGTATCGGAATTCTAGGTTTCCCAATAGTAATTAGAAATAGTAAAATAATAGTGCCACTACATTGGTCATTAAGAACAATTTACGAACATAAAATATGAAAAATCAATCCTGATAGCACACGCCTCCTTCTGCAAGGTGTATCACAAATACTGTTAGTGGTTGGGAAATTGTCCCCATCACGGTGTAATAGCCGTGGTTCTCATGCGTAGATATCTTGTACCTATTCTTTTGCATCGTGAAATCGGTTAGCAGCAGGAGTCATCTAGCATCGAATACAATAACTACTACCTACCGTGCGTTTCGCGGTCGCATAGTACGTGATAAAAATCTAAATTAGACATTACTCATCAGTCATACATATACACAGTAAATCCAAAATGAAATTTAGATTTGCAAATCCCTGCTCCTGACACGCAGTGGGCCTCCAAAATAACACTTAAATTGCAGAAAATTTGAATTATCGCTTATGCGCTCTTAGCAGGATTCACGAGCTTTCCCATTTTCTTCGTTAACGAAACAGCTGGTGATGATAATTTTGTTTCAACAAAACAAAAGCACCCCGCAGCTTGCAATTACGGAGTTTTTTGCTTTCTGCGCGCAACGTGGTTTCGACGTGGCAAAAAAACACTGAAAGGAGATGTCAAAATGTTCAGAAACCGTGTCGCCGTGCTCCGTAACGCGCGAGAAGCGTGCTACAAGGGGACGCCCAGTGCGTGCGTCTAGCAATAATTCATCGCGGTTTCATAAACCGACCAAATTTTTCCAAGCGTTGTTTATGCTGCAAGACCGAGCCGCGCTTCACGCGGTAGAAATTAAACGCGACTCGGAAATAGAAATATTCCGGGGGCCGTAACTCGAGCAGTGTTTCTCAACCTTTTTCCATAGGAACAAACTTACTTCCGCCTTAGAAATACGTTGAATAGTATACTCGAACGTGAATAGCAGACTGTTCTTCGACATTTTATCACTTACATACTTGCTATTTCTTAATTTCGTCAGTAATTACTTCCTTCTTAATATATGTAACGACTACGTAGTTTGAGAACAGTTTCGTTAACGTAGAAATAAAAACCAGGAAGAATCTGAAAACCGGATGTTATGGTTGTGTTCTAGAGGGGGTTGTTTAGGGTTTATACAAAGACCGGTTTTCGAATTTTCACAAAAAATATATTTAAAGTAGAAAATAAATATTTATGCTTATTTTAAAAATTTTCAGTTGTTTTAATATGTACTGAATTACAAACGTATAACAAAATAAAATATAATCTATCTATATAAAACCAACAAAAAAAAAATAACTAACATCCGTACAATTTTTGAGTTCATTTAATATTTATGGATCCACAAAAATATAACACAATAAAATACACTGCATTCAAAACGAAATGAAAAAAAAATAAAATAACTAAAATCCGTACAAAATATAATTTATAAATCTTAATTTCATTTATTTAGTATTTTTCTTCCGAAAATATGAACTCATGAAGATTAGTTTTACAGGAAACTGTTACTTACTACAATATGCATGTTGTTAAGCGATTTCAAGTCAAAATGTTAGCGTTTTTAATTAAATAATTAATTCATTTTTACATATTAATTTTAGTACATAAAACCGTTTTTTTTTTAATTTAAAAACCGGTTTTCGAATTTTACAAATTTATAAAAAAAAACGGTTTTTAAACCCGGTTTTTAAAAACCCACAAACTCTAGGGTTGTTTAAGTCCATTTGTTTTAATGCAGGCTTCACATTTATGCTGAAATTTGAATTTTTCTAACATCAGTACCACCCGTCCGTTTTCTGTAAAAGCTCCACCAGTCTTCTCGAATTCGAATCCTGATTACGAACCACTCTCTTTCAGCGTGATTCAATCGCGATTCAACCGTGATTCTGGCACAGAGTACGTTCCAAACGATTCGCCCCGCTACATTTAACTGACGAGCGTCCAGTTGTGTTCGATTTACACGACGGGCGAGGAAAATCGCCGGAAAAGTCAAAAGATCATGGACGCTGGGTGGCTTTCAAAAAGTAGAAAAGCGATATGTACTATGTAGTCGGCTTTCCGCTATATCATTGGCTATGATAAAAAGATTCTGGTAGTTCAAAGCTCCCTCCAATTTTCAGGAATTCGACATCTTCCCCAATCGTACATTTCGGTGTCCAACACAAAATTTTCAATTTGTAACACTCGACACGACTCATTAAATCAATCATTTCTCTTTATGCAATCCGTGCGGGGAACGCCTATGGGCGTTTAGCGAGCATGCATAACAAATGCGACTGGAGGATTTCCGCACACGGTGTGTGCCCAAGTTTTTATTCCACCACCAATAGGGTTCAACCCCCGCAGATTGCTTTGTGGCTCACACCGGCGAACCGCCAGCTGACAAAGTTGCTATTGGCTAAAACTGTCTCTGCAAAAAAATCGGTCGAAATTTAAAATTTAAAATCGTCCGATCGAATAAGTCAGAATTTAGACGATTTCCCAGCGACCCGGTAACCAGAGGGGCGAGTGTCCTCGGTTAATCCCCGATCTAATCCGTCGAATCCCATAAGGGATGCTCTTCCACGCGTTCCGGCTTCCCTCGAAACGGCGGTACGCCGACCGAAAAACGGATTTCGCCACGAAGGAAGGGGAGCACAGCGCCAGGTTTCGGTGGATATTTACAATGCGAAGTCCCCGTCTAAATTTACGGCGTTTCTTTTTTATTCCGAGAGCCCGCGCTCGGCCCGACGAGCGAGCGAACGCACGCACGCTTACGAAACCGCGCACCTACTGTTCGCTCGCGCGGCAGCGGGCGGGGCGGAAGGGAGATTTAAATATTTGGGGGAACGTCAGAAGCGTGTTTCCAGCCGTAAAACCGCGATACTGGTTTTCTTCGTTCGGCAACAGTTTG
Source organism: Andrena fulva (assembly GCA_946251845.1). NCBI lineage: Eukaryota > Metazoa > Arthropoda > Insecta > Hymenoptera > Andrenidae > Andrena > Andrena fulva. Next base: position 34,913,656 of record OX276329.1, read on the forward strand.
GACTTCCCATTCCGGAGAATTATTTTGATTGTTGGCCGCGCGCGCGAAGCGACGCGGCCAGTGGTACGTGGCAGGGTGGCCGTACCTAATATCGCCTAGCAAAAGTTAAATCGCTGTCAATTGAATAATACACTAGCGGACAAAAAACTTACCACTTTTTCGATTTGTTCTATTTTTTTATTTTTTTTATTTTAGCATACATTCGGGACTATGGAATGTTTAATATGCGTATTCTGGTGGAGAATTTAAAGCTGTATAAAAGCCAGTTAAAGTTGAATTTATTTAACTGACAAACAAAAGTGTTATATGACATTAAACGGGGTAACACATTTTTGGGGCCGACAAAGAAGTTACCACGTTTATTCTCCCTGTCATTTAAGAAGGAACCTGCCGACCGACGAGTTTAGACCGGTTCTGCGCAGGTTGACGCTCATTGGTGCCGGGAGAAGCCACTATTGGCTGTACCCCCACCAACGCTTTTTCGGAGCCAATGAGCTCATTCTACATGCGCGAAACGGGTTCCTTCTTAAATGACAGGGAGAATAGTAACTGTTTAGGATGTCCTAAAAGCAAAAAGTGCCCCCACGAAGTGTTAGAATTTTTTTATTAATCTTCAAAAGTGGTAACATTTTGTTAGCTTTAAAAGTGTGTTGCCTTGTTTAATGTTATGTAGGGTTTTTGTTTGTTAGTTAAATAAATTCAACTGTAACTGGGTTTGATACAGCTTTTAATTCTCTTTCAGAATGTGTATATTAGGCACATACTGCAGTTTTCAGTTAATATTGAAAAGTAATAGAAGTAGGGTGGTTGGAAAAAGTGGTAACTTTTTTGTCCGCTACTGTAATTAATATTTTTGCATGCGATTCGTTTCAGAGTAAAGAGAAATTACTCATCTTTCATGTAGCATAAGTTAGATACGTTGAAACTTACAAATTTTTAATTAGGAATTAGAAAAACGTAAGACCTGCAGAAATCCGGCCCTGGAAAAAGTCCGCTTACTCGAGAAATATTGATTAATTCATGTGTACATGAGTATCTAAAATCATTCTCACATTAGGGTGTGTCAATTTTTTCAATGTTTTAATTTTAAAAACGACTAGTGGAAAAAAGGTACAATTTTAGGTTTAAAATTAAACACTACCATTAAATTTTGTGTAATACATTATTTACCTAGTTGGAATTTCATTTGAAATTATAGGAAAATACGAAAAATACTAAAATTATTAAAAAAATGTTACTAAATGAGCTTTTGAACCGCAACAGAAGCAAACAAGATATCGCTTCTTTGGTGGACTTTGTTAAATAGCATTAAATTTACTACATAGATGACATATGGCTAGATCTGTTGCTAAAGTTACACATATTTTCATTTTGTAATAAATACAAATTTCCATACATTTTCATGTGAATGTAATAAATACTAATTTCCACATATTTTTCTTCTCATTTTCATGCTTTTATGTAAGCAAGACTCGCTTTAAGCAGTACATGAATATGTAATTTGTAGTTAAATCTTACTTAATTTTCACTTTTTTCAACTGTGATTTGAAGTAGCTAAACCTCACTCAAATCAATTTCTGAAGATGGTTTCAGATTCAGGATTAAAAACAGCATTACTTTGTCACTAGCCATTTTAAAATCTTCAAAAATTTTAAATTTACCCCCAAAATCGACACACCCTATTCGCACACGTGCTCTTATTATTTCCTGCTCTATAAATGTTTTTTTTTTATCAATCTTTGATTTTATATTTAGTACAAAAATATAGGAATAGGATTTTTAAAATATTTTATTGTTTACGTTCGGATGTGCATATTGGATAAATAAAGTTTATTTCGGCTGCTCCGCAAATTTCGTGACCCCACCTGTAACAAACATTACATCGAAACCATTGAAAAACGCTATTTTCATTACGAAAAATATTTGAATCGATTTCATTCCTTAAGTACTTAATTAGGTATTTCTAGTAGATATTCTTGCATTCACAGAATTAGACTCACCTTCTCCGAATGTGATGTAAAATTCCGGCAGTCCAATAAATTTTTACACTTAAGATTCTCTAAAGTAATTCCCTTTCTGTAGTTGTTGGTGTACTAATTCAGTGCATAACCGATAAATTTTAGTGCTTACTTTGCGAGATATAGCGAGTGGCGATATTAGGAACATGGGCGATATTAGGTACGGTCACGCTGCAGTTAAACGATATTTGCTCGCGTCGCAAGTGGAAACTGAAGGTCTCCATTTCACGTGTACTCGAATACTTACACGGCTATACTTAAATCTTAACTGCTAAATATATATAGACAGATTGCTGGGTCTTTTTGGACTCAAGTGTAACGTTACCGAGTGTAATAATAGTCGCAATAAAAACTTCAGAAATCTTATGGTAGGATAGTTAATACGGGTCCAAACTGACCCAGGCACCGACTTCCGCGTTATCGCTCGATCACCGTCCACCATCCAAGGGTTAACGTGTCCGTAATTTAATTTGCGCGATTTTTAGTGCACGAATACCCGAGTTATTCAGAAACATTTCTATGACTGCAGGCGGATTCACACGTATCAGTTCTGTCAGTGTCACTGGTAAAATCGTTTCCCTGTTTTGGAATAGAGCAGTTCACACCTGTCCGTGTCTGTTACTCACGCTGAAACAAAAAGACCACTGACACCGACAACACTGAACCGCCACGAAACTGTTATGTGTAAATCTGCCTTAAGGGGGTATTCTGGCCTGACGAGAGGCGTTTTCGTCGCGTTATTTCGGAATTTTTTTACAAAGTACCCATAAATTTGGCTATTATTTAGTTTATTGCTGCACGCTTATCGGTATTTGAACTATCTTTACAAATTTTGTCAATAGGAAAAAATTAAAATCAAACGCAGTTGACTGCTTTAAAGTAATGGTGACAAAAAAAAAACAGTATGGAAGACAGCATAACAAAAGATATTATTAACCGATTCCAAAACACTTGGTGGCATTTTCTTTGTAATTGAATTCACTATCGCATCAACCTTCGACCATTAATTTCAGAGGTCATAGTTCTTCGTTATTAACATTTTTAGGCGCAGAATTACCCCCTTTTTCGCATGTTTGTGTTCAAACGTGTACCAAACATCGCCATTTTGCTTCATTTGCCTTCTTAAAGGCTGATACGATAGCGATTGATGTAACCTATAAGAATATTTTTGGTTTTTCCATTTCAGACAATCCTGCGTCGAGTTCTACTGTCTACCGTTTACGCCTCTTTTGTTGCAGCAGTGCACTGAGCGTCACATAAAATTCGAACCATTATAGGAAAACGAAAGAAAAAAAAGTTTTTATATCCTTGAAGAAGGAATAAAGAAAGACCATAAAGTTTTTTTACTGCAAGTTGTATACTTTTTCGAAAAATAAATCCTAAAATCACCTATTCTTCGAGCGTTTTGACCAGATGGTCCCCTTAAAGGCACGTGTACACAGCAGCATTAATGTGTAAATACACACGTGCCTCGGGGCACAAGAAAACCGCCACTCGACTCCTAATTGACAGACGGAAAATCCACCGTAATTGTTTCTACTTAAATTATTTAATAAACAATGATATATGCTGTTCCATAGTTACACATTCGACCAGCTCGCGTGGGGAGGTCTAGAAGATTAATTAATATATTAAAATTTATGGATGTTCTTCTATTTATTTTTTTATATAGTCTCTTAAGACAGCGCACTAAAGATAGATAATAAAAATTTTCTATGAAAACTGTAAATTATTCCTGAAAAAAAATTCTTAAAAATGGTTTAAGACCACGGTTTTTGAATTCCCCAAAATACGTTACACGCGTATGTTAAGGTTTTTTACATCTTTGCACTCCAATCACGCCTCCCAGCCACACCAAAGTTTAAGCTTTACTCTGCCGTAATTATACTGATTTCATTACACTTTTAGAATCACACGAATTAGTGGGTTTGAAATTACTCTTCCATATTAGTTTCTGCCCCGAGATATTGCATTTAATAAGGCCAGCATCGACGAAATACCTGTTCGATCCTCGTGCGAGTAAGTTGCAGCACAAAGGGTTAATAACTGTTACATCTAAAAGCACGCGTGAAACGCATCCGCGCGCGATACAGAGAGGGTAGCGGGATATAATAAAGAGGAGAGGGGTGCAGTGTGCAGGGGAATTATGGAAATAACATCGTTATATCTTGATTACAAGTTATTACTTTTTGCCTGGCAAAAAGTGAGTTAAAAATGTGTAGCCGTTTGGGAATTCTTTTGATACTTGACGATAATATTTGAATATTTATGAATATAGAGGGGGCGGCCATAACTAGTGACGAATATTGCAATATTGGGTATCACTACTTCTCCTAGTGCTTTCGTTATTTTTCCTTTCTTCTCTTCTTAATTATATGTATATATTTTTCTCTTCCGTCATAACTGCCTATTTCTATTTCTACTTCTATAGACTGTCTCTTACTTATGTATATGTATATGTATTATTGTAACTAAAGGGTACGTCCCGTAAAATAAATAAATAAATAAATAAATATTCTCGAATGGGGCTGGGACTATTCGAATATTTCAGTACTCGAATATTTCAGTACTCGAATATTTCGGTACTCGAATATTTCGGTATTCGAATATTTCGGTATTCGAATATTTCGGTATTCGAATATTTCGGTACTCGAATATTTCGGTATTCGAATATTTCGGTACTCGAATATTTCAGTACTCGAATATTTCGGTATTCGAATATTTCGGTACTCGAATATTTCGGTACTCGAATATTTCGGTATTCGAATATTTCGGTACTCGAATATTTCGGTACTCGAATATTTCAGTACTCGAATATTTCGGTATTCGAATATTTCGGTACTCGAATATTTCGGTACTCGAATATTTCGGTACTCGAATATTTCGGTATTCGAATATTTCGGTACTCGAATATTTCGGTACTCGAATATTTCGGTACTCGAATATTTCGGTATTCGAATATTTCGGTACTCGAATATTTCAGTACTCGAATATTTCGGTATTCGAATATTTCGGTACTCGAATATTTCGGTACTCGAATATTTCGGTATTCGAATATTTCGGTACTCGAATATTTCGGTACTCGAATATTTCAGTACTCGAATATTTCGGTATTCGAATATTTCGGTACTCGAATATTTCGGTACTCGAATATTTCGGTACTCGAATATTTCGGTATTCGAATATTTCGGTACTCGAATATTTCGGTACTCGAATATTTCGGTACTCGAATATTTCAGTATTCGAATATTTCAGTATTCGAATAATATTGTATTGTCATCGGAACTATGTATGTGTGCAAAGTTTCAAGTCGATCGGATATGTTGAAGTGGGTCAAAATTAACTTACAAGATTTCACCCTAACAAACTAACAAACTCACAACTGAAATTAAATAAAATCTTGTAAAAAATGAACCTAAAGAACTTGATTTATAATTCACACCATACTATTCGAATACTGAAATATTCGAATTATATTCGCCAAATGATTGAGCAACCGAAGTATTCGAATATTCGAATACAGAAAAATTCGACAAATAGTCCCAGCCCTATTCTCGATACGATGCCCTTTTTGTAAACCCCTCCGCTTTTAGTACATTTCGCAGTTAGGTTCCAGTCGACGACGCGGGTATCCTCGAGCGCAGACACTCTTTCGAGTCGAAGCCCGCAAGCGTGCCCCCGTATCAATCGAAGATATCGATCGCGAAAGTGAACGACCCCGTGTCGTTCCCCGCGATTTATTCTTCTGTCTCGTTTTCTGCCAAGTTTTAAGGGACGTCGAACCGACAGCGGCGATATTAAGTCCCCTGGATTTATGGCGCTCGCTCACGAAGTCTATCGTGCCTACCACCTGCGGTTGTGCAATGTGCATCCACGTTTCGCAGGCTCGAAGAGCATCGAGTTTCAGCAATCTTTCGAGCGTTCAACAGACCCGATCCGATGCCAGAAGCTATTGGTATGAATAAATGGATTCACGAGTCGATTCCACCTTTCTTTCATCTTCTTCTGTTGCACTATGACAACGGATGAATTATTGCTGTTTCTTCTTTACGTTATTGCATGTGGAAAAATTGCCCCACAGATTTCTGCTATTTATGAATCTTAGAAAACAGGGGGTCACAGTCAGTCGCAAAAATCTACAGACTATTTTCCGGTATCATAGAAAGTACAGCATTGGATTTTGTTCAGTTTTCGGTGCACAGGGTGATTCTTCACGCAAAAATAAATCAAAACTGTGGAATATCATTTTTTCAGCCAAGGCTTAGTTTTGGTGAAAATCGAGTTTGAAATTTTATTGGCCGCGCATGGGCCTGACCAAGAATTAGTGGAATGCAACAGTAAATATGGCACAACTGCTGATGAAGTGAATCCACGGCCAGAATTAAGTCGACATTGTGGAATGACTTTTTTCGAATAAGGCTTCGTTTTCAAGAAAATCGAGTTTGAAGATCGAAAAATCGGTTGGAGATATACCCACCGTTGTTGGATATGTTGTCTTCTATAGAATTTCGGAGCAAGATACAAGGCTTCATCAGAAATGAAAAGAACTCATTACGAATTCATAATGTAAAATATCCTAAGTCCCTCCATAGCCAAAGGTTACAATTTTTGGTTAAAATAAAATGGTAGCTGTTAAAATAAAAAATATTGAATTTTTACGACGTACCGTTTTTGTTGGGCTTTCTATAGAAGAATAAATGAAAGTGCTTATCAATAAAATGTTAAAGTTGGGTAATTCAAGGCCGTTTAAAAGTTTCAAATAAGTGGGTCAAATACTTCTTGAGATTTTACTTATATCACTGATGAAAATTGTTCCAAGGAACTATACAGTAGTAGAAGGGATTTAACTATCCCGAGAACATAATGGAATTCGAAATATGTAGTACTGTATGTATAGGACTATTGACTTTCGACCTGCGGCACAAGGAGTTCCGTGCGCTCGTGCATTCGAGGGTTGCTCTTGCTTACAATTCCATGATTTAGCCCGTTACATAGATGCCAGTATAATAATTTGGGAACGTATTTTAAAAATATCGTGCTTTAAAAAATGCAAGAAATCAAAAATTGATTGCAACGTGTCCGGTAGGATTTGTCGGTTTTTAAAAACCGGGTTTGAAAACCGGTTTTTATTTATAAATTTGTAAAATTCGAAAACCGGTTTTAAATTTAAAAAAACCGGTTTAATATACTAAAATTAATATGCAGAAATTAATTAAATATTTCATTAAAAACCTTGACATTTTGACTTGAAATCTCCTCGGACAGAAGCATATTGTAATAGGTAACAGTTTACTGTGAAACTAATCTTCAGGAGTTCATATTTTCTGATGAAAATACTAAATGGACTAAAGATTTATAATTTGGTACCACCTTTTAAAAGATTTATATTTTGTACGGATTTTAGTTATTTTATTTTTTTCATTTGGTTTTGTATGCACTCTATTTTATTGTATTATATTTTTGTAGATGCATAAATATTAAATGAACTCAAAAATTGTACGCATTTGTATGGATTTTAGTTATTTTAATTTTTTTAATTTATTTGGTTTTTGTATAGATAGAGTATATTTTATTTTGTTATATTTTTGTAATTCCATAATATTAAGGAAACTGAAAATTTTTAAAATAAGTACAAATATTTGTTTACTATTTTAATTACATATTTTTGTGAAAATTCGAAAACCGGTATAACCGGTTTTTTGGGAATAGTGGAATTCGAAAACTGGTTTTCTCAGAAGTCAGTTTTTGTATAAACCCTAGTGTCCGGGTGTATTTGACTTTTTAACCCCTTAACAACCTAATTGAGTAAGACGGTATAAATGAGGAAGAGAGGTTTCTTAAAAATGATTGAATGTTCGTGAAAACAAGGAAAAGAAAAGTGAACGTAATTTGAAATTTTGTATTAAAAAAAATTCATACCAGTTTCTCAATATGTGTGTCGCAATGTGGATAGTATTTTCAGGATTGCTTAGTTAATAATGTAGGATAATTATTGTTACTGAATTATCAAAATATGATACTGCTTATTATTATTATTATTATTATTATTATTATGTCTTCTTTAGACTATATTATGGTAGTTTAATAATATTACTATTATATTATAAAGATACAATGTATCGTAATATATCATAAATATAGGATATAATAGTAATATTATTATACTATTTATATTAAATATTGAATAAGGAAAACAATTATTTTTTACTCTTCAGGGCATTTTTATATTTTCGAAGTCGGTTTTAATTTTTTTAAAAATTGTTTATTCTTTCTTTTTTATTTATTTAAGTTATATAACTACATTTATTTGAAAAAATAGGCAGGCCTATAAAAGGAGCTGCTCGTAAAAAATGAACCGTTTGCTAGAAACGGAAGATTCCCAAAATAAGCAACTTGAAAAAGCGAGAAAAAGGGTGTCTTAAATTCGTTATTATTAACCTGTGCTGGCAAAGTATTGGGTCAATATTGACGCAGTGTATGATGGGATCAGCGGGGCATCGCCTTCTTTCGAATAAAAAAATGATCCTCCAGACCGGTCCATATGCTGAGGAGTTATCCGCGGACAAAAATAAAAAAAAATACATACAGGTTAAATCTATAACCTCCTCATTTTTGAAGTCGGTTAAAAAACCATTCATCATGGTACCAATTGGGGAAGATATTCTATATAAAACCGAAAGAATCACCCAAATACGCGAACATACATTAAAACTGGAATTCTAGATAATTCTAGAGTATCTGCATAATAATAAAATAAAATAACATGGTACCACCGGCTCTTCATACTCTTTGAAATAAAAAAAGAACCATCGAAATCGGTGCACCTATGCGGAAGTTATGGCTGAACATAGGGGAGATGTACCGTTTGTGGCCACTGCGCTGTTTTTGGCCATGTGCATAATTATCTTATTTTTAAATTGCTTGCAGATCATTATTATGCGGAGAATTTCACATCATAAATATTTTGTTTAGTATAGCACCAGAAATATAAGGTTACATTTATTGCTTATACGGAAAAATATTATATTTTTTAAGAAGTGGCCAAAACTGGTACAATACCTTAAAGTGGCCATAAATGGTGCATCTACCCTACATAAAATAAAAATATACTGATCGAATTCCGTAACCTCCTTTTTGAAGTCGGTTAAAAAGTTCTTGTGCTACTATATTCGCCATTCATTTATATATATTTAAGAAAACTAAGTAGTAGTTTCATAGATGCCATTATTTATTATAGAAATACAGAAAATATAAAGTGTGTACAAAATTAATGGTTTTAAAAAACTGCTCCTGTTTAAAGTTAAAAAGCCACTTATTTTTTGCCTTTTTTGAGACAGCCTGGACATACCTATGAAGGCAGCACCAGTAGCCTCACAATATTCATGGGCCCGTCTGTAGTACTTGATGCATTGAACCCACTGTTCACCAGCATGGTCTTTAGAATAAAGGCACGAACAAAATAAACATTCTGCTCCACTTCCGATTCGGAACTATCTTCTTTGCCAGTTTGCCTCTCTTCTGCATCTTGATAAAAATAATAATATGGTCTCGTATTAGGAAGATCCTAGGTTCGACGGAGGAAGTTAAATTAATCTAGTAATGAGAATAGTTTATTAATGTTTCGTTTAAACGATAATAGAATTAATGGATAATACTAAAGGGATCTCCAGGCGCTGAAACATGTTGCGATGCATTGACCCTCAAGTTTCACGATACACGTTACTACTCAGCACGAGAAGCGACTTGCATCGATGTAGGAATCATACCGTCCTGGCTAGCGAACAAGATGCCAGTTTCATGAAACCTGAGAGTCGATGCATGCATCGGAACATGTTCCAGCGTCCGAAGACCCCTTTAGCCTCGAATCTAATAAAGGAAACTGATCGAATAACTTACCTTTAGGCTGAGGGCACACGAGCGTTTTTTTCGACGTCCGTCGCGACGGCGTTAGGGGTCGTCCTTAAATTATGTACGGCTTTTTGAGGCCCAGGGGGTCGCGAATTTCTTACGCTTTCTTACATGGGGAGGAGAGGGAGTGAGGTAGCGACTTACGTAATACTTTTTTAACCTAATTTTCAATATGAAACCTTTAAAAAAAATTAATAACTGAAAAAATGCAATGTAAAAATATTACGTAAGGAACCCACGCAGCACCATGACATATTGCAGAGACGTTGCAGGTTCACTCCTATGTCCGCATTGGGCAATATTGCAGGAGTGCATTCCCGCAATGTTTCGGAGATTTTACAGCAATGGTCCCCGTCGCAACGTTTCGGGCAGTGAGGGTCGCGACGACGTGAATATGTGAAAAATCGTAGTAGTACCTATAACCGCCCGTGTGTCTTTTTCTCATAGAAAAAATTGTTTTACCCCAGGGGGATTCGAACCGAGGACCTGTAGCATCGTATACGAACACTTTACCGCCGCAGCTACAACCGCTGATTGATAAAATTGCTTACGTATTCGAACTTATACTCCTACCGTGCAATACTTTGAACTCAAATTATTAAAAAACGAAGGCTCATTTCACAAATCCCATTAGGGTTTTGTAACACTATTGGGAAACCAAGTGGAGGCGTGGCTTAGATTTCAGCGCTGCGGTGGTAAGTTGGAAAACTATTGACAGTAGGCTGGATCCCACCAAACATTCCGAATAAGTATTTATTAATCGAATAAGTAAAAATTTAGTGTTCAAAAAATTTAAAAACACTCGTTTTTCACAACATGTCTATATAAACACTGATAATCATATGGACTTCGACGGATTTCAGCCTACTCTGAGTAGTTCAATTTTTTGTCACTAGTTGGCGTATCGAAATTCTTGGTTTCCCAGTAGGTGCGTACTACAAATTTCACCCGGTGTCATTTTAGGTTAGGTTGGAAAACAGTCTTTAGACTGAACCTTTACATTTGTCTTCTCTTCTCTCTTTCCTCGTGCTAGATTGTATATACGTATTTGTGCAATAAAGACGTTTAATAATAATAATTTCAGACATTAAAATATAGTACCTACTTTATCTAAAAAAATTAAATTGATCTTCGAATCTCCTCTATAATTTCATGTACCTACATACAACTCTTCATATCTTTTTCATATCTTCAACGGCCGACGAGATATTCTAGCGTATCCAGTTAAATGAAACACGCCGTAGAATCCACTCGACATAATGTACATATTTCGAAAAATTTTGACAAAGTCATAGTTGCTTCAGAATATTGTTGTAATGTTTCCACAAGTTTTCACTGCAGTATTGCACGGCAATGTGTGCGCAATTTTGCTGGGGCGTTGCCACTGGAACGTTGCACATCGATGTGCGCGCAATATTGCCGAAATATTGTAGGATCGTTGCCACTGGAACATTGCACGGCAATGTGGGTGCAATTTTGCTGGGGCGTTGCCACTGGAACGTTGCACATCGATGTGCGCGCAATATTGCAGGAATACTGTAGGATCGTTGCCACTGGAACATTGCACGTCGATGTGCGCGCAATATTGCAGGAATATTGTAGGATCGTTGGCACTGGAACATTGCACGTCGATGTGCGCGCAATATTGCAGGAATATTGTAGGATCGTTGCCAATGGAACATTGCACGGCAACGTTCTTGCAATATTGCTGCAATATTGTAGGATCAGGGTTGCCACCTTATCACCATATAAACCCCGGAGTGCCACACATTCCAACCCGGAGATTCGAATATAAACCCGGAGATGGAAAAAGCAAAAAAGTTTTGTTCTCGAATATCCGGAAAATAGATGTGCAAGTCTTTTAAGCTCAAACAATTCAGATTTTAAAAATATACGTTTTTTTAATTAATAACTTTTATTGTATATAAAATTGATACCATTCTATAATACCACAATTTCTTATTATCTCATTTTTTCTACAACCCGGAGATTTTTCCAGTAAAACCGGAGCCCGGAGATTTGCTACAAAACTGTGTAGGATCGTTGCCAATGCACAGTGGTTTGAAATCCTAGAAACATGGCAAAAATATGAAGGTGATCTTTGATATTTACAAAAACGAGTATACTAAGGTTTTCGAGGTCGCCGATTACGAATTTGCAGTCAAAACGGAAAAAACAAAATGGCGGACGCGTATACCAAAAAAAATATATCAGATTTGGTCTAAACTTGGTATTCTAGAGTTTTCGAGGTCGCTGAGTACGAATCTGAATTCAAAAACTTAAGATAAATATTATATTAAATTGTTGAAATTATTTATTAAATAATGATTTTAAGAAAAAAATCATGTACCATTGCACGTGCCCTTCCAAGCAGTACAACTTTGTCCTCTGGAGCATTTTCATACGACCACTAAAAACGGAGATATTTAGGTGTTTCCATTTAAATGCCGCATTCTGTACAACCCCAGCATAACCTACGCCCTACGCGAAGAAAAAAATGTAATATCTCTGAAAGTGGCGAAAAGTGGCAAATTTTCTTCTTGGATTATTAAAGTCCGATGTTTACGTATTGTAACCACACAAAATTTTACAGTGGGAAGTGCTGGGAACTAACCTAAAACTCTAACAACGTACAGAAATTGAATTTCACTCCAGTCTTTACCAGCAGCCACGAAATAGAAAAATGACTTTTGATGTATTTTGTTACTTACCTATACAGCTACTAGCTTGGTTAGTATCATTTACCAAATCCATCATTTGCAATAAATATAACACTTCAAAAATTCGCTTAAAAAGTGTACAACTAAATGCAAATAATAATGTAATATGGCCATGGTTAAAAAACAAAAGAATAACACATAAAACAGTTGTGGCATATAGTCTACTATCGATGTATAACAAAATATATCCAATTTACTAATTTTAATTTGTTGGGGTTTTGCCACGTTTCTGGGATTTCAAACCACTGTGCAATGGAACATTGCACGGCAACGTTCTTGCAATATTGCAATGCAACCTGCAACAACGCAATATTGCAGCAACGTTTCTGCAATACAGCTGCAACGAAGTGTGCTGTATGGGAAGGGGGGGGGGGGGGGGGAGATGGAGTTGGAATATAAAATCTTACAAATACTTGAGGAGGGAGAGAATAAGAAATGGCCAAAATTACCCTTGCGTGATTTAAGGACGGCTCCTAATTCTAATATACTGCAATGTATTGTCGTGACGTCCGTAAAAAAAAAAACGCTTCTGTGCCCCAGCCTTAATGTTATACAAAGCTTCTTTGTAAATGACTATAAAAACTCGTGACGAGGAAAAACTGCCATAATGGCGTCTTACTGATACAATCGTTTCCGCGAGAACGGCAATCTCACGCGGACGACGTCATCTATTGTAATAACAGTTCTAAACATTGCCGCAGCATTGCATAGTACTTCCACCTCCTCGTGGAAATACTACGGGGTCCCATAGTCGGCGCCGTTACTCTACTAAAAATATGTGTAATTTCCAAGGTTTCAGCGAAACTGAAATTCCCCGCTATTAAACTTATCCTTAACGATTGGAATGTAATTATTATACCCGCGTACTTCTTTCTGTTGCAGTGTGAGAAGCGTAATGCACAAATATCTGGAGAAGAAGAAAGAAGTTAACTTCGATAAAATATTCAACCAAATGTTTGGTGAGCAATCTTTGATTATACACTTTTTTCGTTGCGTAAGGCAACGAAAGGAAGCCCCGCGGAATCCCGTTAATCCGGATCGACGTGACGAGGCAATTGACGCAGGGAAAAAGTCACGAAGATGCTGACAATTCGCAAATGCAAGCGTAAATATAATTTTCGGATTAACGGGATTCGAGTTATCGGCGGCGAAGCAACCCGTTAATCCGATCTCGATTAATCGAGACGCAACGAGCGAAGGTGCGTTTCAGGTCCCTTTAATCCATATCCGTGTTTACTATCGTTTATAAATACACGCCAGCAAACGTGTCAACTAATCAGAACTACAACCCAAACAGTTTTACATTCATTTGGAGGCAACTTTAAATAATCAAGTTCATTATTTTACTCACAAGTTACTGCAAGGAAAATGATATACCATATATCGAAATGATGATACTTCTCTGACATTCAATTAATACTCATTTCTCTACTATTAAAAAAAAATTATTCTATATTTTCCATGTATTTTTGCGCAAGGAATTATCCTATCACCGGTTTTACCAGCCGTTATGATCCACTCTGTATGTACAGCATTTGGGAGATAAAACTCGTAAAATATTCAGCAACTAACTGTATATAAAATTTTAACCAAATTGCTGACCCGAACCTCGCGCTCTCTCCTTGTCAGAGAAAGCTCCTCGTAAGTAGAACGAATCAACGATAGTAATTCCAAGTAACAAACTAGTAAGTCTAGTTTACAAAAACCGTCTGCAAAGTTTTTATTGTAATTTTTTCTTTCTCTAGAATTTCTTAAACAACCATTCTTATGTTATATTCTCGTACTAGTTCTCACACTAATATAAAAGCTAGTCATACTTTTGGAAACATGCGAGACGTGCGGGTGGGTAAACGGTTATAAACGGTAGTGTGAAAACATTTTGCCGTTCAGATTATCGGGTTGGAAATCAGCGGACGAGCGGAAATAATAGAGGTATGCACATCGGCGCGAAAATGGAGCAGCTTTGGCGACGCGCGATGAAAATCAATGTTGATGGGAAATCTTTTCGCTGTCCTATCGGTACACGGGACTATTTTCTGTTCTTCTAAGTATAGTTGGTCCGCAAATATCGCCGCTTTTTACGCGTAATTATAGCCCCGCAACCGGTAGCCATCCGGCTGCGAAAGAGAATTGAAAATCAATTTTGCGCCGCTCGACGGGCCGTGCGCTAATTGACCGACAAAACGCACTTGTTTCCATTAATTAAGATAACAAGCGCCGCTCGTCGATGCCTTCGGACGCGAAATCACGGGAATACTGTCCGCACAGTGCTAAGGTAAAAGTACCAATAACTGGACACTTAAGGATATCAAAGTAGTATATCTTGAAAATGGACTAAAAATAAATGCTCTTTTTAACAAAAGTGTCAATATTCAGACGAATGTTACTTCTTTCTATCGAGTGAGCTACTAAACACTTGTTTTCAGTGCGTTGTTTTATTTAAATTGAGTAAATACACACGTAGTTATGTGTACCAGTACATGGACAATAGAATTCTGATTTGTCCTAGCGTCCCAATACCTGGTCAATGGGGAAGATGACGCAAAGCTCGGCGCAGAGGGCGCCACTAGTGTTTATGTGAATGGTTTGCGCGCGAATTTTTAGGTTATGTTGAGAATGTAGCGTGCAATTGACTAAAAGTATGATTTGAAAATAAAGAACTGTTAATTTATGTACGGTATACTTGTACTTACACTTTTGATGTACAAAAATTTGAGAAAACACTGGCAGTTTATCGGTTTGACAATGCGGCCAGGTATCGGGACTTCCCATAAGCGTTCAAAATACTAGCAGGCCGACCAACTGGACGGCTGATCAGTTATTGGGACAGCGTGCAGAGGACAAGATCGGTACATGTATCGGTACATGAACACGTATATTTTTAATTAAAATCAACATTAATGTTTTGTTTTATATGTAACAAGAAACTTCTTAAGATTCTGTACATACGTTTTTTTCTCAGAAAAACGTTATATAACGATTATTATCACTTTAACAACTATTTTTCGTAAGAATTACTTAAGAAATCTACGCAGAATTCATATGCATGCACCTCCGATATTTAAAGACTGTTTTATATATTAAACTTTACATCTAGGACTTTCTTAATTTTTTATATAAGAGATCAAGTTGCAAAATAAAATACATTCTCAACAATATTGTTCTAAACTTTCTATGAAGCTTAGTAAAAATATAAATGTCATTGGTGTCCAGGTATTGGTACTATTACGTTAAATTCAATTTTCCAACCTCTTTAGAAATCCTTGGCGTTTTAGCCAGGTTTTTACGTCTATAGACTAAGTTTCGGCAGGGATAAGGGTTGCCACTAGTCACCCAAAACTGTTTGGAAAAGGTTTGAAGATTGGGAAAAATGGGCATTTCGAAACGATCACATTTTCTCTGAAATTGGCGTTAGGTACTATTACCGCGCGAAAAGAAGACTCCTAGCAGGCGGGCTCGGACTGTGCCGTCCGCCGCTGTGACGATTGGTCGAGTCACCTATTTGGGCACACTTTTAAAGACGCGGCACACGTATTTTGGTTATTGGCTGAAATAGGCACAAACATTGTCGCACCGCGCGACGAAGAGAGCGAACGAAACACATCGAGACCGAGTGGGATAGAGCGATCTCACCGACGATCGCCAAAGCAATAGCGTAGGCATCTCACAAGGAGAGTCTTTTAGGTGTCCGCCTCCGATCATTTTGATTTTCGGATATGTTATAGAGGACCGAAAAATAAGAAATACGTGTTTTTTTATTTTTCCCTGTTTTCATATTTGGGGGGTGAAAACTGCGTTCAAAGTTAGGGTTAAAAACTCATTTTTGTGGAATATCTCGAGAACTATTAGAGATAGGGGAATAGTGTCAATGGACGAATTTTGTGTCTTTGAATGCGAAATAGTGACTGACTCACCAGATTTTCAAAAAGTCCACAAAAATGATTTTTCACCCCTAACTTTGAACGCAGTTTTCACCCCCCAAATATGAAAACGGGGAAAAATAAAAAAACACGTATTTCTTATTTTTCGGTCCTCTATAACATATCCGAAAATCAAAATGATCGGAGGCGGACACCTAAAATACTCTCCTTGTGAGATGCCTACGCTATTGCTTTGGCGATCGTCGGTCAGATCGCTCTATCTCACTCGGTCTCGATGTGTTTCGTTCGCTCTCTTCGTCGCGCGGTGCGACAATGTTTGTGCCTACTTCAGCCAATAACCAAAATACGTGTGCCGCGTCTTTAAAAGTGTGCCCAAATAGGTGACTCGACCAATCGTCACAGCGGCGGACGGCACAGTCCGAGCCCGCCTGCTAGGAGTCTTCTTTTCGCGCGGTAATAGTACTTTACCTCGCTATATTTTCCTACGGATAAGAGTTTACTTAAATGTGACTATGTAGCGTTATAGAGTGTCTTTTCATCTATAAGTACCTACGTGTAATATGAAAATTACCCTTTGAAAAATACCCTTTCGCGAATCCCTAGTTTATCCTGTTTTTCGGCTTGGGTGACGTTCACAACACGTTATTCGCGCGTAGTCACGATGAATTTTGCACGAGAGTGTTTGTTAGAATCTACTTAAGATGGCTGCGTAAGAATTTGTTGCAGCAAGTTGCATCAACGCAAGTTATAACGCGATTTATCATCACATAAAAATGTATTTCTAGCATAGTGCTGTGCAACCCAATAAACATTTATGCATTAGAAATATAAAAAAAAACAGGTGTAAAAAGTTAAATAGTAATGGCCATATACTGCAAATTCGAGCGAGAGTATAAAAGTTGTTTATAAGCGTAGTTCCTTATCCTAGAAAAAATAATACCAGAATCATATTTAGAATGGATAACGTATAAATAACAGTGATATGAATTTGGCTCACCTTTCTACGATTCTGGACCACTGTGCGGCGTCGAGATTCCCCAAGAACCACTTCTTTCTGGTGATCGATTAGAAAATTTTGTAATACCTATGTTATTTAAAAACAAAAATGGAACCTTGAAAGAAAGCTTCGAGCAAGGTCGAAACTACATACGTGTAAGGTAAATGTCCCAATACCTGGACATTTAAGGTACGGCGGAAACACGTTTGAGAATTGTTCAGTTATACAAGTCGATATACACTCCGCGTCAAAATTAAGGGAACACTATAATTTCCCGAAAATTTTGGTCATTTTCAAATGGCTGTATCTCTGCGAAAAATGGTCGCAAAAAATATTTAAAAAACGCATTTTAAAGCTTGAAGTTTCTAGTTTTTGAATCAAGCACTCATTTTTTTTTGTTCTTCCATTATGATACTGTTTTATCAAGATGAAGCGCAGGAAACGAAGTTTCAGAAATTTTTGCCTAGTTTGGACGTATGCACGGGCCAAAAAATTTTTTTTCAGATAAATCCAATGGAGGTCTTTTATAGAGCAAACATTTCTCTTTAATTTTATTTTTTTGGTTTTGTTGTATGATTTTTATTGACCGAGTTATTCGCTATCATAGCAAAAAAGGAACTTTTTACTTTGAACGCCTATAACTTGCGAACGCATGATCGTAGAAATTTTTTCATGAGTGTTTTGGAAAGCTAAGACACTTTCCTTTCCGAACCTTTAGTTGGCAATTCAATGAGATTTTTTTTTAACCGTATTAAATTCATTTTAAAATGATCCCAAAAATTGCATATTTACCATTTTCTAGAAAACATCATGCCACTTGAAGGAAAATCATGGAATGATTCAAGTGTCCACGTTTTTTTCGAGTTAAGAATACTCGTAAACACTGTGCAAAAGGCCGGACCAATCAGATTTTTTTTCCGTACGTTCTCGATGGTCAAACATGCGATATGGTCTGAAAAATTGAAGGATCACCTGTTTTACGTTATGTTTCTCTGTAAAACCCTTTCTTTTGTTCTCGCGACTTTTGAACGATTGTTGCACTTTTCTTTTTGTTAGTTCAACGTCATTTTAGTAAAAAGAAAAGATTTCAAAAATTAAAAAAAAAAATCTTATCCAAAACTCTTCGCAATTACGAAAACTGTACTTCAATAACTGGCATTAGCACCATCCAAAGCGCGCCACGAGTTGGCGCATGCGCGATCGGATTTACACTTCATTGTGTGTGCGTCAGCATGGAGAGATGAGACCCTGCGGTTCGTCACTCCCGCAGCATTTTCTGACTCCAAACTCACTCTCCGATGCGTGTATGTATGAGAGCACGTGCGCGCATTGTGTATGCTGTGTTTATTTGTGTGTGGTCTAATAATGTGTGTTGCCACCTCTCCGCATGACGACTTCCCTCCATCGGTTGCGCATGTTAATGCAGTTACGAATTTTCCTTTGGGGAATTCTGTGCCAAATTTGGCGGAGGGCGTGTGCTAATTGTCCCAAATTCGCCAGGTGCGGGTACTGTTGTCGCAAACGTCGCCCAAGAATGTCCCAAACATGTTCAATCGGATTCAGATCTGAGCTCACTGCTGGATGGCCAAGAACTGATACCCGATTTTGCCGCAGAAATCGTAGCGTATGGCGTGCCGTATGCGCCCTTGCATTATCCTTGCATTATCCTTGCATTACCCTAATGCCAGTTATTGAAGTACAGTTTTCGTCATTGCGAAGAGTTTGGATAAAATTTTTTTTTTAATTTTTGAAATCTTTTCTTTTTACTAAAATGACGTTGAACTTGTCACGTCCTGGGTGGAGGTTAGGACAATGACCAGGAGTTCTTGCCCCGCTGCCTCCAACGTACCGTCGCGCCCTAAGGCCGGCCGGATTACGCCGCAATGGAGTAAACTGTGCGGGGCGGGTGGATTGGCTTTAAAGGATCGAGGAGGAAAAGAAGAGGTGTGTTTCGTCTTGGGACCGTCAGGCTAGACTCATCGGTAGGGCTACAGCTGACGGCCCCTGCCCTAGACACACACGGGGACACAGAGGATATGATTTTGGAACTTGTATATATACTAATGGATTGGAGATTGAGAACTAGCGAGAAGATTAGACCTCTGGTGGCGCTCGCCGACACTAAGTCGCGATACCGTGGTGGGGCCGGGACGTCACAAACTAACAAAAAGAAAAGTGCAACAATCGTTCAAAAGTCGCGAGAACAAAAGAAAGGATTTTACAGAGAAACATAACGTAAAACAGGTGATCCTTCAATTTTTCAGACCATATCGCATGTTTGACCATCGAGGACATACGGAAAAAAAATCTGATTGGTCCGGCCTTTTGCACAGTGTTTACGAGTATTCTTAACTCGAAAAAAACGTGGACACTTGAATCATTCCACGATTTTCCTTCAAGTGGCATGATGTTTTCTAGAAAATGGTAAATATGCAATTTTTGGGATCATTTTAAAATGAATTTAATACGGTTAAAAACAAATCTCATTGAATTGCCAACTAAAGGTTCGGAAAGGAAAGTGTCTTAGCTTTCCAAAACACTCGTGAAAAAATTTCTACGATCATGCGTTCGCAAGTTATAGGCGTTCAAAGTAAAAAGTTCCTTTTTTGCTTTGATAGCGAATAACTCGGTCAATAAAAATCATACAACAAAACCAAAAAAATGAAATTAAAGATAAATGTTTGCTCTATAAGAGCCCTCCATTGGATTTATCTGGAAAAAAATTTTTTGGCCCGTGCATACGTCCAAACTAGGCAAAAATTTCTGAAACTTCGTTTCCTGCGCTTCATCTTGATAAAACAGTATCATAATGTAAGAAAAAAAAAATTGAGTCCTTGATTCAAAAACTAGAAACTTCAAGCTTTAAAATGCGTTTTTTAAATATTTTTTGCGACCATTTTTCGCAGAGATACAGCCATTTGAAAATGATCAAAATTTTCGGGAAATTATAGTGTTCCCTTAATTTTGACGCGGAGTGTATATATATAAACGATTTTACAATTGCATGGGGCACCGTGTGTACTTTATCATTAAAAAAAAAAAACCATTATTGGATTGAATAATTTTGTAAAATATTGAAAATTCGTAGTCCTTACAATGGCCCAATACCTGGACAGCTTAACTAGTATGTCCCGGTGTCCCGATTTTACGGTCCCAATACCTGGACAGCTTAACTAATATGTCCCGGTGTCCCAATTTAACTATCCCATTACATAGACACATGATAAAAGATCAGCAATTTGGAGATAAAACGTTAAATTTTGCGCTATTCTCACAGATAATTCTTGGTGTCTACGCTTAAATGCTTCATACCAGTGCCTTCCTGGTCTCCCATTGTTAAAAAGCTTCTTTTTTATTATTCTTGATTATACTGTTTTTCCTTATAAGTCTTTCTCTTTGCTTTTGGCATATTTCTTCTATATAAGTAATTTATGGAAATCAGTAAATGAAATTGTGTAAAAAGAATAGATTATCGAATGACTAATTTTAAGGTTATATGTCAAAAAAATCTTTCAATTTAAATATTATCGTTAAAACAAGATAAAAAAGGGGAAGTATACTTACAGAAGGATAAGTACAATACAAAGTAATAAGTACTACAGTCCTAAATAACTATTGTATTATTCCGTCAACAATAACGCGTAAGATAAGTCGCAGTTTGCATAGATGGTCTGCGTGGTCAGGTTTCGGGCCGTTCCGGGATTTCACTGTACCGATAGATAGACACGCGAATAAAAAACTAATACGACCATAAATTTTAATAATTCAATCAGAAAATAATACTACAAAGCAACATTTTCCTAAAAATGTATTAGTTGTACCAATATACTAAACATTATTAATAATATTCGCTTAAGAAAAAGTAGAGACTGTTTAGCAAATCAGCTAACGGCAATACTAAAATGGTGTAAACCGGTCAGTTCAAGAAAATTTATTTTTATTACGAGTGTTACGAGTTTACTAAGAAAAATATGTATATGAATATATTTAATTAAATATTTGTGTAATTGAATAAAATAGTTCTTTTATGGATAAAGCATATATTAAATGTAATAATCAGCATTATTTACACTAGTGTCCAGGTATTGGGACGTGTCCAGTGATTGGGACATTTACCTTATAAAGCTTTGGAGTTTTTAACATGGAGTGTCATTTATGTAGGAAAGTCGGGGTTCCACAAAATGGACAATCGAACACACCAGTGATTTGAGAATAAGCAATATAATAATAAAAACAGTAATATAAAAGAATAAAGGAATAAAGGGATACAGAATATTACAGTAACGCGATCGTGCTCTTCGGGTGCTATTCAACGACTGTCGATCGGCTCGATCTCCGAGAACCGCCTCCCTTCGACTGTCTTCGCCGAACTTCGTTCTCCGCCGCCCCCCGTCTTCCGTGCGAGATTGTATCGCATTTCGGCCGCTACTACCATTCCTACATTTATATGTTTTGTTTCGTAGAAAGATACGAGGGAAAGGATTTCTAAGTACTTGCAAGTAAAAAATAAAATCAGGGCCTGTACAACGGAACTGTCTGTAGCAGGTCTCCGGTGTATTAATGAAGGAACAATGTTGGTAAACTTTTAAGGGCACTTTGAACGCGAGTGCATTGAAAAGCGCAGCTAGACTCGTGTATCTTGCGATAATAATTGTGTAAAAAAAAAATTAAAGTGATAGACAGATAAAATTTACAGGGCATATAAGCTGGTGTTTTTACAATAACTTAAGATTAGAGATTACGTCTGGTGTTTAATAGGTTTCTCTTCAGGCATTTCTAACTAGACAGCTGTAAGAAAAGGTTTGTTTTAATATCCTACTTTGAATAGACATTTCTGAGAAAGTATTCGAGGTAGAACCTCGGAATGTTTATTGTACATTCATACTATACGTGTGATCACAGTAGATTGCTATCATGTTCTGAACGTGAATGTCTTTTATACAAATAATTTCTGCATTGAAAATTAATGATACACTTTTGAATCTTAAATTTCGACGCATACCGATAGTCCGCTTTTATCAAAATTTAGATCTAAAATACTGTACAATATTGTACCTCTCTATTTTGTTCAATGCGACTGCAGTACACTGCCGGTGTTAAATTTCTCAATTTTCTGCTTTTAAAAATTGCGAATACGTAATACCTTTAAAGGGTCTCCCTACCTTGGCGGACGAAAAATGATGCGAACTTTGGGAATTTTTTAAAACAGAACCATTAAATATATTTACTTCGAGCTTTGTGGCTTCATTTGTCAATCTTTAGAGAATATAAAAAAAAAATTGTATGCGAAAATAGTGGTTATATCCGGAGTTATAGTGCTTCAAATAGAGCGCCTTGAAAAAATCAAATGCGCATTGTTAGCATAAAATCAGCCGTTGTAGTTGCTTGAAATAGAAATTTAAAAAATTGGTGTAATCTGTACGAGTGTGGCTATCGTCTGAACTAGATTAAATGAGAAATACTGAAAAGTAAAAAAAAAAATGGCAACGTCTAAAATAGTTTTTTGAAGTCGCAGAAGTCTAATTTTGCAAAAACCGACTTAGTCTTATTTCCAACGAGAATGAGACATCTACTGAACATGTATGCCGAGTTTGAAGTAAATCGGGTGATTGGTTTTCGAGATATCATACTAACCAATTCGAAAAACATAGTTTTGGGAAAAACGCGTTTAAAGTTTTAGGTACCCTTTTTGTAATTAATTTTTTTTTTAACGTCTAAATATGTACAAATGTAGGCATAAAGATTTCAATTAATATAATTTGAGGATTTTTCTTAAAAAAAAATCCCCTTTTCAGGCCGTCAAAGTAGGGAGACCCCTTAAACTACAGTGTTCAGAAAGAATTAGAAAACATAAAAAAAAGTTCGAATTTTGAAGAATTATCACGTGATTTTAATTCAGGGATTCTCTGTAGCAGTCCTCTCTTTTGAAGAGTGAAGCGTCAGAAAGTAACACTAGTGGGAGAAGTGGCCTTGACCACTCAACTGATCTTATTCTGACTATAGAGTGCATAGAGACCGAATGGAGGCCGCTGCACCGCCCTGAAGAGCAGCTTTTGATTGCTGTGGCAACTTCTTTGCCCAATTACTTTGACTAGGCCATAAAGAGCACTCTTACGTTCGTTTCGTAGAGCCCGTCCGCTTGTTCACAATACCTTTAACCTTTATATGTATGTATAGCGAATATCTTACCAGTCAACCGCACGGCGGATATGAGGTCTATTTTGACCCACAACATAGCATCGTTGCTACACAACCAGGAAATCAACTCTAATGCGAGATTCTAAGCTTGTTATCACACCAAATTCTGATCCTCTTAGAAAACTGCTACTGATAAATAATAAATAATATGAATAGCTTGATATGGTTCTTGAGAGGAATATCCACGAGGCTGGGAAAAAAGTGGAAAAAATATCTTCAACATTGGCTGTTAATTAACATGTATTAAAGAAGGAAAGGACAAAAATTTTATGCATTTTCACACTTGTAGTACAATAAAAAAGATGCATTGTTATAATAGGATACTTAGAGCAAATGTAAAAATGTTCATTTATATATTAACTAGGGTAAACTGCACTAATGCTGGCACTGCACTAATCATTGGCACTCCTGGTTAAAAAGCTAAATATTAAGAAGTACAAGTTTAGAAAGTACTTTTTTTATAGTTTCTTATTTTTCTTTCACTACAACACTGCAAAGCCCAGTAGTTGAGCCACACACTTTACATCTGGCAACACCACAAAGTGGGACGAAGGGCTGACTTTTAGGCGTTTATCTAAAATTTCGATAAGGGGTAGGCAAGTATAGTTTGTCGCTTTATAACTAAGTAATGGATTGAAATACAGATTTAGTAAGTGTTGTGGGTATTTAATAGTGAATGAAATAGTCTGTTTAAATAGTTTAAACTTCGTTTTTAACTACATATGGTTTTCTACGTAACCTCAAATTTTAAGGTGCCAATGATTGTACGTTTATGCCTATTTTTGTTTTTCATTGAATATTTTTAAAATAAAAGACTTAATAGGTACTCGAGATGTTTTATTTTAACGAGAAATCTACAATCATTGATAATAACTGAAAATTAAGGCCATTTAAAATCTTCACAAAAAATTTAGACATTCCAATTGGGATTTCCACTTAGGGTGCCAATCAGTGTACAGTTTACCCTATATAACAAAATGTTGTAAAAACCTACCGATGTTCCCCCAATTTACGGTATATATTTGGATGCTGCTAGTGCTGCCCCCTTCATCCAATTGCTGGAAATTCCCCCAACTGAGTGGCTCTTTGTTTACTTGCATTGCGCACACAGGTTATTCCCAACTTGTACTCCTTTACATGAGTATAGCAGGGATAGCATGTCATAAAAGAAGAAGAAACGATTGACGTTTGATCGGGGATCAGTCGGCTCCATTACTTTTCCCACTTTTCAATCGCCCAACCCCATACATTTCCTTCTCAAAACTGCTAATTGGTAGTGTAATATAAAGGTAGCGATTCTATACGAAAGAAATAGGTGGAAAACCTAACCGAAAATTTATCTGCGAGAGGCTTGATTTTTGAGAAAATAGAGCTTGAATTTTTCAATTTTCGATTTTCAAGGGCTAATGCTAAAATAAGGGGAAATGCTTTTCGACACGGAATACGTATCCTAAAAAGGGGTTAAAAACTGTTCCCCTTTCATCGTGGTATCCCTCGAACGATTCAAAACTATACTTGACAGTGCATATTTAAATTCATCGGTGTCGAAAACGGAGACTCTTGTGAAAAAATTTTAACCAACACTTTCGATTTTTTTTCGTATAGTCACTAACAAGGGGACCCTGCAGCTGTGCCCCCGGGATTTTAATGCAATTTTGGGGGATGAATCTGGAGGTCATCTGATGACATTCTGTAAAATATTTCATGCCAATGAGCATTTTTTATAAACAATCGATATGTGCACCGTAAGCAGAGTTCTTCCTGCTTCCCAACCGGGGATGGTGCGTGTTCAAATCCTGTCACCCCAATTTTATTTTTTTCCCCTTTTAAGTCTTATTTTGAATAATTCAGTTTCTTTAGAATAATTCATGCTGCTTTATTTCATAAATATTGTAATTTTTTAACATAACTTTTATGTATAAACATGGTAATAATACATGACTTTTTATACACGTGCAAACATAAGTGGTACATGCGTGTACTATAAAGACGCTAAATTAAACGTTTAATATGAAATTTTTCTTTCAATACACATATACACGTCTGTGTACCTGTACAACTATAACCCGTTTGTATATTGTTCTTTGATTGGTTTCGGGGTGGAAGCATGTCTCTAAAAAGTTCTTTATTATTACCATGTTTATATATAAAATTATATTTATAAAAAAAAAGGAGTATGAAATTTAATTATTCAAAATAAGACTTAAAAAAGGGAAAAAAGTAAAGTGGGATGACAGGATTTGAACACGCACCATCCCCGGTTAGGAAGCAGCCGCTGTAGTGAGACGAAAAAGTTTGAAGTCGAATAAAATTTTTCCCTTTCAATAAAAATGTGTGGAACATTTAACCCTTAACTGGTATACTGTTTTTTCAAACGTAACTGGTATCTTGGGTTCGTGTCAGACCCCAAATAAAAAAGGACACAGAAATTTGTAAAGTCGACATTAGATCAACCTCTATGAATACTTATTTTGTTCTTAGGTAATGTATAAAATAATAGAAACGTAGAAAGTTAAACTATTATGATCAAATTAATTAGAAATTCAGTTTACAAACTTAGACAACCAAATATTTTGCAGCGAACCTTGCGTGCTTGGGGTCATGACTGACCCCAGGATACCAGTTAAGGGTTAAGACTCGTTTATCCAAAAAGCTAAATTGAAAAGAAAACCAATCGGAAGTCTCTAAAACTCCATTTTCAATTTTTTAAATGAATTTCCATTTTTCAAAATCTGAATGTGCATAATTATCATTGTGGCATTACACACATTGATTACGTCACCAAAATTTGTAAATATATTCTATTGTAAAAGAATAAATTAAGAAAGCTCATTTTACCCCGAGGTTCACTTTGCCCCGGTCTCCCCTACACACTCACCCAACTCGCTTTCTTGTAATATGTTTAAAGTGAACTCCTCTTACGGTGCACATATCGATTGTTTATAAAAAATGTTCATTGCATGAAATATTTTGCAGAATGTCATCCAGATTCACCCCCTAAAATTTCATTAAAATTCCCGGGAGCACAGCTGTAGGGTCCCCTTGTAAGAAGGTTGTCATTGAATATGGTATCGTCACCAGTTATGGGACACCTTGTATGTACAGGCTGTTTCGCATGTGGCGGTACAAGTGGAAGGGTAATGATCTTCCATGAAAAAACAAGGCGAGAACATTGAATAAAATTTTATCATGACGAATTGATTTTGAATTTCGGCCGGGTACGATATTAAAATTATCGAAAATTTTACAAATATTATCGTTTATGTGATTTAAGTGCTTTAATTAATTCGGGTGTAGCCGGCCACCGATAACCCCCATGACTAGGGTGGAACGTAATATAGGGGCAAAATATTTTTTTATTATTCATGACTTCTAATAGTGGGCAAAAGTTGCCTTCTATAATGTTATTTAACCTTCCGGTACTCGCGCCTATTTTTGTAACGCGAGCACTCGCGTCGTGCACTGTGTGCACGGTGACGTATTATTAACCTGCCAGCAGCCTTTTTGGTTGAAAAAACCGGTTTACCGTGATGTAGTGTACCCAGCACCCCTATGTATTCTTCCAGCGGACATTTTTGCATAATGCTACGTACTTGTCAGGTTCAAATTCAGTTTGGAACTGTTTCTGATTGAATGAAAACGATAGTATGCCGCGTATCTTGCCAGCGACCGCGCCCGTGTACTCATAAGTACGCCTCCAATTGCTTTGGTTTTTGGATATGTTTTGGAGGACCGAAAAATAAGATATACGTGTTTTTTTATTTTGGCCTGTTTGCATGTTTAGGGGGTGCAACCGCCCCTCAAAGGTTTTCAGGTTTTCGCCTCCGATTGTTCTGGTTTTTGGATATGTTTTAGAGGACCGAAAAATAAGATTTACGTGGTTTTTTATTTAGGCCTGTTTACATGTTTAGGGGGTGAAACCACCCCTCAAATGTTTTCATGTGTTCGCCTCCGATTGTTCTGGTTTTTGGATATGTTTTAGAGGACCGAAAAATAAGATATACGTGGTTTTTTATTTAGGCCTGTTTACATGTTTAGGGGGTGAAACCACCCCTCAAATGTTTTCATGTGTTCGCCTCCGATTGATCTGGTTTTTGGATATGCTTTAGAGGACCGAAAAATAAGAAACACGTGTTTTTTTATTTAGGCCTGTTTGCATGTTTAGGGGGTGAAAGCTTCCCCCAAGGTATAAAATTTTCAAGTGATCATCTCCGATTGCTTTGGTTGTTGGATATGTTTTTCCATATGAAATTTGACTCAACAAAATTTTGTACCCCTTACGAATTTTGAGGGGTGGTTTCACCCCCTAAATATGAAAACGGGCCGCTATAAAGAAACACGTGTATCTTATTTTTCGATTCCATAAAACATATCCAAAAACCAGTACAATCGGAGGCGAACACCTGAAAACCTTTAAGAGGTGGTTGCACCCCCTAAATAGGCAAACAGGCCAAAATAAAAATACACGTATATCTTATTTTTCGGCCCTCTAAATCATATCCAAAAATCAAAGCAATCGGAGGCGGATACCTGGAAAACCATTGAGGGGTGGTTTCACCCCCTAAACACGCAAACAGGCCAAAATAAAAAAACACGTATATGTTATTTTTCGGCCCTCTAAAACATATCCAAAAATCAAAGCAATCGGAGGCGGATAACTGGAAAACTTGTGAGTACACGGGCGCGGTCGCTGGCAAGATACGCGGCATACTATCATTTTCATCCAATCAGAAACAGTTCCAAACTGAATTTGAACCTGACAAGTACGTAGCATTATGCAAAAATGTCCGCTGGAAGAATACATAGGGGTGCTGGGTAGAATAGATCACGGTAAAACGGTTTTTTCAGCCAAAAACTGACCTCCGTGCACACGCGTGAGTACCGGAAGTAGAGCTGGTCGGGTACTCGAATAAAACGAGCCGAGCCTAGCTCGGCTCGACTGACCGGGCCGAGCCGGATACCCGTCAAATTCGGGCGGCCGGAAAAATCCGAGTAGCTCGAATTTGTTTCGGGCGGCTTGAAAAATCCGGGCTCGGAAAATCCGTACGCCTTGTACGCACTGTTCGAACCACATTCAAGACGTACGCCGGCGGCCCGAAACGATTCGGACTACCCGGATTTTTCAAGCCGCCCGAAACAAATTCGAGCTACTCGGATTTTTCGGGCCGCCCGAATTTGACGGGTATCCGGCTCGGCTCGAAAACCGAGTCCCGGCTCGGTCCGAACTTCAAGCCGCCCGAATATTCGAGCACCCGAACAGCCCTAACCGGAAGGTTAAACTGTGAAAGTTTGATCTTGATCAACGAATTTTTTGAGGTGCCGCAAGCCATTAAAAAATTCATATTCACTGATTGTGTGACATTTGAATGGCTTGCGGCACCTCAAAAAATTTGTTGATCAAGATCAAAATTTCACAACTTAAATAACATTATAAAAGGCAACTTTTGCCCACTATTAGAAGTCATGAATAATAAAAAAATATTTTGCCCCTATATTTCGTTCCACCCTGCCCATGACGCCACTGGCAAACCGAGGGTTAGGTTGCTAAGTTCTGTCCGCCACTTTGTTTACATTATATTGTCAAAAACTTGAAAAGGTGCAGCAAGAACTGCAAATTAAACGACCATCCCTTGTGAATCGAAAGGGTGTCGTGTACATACTTCTGCGACAACGCGAGACCTCACACGGTGATAGCAACTAGGGTTTGTCGGTTTTTAAAAACCGGTTTTTTTTATAAATTTGTAAAATTCGAAATTCGTTCTTTAAATTTAAAAAACCGGTTATATATAAGTACTAGAATTAATATGTAAGAATGGGTTAATTATTTAATTAAAAACGTTAATATTTTTACTTGAAATCGGTTCGGACAGAAACAAATTGTAGTAGGTAACAGTTTACTGTAAAAATACTAAATGAAATATAGATTTATAATTTACATTTTGTACGGATTTTAGTTATTTTTTTTTTTTTACTTATTTGGTTTTGTATAGATAGAGTATATTTTATTTTGATATATTTTTGTAATTCCATAAATATTAAAATAACTGAAAAATTTTGAAAAAAGTACAGATATTTATTTTCTATTTTAATTTTTTTTTAGTGAAAATTCGAAAACCGGTTTAATCGGTTTTTTGGGGGAATAGCGGAATTCGAAAACAGGTTCTTTTCAAAAGTCAGTTTTTGTATAAACCCTAATAGCAACGCAATAAAAAAAAATATCGGCACTGCAATGGGAGCTTATTACTCGTCCACCACATTCCCCGAATACGGCACCAACAGACTTTCACATTTTTCGATTACTACAAAACAGTTTACACGGTAGAAACTTCAATAATTTCGGGACCTCGAAAAGTAGGTAGGGGAGACCGGGGCAAAGTGAACCTCGGGTAAAATGAGCTTTCTTAATTTATTCTTTAACAATAGAATATAATTACAAATTTTGGTGACATAATAAATGTGTATGATACCACAATAATAATTATGCACATTCATATATCGAAAAATGTAAATTCGTTTAAAAAAATAAAAATGAAGTTTTAGAGACTTCCGATTGGTTTTCTTTTCAATTTAGCTTTTTGGATAAATGAATCTTAAATGTGTTATTTTAACTCCAAATTTTTTCTGCGTGTTTATAACAAGCTTACAAACATACATGTACACGCGTTTGAGAAACCATTAATCCTAACATTATTAAATAATTAATTTTCCATTTAGTACATATTCGGGGTAAACTGAGCTGCAAAGAACAGATGCGCAAGTGATGTGCGCAATAGCCTAACCTGCCAGCTGGCTAGATAGCCACGCGGCGTGGTGGAACAGAAACTAACCTCAAAAAAAATTTCCATAGTTTTTGACAATCACGGTGCAAAAAAGACAGAAGCTGCCGTGCTGCACACGTCATTCCAGCGCAAGGGGTTAATAATTAGCTGTATACTTAATTAAAGTTCTTCTTTTGTTGCAGTTCACTTTACCCCGGATAGTAGCTCACTTTACCCCATATGTGGGGTAAAATGGTGTGTTTTGGCTTTTTCTTTTCAAGTTGAATTTTAATATACTTTAAGTTTACTTTAAGTATCGCTATTCGTCATTTATCAAGAGTAATGTTCAAATTATATTATAAATCTATTTCCACACATTTTTATTGAAAGTGAAAAATTTTATTCGACTTCAAACTTGTCTCGCCTCACTTTGCCCCGGTCTCCCCTACAAGTTATTTTCTTTTTATGATAAATCCGAAGATTTTTATAAAAGGGAAATACATAGTTTGATACTTAATGGCACAAGCTGCTTGAAAAATCGGATTTGTAGAAAATCCCTAATAAATTGGAAAGTCCCCCCTCAGTTTTCATAAGGGCTGAATTGCACGAAAAGAGACCGCTCGAAACGCGCATCTTCGCATCTCCCGTTTCCCTCCCCTCACTATATAATTCTCGTGCTTTCAGGTTACCTCTTATTCAAAGACTTCTGCGAGAATGTGGCAGAGGAGCCGATTCCGCAGCTTAGGTTTTACGAAGAGGTTCGTGTTAGCCCGCACACACACTAGTTAAGTTCCAGTAGCGTAGCGGCACGCGTCGCCATCCAACTCCATAAGGAATTTCTCATTTATGCATTGTAGATCAAGGCGTACGAGAAGCTCGAATGCCCGGAGGAGAGGAGGAAACTTGCCAGGGAGATCTACGACAATTTCATCATGAAGGAGCTGCTGGCGCACACCCATGTGAGCGAATTTTCATACGACCATCCCTTCCCGCGATCAGGACTCGAAGAGCTTAACGATGCCACAGATTTACCGAACTGAAAGCTTTCCGTTGTACGCAGCTACTCCGTACCTACATATTCTATCGGGGAGCTTTTTTCTCCCAAGTACAAATTTCGGTACATTCTCCTTGCAAGGAAACGTTGCCAGCCGAAAAATTCTGCTTTAATTGAAACTTCTTGCGAGCGTGGAGCATATGGGGGTACCTATGGACAGAGCAATTTTTTATCCGTGCAAATTCACTCCGAACGTGTGAAATCAACCCTTAAAGTTAATAACTTTGTAACGGTGCGAGATAGAAGGACACTTGGGATATAAGAATGGTTTATTCTTTTATGCTCTATCGCACTACGAAAAGAAAAATAAAGTTATGTTAAAAAGATAACTTTAAGGGCTGAGTTCACCCCGGTCAGAGTGAACTTCCATAGAAAATATTGCTCCTTGAGTTTCATTGAAATCAGACTTCTCAGGAAGGGACCGATTGCTTGTTAGCCGCAGCCCCGTCGATCGGTGTCCGTTCTCCCGAAAGGTTCGAGGTTAATGCGTCCCGAAGCCGTGTTTGAAATATTAACGCCGCTTGAAAACGCGGTTTACGCGAGCCTCCATTAAGAGGAAGAAAGCCGGGCTCGAAAAGCTTCTCTCCCATTTATCCTTCTACGCGCAAGAAAGCACCAGAAATCGCCCCGAGGACTGTGAAGAACCGTGTAATGAGGTTGCACCCTTGCTCGCAGGCCTTCGCCCTCCCTGTGAATGTTTCAAGAGGGCCTGGGATAGGTCCTTTCGCGGGTTCTAATCTCTGGCCCTCGATGTCTTCAGAGGCGAAACTATTTCCGTGGCTTTTTCACGCGACTTTTCCCCCGGTCGGTTCACCCCTAATTTTAGCCTCGCCTTCCATCGCTGTGCCCACGATTTTCCTCTTCGACGCGCTAAAGAGCCCTCGTTCGCTGTCGGAACGCCTCGACCACGGTAAACCCGCGACGGAACTTCGTGCCGTGGAAGTTTTTTTCTTGAGGGGCAGCCACGTAAGGGTAATTTTGGCGATTTCTCACCCCCTCCGTACCCTAGTATAATAATTCGTAAGATTTTATATTGCAACCCCCCAGCGTAATATTTTTTACATTGCCCTTTTTCAGTTATTAAAATTCTTTTAAAGGTTTTTGGAATTAATTTAACTCAGTTTCGCGAGTTCGATGAAATATGATTTTTTAGGATACCCCTGTTGAAAGTTAGGTTAACAAAATATTACGTAATTTAAGGACGACCCCTTAACCCTCTAGGGACGAGTGGGACTCCAGAGTCCCATTCAGATTAACACATTTTTATTTACGTTCCATCAATAAGATCGAGATTTGATAGGTATAGTGACCTTTAGTAGGCAGAGAAGAAACTGTTGTACCATCAGAACCCGAAATTAAACTTTTTTTTGTTATAAACAAATTAAAAAAAAAAATTAACGAGTAGCTTCCAAATCCGAAGTATAAAATAGACTATTTTAACGCTCAAAAAAATTCTACGTTAAGTTTAAAACATCCCCGTCCCTAGAGGGTTAAGGAGGGTTTCTCCTTCTATGAGGCCTGAATGACGTGGGTATTTTCCGGAATTTATAGAGAATGAAATAATTGTCATTGGCTTTTGGATAGTACACACAAATTGTTTCATGTTCATGCAAACAATAATATAATGTTAAAAAGATGCTTATAGAAAGAACTTGTCGTCCCGCAAGCAGTCGCAGGTCACCAGCGTGGGGTGAAAGAGAAATTGAAGCGAAACTTTGTTACGTACGAAGCTGGTTATGGTTGGAATTGTTAGGTGTATAAATTAATTCGGTGGCTTTACATTCAAGCAGTCGCACCTCCATTTTAATATTAAATACTTTCCCACCCTTTTGCGGTTTTCAATTGCCAACCCTGACGTTTCCGAAAACCCCGTTCGCCTTAGCGAAATAGTCGACATATCCTAAGAAAACACTATTAACTTATAAATGAAATTATGAGATATATATTTATATTTTTTTTTATTATTTATTTATTTTATTACCCTTGCCTCTCGGCTTAGGGTGACTTCTGTTTACAACTTCTCTCCGCCATTACATTTATCATTACAATTGCTTATTCTTCTCAATCTCATGAGATATATATTTATATAAAATTTATAATATTCAACATTAGTTTAGTATTAACATTATTTTAATATTGAAAGCTTTGAAGAAGATGAGTTCCGATATATATTTGTCTCTTGAAATGGATGAAAGTCTGTACAAGTGGTAGAAGAAAAATGTAAACGGTTTCTGTAATTTCCTCATGAAGTTCGAAATGCGTCAAAATGACGCGATCGGTAAACCTAGGGTTAAAAAAACAATGCTGCCGAAGCCGCGGAAATAAATGATTGGTTCTAACAACTCGTTCGTTTGAGCGATAAATTGGAGCGAAAAAGGCCATATACTTGCCAGGCAGCTAAGTAGGCAAGTCATTCTGTGCCATGACAATGCTCGGGGCAAAAAACGTTATTTGTTCCTTGGGCTGGGAAGGCCTCCCTTACGTGGCTTATTCGCCAGCCCTAGCCCCGCCGGTTCACCGCTATTTCGCTGGCTCCGACATCACCTGGCTGATACGCGCTTCAAAACAGTGAAAGAACTCCGAAAATGCATCGGCGACTTCATCTACTCGAAGCCGCCATGTTTTTTGGACAGGGGATTCGTCACTTACCCGAGGGATGGAACAAAGTCATCGAAAATGATGGCAAATACTTCCAGGATTTAACTGTAGAATTTCATTTTTCAGTAAATAAGGGTAGATTTCTTTAAGAAAGCCACGGAATTAATTTGTGCACTTAATAGAATAAACATAAAATGTTGAAAATTCAGAAAATGATGGCATCCTAAAGTTGATATAGTAAAAGAATTTGGTCTCTTTTATTAATAACAGAAGAACTATCAGAGATATTGGTATAGTTCTGCGTCCCGCGTTAGAGAGATAGGTTTTCTACAATCTCTGAAAATTTGAAATGCATAGCTATATTAGTTTTGGAAATATAATTTCGAGATAAACTGCGCTAAAATTTTTATATTATTTCTCATATACTTACAAACTTTGTCTGCATTATTCTTATTATTATTATTACATCTTTATACTTAAATGGAGAATAAAAATAAAAGAAAAGGAACCAGAATGTCGTGAAAATCGTAAATGTAAAAAGGCGATGCTCAGCTTTGATAGCTACTATTAAGCCGGACCTGTATTGTCCAAAAGCCAGTGAACCATCTACAGTGGCGGATGGAAGAAAGTTTACATCCTTTAAAATCGCATAACTTTTTTAGAATTGGCCCAAACGACTTGAGTTTTTTTGAGATGCTAGAAGAATTAGTTTGCTAAGTGACGTGTTTCGTCGTTTTGAAAAAATTGCAATTGGTCGGAATAGGGGAAAAAACGTGAACGTTGTTTTGAGCTACAAATGCTTAAAGATCGCAGAATAAGGTCGAAAATCGCGAGGAAATAGCTTCTAATAAAGACTCGAGTCGTTTGGACGAATTCAAAAAAGTTATACGGTTTTAAAGGGTGTAAGCACCCAGTAGCTCGTTCTCTATAAACTCCTAAAAAAATA
The DNA here is from genome assembly GCA_946251845.1 of Andrena fulva. Lineage (NCBI taxonomy): Eukaryota > Metazoa > Arthropoda > Insecta > Hymenoptera > Andrenidae > Andrena > Andrena fulva. Next base: position 34,948,734 of record OX276329.1, read on the forward strand.
TCCATACTTCACGAGCCCCCGAAGGAGAAAACCCCGTTAATCGATGATGGAAGGGTGTCGACGAATAATTAAGGGGTAACACCACTCGAGAGGCACAAAAAAATACCTAAATTTGACAATTTATTTTGGGAGCATGACAAACGGAATAGAATTTCTTTTCAGGGGGTTTATTTAATACATATTGAAGTACGAAAAACAATTTTTTAATTGTCATTTTTATACAAAATGGTGGCGGTAGAGCCCGTCGTCGAAAACAGTTTTTTTTAAAACACCGCCACGTGAGGACTGATTTCTCGGCATGTATGAGTCGTGGAACAAAATACCAAAAAAATGTATAATCTATATACAATTGGCTTTGGAAGTACGTAGGATTTTTTTTTTATCAATTTTTGTGGACGTGGTGCACTTTTTAAGGAATGAATCGATTTTTTGTCCTAAAAATGAGCATTAAATTTTTTATAAAAGAAAAAGTTTACATTCTATCAAAAAACGGCTACGTACTTCCAAAGAGAATATTGTTGTGAAGCTACTGTAAAAATTTCAAATCGATCCATGCAATAGTCTCCGAGAAATCCGTCCTCCCAGTTTGAAAGAAGTGGTTTCGACGACGGGCTCTGTCGCCGCCATTTTGTATGAAAATGACAATAAAAAAAATTGTTTTTCGTACTTCAATCTGTGTTAAATAAACCCTCTGAAAATAAATTGTATTCCGTTTGTCATACTCCCAAAATAAATTGTCAAATTTAGGTATTTTTTTCTGCCTCTTGAGTGGTGTTACCCCTTAAGGGGTTTGAACACTCGGAAAATGTGTACATTTTCTGGATTTTTTTACAAGTCAAGTTTTTTTACTATATTTACACAGTATTATGAACTACTTAAACAAAAAGTTTCCAGTTAAAAAACTATTGTTTTTCGGAAGTTATGCATACATATCCGAAAGTCTCTCGATTTTAGACGGCTAAAAGGTGGCCCTGAAAGAAGCTGTATGTCGTGTCTGAAATTAAAAACAGTAAAATTCTCTTATGAAATATGTTAATAGCTGTCGTCCGATGGGGCCGATTTTGAAATTTTTGGAAAATAAAGAAATGGTGAGAGATCAAAGGCGAAGTTAGATTTTTCTAACAGAAAAGTCCACCTTTTTTCTTAAAAAATAATAAACGGGGAATCGGAATATAAAAAGCCCTAGTTGGATGATGTGGAATCTTATTACGATTCTGCATGCAAAGTTGGAAGTAATTTGGTTGAACGTAGCGCGAGTTATTAGGGCCACCGTAATGAAAAATGTAGCTCCGCTGCGATCGGTCGAGCCGTCGCGCCACGCCGCCTTGTGCTACCTGGGTTTAGGGATGTCAAAAATTTAAAAATATCGATATATCGAGGCATACATATCGATACACGATATATATCATAGATGAGGTATCGATATATCGAATATACCGATATTTTTCATTATACTAAAAAAAAGATAATATTAATTCTTTAATATTGCTGATCAATTTTTATAATAAAAAATGAACTTTTTTGACATTAATCTTATGTATTTTATTTGTATAAAAATCATTACATCGTGAATATTCGTTTTTTGGCAAAATCTACATTCGGCAGAACTTCCGGATTTTTTATCAAAAAATTTCCAAATTTTGCTGTTTGTCTTCGGTGCCATGCTGCCAAAATTAAGCTTCTTACCTTATAAATTTATATTTATATTTCGTTCAATAAAGCCCAATTAAACTCTCATCAAAGCTCCTTTGTTCTCTACTTTACGCTAGAGGGTACTACTTTCGCTTTCACGCCGACAACTCTAGACACCAAAACTACTACTTCCATAATTTATCGATATTTTTAGAATATATCGATATATCTATTCGATATGCTTTTCGAAACTATCGATACAGAAATATCGATATTTTTCTTCATTTTATCGATAAATTTAATATATCGATATATCGTTGACATCCCTACCTCGGTTGTTCCATTCAAATGCCTACAACTTCGTCAACCTTCCGAATTTTTACATCGGACTTGATTTATAATATTCCTAAAACATCAATCTATGAAAATATGTCAGAAATAAAAAATCCGTTGTTTGACACTGTCAAACGGGTGTACCCCCTTAATACCTACCCCCGTATGTCGTTTACACGGTGGCTAATTGTTCGATTGTCCTTATTTCAGGAATACTCCGCGGAAGCGGTGTCCCACGTTCACAAGTACCTCATGAAAAACGAGGTCCCCGTTAACTTATTCGAGGTTGGTCCCTCGCGATCTCGTATCGCTTAATTCTAACTAACGTTAACGACTCGGTAGATAACCGCGTCGATCCGAATTATAAACCGCAAAACCGATTACATTTCCAGCCATATATCGAAGAAATTTTTAATCACTTGAGGGGGGAGCCGTTCAAGAAGTTTCTCGAGAGGTATGTGTCTAGCCCACTAACGGGGGGGCGAAAACAGAGGGAGAGCTTCTTTTCTAACGGTTGACTTTGTACATCTTTTTCAGCGAGAAGTACACTCGGTTTTGTCAGTGGAAGAACTTAGAGTTAAATATGCAGGTAAATTTACATAATCCACTCGTGGATACGTACGGTGGGCCAAAATCGAGAGGAGAAGCTAGAACACGCGAATTCCTCGCTCCAGATCCAATAGAGAAGTCTTTTGTAGTCTCCAGCGCGACTTCTCGGCGGGCGGGATTCAAGTTGCGCGCGGCGGAAGTCGTTGCGGTACGAAACTTCTGATCGCTCTCTTTTTCTCAGCACCGAACCGCCCTATTGCAAAACTGTGAATACCTTCTCGTTTTATTTCGGAACGAGGAATCTCGATTTTGGGACATCGTATGTAATCGGCGAAGTATTAATGCTCCGTCGAGGGTGAATTTGGGAGCAGGATTATCTGTTTGCTGTATTTAAACGTAGCTTGGATGAATTGTTGCTTCAGTTGACGATGAACGACTTCAGCGTGCATCGGATAATAGGCAGAGGCGGTTTCGGGGAGGTGTACGGCTGCCGGAAGGCGGACACCGGTAAAATGTACGCGATGAAGTGCCTCGACAAGAAGCGTATCAAAATGAAACAGGGGGAGACGCTGGCGCTCAACGAAAGGATAATGCTCTCAGCAGTCAGTACTGGAGTAAGCTGTGTTCGACAATATCTAGTAGGATACACCTTGAAATTGTCATGCGTAAATGCGAGGATCTACTTGCGTATTGTGCTCTGCGGGGATATACTTAATGACTAATGAAAAAATTAAAGAGATTTTAAAAAACCCGACTGCTTAAAAAGCGAACAAAAATGGCAGAAAGAAGGCTTAATTTATTTACACCTTAAGATTTAATTTATTTGTTAATTTGAATTAACTCGATTGCCTGCACTCGGAGGCCTTAAATCTTTTGATGCTTTTCTACCCCAAGCATGCACCGCAATGACTAAAGAAAGCGCTTCAAGCTGGTAGCAAAAAGAGGTGGACAACATCAATGCAAATTCATCCTTATATGTATAGTGAGATTTCAACTTCAGCGTATTTTGTAACTTACATGTTTCTCTCCTTCTCCGTGTGGGGAATACTGTTAGCGTTGTTAATAGCCCAACAAATCTAATTATTAAGACAATATGTCATTTTTTATTTCGAAATAAATGTTCGAATGTAATTGCATCAAAAGATATGAGGCCTCTGACTGCAGGCAATTGAGTTAATTTAAATTGTCACCTTATTATTATCCTATTTATGATAAATAATATATATATACTATGTATAAATAAATTAAATTTTAAGGTGTAAATAAATTAAGTCTTGTTTTTGTCATTTTTGTTCGCTTTTTAAGCAGTCAGGTTTATTAAACTTTTTAATTTTTTTATTTTTTAGTTCGTTAAGGGAAACACTGTCGCGAGGGTTGTTGAGAACTTTTCTCGGATCCAGGTCACTAATTACAAGTCCTTCCCATTTTTTTTTTATTTCTATCTCAGAATTTTGAAAATTATATATCGTAGGATATTCGGAAGGTCAACGCAATTCTAAAGACACCTCATTTGTTGTTTTTTTGCTACCCAACTTCACTCTAGGGGGCTGAAGTTGACGGCTGAAAATCCCCCTAATTATCCGATTTTGTGTTATAACTCGCGAACTGTAAAAGATAGAAAAAAGCTTACAGACAAAAGTTACTTCTTTTAATTAGGACTATCATTTGGTAACTTACAGTTCTTACAGTTCGGGAGTTAAAACACAAAATCGGAAAATAGCCGGATTTTCAGGGGTCAATTCTACCTTCTCAAACTGAATTTGGGCAGCAAAAAAATTTGCATAAAACACATCTATATATCTTTTACATTCGAGTGCCGTTCTATTTGAAATTCAGTTCGAATTCCGAAAAATCCTTTTACACACATACTTGGCACTAGCGCTGGGAATATTCGAATATTTTACAAGTATTCGAAAGCTACGAATAAACTTCGAATATTTCAGTATCCGAATATTTCAGTATCCGAATATTTCAGTATCCGAATATTTCAGTATTCGAATATGTCAGTATTCGAATATTTCAGTATTCGAATATTTCAGTATTCGAACGTTTCAGTATTCGAACGTTTCAGTATTCGAATGTTTCAGTATTCGAATATGTCAGTATTCGAATATTTCAGTATTCGAATATGTCAGTATTTGAATATTTCAGTATTCGAATATTTCAGTATTAGAATGTTTTAGTATTAGAATATTTCAGTATTAGAATATTTCAGTACTCGAATATTTCAGTACTCGAATATTTCAGTATTCGAATATTTCAGTATTAGAATATTTCAGTATTAGAATGTTTCAGTACTCTAATATATCAGTATTAGAATACTACTGTATTCGCATATTTCAGTATTCGAATACTGATGTATTCGAATATTTCAGTATTCGGGTATTTCAGTATTCGAGTATTTCAGTATTCGAGTATTTCAGTATTCGAGTATTTCAGTATTCGAGTATTTCAGTATTCGAATATTTCAGTATTCGAATATTTGAGTATTCGAATATATAAGTATTCGAATATTTCAGTATTCGAATATTTCAGTATTCGAATATTTCAGTATTCGAATATTTCAGTACTCGAATATTTCAGTACTCGAATATTTCAGTATTCGAATATTTCAGTATTCGAACGTTTCAGTATTCGAACGTTTCAGTATTCGAACGTTTCAATACTCGAATATTTCAGTACTCGAATATTTCAGTATTCGAATATTTCAGTATTCGAATATTTCAGTATTCGAACGTTTCAGTATTCGAACGTTTCAGTATTCGAACGTTTCAGTATTCGAATGTTTCAGTATTCGAATATGTCAGTATTCGAATATTTCAGTATTCGAATATGTCAGTATTCGAATATTTCAGTATTCGAATATTTCAGTATTAGAATGTTTTAGTATTAGAATATTTCAGTATTAGAATATTTCAGTACTCGAATATTTCAGTACTCGAATATTTCAGTATTCGAATATTTCAGTATTAGAATATTTCAGTATTAGAATGTTTCAGTACTCTAATATATCAGTATTCGAATACTGATGTATTCGAATATTTCAGTATTCGGGTATTTCAGTATTCGAGTATTTCAGTATTCGAATATTTCAGTATTCGAATATTTCAGTATTCGAATATTTCAGTATTCGAATACTATTCGACTACATCAGTAAGCTTCAAAGTCGATCGGATATGTTGAAGTGGGTAAAAATTAACTTACAAGATTTCACCCTAACAAACTATCGAACTCGCAACTGAATCTAAATAAAAGCTGGTAAAAAAATGAACCCGAAGAACTTGATTTATAATTCGCACCATACTATTTGAATACATCAGTATCGAATACTTAAATATTCGAATAGCATTCGAATACTTAAACATTCGAATGGTATTCGAATACTTAAACATTCGAATAGCATTCGAATACTTGGATATTCGAATTATATTCGCCAGATAATTGAGCAACCGAAGTATTCGAATACTCGAATACCGAAAAATTCGGCAAATAGTCCCAGCCCTACTCGGCACATCTAAGAGATGCAAGACATGCGGAAAAGATGGATTTTCTGGACACCCTAAACCAAAAGCTCCGTTTAAGAGCGCTATCAACTTGGCGCCTTCTACCGCTTTTACCACATCATTATACATATATCTCTGCAAGGCGCAATACCCCCAGCTAGTAACCGCAATGATTACACGGGCAATCACGAATTTATTCCTCCACTGAAAATTCCTGAGACCAAACGAATTCTGCCGAGTTTCAGAGCTTGAATCTCCGTAGCTCGTTCGAGTACTACAATCAGACTACCTACTTCTAGGTAGACTGTCCATTTATAGTGTGCATGACGTACGCCTTCCAAACGCCGGACAAGCTCTGCTTCATCCTGGACCTGATGAACGGTGGCGATCTTCACTATCACCTCAGCCAGCACGGTATGTTCAACGAGAGGGAGATGAAGTTCTACGCGGCGGAGGTGATACTCGGGCTCGAGCACATGCACCGCAGGTGCATCGTCTACAGAGACCTGAAGCCGGCGAACATCCTGCTGGACGAGCACGGCCACGTGAGGATATCGGACCTGGGGCTGGCCTGCGATTTCTCCAAGAAGAAACCGCACGCGAGCGTGTAAGTACGCGCGAGCGATATCAATTCCGCTCGCGCTCTTCATCCTCTGCGCGCACCAGCGTCCGTTAACGAGAGACAAAAAATTATTGTTCCGTTGCAGTGGGACACACGGATACATGGCGCCGGAAGTGCTTTCGAAAGGGGTGACCTACGACTCCAGCGCGGATTGGTTCTCGTTCGGCTGCATGCTGCACAAATTGCTGAAGGGGCACAGTCCTTTCAGACAACACAAAACTAGAGACAAACACGAGATAGATCACATGACCCTGACCAAGGTGTGTGTAATAGATTTTCAGAGCTTTTATCGTGTATCTTGCTTCGTAGGGACGAGGCTGGCATAGAGATTCGGTGACCTCGGGCGAAATTCTTCGCGCCGTCCTTTCAAAATTTATTATACTAATAACTATTGTTGGTACTTAATACTTACCAGTGGACTTCGGTACCCTGGAAATTCCGTTTCTCGTTTAAACTTCGCAGATCTGTAGGCGACCTCGATCGACGTATCAGATTACTTCTTTTTCTGCTACCTTCTGGTGCTTCAGGGTGACCTATTTCCCTGTACGTCTTGTAAATTTAGCGGATATAAAAGAATTGTTGGAATAAAAGTTTAACGAGTTTCTATGCTCTATAAAACTAGGCAATTAAATTGTTAAAGTTTGTAGTCTGACGGAAAAAACGTTCGCCCGCTAAAAATTTTAAACAATTTGATTGCACCTTTTTACAGGGCGTAAAAAAAGTATAGGGTATTTTTTAATATCAGCTATGGTTTTCAAGATATACAGGAAACTAGAGGAGCACGCATTAACCTGTAAGGGATGTTTTTCCCGTGAAACACCAAAAAGTAGCAAAGAAAAATTGTCCATAAACCTGCATCGAAGTATTAAAAAAAAAAAAAAAAAAAAAAAAAAATTCGGTAGACCGAAGTTGCCTTATTATTATTAGTAATCGATTAGAAATTGTTTTACTTTTACAGTCAGGTTTAATGACAAGGTACGTGACAAGGTCAGAGCGTAGATCAAGACCATTATTATGTGAATATAATTTAATGTATTGATTGAGCTCGATGACTTCGAAATCTGATCGGTTCGATATTGGTAGTATTATTTTGAAGATTTAATAGAAAATACAGAAATTTAAATTTTCATTATTGTTCGCTTGTGCTGAGAGCGCAGGACAAGCTGGAAAAAACTTTCTCAGCAGAAGCGATCGCTCGAAGATGGTCTGACTGACTTCAAACCGTATTTCGCCAAATCTTGCGCCACTCGAAGTGTTAATGAAAAAAGGATTCGATTAAATGATCTCTTTCGCTGAAAAATTTACTTCGTCACATCTACTGGTCCTTACACGATTCTGCAGCCCTCTCCCCCAAATAAAATCGGCACAGCGTGTGAATTCCTAATGTACGATTATCTCTGTAATTTGTTTCCAACTTGTAATCGATTGCTGGTGAACGTGTTCTTTCAGAACGTCGAGCTCCCAGAAACGTTCTCGCGAGAGTTGCGCTCGCTTCTGGAAGGCTTGCTGCAGCGAGATATTAACAACAGACTCGGCTGTCGCGGCCGAGGGGCAGACGAGTTAAAGGAGCACTCGTTTTTCAGTGGTATCGATTGGCAACAAGTTTATCTGCAGAAATACACCCCGCCGCTTATACCGCCGCGCGGCGAGGTGAACGCCGCGGATGCGTTTGATATCGGCTCCTTCGACGAGGAGGACACGAAGGGCATCAAGCTGACCGACGCGGACCAAGATCTGTACAAAAACTTCCCTCTGACCATCTCTGAGAGATGGCAAGCCGAGGTTGCCGAGACTGTGTTCGAGACAATCAATAACGAAGCGGACAAGGTATGATTCGTTGAATCCTCTCCACCTTCGGCTGTTCAATTTTCACGTCAACTATAGTTTCTCTTTTCCATCTGATCCCCCCGCAGCTGGAAAATAAGAAGAAGGCGAAACAAAAACAGCGGTTCGACACTGATGAGAAAGGTGAGGAGATTGGTCGATGGTGCAGGCCAAAATAAGAGGGCGATGTATCATTCTGATTGAATTTGTTTGTTACAGGGTCAGACTGCATTTTACACGGTTATATTAAGAAACTAGGCGGTCCTTTCGCGAGCGCGTGGCAGACCCGTTACGCGAAACTTTACCCTAATCGGTTAGAGTTGCACCCCGAGTCCACGATGAAACCTGAACTGGTTTTCCTCGATCAGGTAAGAGGATAAGCGGGGGATACAGTGGCGGCGATTGGGTATCGAAAGTTGAAACGTATTTGTACTTTTAGGTTGAAGAAGTCAGCGCGGACCTCCAGCACGTGAAGGGAGAGCAGTGTATCGTCGTCCGTACGAGAGACGCGAAAATAGTACTTACGAATCCCGTGAGTAAGGCTTCGCAGCGATGTTGAGACTCCGCGAAATTACGAACCCTCGTTTATTCAGACCCGTTTCCTTAGTCACTGGCTATAATATCTACTTACATAAATTTCGCAGTAGTATAAATCCTGGCAGCCTCGTAGAACTTACTGTAGGCCTTGAATGCGGATTAGGGCTGGGACTATTTGTCGAATTTTTCGGTATTCGAATGTTCGAATACTTCGGTTGCTCAATTATTTGGCGAATATAATTCGAATATCCAAGTATTCGAATACAATTCGAATATTTAAGTATTCGAATACTTCAGTTGCTCCATTATTTGGCGAATATAATTCGAATATCCAAGTATTCGAACACTATTCGAATATTTAAGTATTCGAATACTTGAGTTGCTCAATCATTTGGCGAATATAATTCGAATATCCAAGTATTCGAATACTATTCAAATATTTAACTATTCGAATACTTCAGTTGCTCAATTATTTGGCGAATATAATTCGAATATCCAAGTATTCGAATATTTAAGTATTCGAATACTTCAGTTGCTCAATTATTTGGCGAATATAATTCGAATATCCAAGTATTCGAATACTATTCGAATATTTAAGTATTCGAATACTTCAGTTGCTCAATTATTTGGCGAATATAATTCGAATATCCAAGTATTCGAATACTATTCGAATATTTAAGTATTCGAATACTTCAGTTGCTCAATTATTTGGCGAATATAATTCGAATATCCAAGTATTCGAATACTATTTGAATATTTAAGTATTCGAATACTTCAGTTGCTCAATCATTTGGCGAATATAATTCGAATATCCAAGTATTCGAATACTATTCGAATATTTAAGTATTCGAATACTTCAGTTGCTCAAACATTTGGCGAATATAATTCGAATATCCAAGTATTCGAATACTATTCGAATATTTAAGTATTCGAATACTTCAGTTGCTCAATTATTTGGCGAATATAATTCGAATATCCAAGTATTCGAATACTTCAGTTGCTCAATCATTTGGCGAATATAATTCGAATATCCAAGTATTCGAATACTATTCGAATATTTAAGTATTCGAATACTTCAGTTGCTCAATCATTTGGCGAATATAATTCGAATATCCAAGTATTCGAATACTATTCGAATATTTAAGTATTCGAATACTTCAGTTGCTCAATCATTTGGCGAATATAATTCGAATACTATTCAAATATTTAAGTATTCGAATACTTCAGTTGCTCAATTATTTGGCGAATATAATTCGAATATCCAAGTATTCGAATACTATTCGTATATTTAAGTATTCAAATACTTCAGTTGCTCAATTATTTGGCGAATATAATTCGAATATCCAAGTATTCGAATACTATTTGAATATTTAAGTATTCGAATACTTCAGTTGCTCAATTATTTGGCGAATATAATTCGAATATCCAAGTATTCGAATACTATTCGAATATTTAAGTATTCGAATACTTCAGTTGCTCAATTATTTGGCGAATATAATTCGAATATCCAAGTATTCGAACACTATTCGAATATTTAAGTATTCGAATACTTGAGTTGCTCAATCATTTGGCGAATATAATTCGAATATCCAAGTATTCGAATACTATTCGAATATTTAAGTATTCGAATACTTCAGTTGCTCAATTATTTGGCGAATATAATTCGAATATCCAAGTATTCGAATACTATTTGAATATTTAAGTATTCGAATACTTCAGTTGCTCAATTATTTGGCGAATATAATTCGAATATCCAAGTATTCGGATACTATTCGAATATTTAAGTATTCGAATACTTCAGTTGCTCAATTATTTGGCGAATATAATTCGAATATCCAAGTATTCGAATACTATTCAAATATTTAAGTATTCGAATACTTCAGTTGCTCAATTATTTGGCGAATATAATTCGAATATCCAAGTATTCGAAGTTTATTCGTAGCATTCGAATACTTGTAAAATTTTCGAATATTAAATTATTCGAATAGTCCCAGCCCTAATGCGGATCTGTAGCTTGACCCGGCTACGCAACAGATTGCAATTACACCCGGCGCTGTTTTGAGTTTCGAACAACTTAACGTGCCCCTAATTCGTGCATAATCAAGACCGTAATAGCAGGCCGCTGATGAATATCGCCACCCCACTTGCAAAACTAAAACGACTAAACCAGCTGTAACGAAGCGTGGCACAGTCCACGGATACAGGAGCGGCGACGGTCCACGTACAGCGGTGCCAACAGGCGTTTAATTGTTCTTCCAGGACGAGATCAGCCTGAAGGAGTGGGCGTTGTCGCTGAGATCCGCGCACAAGTGTTCGATGGAGATGTTGGGTAACATGGCGAGGAAGGCGGGCAAGATTTACGGGACGGAACGGGACGCGGTGATCCCGGCGATGCAACGTTCCACGAACGGCAACTAGCCCATTGCTAACGCCTGCACACCGTCGTCATACTCCAGTCCCACTGCCCCCCAGCAGCAGCAGCAGCAGCAGCAGCAACTTTTTTTATACTGAGAAATCAACGCAGAGAGACCACGGGAGAATTACCAGCGTGTACGGCGAACGGGGGCGAGATCCTCCCGCAGCCGGAAGTATCTAAGTCTCGGAACAGCTCCAAAGAAAGCACTCTTTGAACGGCGGCTAGCGTCGCGCTGTTGTATAGAGACTCTAGGAAGTAGTGTCGTACGAACCGTCACGTCGTTATATTTATACGTTAGCTATATGTGCAATGTGACGTAGGAACTAGCAACTGATCAATGCCCATCGATACACACAGACACACACTCTCACCAACGCGAAATCCACACACGCATACACACAACACGCACCCACATGCCACAGGTACACGTATAGAATACCACTGAGGACACGTGAATGCAACTGGTAGTGTATTATTGTTACATCAGTACGAGATATGCCCTGGCCCCGATTATACTTCTACACCAGTCCTATATCGCTCGTTTACTTAATTTATTTACTAATGCAGGACGATTTTATATTGTCATTACGTAACGGTGATACGCGCGCAAATTCGTTTATTTATTGTGTTGAAGGAGGCGGGAGGGAGAGGGAGAGGACCTCGAAACAGTTTATACATTGTCGGCAGCTACCGAGGATCGTTGTGTAATAACTATGTATGCTCGACTGGGTTACAGGCGAATTCGTTCCGGCAATAAAATTGTGCGACGAACGCAAGATCTTGTATAAGCTTCTTCATTTTATTCGGTCCCTGTTCCAGAATAGGAAAGTAAGTAAACACACGCCGGGCGTGCTTAATCTCGAAACAATATTCACCACTGTTCTAACCAACGCACGAGAAATTTTCCATAGCCGAATATGTGAATCTCCGTGTGTCTTCCAGCCGAGAGTAGGTGTATTTACCGATAACCTCGAAACGCTTCGAATTCTTTCGAACGTGTTGCAAGGCTTTCGAACGATACCGGCCATTGAAAGCGAGAAGAACTTGAGAATTTTTCAACAGAAAACATTTATTTCAGTATGTTATGTGGATTTATGAAAATAACGTATCTTGCGCAACGTAAAGAATGTTAGTAGCCGTGGTCAGCCTAGTGCCAACTTTCATCCCAATATTTTACTTCTCACGGATTTCCCTTAAGAACAGAGCTAGCGCGGGAGCCACGTCGGCAGACTTGAGCCTTCGTTCTAAGGGCTCAAAGTCCACTCTTTCCAACCACGAGGCGGGATCGACTTCCTTCGGAGGAAGAGGGCACAGTAATCGTTCTACCGCGGCGCACAAACAACACCAGCTCCGGAAGTTCAGCGGGTCCTCGATCTCGCCGACCACAGACTTCAGATACCCCGCTTGCTCCTCGGTCACGGGCTTACCGATCATTTCCTGGAGAGCTTCCTGAATGCTGTTAGGGGAAATGTACCTGGTGCTTCGCGATGTCTCTTCTTGAAATCTGTTGAACACCCTGCCGAAGACTAGTTTTCTTCCCGAGGAAACAAACACATGTCTGCCGAGGTACTCCAACACCGTTAGCCCTGGAAGGAAATTCGTCTGTGTTAGCCAAATTCCAGGGCGTCCGATAGACGTTGTACGCACCGCGTAGACTTTCACTGTCGAGAATTTGGAAGCGGGCCATTTGGCGGGAAAATACTCTCGGTGCGTCTGCTTCCGTGACGTTTGAGGACGTATAGGTTCCTCTTGAACGCGAGTGACTCTCGCCTTTCACCCGAAAGGCTTCCTCGAATGCGATTCTTCTCTGGTGACGCATAAAAGAAATTCATTTAATATCACATTTGACGGTGGGTTCGCGAGACCTCCTGCTACAATCACGCATGAAGCCTGCGGTCTCACCCTAATCGAGAACTCCGCCTCCACCTTGTCTCGATCCAGCTCTCTGCATAAATGTTTTAGGATATCTGGTTGAATGAAGCTGGCGAGCATAGCAGGGGTTACGTTAGCTTGTGCGGAAGCTTTCTTGGGAGATGATGGGTTTTCTGTGTCGCCGTTGCATGTGCGGATCCTAACGAAAAGAAACGGGAGGAATGTGACGTGATCTTGCATTAATACTCACGTGTGAATAAAATAAGATCCACTAACGAAGTCTTCCTCGAGCCATCTCCTATATGCGATACTTGAGTTTCGGCTGGTTCTAATAGATCACGAACTTCCGCTTGGTGTCCGTAAGCTGAACCCCTCCTGCACTTCCCTTTACGCAATCGTTTTCCTCTCCTGCGAATGATGGCGGGTTCTTTGCTTGCTCTTTCTGTTTCGCATTCCTCTGCGTCCTTGCTAGAGCTCTTGGAAAACATGAAATTTTTATATTAAATGGCACGTAGTGGTACCATACTAACGTGTTACACTCATTGTATGATTTTCAGATTCCTGCTAATTTGTTTGTTAAATTCTAACATGAAGCAGTTATGTAAAGACTGTCGCATGAACTTTATGTGGGTTCGATAATCAGAAGATACCAGTTCATCCGTGCCTGCACTCGGAACTGAAGCCGGCACAGCTCTCGCTGACTTTGGAGAACGTGGCTGATGTCGAGGAACCGATTTCGCCAGAAAAATCCCCGGCTTGCGAGGCGTCGGCGGTGGTTCTAAAGTCAGAGCGTGCCAAGTGAAAGTATCGTTTTCCTAAACCAGTAATTTTGGCCCGTTACTACGACTGACGCGATTAAAGATTGTATCTAATTTATTCTTTAATAAACACCATCTGCTTCTTCGAGTTTGCTCTGAGATCCAAGACCAAAGTAGTCCGTTCTCGTGGGTTGCAGGTTACGGGATACTCGTCCTGGGTCGGTCTGCTCGTTAAAGCGGGGCCGCTGGCGAGAGTGGGTGCGGGAGTCAAGGGTCTGGAATCGGTTTCAGTGTATCTTCTGAACAACTCCTCAGGAACGGCGGTTGTGTCGGCGTTCACTTTCTCCGCGGCGCCGATATTTCCAGCCACGTCGACTACACTTGCCCCGGCCACCAGATTCGCCCTTATCATATCCATCTCTTCCGGCAACAACAGGGCTTTCCCCTCGGTTGCCTGAGGAACACGAAGCGCAGGATGTCATTGAATGTGGGGCACCGATTCAAAGGCTTCTTCGCCCTTGCATGTCACTCTGATGAAATATGATGGTATTGCGATAATATTGTACAAGGTTCTAAGAGCAACACGATAAATACCCATGAATCTTTAGCTCGACGCAGAACCTCTTTCGCCTCGCAATCAGCTGGATGATTGCACAGTACAGAGCAGCCATAAGGATAAGGATTGAACAGGCCAGAAAAGGGTCGAAGGATAAAGGGGGCTGGTTTAGCAGATCCTGCAAGTTCCACACGCTGTAACAGGAGAGATACTTATATCTCGTTGTTTATGTGCATCGTGTAAATGAATTTCTTAACCGCTGGGCTTAAACGGTTCCTGAAGAAATGAATTTTGCCCCGTCTATCCATTAATTGAACGATTCAATGAATTCGAAAGTAGGGCTGGGACTATTTGTCGAATTTTTCGGTATTCGAATATTCGAATACTTTAGTTGCTCAATTATTTGGCGAATATAATTCGAATATCCAAGTATTCGAATACTATTCGAATATTTAAGTATTCGAATACTGATGTATTCGAATAGTATGGTGTGCATTATAAATCAAGTTCTTTACGTTCATTTTTTACAAGCTTTTATTGAATTTCAGTTGTGAGTTCGTTAGTTTGTCAGGGTGAAATCTTGTAAGTTAATTTTGACCCACTTCAACATATCCGATCGACTTGAAACTTTGCACACATACATAGTTTCGATGACAATACAATATTATTCGAAGACTGAAATATTCGAATAGTATTCGAATACTGAAATATTCGAATGGAATTCGAATACTGAAATATTCGAATACTGAAATATTCGAATGGAATTCGAATACTGAAATATTCGAATACTGAAATATTCGAATACTGAAATATTCGAATAGTATTCGAATACTTAAATATTCGAATAATAACATTCGAATACTTAAATATTCGAAGTTTATTCGTAGCATTCGAATACTCAAGTATTCGAAGTTTATTCGTAGCATTCGAATACTCAAATATTCGAAGTTTATTCGTAGGATTCGAATACTCAAATATTCGAAGTTTATTCGTAGCATTCGAATACTCAAATATTCGAAGTTTATTCGTAGCATTCGAATACTCAAGTATTCGAAGTTTATTCGTAGGATTCGAATACTCAAATATTCGAAGTTTATTCGTAGCATTCGAATACTCAAATATTCGAAGTTTATTCGTAGCATTCGAATACTCAAGTATTCGAAGTTTATTCGTAGCATTCGAATACTCAAATATTCGAAGTTTATTCGTAGCATTCGAATACTCAAATATTCGAAGTTTATTCGTAGCATTCGAATACTCAAGTATTCGAAGTTTATTCGTAGCATTCGAATACTCAAATATTCGAAGTTTATTCGTAGCATTCGAATACTCAAGTATTCGAAGTTTATTCGTAGCATTCGAATACTCAAATATTCGAAGTTTATTCGTAGCATTCGAATACTCAAGTATTCGAAGTTTATTCGTAGCATTCGAATACTCAAGTATTCGAAGTTTATTCGTAGCATTCGAATACTCAAGTATTCGAAGTTTATTCGTAGCATTCGAATACTCAAGTATTCGAAGTTTATTCGTAGCATTCGAATACTCAAGTATTCGAAGTTTATTCGTAGCATTCGAATACTCAAGTATTCGAAGTTTATTCGTAGCATTCGAATACTCCAATATTCGAAGTTTATTCGTAGCATTCGAATACTCCAATATTCGAAGTTTATTCGTAGCATTCGAATACTCAAATATTCGAAGTTTATTCGTAGCATTCGAATACTCAAATATTCGAAGTTTATTCGTAGCATTCGAATACTCAAATATTCGAAGTTTATTCGTAGCATTCGAATACTCAAATATTCGAAGTTTATTCGTAGCATTCGAATACTCAAATATTCTAAGTTTATTCGTAGCATTCGAATACTCAAGTATTCGAAATTTATTCGTAGCATTCGAATACTTGTAAAATATTCGAATATTAAATTACTCGAATAGTCCCAGCCCTATTCGAAAGAGTGTTGTTTCTTTGACGGAATCCAATCGTTCAATTCCTTTAATTTGCGAGTGAATTATTTTTCAAGGCATACCTTCGGTTTAGGGCGACGAATCGGTTGAATGCATGCCTCCATAAGGCCTGTTGCACTAGCAATTCCCTGCATTGTCTTGTCTAAAGCTATTACCACTGTGCAGTCGCGAATCCTCATCAGCGTAAATAAAGCAGTCGCTGGTCGCCTTGGAGCGTTGCTACGCGCGCTGATGGGTCAATTGATGGAAGCTATCGCGCCATTGCCAAATCGTCCAGCCGTAATAATACGAAGAATGAATAAAGTAAAAAGAATCAACGCGATTAACACGGTAACATACGTTAATCAGCTCGTGCAACGATGAAGGAGCATAGTTGGAATATAATTACACAATGAACTGGTTAGATACAAATACATTTATTCATCTTACACGCGATATAATCAACGTTGATACATTCATTTATTTTCTGTAAGATTTAAATCTTCAGCAATTGCTCCAAGTAAGGATCTACTTGTTGATGTCCAGGATATTTCTTCTTATATTTCAAACCAGTCACCAGAGTGGAGCTCTTTGGGAACGCTGTTTTACCGCCGAACATTGTGTCAGTGTCTGAAATGATACCATTGATAAATACTTATCGCGTCATGGCATACTCGAATTAGTTAATTGTTCCCTGTTCCGTGGTAACAAGAAAATGCACAGCATTTGATAGCAACTTACCAGGATGGAACCGAACAGGGTCGTGATTAATATGCAAGTTCTTCGGCAGTTCCATGTGGCGCATACCTTCCAATGGAGTTTTTGCGTTTATTGGCGTCTGATAGAATTCTTTTAAGTCGCCTGAAACGTGCAAGAAAAAGGATAACCCCTAAGTGGCATTGACGTGTTTTCACGTAAATGTTCTCTGGAAAGGACTGGAAATATTGTCTGAGAGTCACCTAATAATATGCTCTGAAAACACCGCAAACTCAGAAATCGCTTTGTACTTCGCCCTACCAGTAATCGAGCCTACGACGAACCATCTACTAATGAAACTTTTTGTCTGTATATTTCTTATTACACTGCATTCCACTTTAGAGCGTACTCGTTCCGCGCAGGGATATACTGTTGACTGGTAGGAAACCGGCGGGGAAAGTGCCACGGCCAATCGCAAAAGGGCTACGACCAATCGCGTGTGTCAGATCCGTGGGAGCTGCGCAGATCGGTCGTAAATCGGTAGGGGCGTGGGTACGTTCTTAAATGGAATGGAGTGTAGATCTGCACGGGAATATCACTAATAGACCGATGAGATTTTCATGATGAAAATATGCGAAAGCTCGATCTCGCTCGTACTATTTTCAATAATACGTGATATGCAATTGGTCTATAGAACGCAGAAGTGACTTGAATTGCGTATAATTAAAAACATTCCGAATGACGTATTTGTATTCATTATCATCGGGGAAACCTCGCCCAACCATTGGCCAGTGCCTACTCTCGCGAAGGTCTCACGGAAAATACAGAAATTTAAAATTTCATTAATATCTGGTTCAAAGCGCGGTGCAAGCTGGGTAACACTTTCCCGGCAGAAACAATCGCTCGGAAAACCCTTATGCAAATCGAAGTGATAATATACTATAAAATCTTTCAGTGGACAAATTCCAAAGAATGTACGCGTGCGTAAGCAGAATCGAACTGTGCAAATTCGAAAGAGCCAATCGAAATTAGCTCAAATTACCGGAAGCTCTGTGTAAATGCGATCAAATAACCATGCATCGTTTACATGTAGCAGACAGCGGCGACAGTATTTCGTGAGTCGTACAGATTTCGAGTGAAATGATCAACACACTGCCAGGATTTTTTGTATGTCCCCTACCGATCGTTTCGATGGTACACAGTACTGAATTGGGGACGGTATGTTGAAGTTGCCGCTCGCATGCTAAAAAGAGATTGAACCGTTGCAGTGGATCCTCGAGTTTCGTATCGTTGCTTGTCGAAATCGTTTGATCCTCGCAAATCTTGTTTATTCGGCTAGACACATCTTCGGGCGGGTTGTACTCCTGTCGGTATCGTAGAAATCTGGAACCAGAAAAAAATTGTTACAGGCTTACTAAGAAAACGGTGCAACCGTAGCGAAGAAAAAATGGGATATTCCAAGATTATCTTCCTAGTAGACACAACTGTCTCTCTGCTTTGTGTTGCATTTCCAAATAAAAATATCGTTGTAATCGAGAAAACATGAAATGCAACATTTTATTAACATTGAACGATTTAAAGTGTATTAATTCATCGGAGGAAATGACAATATTTATCCTGCCTGAAACTCTGCTTCCATTTTAACACAACTGTACAGAATGTTGGAAATATCGATTTTGCGCTTGGGGTACCTAGCTTTCCTGTTTCGTAAAACGCCTATTATCTTGATTTTGCGTTGGAAACCGATGGCAAATACAACGACGAAGCGATTGAGCCCAAGAAACGTAACATTTCGTGAAATAAAACAATTCTTGACAAGAGTAGTACGTCAAAAAATATTTATGACAGAGTCGATCATGATTTCTCGTTAGAAGTATTTTTAAACGATTTTTTTAACAATTACTAACGAACGTTCCTTAGATATTAATTCCCCAGATTAATTTTCAATAATGTCACCGATCAGCTGTGAACGTTTCCTTCTTTTTTGTAGATAACACATTTTTTAATAATATTCGCTGCAAATAAGTCCCACTATTCGGATAGAATACAAAATTCGAGTGGGTTCCTTCGCTTTGAATGAACGGAGGGAATAAGCCTCGTGGAAACGCGGCTTAAGGGCAAATGTCGCGCGTTCGACGGTTACTCAAATCGCGAATATGCAGTACAAAACTGTGATCTCTTTAAGAATGCAAGCAAATATCGTTGAGGTCGACATATTTTCACACTAAATGCGTACTTTCCCTTGACGTGTTACACTGAAATTACGCATTGGCGACGCAGCCTTTCGAGATGCATTGCACTTATTGTTCCTGTCAACATAATTCATTGTCCACGGACCGCGGATCGATCGCGAGCCACGCGTCAACCGTGCGGTTCGACAAAACGGTACAGAAACAAAACGATTCGTAAAAGCTCGAAACTTCCTTGCCAAGGGGTTCTAAATTCTAAAGCCAGTCATTCAAATATTTTCCATTGTGTCGCTTAAAGCAGACTGTATCATCCGACAGTAAGAGGCATCCAATGCATCTAACAGCTTGGTCCCCTCTTCCTAAAAGACATCGGTTCACATACGCACCGTTTGTGGTACGACTTTTCGAAGGCCTATATTCGCCGATAGCCATTGATTTCGCGCTTCGCAAATCAATATCGCCTCTAGATTATCTCGGCACGATTCGCGTGAAACTTTTCGTACGGTGTAAAAGACTCCAGTCAGCGGGCGAAGCGCGGCAAGGGAGGCTTCCCTTCGTGGAAGGCGGAGGGGGAGGGACAAGATCGATGTCCGACGACCGTACAGTGGTGCCCCCAGTTGTGTTTTCGCAGGATACAGTTATGGCCAATATTGGCCAGGAACGAATCCGAGAACAGAAAAGCCCGGCGACTACCCTCTGTCTGGCATTCTACTCGAAATTCCGCTCGAGGTTGAAATTACTACGGGCATCCGTTCGAATTTAGGAACTCGTCAAGCCTGGTCCCGCGTTCTAAAGAGCTAATGAAATTTATGCACACAAATTTCCGGCATGCCTAGCCTTCGGCGAGCGTTGAAACGCAGCCCGAAGAAATACGCTTGCTGAGGAAAACTGGAGTGCAGTTTCGATTCTTTCGTGCTTAAATCTTGATCTATGCAACGAGAGAACGGCGCTAGTTTGTCAATGTTAATTACAAGGACGTAGAAACTTGGTCTTCGAAACAGGTGTTCTCAATGAAAACTGGCACAACCGGGCAACGACAATGTATCGAGATTAAACTATCTCTCGCGTTTTATATTTTATCGTAAATGCAATTTACCGTACTGTTGTATTTAGATTAATGTACGTATCTGTAAAGCTCGTTATGTTTGTAAAAGATGTGAGGAAAAAGAATTTGATTTTGGTATATTCCGAAAAAATTATTTTCTTTCTTCGACGAAGAGCGTGTGAGAAATTTGTAGACGAAATATTTTCGTCACTGCTGTAGATTCGTTGAATTTTACTCTTCGAAATTTCAACGAATTTCAAAGTTACGTAGCAGACGAGAATTCTCATAGGCAACGGAAAGTCTCGTATAGCGGTACAAAAGGGTATGGCCGGCCGTTATATCAGACGCGAAGGTGGAATCAAATTCCGCATACAGATACTCATGATTCTAAGTCAATTAGATCTCTGAGGACCGTAATATTCAAATTGGGTAGCACTTGGGGAAAAAATTGCTGCTTCGTTTGATGTAGTTGCACGGAAGTTGACATCGACACGGAACGGCTGCACGTCGGACCAGGCAGTATAATAACTTCTGAAAACGATATTTTCACTAGTGATGGGATCAAGTATATTGGAAGTAGGTTCAAATCTGACTGTATAGTTTCGAACAGTTCACGAGTACATCGGAAAAAAAAACACTACTTTCAAGTAGACTCGAACCTTGACGGGAAAGGTTTGAACTCTCTATAAGTACTTTGAGAAACGTCAGCGGTACTTGCAAGTATAATCGAACCCTGATCATTTATAGATTCGGATCCATTATGATTACCTACTTTAACCAGGAGTTTTCTATTCGGTGCGAGTGTGTGATTTGTTTTCAGTGAAAATTACCTATGTACAAGTATTCCACATTACATTTAGTTAATTTTATTATCATTAACAATTAATTTATTTGGCAAATACACAAAATATTCTTAACATTTGTAAGGATTGAGGAATAATATTTGATTGACAATTTATTATAGCTTCAACCTATTTCGTTTTTTACTATAACGACATTTCCTGCCTTCAAAAATATTCTTTCTGATGGGACGGAGATTCCCATGGTCCACAGGTAATCACGAGCTAGTTTCGTTAAAATGAGGTACTGAATACAACTGCAATCGTACCAGAACGATTTGAAAAATTAAGTTATATGTTATATGTACAGGTTATGTACAATTTTTTAACTAAAAACTATTCCTAAAACATCAAGCTTCAATATCCAATATTAATTTGCGTTCAATCTAGTACCAAATACGAAATACAACGAAAAATATCTTAAGTGGTACGATATTGGTAAATCTCAGCTATGTAGATTTTTATCTTTCAGGGTTCAAATACTACTTTTACGAGATTCGATTCTTTCAAACGTCGAAGTACTTAGAAGTACATTCTGAACTCTGCCGCTACTTTTTCTGAGGTTCGAAACCGGCTTCTATAACCCAAGTACTTTGGAAGTATATAGAATGAAACGCCAGCTCTTATGAGTAGTATTCGAATCCCATGAAGTGAAACTTTTGTATTGGAATTGACTCGGATTCATCAGTACATATTGAACTTGATCCCATCCCTAATTTTCACGCGCTATACATACGCAGTGCGTAAATTCTTTACGCCTCATTACTTAGCACTACTTCGACGCAAAAGCACCGCTTCCTTAAAATTTGACTTCTCGCTGAAGTAGCATTAATATCCGTCGGTGTGCCGGTGAAAAATGCTTGGAGAATATCCGTGTAATTTTCAGTCCCATTTGCCAAAGTAATGCATTTTCTCAAGCGCCAGTAAATAATTCGATCGCATCCTACGAGGGATTCGACAGCGCGTTGCGACATTCCCGATCCCATCCGTGGTCACATGCAACTGCCGAGGAGCGAGTTGCACAAGAGCGCGAGCACCGGGGCACCGGGAGCGCCGGGCTCTGCCCTGAGAAGCTGCCAAACTGCGGCGGCCGATTGGCCGGCGCGCGAAAGAGAGGTGGCAAACGGCAATATGGCCACAGTGTGTCCTCTGCCTGTTAGCCAGCGGCGCGACGTAACGCGAATATTTCGCTGGAACTCGGGCGCGAGCTAAGTGAATCGCTTACCCTTTGGTGGCAAGGGACTTGTTGTCATCCGCGAAACGGCGGCCCGGCTTTTTCCCGGTCTTCTTGCTCTTGGACCGTGTTATATCGTAACGCAGGCTTGCCTGCAAAATGACGGTGATCTGGTTAGTGCACGGTGCATACGAATCGAGCACGCTCGCCCCGGTCGGGGTGTGCGGCGCGCCGGTGATGGTGATTGAAAAGTGCACGTGAAGCGCCGACACTGACCGTGCTCACGGCGAGGATAGCGGTTGTACTTTTCAAAGGAATCCCGAGCAAACCATGCCTGATGAGCGCCGCCATCTTCTTCCTCGTCGTCGGAGCGGACTGCGCGAGTGAGCGGTAGGGGTCGCCTCGGGCGGCTGCGCTTGTTGTTTCCCATCGTCCGCCATTTTACGGCCGCCATTGAGAAGTGAAAACCCTCCTAAATGTTCTCGAATAATAGCGGCCTCGCCGTGTGATTTCTCGGGGCCGAGAGAGGCGCGCCGCCGCGAAAAAGTGTTGCTAATGAGTGTACGGCGTACGATGGAGAAGCCATGACGCATCCGTCGCATCAAACGAACGGCGCTAGCCTGGAGGACTGCCACACGAATTTCTTCGCGCTGGTGAGTGATCAGTGAGCCCGCTATGCTGGATAGAGTCCGGGCACCGTCGGCATACTCGTCCCCGTTGCGCCTGGAAGCTCGGGGCGAGCGAGCCCGGTGGCCCGCGCGACCGTTACCAGTCGCCTCGACGTCTGCTTAACGGTACCGCGTTAACGTCGCGGGCGCAAGTCGCCCCGGGTTAACCTATATATCGGGGAATTCCCGTGGGCAGTACTCGATCGTTCCTTGTCGACGTCGGTGTTGTGTATCGCGGCACTCCTCTCCCCTCCCATGAACCCCCCTGCCTCGCCGTGTATATACTCGTTATGTATACATACCACATGCATACGTAAATATATATACATACACACGGACATATGCGTTTACAGTATATATACGTATATATATATATATATATATATATATGTATATATATATATAAGCATATATATATATATATATGTATATATATATATAAGCAGTCGGTGGCGAGCGAGCGAGCGCGCGCGCAACCGTGTGTAGGTGTGTGTGTGTGTGGACGCGCGTCAGTGGAATTTGAAGTTTGTTATGCGATCCAATGTCATGCCTGATTCACGTTGTCGGCCCTGAGTTCTCCGCCGCCGAGAGAGAAAATTAAGGAGTTCGCCGCCGGGGTTGAGAACCGGTGGCTGTGCTGCATCTATCCATCGATCCCAGTGGAATATATCGTTGGATAGAATCAGTGGCTAGTGGTGGTAGGTGTTTTAAAACGTGACGCTCGCGTCTCCACTGGCGGCCAGATAACGAGATCGTCTCTCGTAACATTCCTTTCGCCTTTCAACGCAGCCAGGAAACTGTGTCAGACATTATGCTCGCACCGTTCGAAAGTCCCTCGTCTAGGGACTGTTTCTCGTCGGACCCGACGAACTTATATCGATGTGTATATAGACGAACTCTCCACCGCCACCACCACCCCTCTGCCCCCCTCCGCCCCCTCTGGTGCCTGTGAACGGAATGCTTCGAAAATCCAGAGGTGGCTCTCGGACATCGGGGGGGGGGGGGGGGGGGGGGGCGCGCGCTTCATTGGGACTAACAGTATTTCCGCGGAGATACGCTCGGAAACGGTCTGCTGTCAGATCGTCAAGCCTGACAAGTTCGTGTGCGATCGGAAGTCATTTGCAAATGTAGCTCACGCACGATCGAGCCTCGGTGCATTTAACCTTTTACGGGCGCTAATCGGGATATTCTCTCCTTCGCGCGTCCCACTGCCACCTCCGCTTCGGTGTAACATTATATATTGAAAATTCCACGATCCGCGTAGAAGTGTCTCTCGCGTGAATTGTATATATCGTCTGCGCGTAGCCTAACGTTGTCCTGTCGGTAATGCAGGACAATTGCGCCCGTGCAGAGATGACAGTAACGGTATGGTAAAAATTTGGAGTGGCCTCCGAGCAATCTGCTCCGCCTCACGGGGGAGATGGAATGCGCCCCGCACAGTTTGGCCACCTATTTTGGAAGCAGCCTGTACGCAAGGCCACTGGACTGTCTCTTTCTCGAGCGTGCACTGTGCATACGCACGCTTGCCACGGGCATAACGGCGAGACGGACACATTTTTCTGTTAGAGTCGCGCCGCATTCCCACGGAACGGTCGATCAAAACATTCGTCACGGAATGCGCCCCCGATGCTCCTTTCCGGCACACGACCGTGTCCTTTCGTATTCTCGCGCAATAAAATCGTCTCCCGAGAGGAGTTCCAGTCGAAACGCGTTGCGATCGACTGCTCGTTTAATCACCTTCGTCCATTTATGGGAAACATCGTCGGGGGGGGGGGGGGGTTCATAAATTTCGTAGCAGTTCAGTGATTCGTTGCGTCGTCGGTTCTAATAACGGTTACAAGAAACGCTACGCTTTCATTTTGGTTTCTGCAGCGGCTCTCCCCCGCGACAGTACTCTGCTGTCATCGCCTTCTGCCGGTTCCGCCTGAATTCGATCCAAGAAACGATCTCGAAGTAGTCCTACGTCGTCCGCTCGGTGTAGTCCGATTTCCAGCCGTTCGTATTTCCACCGGTGCAACATTAATACTTGGAGTACCATAATCGCGGCGATACTCGATGTCTAGGTGCTCGGTGTTCTTGTTAAGAAGCTTTTAGGTGCTGGACCTTCAAAATGCACAGTAGTATTTACCGTGTTTACCGCTAGATGGCTAACGATAGCAACCGATTTCTCGCTTTTCAAATAGATGCAATGTTCCTACATATGGGCATAGCTTCCAACATATAATAAGCTTGGAAGGCAGGTTCTGCCAGGCGATATTCCGCGTGGAAAGGGAAACGTCGCCATTGAAATTTAAATATGCACTTTCAAATTGCTTTATTAGTGCCGCGATAACGCGATTATTAAAATGTTCGGGAATATATTGAACACTGCTGAAAACCTCGCGTGGTTGGTGCACGTAGGTAATTTTTTGATTGAAAAAAAAAGTGCTCAGAAATCGATTCGTTTTTTGTCCAGAGCTCTCTTCCGTAGTCATTTTGTATTCACGGTAAAATTCGAGCTGCTACGGTCAGGTAGGAGCAATGCTCGCTGGGGGCAGTGGCTCTCATTACAAACGTAACCAGGGATGCGCTCGTTTATCGATCTGGAAATTAGCGATTATGTGCATAGGCGAGGGTATAGATTTTTCTTGATAAACACGTACATTTGACGATTCCCCAAGATGCTTGCTCTTTAATAATCGCGGATTATAAATAGTTGCCGTTTTTATTGCAGTGAAAACTTAATTGTAGCTCGAAAGCGAAGTATGCGCAATACTTGGAAGAATCAGTGATTGCGAGATTGTAAGAAGAAACTGTGCTAATGCAATATTAAGGGGAGCGGGAACTTCCTTCTTCGTTGACGTCGGAATGACTGAAATGCACGCAGTCAGGTAGCCTTCTAGAATTCGCACGGTATTCCGTACGGTTATTTTCCCGATAAACTGTGGCGCAGCGTGATAAAAGCAAGAGCAAGTTAATGCTTTTGTAAATTATGAAATAAATTTCTCCCACCTGTAAAAGCGTGACTTTTATCGAGCAGAAAAATAAATCACGGTTCCAAATCCGGCCGAATCTCGTAAAAACAGAGTGGTGTGATCTCGAGAAGCGTGATCGCTGTTAATATTTTTAATTGAAATTTGTGACCGTTTCTTTGCGTAAAGCTGCATCGCTCGCATCAAGGAGCGCATATATTTTCCATAAATTAGAATCATCAGGATATTCATTTCTCAAAACGTCCAGATCGATATAGGGTAAAGCAACCAGTAATTGACCGCATACCAGTGAATGACCATTAGGCAAAGAAATGTCAATTATTTTATATGTTTATAAATGGAGTGTAGTTGCACTTTTAATATCCCATTTTTTTAGTTACGCGTATTAAGCAAACATTATAATTATTACATATTATTAATAAGTACAATTCTTATTAAAAGTACTTCAAGAATGTATGAAAATGCGGTCATTTACTGGGCTTCCACACGTTTTGCATTTTATAATTAATTTTTTAAAAATTACGATAAGAATAAGTAATTGTTTTTATAGAAATTTCAAGAAAAATAAATTTAAATGCAATTTCAACAGTTGTTTTGTTGTTATACATAAATATATTCAAGTATTAATCTCGAAGGTCCATAAATTCAACAATTCGGTCATTCACTGGTTGGTTTACCCTATTCGGTTTCTAGACATCTGCTTTGGCTGTAAATTATTTCTTTCATACGTAAGTCAGTCGCGCCGGAGTTTTCTCCAATTTTCATTGGTAGCACAGGCGATTTGCTAATACTTGCTTCGCTCAAATATACTTGCACCGAGCAGTAACGAGGCCTCCAAGTGCGCATGCGCAAACAGAAGAAAGCTCTACAGCGCGATTCTGTGGGAAAAGCCGGTGGCTGGATTCGATATTCGCCGAATGATTTATCTCCTCGAGCAAGTCCCAAACCTGTAATCACACAAACAAACAAGCCTATCGATAGACAAGAATTATTTAAAAATATTCATCACTTAAAACGGAACGCGGGTTCGTTGGTTCCACTTAATTCCCGAGCATTCAAAGTTCCCAAAAAAAAAAAAAACATCGACGGGGTATCGAAAAGTTTCGCCGCGATAATTGCTATTAAATCTCGAAGACGCTCCGACGAGGATCTGCCCGCGAGTCCGGGCTGCACGCGAAGATTCTGTAGGCTTCATGAACGAACGTAAGCGAGGTCAGCGCGAAGCAAAAGTGGCCAGCTAAAATCGAGCGAGCGAGAACGGTGTGTAAACTCTGTTGTAGTTTTAACGCGTCACGTCACGTCCTCGCGGTGCAAGGCTTTCACCTAGGCTGGTCAAGCCCCCTTCGGCCCTCTCCTGTTTCTCTCCGCGGTGCGGAGCACCAGTTCCAACGTAATCTAGCCGAGTGACTTGGTCGGGCGAAGAAGCCTCCGCGTGCCTCGGGTATCTCGCCCAACGAATCGCCAGAAGAAACCGATGTAACCAGAATATGTGGCGCCCCCCCCCCCCCCCCCCCCCTCGCAGCCCCTCGCTTCTGCCCGCTTTATTTCTCTCTTCCGAGCCAATTTCATATATCCAAAAGTGTCTCCTTTATCGGGACGGTCGTTAACCCTCGGCAGATACCGTGGGACATTCTTCGCGCTAGACAAACGTTGCCCTCGTCGATTATTCTCACCTTTAACTTGCACGACAATCATGTAACGAAATTGCTTCGCTAAACTCGTAAAAAATTGGGTTAAGAGATTTCCGCGAATCGCTAATTTCCATCTGTCGATCCAACGAGCATAGTTTGCGAAATTATCGGGAATGATCGGGTCTGAAAGCAGAACCTGATCCGATATATTTTCATCAGTTAGTTAGTTAAACTATTCTACCAATTGAGATTTAATCGGGGCTGTGGTTGGCGGCTTCCTTCTCAAGGATTAATATTCGAGTAGTCAATATTCCTCGAAAGAATTTATCAGATTAGCGTTCCGAAAGTAATCGCCGCTTCACTGGCGTTGCATCAGCCTAATGGAGGGACAGCGACGTCGCCAAGGGAACTTCGAAGGATTCGCAGGGAGCGCGGTTTCGTACACAAAAGAGAGACTCGCCGCGGCAGCGTACTATCCACTTTCGAGTGGCGCGTACGCAAGAGGATTCCGCTTCGGTACGCACGCGAACGTAACGTTCGCGCTGCTTTAACGACGATCGTGTAAGGAGGGCAGTAACAGAAATGGGAACTTACAGCTGGCCGGGTACGTTCTACGCGCGTCGAGACGCACCCGCCGCTACGATGGAACGATTAGGTCGCGCGGTTTCTCTTCTCCGTTGGTTGACGTCACCGCTCGGTAATTGCGCCCTTCCATTTAGCGCCGGATCGATATTTCCGATGTGCAGTTCGATCCTCGGCTTTTCTTCCGCCGGCGCTTTTTTTTAGAAACGAGGAAGTACCGGGAAGTCGAGGAGGATAATTCAAGCGCGGTGCCCGACGGGGCAGAGAAATTGGCGCAGGAAATTTCCTACAATCCGCGCGACGGCACGCGTGGAAAAGAAGTGGTTAAACGGGGAGAAACTGTGGGACGGCGGTTGGAGAGGACACGTGAATATAGGAAGCGAGGAAGAGAGTAGCCGCGAGGCGATACACACACGCGCGCGCGCACCGCCGGAGAAAAGGAATAGGAATAGCGGCGCGTGGACGGGAAAGGATGAAACGAGGGAATGTAGGGGATCCGCGAGTTGAATCCACGCGGGCGGCCTTGCACGTCGCCTTGCTTGTATTGATCAGCAAGCTTGACAGCCCCGTAGCGTTACGATGGGCGCCTTCACTCGCCGATTATTTCGTCGCGCGCGCCACGACGCACCGGCAGCGTTGGGCGCCGTCGTCCCCTCGCTTCCGAGATCGATATTTTTTGCTATCCTCCTTTTTTTCGTTCGCCTCCGAGAACTGCCGCGACTCGTAACAACTGTAAGCGAGTATTATTGGGAGAGAACGATTGCTGTGGACAATTTGGAAAGATTTACTTGGATGTATCAGTGAGGTTTCGCGTAGCAAGGCTGGAACGGACACGTCCAGTAATTTAGTTTAGTAATTCGCCATTGCTTTCCTAAACTACTTGACTAAATTTTAGCGTCCACGCACGGTAAATTACTGAATTACTGAACCAGCCATGTATATGTGACCGTGCGTGTTGTTACAAATGAGAGATCCACTCATGTCAATAGCTACCTAGTGGGAGACGCGATAAAGTCTACTGTTTGTTTTGAAGACGTGCAGTATGAGTTGCCGCGCTCGCCACCAGATGGCCATTGACATTGACAGATTTCTCGCATTTGAAGAAACGCGAGGTTCCTTTATATGCATGGGGAAATGAACTGGCGGTTAACCCTTCGCACTTGAGCGGTGCCTTTCACGGGATAAGAGGCTTCATACAGCTTGAGCAGTGCCCTACAGATGCACATGGTTTTATTATATATGCTATATTGGCCTCTAGAACACAAACGCTCGTCGAGTCGACGACCCTCACAGTTCAATGTCGCGTAGAAATCTAGTGAATGGCCATTAGGTCTCTCTTCATCTGGTCGATATCTTTTTAGTTTTAACTCGCGAATGTTGCGAGACTAGTTTGCAACAGTAGTCTGTTTCGTCCTTATTATTACTTTCACGAATATTTGTAACAGCGTTTAGTTATAATTTAAATAAGATTCGTTTTAATGCATAGGCACGCAATCGCTCACTGTTTCTCGTTCGCACGAGTGCAAACGGATAATTAATTATGAAAGCTGCTGCACTGCTCTGGGTGCTGTTCTCTCTGCCACGTTCAATTTCTGTATTCAAATGTACATTTCCCCCATTTTCGATGCAAATAATAATAATAGTACTTAAGGGATCTGAATGAGTGAGTGTAATGCCCGTGAAGAATTAATTTAATTTTATTGTATTTTGTTCATTCTAATTATTCATTGATATCTAGATATTAATTTACATTACATTAACGGGCGGATTGTACGTTGCAAGCAGAACTTAAACACCAATTCTCGATATGTATTTTTTAAATTTAAATAAGCAAACACAATATCTTCCATTTTTTCTCTCCCTCATTTTAAAAGCTCGCAGTTGCCTGTAGTGCCTATTTCGTAATTTAGCCCATTAACCGGTTAACTGGCACGGCTTTTTTTTTGTACTATTCGCGCCCAAACTGGCAACATCGATAAATTAAGTGAATCACACAAAATTTGGTATACAGGAGTTTTTTGAGTCGCTGAATCGATTCCGGGGTTATTTTTTTCATCTGACACCCCCAACCCCTAAAAAATAGGATTTAGGGATGAGTTTTTTCAATTCTTTACTAAACCTTTTTTTATTTAAAAATTTTTTATTTGTGAAGTTTTCTAGTCTATTATTCGATTGCAGCAGTTACTTTTTTCAATGCCACCCCAACCCCTGAAAAATAAGGGTTTAGGGGGTTAATTTTTAGTTTTTTTATTTTCTACGAAACAGTTTCGAATAATTTTATACCTGAATTCTTCATCCATAAATTCCACCGCAAGAGCTTTTTTTGATCTGCAAGTTTCGGCTTAGTACGAATAATTTATATAAATCCCAACAATTCGCTAGTCATTTTGGTTCGGCCATATTGAGTCTGCCATATTGAAATTTAAAATTCCAATGCCAAATTCAGATTCAGCGACCCCAAAAACCCCTATATACAATTATTCTAAATCCCGATAATATTTTAATATTTGGCAGCCATTTTGGGTCGGCCATTTTGAGTCTGCCATATTAAAGTTTACAATTCCAATGCCAAATTCAGATTCAGCGACCCCAAAAACCATTACATATCAAGTTTCATTCAAATCGTTTGAAAATCAAAAAAGTTATTCTATTTGATCATATATGATACATAAGCAGAATTGGCCAGATTTTTTTTATCATATATGATACATTGCCAGTTAACCGGTTAATAGGGTAACTAATAAATATGTAATTCACAGCTTCGACGTCATATTCCCCTTAGACAACTGAAAAACACGTGTTCTAAGAGGAAAACGTAAGCATAAACCTATATTCGCTGACAATAACATTCATCGCACCCCCCGAAATAATTTCATCGTTCATTATTTTCACTCCGTCATGTTTGTAAGTAACCTCGACTTTTCGAGCATGTTAGCCTTGAATTGCCACGAGCGGAAATGGTTAGTAATATTTGCGGGCGCCCTTGCAAGTTCAAACGTTTCGTTTTCTTGATTTCCGACGAGAACACGGAACAATGCAAAGCTGAGTAAAGTTTCTAGGTTGGCAGATAATAAGAAATATGCTAAGATGCACGCGCAATATAAAACAGTCGGTGTCAAGTGTTCGCGCATACCTATTTGAATTTGTTCCGGTTATATCAGCTGGCGGTGTGACGTAACGGAACGCGCTCGCCCGATTGGCCGAGGCCGCGCGGCCTGCTCGCGACTGCGCGTGCCTGCACCGCTCGGCGTCATCGTGGCGTCACACGGTAGACGGCGTGTATGCACTGGCGCTACAGTTCATAATAATGAGAAAGTGTGCGGCGTTTGCCCAGTCCATTATTACTATTATCATCATCGTCGTCATACCGACCCCCACCCTCGGGATACAATCCTTCGCTACAGACGAACCGCCCAGACATTAGAATAGGTGAACTTGTATCATTTGATTGTCAGACGCTTAAACGCCACGAGGTTTCTTAAATCCACGACGTTTGTAGGGTAATATGGGATACTTGCTTTCGCGCAACTAAGGTATGGTTAATATTAAATGACCCTTGCGTAGCAGGTGTAGGGCCGAACACATAAAGCGAAATATTTTCAAAAATATTTGTAACATAAGGGAATATTATTAGGCAAAGTTAAGGTGTTTTTGGGGACTTACATTTCGGCTTAATTTGCTTTCTTGTACGAGATGTCAAGGATATATAAAATTCATCGATGTTTTTTTAAATTGGTGATGTATTTCAGCTAGTGTGTTTTTATAGTGCACAAAAAGACGAATTTTAACGACATTTTTAATGTGAATTTATTTAACAAAAACTATAATTTTATACCATCTGGCGCTTTGCCCGCGTATTAAGGTAGGTTTGAAGTAACACTCAGAATTTTTTGGATCTAGTTTATTGCACATATACATATAGTCGGTGGCACACACTTCCTCGAAAAAATTCTTTTCCGCCGGGCGTTGTTGTAGGAACTGTTCTAGTCATCCAAAATGGAAAAACTAAGATGTATTTTCTTTATTATGTTTGTCGCTGTGGTTGGAACCACGGACGAGTCTCTACATTGTATGGAATTAATTATTCGGAATGAAGACAGCTAAATTTATCAGCAGAAGTCGAACATTTTTTTCGAACTACTGTCATTCTGCACAATTTTTATTGTTAGGGGCCCTCTGTGGTTCCAACCATACCCGACAAACATAATAAAGAAAATAAACCTTGGTTTTTTCATGTTGGAGCACTAGAAGAGTTCCCACACCAACGCCCGTCGGGAAAGAATTTTTTTGAAGAAGCTTGCGCCATAAATAAGACCAAAAAAATTCTGAGTGTTACTTCAAACATACCTTAATATGCAGACAAAACGCCAGATAGTATAAACCTTACAGTTTTTATTAAATAAATTCTCAAAGATGGCGTTGAAAAACGGGCAGTTACACTAGAGTAGGGGAGACCGGGGCTAGTTGACTAATTTTTTACATTTCTAATTTTTATAAATAGACCATTAGTATTTTGTTGACTTACTGCATACCAAAAGTTTCCAAATTTCATTAGGTATACAGGCATAATTTTGAAAATCGTTTTAATTGAGTCTAGGTTGTAGTTTTTATTGTATTTAGAGTAGTGAGACGAATAAGTCAACAGACCCCGGCTACGGGGTTAGTTGACAAATATGATGGGGTCAGTTGACTTGACATTTACTTTTCAGTTTTAACCCTTTGCATGCGAAAGGTGTATATAAACACTGTCACAGTACATCAATATAATGTGAAAAACGTATATATACGCGGCCAATTCCATCAATATAGTATACGAAACGCGTACATACATATGTATACTACGACCAATAAATTTTTTATTTTTTTTCACTCCTCCACAGTGTTATTTTTTTTTTATTAATTATCATGGTCTAAGATACTGTAATTATTTTGTACTGGTTTGTTATGGTCTATTTGGAAGGCCTGAGAGTTTGGAGGGAGGATAGGGTGTAAAACTGGTAGGGGTGAGTTTGGAAGGATTTGTGGTGGGGGAAGTGGACTTGAGCAGCTAAACTCTTTGCCTCGACTGCATCTTGAGGATAAAAAATGCAATTATTAGTAGTATTCCTATGCTTAGTCAAGTAACCCCGTCCGACATTGTTAACATGTTAAGGGTCGTACGTACAAAACCTCCACGCACCGGATAAAATAAAATACCTTAAATTATAGTCAAGGTATCACGTTTCCACAAAATATTCATGAAATAACATCAAGCAGTACTTAGTGGACAAAAATTCATAAATAGTCGAAACGAAAATATTTACTTCCAGCCGACCTTTTTAGATTTTTCATTCTCACTGACAGAACACGCAAGGTTTTTGTCACGGCGACACATTAAGGGGACCTTCCGGTCTGAAAGTCGATTTTTTTTTATTTCATTTTTCGAATGTTCAACCTTTTAGGAATACGTGTTTAAAAGGATTTGTTGAAATTCGTAAAATTCCAGAAGTTATAGGCATTTGAGTAGCGGCAAATGCATGGGCAACAACCGGCCACTCGGCGCTCACGTAAACCTTTAAACGCGTTTTTCTCGAAACAGTGTTCTCAAAACGGTGGGACCTGTATCTCCAAAAGTTATTATCCGATTCGACTGAACCTTTTTTTATTTTGAAGAATATACTTCTGGCTAGGGGGGGGGGGGGCTAGAAAAATTAAAAAAAATTGAAAATTTATAATTTTCAAAGGCGTTGAAAGACGAAAAGTACAGGGAAAAGTGATTTCAAACTTCAAGTGTCGTTATTTTCTAAAAAAAAATGTCATTTTTTTAATTTTTTCTAGTTCCCCCCCTAGCCAGAAGTATAATCATCAAAATAAAATAAGTTTCAGTCGAATCGGATAATAACTTTTGGAGATACAGGTCCCACCGATTTGGACCAATTTTTTGACGCCTTGACTTTAACGACTCCCCAGGGCCGTCTGCAATAATTAATTATAAAACAAAAAATATATTTCTATAACTTAAGACATCCTTAATACAATGCAAAAAGTCCCATTAAATTATATATAGTAGTTTTCCCTTAATTAATTCCTAAAAATCACCTATTTTTTTGGGCTCTAGACCGGAAGGTCCCCTTAAGTGGCAAGCTGGTCATTCATATGCTCCAATATTGCGAATCGCAGCATAATTTATTCCATAATACAAGAATTAAAGGGAATTAGTCAACTAACCTCGTTAGTCAACTAGCCCCGGTCTCCCCTACCGAAAAGAGGCGAATGTTTGTGAACTTTTTTGGAAAAACGGAAGCATGTATTTTTACCGAACTTTTTGCGTTTAAAAGAGTAACATTTAAAGAAGATTTGGTAATTTTTTCGTAAAAAATATTTACGCTTATAATAAAATTACAACCGATATCCAAGAAGCGTTAAAAATCGTGTGGTTCCATTTGAAAGCCCATGAATGACCTCGACATAATCCTCGACACCTTCCTATATAGGGAAAAGGAAATTAATAGTACTCAAATACGTCAGAAGCAGGCCAATTGTCGTCACGTTAGCATGACAAATTTTTTTTTCGGACCTTTTATAAACTCTAGGGGTCGTTTTCGCTTGAAAATCGTACTTTTCGCGCGAAACATCGTTTCTACGCATGCGCCGGTCGCAGCAGCGCGTTTCGAGGGATGCGCGGAGCAGTGTCGCGATCGGTCATCAGGCGCGCATTGATAGCGAGCGAGAAACACCGACTAATAGTGCGAGAGCGAGAAAAGGTGTAGGAACGGAGTGCGATAAAGATATCGAATTAGGGTGAACGGACTCTCATCAACCGAGATAAGACGTTTCCCGTGGACGCTGACCTTGGTACATAACTGGATCGCGACAGAAGTGTCTGTTGTGCTTTTTCATCACACTTTTTTTTACGCTTTATCGCTGACAAGTTCATCGACGTTTCTACGGTGGATGCAATAGAAATGTTTTTGAAATTCGCTGGTGGCGTAACGGTGAGTCGGACGATAGCGTCTGATTAACTTGAAATTGTAGATATCACTTTACTTCCTTCGTCGCTTTCACTTTCAGTCTATTTCTCGTCGCTCGCTGTTTGTCAGTTGTCACTGTTGTTCATAAATATCAGGACACCTGCTCTGTATGGAATAATTGTGAAAATCCTTGCAAATTTATCAAAAGCACCTAATTAATTTTATTTTATTTAAAAAGTAAAAGCAGTGGAAAGCATTCAATATGAAGTATCCAAATATCACTTTTTTCCGCAAATACAGCAGGTGTCCTATTACATATGAACGGCAATGTACAGAAACCGACACAGAGCTTTCATTCGTGAGAATAATCTTTTAACGATGATATTTTCATCGTTGTAATTTGTTTCTTAATGGGATTTAATTTCGGGACACTGTTGACGACATTTTTGTTAATATTTTGTTAAATACACTGATCTTTGGATTTACGCGGCAGTGTTTGTAAAGTCGGGAAATATATTTTTCAATGGGAACCCTCGATGTCGCAGTGGCCTCCGCAATGTTGAAAAATAAATCGTCCAAAAAGAGACACGATGATAATGAAACTGAAGTAGAATTGACAAGTACTTCTATTGATAAGGATAGTAACTTCGAGTCGACTAAAAAGAAAAGGTGCTTCGGATTACAGTACTGACATACATATATTTGTTTCTCTGAACTTCCATTATTATTGTTCTCGTGCAAATATGTGAAATGAACATTTTTACGTATTTCTTATATGCTTAAAAAATAAAACACGTGGAGCGAATATTCCGCGCAAATCGAGCTTCTATTATCTTGCACGGTTGTTTCATCTATCGTACCTATGTCACAGCAGAATTTTAATGCTCGCGGTTAAATCGGCGATTTGTTAGGTTGCGTGACAAATGGAAATAGAATGCGGCGAAAGTTCAAGGACCGACCTTTCTCAACGGTCAACGAATGTTAGACGCATACCTACCCTTGTAGTTGCCAACCTGTCTCCGCTAATTCGGGCGGTTCACCCGAATGTTATAAATTAATTGCTGACATTGATGATTATTTTAATAACTGCCAGTGTGACAGGAACAATTTCAAATAATAATCCGTCAAGCAAATACGCCTGGCTCAGGCATTAGAAGGAATGAGCCACAGTGGACTTTTAACATTTTATTTGAAAAGTCGTTTACATTTAACAGAAGTGTTAGAACGCTAGGAATGAAAATGGTCAGAATTCAAATTTTAATTGTAAAAGGGGACCGATATGCAAATCCTTACAAGGCGCGTTAATATAAAAAAAATTAAAACCGACTTCAAAAAAATACAATTGCACTAAAAAGTAAAAAATAATTTTTTCCCTTATTTAATCTACGACTCTCATATTTTTTAAGCCGGCGCCAGATTTACACAGTGCAAATGATGAGGCACCGACTTGAAAAATACGAGAGTCGTAGATTAAATAAGGGAAAAAATTATTTTTTACTTTTTAGTGCAATTTTATTTTTTTGAAGTCGGTTTTAATTTTTTTAAAATTTTTTATTTTTAACTTTTTAGTTTTATATATATATTGACACAACATGCTGAGGAGATATGCGCGTACGTACATAAAATAATAATAATTAGGTGACAATAGTCTTTATTATTAACCATAACTGGCAAAATATTGGGCCAATATTGATGCAGTGTAGGGTGGGCCCCCTTTCGAATAAAAAAAAGATCATCAAAATCGGTCCATGTGCTGAGGTGTTATGAGGGAACAAACATTTAAAAAAAGAAAAAAACATGGTTCGAATCTATAACCTCCTGCTTTTCGAAGTCGGTTAAAAAACCGCCTTCCACTAACGACGTTAACGCGTACGAGCCAGAATTCCCGATGGATCCATCACTAAAAAGTCAAGCACGTCGGTCCACGCTCAGCGCTAAGATGGGTGACCGCGTAAATTTTCCCAGTATGCTATTATATTATAGCAATGCCGGTGTTTTTTCCGCATTCCACCTGAAACCGTAGATTCCCCTGTTAATGACCAGTGAAATTAACCCTGAAAAACAACAAATAAAAAAAACAAAACTGTAACCTACCTATTAGCACTTTGAGTGGCGGCAATGTTTAGAGAAATAGTTCGAAGAAGTTTTCCTCCTGCTCTAATGAAAATTTGAATTTCCCGATGAAAATCAGTCTAAATACATTATTCGCACTATATTTGCAACAATTGCACACAGACAATTGTATAATTGAAAAATAGTTTAGACTATTAGTAGCATTCCCGAGGATCTACTAAAAACTATAGAAATTAAAGTTGTGTCGTTAGTAGGTGCCGTATCGGTAGCTCGACTTCCGGGCGAACCGCAAAAAGGGGAACTCGGAGCTCGGTCCGTTTCCAAAGCGGGAACGTCAGCCCTGAACCCCGGGAATCCCCTGGCGTGAAAACACGCGGACGCCACTCACAGTGTTAGTTCCCGGTCTCTCTGAAAAGAGATGCTCGCGACAGAAGGAGAATTGTAATGTAGCCTTGATCTAACGTTAACGTTGTGCATCGTTGGTTTAATTGGCAGACGGACCTCTGCGGCATCAAATGGAGGAAGCTCGTGTGGGGCGAAGTGGCCGGCGGTTTCGGGGGCACCCCCCTCGAGGACCCGGTGCTCTCGAGCTTCTCGCGGTGCCTCGCGGGCGACATTCTGTGCGTGTGGCGGCGCGTCGCCGCCACGCCGTCCGCCTCCGGCCCGGCGGCCGCCTCGGCGGCCGGGGCCGCGGGCATCTTCGACCTGGGCATCGCGCCTTCGCCCGCGCCGCCACCTCTCTCCCTCACCGCCGCCAAGGAACTCTGGATCTTCTGGTATGGCGAGGAACCTGATCTCTCCGGTCTCGTGTCTCCGGAACTCATTGCGTGCGGTGAGTAATCCAGTCCCCGAGGAACTGGAACATGATCCCCGGTATATCTCCCCTCAGACGCCCAGCAGCGCCGCTCTTTACAAATGCTCTAACGACAAGTCGACGGGGATGCCCATAGTGGAAATATAGAGGTAGTATCGGGAGGTCACGGAGTCCGTGCGCGGAATTGGTACCAGTGCGCTTATCGCTGACCTTGGGAGTGGCGCGACGAACGCAGGGGTTGCAGAGCTTTAGGGGTTAATGGAGCGCGTGGGAAGAAGCAAGAGGCCTGCCCAATGCACACGCGTGGAAATCAGTTGTTTCCCGTGCGCTTTTGTCTGGAAGAAGCAAAGGTGCACGAGGCGAACGGAGCGGTAACGTTGCACCCGAGACCGTGTTTCTCTCCGCCGCGGGGTCGCTGAACCGTGTGCTTGTCCGCAACTCGGTGCAACGCAACGCGGGGATCCATTACCGTGCATCGCGAGATGTACACCGACTGGCGAACCGTTAGCCCTAGACGAGCCGACACTTTGAACATTGTAGACCAGGAAAGAGTTCCTTAAAAAAAAAAAAAAGCACGCGACATCGTTGACCTCCGGGTGTGTCTCTTCGTACTTGAAAAGAAAGGAGAACGCTGCGTTCGACGACCTCTAATACGCAACGTAAATGACAATAATTGGGATTAAATGGGTGATTAAATTAGCTGGAAGATTTTTGTAATGACAATTTGTCGGTGTTATTTAATGCAAAGGCGCGTTGTAACGGGGCTGGTTAAACGTCTTCAGCGTTGCTTTTGCTCCCCGGGCGAAGGCTGCTACCGTGGATGTGTCTCGCTGTAAATTTATATACACGAACTAGATTACTTTCACGATGGAATCGACCGCTGCTTTTGACCGGCGGTAGCAGCGGGCATTTCCTCGGCGAAGAAAGTAGATCGCGGCGAAAGAGCGAAGGATCTGCATGTGCTGCTGAACTAGAAAGGACACGATGGACGTATAAGTTGCGCATCACTTTGCGTATAAAATTAATTTACCACTCTGGGCGATCTTTCGATTCGTTTACGGTTACACGCAGCGTTCGAGCGTTAATGCGGCTGAATGATTCATAACACAGATATTTATCCGTAATTACAGAAAGTGAACAGGGTTCTTGGGAAAGCGGATTATCGTACGAGTGCCGGTCACTTCTTTTCAAGGCTCTGCATAACTTGATCGAGCGGTGCTTACTGTCTCGCGATTTTGTCCGCCTAGGAAAGTGGTTCGTGCAACCCTATGATGGATTCGAGAAACACCGTTGCAGTAGGTACGTCCTCCCATCATTTCCCACTCACGTCTCATTTGCTAAAGTTACCCCCGCGAGCCTTGTCGCCGATGTTTTAACAGAAACGACTCGCTTGGAATTTGCAGCAGCCACTTGTCGTTCTCGTTTGCATTCTTTGTTCACGGGGAGAGCACTGTGTGCGCAAGTGTGGACGTCCGGCAGCACCCGGCTGTGCGGCATCTTACAAGGGCTTGTTTACAGCGCACCCAAACTTCCCAATCCGGCGTTAAAGGTATGCGCGCGGAGACTTAACCCTTTCGGCACCAGCGCCGGATATATCCGGCATCCATCTGATGACCTGTGCGTACCAGTGCCGGATATATCCGGCGTCACGGAACGAGCCGTCGTTCCTAGCGCCGACTTTAGTCGGCATCTCCGATAGTTTAAAAAAAAAAAAAAAAAAAAAAAAAAAAAAATTTGTCAAAAGCACTTTCGCGGAAATGTACGCCGTACTGAAAGGGTTAAAGATGATGGTTATGCAAACAGTTTCTAAAGAATCTCACGATCACCTGTTCTCGTTCCAGTGATCCTAGCCCCTTACGGGCTGGCGGGCACTTTAACTGGCCCGGTGGGACGTACGGACTGTCAGCTTCTCGAAGAATGGAAGCACTTCTATCCGATCAACGGCAGCAACGTCGAGGCAGGCCTGCCGCCTCTGGTGGAAGTGCTGGTCGGCGGTGTTCGCATGCGTTATCCTTCTTGCTACGTCCTCGTCACAGACATGGACGACACTCCACCGGACACCCCTCTCTCACCGCCCAGCAGTCCCGCCAGTTGCGAACACCCGCTGCTAGACCAGCAGGAGCTGCGAGCGGCCACGGAATTACCGGAACGTGTATGGGCAGAATGTACTTTGGGCTCGCCGATCTCTGCTTCCAAGACAGAATCTTCCGC
Source organism: Andrena fulva (assembly GCA_946251845.1). Lineage (NCBI taxonomy): Eukaryota > Metazoa > Arthropoda > Insecta > Hymenoptera > Andrenidae > Andrena > Andrena fulva. Next base: position 34,989,130 of record OX276329.1, read on the forward strand.
GGAACCTGCAGCCTGGACCTTCACAGACCCGACGCAAAAGTCTTCCTGTACCTGTTCAAAGTAAGCGACAGCCCCGAAGCGATTCGTATCCGCGAACGCGACGCTTTTACTGCATTGCACGTGGGTAAGATGGATTTTGTACGATTCAAATTATTGTAGATTCTGTCTGAACATAATTTCGAACATTACTTTCTGCTCGTACGTTGAAAAGCAATGCAGTAATAGTAATAATTACAAGAATAGTACTGTTAAGCAGGGACTTAATACCGGTATAATGCTCATACCGGTATTTCGCCAATACAGACTGCGTTCCACATTAGAGCATACTGGTTTCGCGCAGGGGTACACTGCCGATTGGTAGTAAACCGGCAGCGAAAATGCTACGACCAATCGCATGCGTCAGATTCGTGGGAGCTGCGCAGATCGGTCGCAAATCGGTAGGGGCGTCGGTATGCTCTAATATGGAATGCAGTGTATACCGAAACCGATATCATACCGAAAAAGATAAATACCGAAAACAATCGGTTTTCGGAATGACCGGTAACCGAAATAAATACCGGTATTTTTTCGGTATTCTTCTCGGTGAACACCGAAACCTACCATGTTACTGAAAAGAATACCGAAAAAATACCGGTATTTATTTCGGTTACCGGTAACCTTTTGTTTTCGGTATTTATCTATTTCGGTATGATATCGGTTTCGGTATAGCTGTATTGGCGAAATACCGGTATGAGCGTTATACCGGTATTAAGTCTTAGACGAAGATACAACCGAAAAATACCGGTATAATACCGGTATTTTACGTACCGGTAGGAGTCCCTGCTGTTAAGTATATATATATATATATATATATCTCTCTCTCCGACGTTGTAATAATATTATGCAGAGAAAGCATTTCAAGTATTACTTCCTTTGCATACTTATCGAACGTAGCAGTATACATATATTTCTTTTGACTGTGTTCTATGTTTATCCGATAACGTTCGAAGTAATGATATTTACAATTATTATCGATGACTGTCTGCATGTTATAGCACAATTTACAAAGTGTAGTTTCGAATTGTTGCAGTACGTTGGTAGTAAATTTGTTTTTAATGGCTGCTGCGATATCTGCATGTCAATTTTAGTTGTCGAGAATGGTTCCAGTGCGACTGTTTCCTTGAAATTAGTTCTTTGATTTACACGCAATGGAGCGTTCCTGTATCGAGAGACTTCCGTCGGGGACAGTGGTGAATCTCACGTTTTATCGAAGCGACATAGTTCGCTGAATATTCATGCTGCGACAGTTGGATGGAATATTAACACAGAGAAAAAGTATAACAATTATATCGGAGCCGCGAGTTCTATTGAAATTGATAAATTTGGGCCGATTTCGGACCAACTGAAATTGAAAACGTTCTCCGGGGTGAGAAATACGTATGCTTTGGAATAATTTCGGTCGCCGCAACGCTGTGCGCCTTGTCGCGAGCGGGTTGGCTGCGCTGCAAGGCGCAGATGCGTCGGGGCTAGGGATTGCAAATTTACCGACATTTTCAATTACCGGTAATTCGGTAAAATTTTCAATCAAAACCGGTTTACCGATAATTTACCGGTATTTTTTAAGGTATTGAAGATATAAGAGTAAACATTACAAAAAAAAACTTTTTTTGAACTCTAATCTAGCATTATAATAAATATATACAAATAAAACTATTCTGAATATAAAATATGAAATAAGATAACACAAAATAGATATATTTGTGTAACTATTGACAATACTTATTAATATGGATCTTCAGCACGAAAACAATGAAAATAATCTTATCCTACATACATAATTAAATATTTTTTATTCAACAATTTTTTTTTAACAAATAAGCACGCAAAAAACATAATTTGTCTAAACTTTGGTCTCCTGATCGCGATCTAATTTTTGTACAAAATAATCCAGCCACGGATAAAGCACTCTCAGATTCTACACTTGTTCGTCGGATAGTCATTAAGAAATCATATGCCATTTGTACCTATATATTTTCTCCTTACTTTTTCTACTTGAAAATAAGTCCATTTTTTTTGATGACTTGATTTAGATTTTTAGTTCCCTTTTGGCTTAGAGTTGATTCTTCATGAGATACTTCGGTTTTCGTCTTTATTAGTAATTGAAGTTTTTTTCACTGATAACGATGCAGACCGAAATAACGAACGCATATATGCGCTATATTGATATACGTAATTTATCGAATTACCGGTAAAAATTCGAGGGTATTTCTCGCGATTTACCGGGTTACCGGTATTGCAATCCCTAGTCGGGGCCAATGAACGTAAACATTTATACATACATCCGTTAGTAATAATATTTTACGCAGGCTTCAGTAAGTCAGAGTAGTTGAAATAATTAGACGCAGGAGAAAAACGAGATGTTAAATACATCGGTTGCAGGTATGCGACCCCCGGGGGTTGGAAGAGCCTGGCCTCCTCTCAGGTTCAGAGGGAGAGAGTAGATAAAGGTGGCCGGAGGGTCGTACCGTTTCATCGGCGCTCTACCACCCAGTGGGATGCTTGTCCCTCTGTCCCTGCTAATGCCCCCAGGTGGGTAATTTCTGCCCCGATATCAATAAGAGAATCATATATATTTTTTTTTTTCTCTCACCTCTTAATCAATCACCGCAATAATGCAAATCTCATGCGATCGTTATGACGCCGTAACATCATCTTTTAATTCACATCGCTTCACAAAAGCTCTCCGCTCTATTTTATTCAGCCACACGAGTAACTAAATCCGATGCACGAATAACGCATTAATCAAACATCATTGTGCAATTATTTCTCTTCCTCTCTTGGGCGGGGGCGGGAGGGTGGCGCACTTTTTTCTTGGGAAGAGGTGCGGATATTAACATTTAATGAATCACGCGCGACGAGAGAACGCCGAATGAGCAAGAATATGGTTTAATCGCGGTGCGAACAAGCGGCCGAGGCAAATATTTTGTACATACTTCTATGAGCGGGATCCGTTGCGTATGCGTGCTTACTAATTACACATCGTAGTGAGTATGTTCGTGTGTAATTCGTAAATTAGTACAGATAAGATTCCATACTTAAAGTATCGCAAAAGTGACAAATGTCGAACTAATTTCGAATAAAATTACGTAGCTTCGTTCATCCTTTTTTTTTTCCCGATGGAATTATAATCGCTTTTGGTGCAGTTCTATGGTGTTGGTAGACAGATTCTCGTCCCAGCTCCCCAATGTCTTAATTCTCCCAAGAGAATGCTTTGCATGCTTCGCCAAACAGAATTGTCCGTAATCTCAGCATGTCCTTTCGTAGCTTTATTCCCCCCCGTTTAGTCGATGTAGATATACTATTTCATGCGGTATCCTCAGTTTTCTGAAAGAACAGTCATTCTTACGCGCAAACGTATGTGCGCTGATACTTAACAGCATACGAGCAAGTATTTTTAACGCGATGGTGTGTGTGTGTGTAATGGTTCTGCGGAGTAGTGCAACGATTGTAAATAATTGTATCGCAAGGCGTTGTTTGTCAAACATTCACGGTGGGTGGCCATACTCTTCATCGTTCCCTATCCAGCATGGATCAGCTTATCGACATCAGTTCTGCTCATCAAGTTCAAAGCGTTAGAAATAATCCCAGCATTTGAATCGCAGAGCGGTCGCAATAACTGTGTCCTTTAATTCGAACAGGTCTGTGCTGAATAGAACAGAGGCGCCGAGCACACCGCCGGGCGGACCTCCGTCTTATTCGAGGGGACCACCAACGGGAGGAGATTGTCTACCAGTTCCGTCTGTCGGCTCGCCAGGTTCCCCAGCACCTTCACCTCTTCCAACTCCACATTCCGAGCCAGCGTCTGTCCCGCCAGCAGAGCCCACGATGCCTACTCTCAGTCCTCAACCGCCACCCAGTCACACGAACACTGCCCCACCGTTAACCCCTTCTCAAGGCCCGAAGTCGACCTCCTCTGCGTGTAATAATCAAGTACATAGTCCAGCTCCTGGACCAACTCTGAAACGACCGGTCTTAGTCTCCAGAGAATGTGAGGATATATATTTAGAGAACGAACAGTCATTACCTTGGCTCTACGATTACTCGACGCAAGAAGCATGGCTCAATCATCCTGTGAAACGTTTTAAGGAATCTAATAGCAGCCCAGTCACTGTACGGAGCAGCAATACATTATATCCACCAATGAATTCTCAGGTTCCTCAGTCCCAGACTCCAAAATTAGAAATTAAGCAGGAACCAAATGCCGCCGTTGTAAGTGGTATTTTCTTACTCCGACGAGACGCTTCCCCCGTCGCGTTCCTATGTGTATGTATATATGATTTTTATCGATACTCGACAGGGAGATTGCATCGGAAGAAGAACAGACCCCTACGAGTTCGACGCAACAGGTGAGGAAAACGGCACGGGTGTCGACGGGCTCAGACGGCAAAGGGACGATCCCACCAAGCCAGGATCTTTATTTACCAGCGAAGGTCTTCAAGCGTCCTACAAAGATTTAGATCAAATCTTCGACAATTCCGATCCCGACACATCTAGCGACGAAACGGTACGTATTCTTTTTCATAGGCTCTCGGGCATCCGCAGTGGCACATGAAAACACGGGGAAACTTTGTTGCAGAATTTGAACCAACTTCAAGTACAAACACCGCCGGAATCGAACAGATCCAGCGGGCTACACGAAGAGACCAGAGTAGACGCCAACAACAGACATAATAACCGAGGTGTGGGCGTGCTACGACCAGAGGAGCTTTCCAAAATGTTCCCCACACCGCCATCCCTAGAGCATAATCCGGTCGCCTCGCCTTGCCAGTTGAACGACCCATTGATGGACCAGACGGAGCTTTCTGTACCTCAACGACCACTCAGGCACCTCCCCGACATCTATCCGAACATGGGGTCCCCTCAAGAGGAGCCAATCGACGATTGGTCTTACGTGTTCAAGCCCGCGCCCATCTGCAAGATGGTCGGCTCTTCCAAGTACGCCCCCCTCACGAATCTGCCCAGCCAGTCTCTACCGCCCGTCACACTGCCGTCGCACTGCGTGTACAGACCTTCCTGGCAGTGCAATCCCGCGTCCAGCAACACGGACAAGCCGCTTCCGCCGACCAGACCGGGCTCGGTTCAACAGCAACCGTGCCCGCCGAGCCCGGCGCCGCTGGGCGCGCCGTATCGTTCGGCAACCATTTCCGGGAGGCCGCCGCCGCCGCCCTACGACCAGCCGAGCCCGGCCACGTCCACCACCTCCTCGTATTTGAACAAGAACCTGAACAGCATCGAGGCGGACACGCCGGGACCTGCGCGAGCGCCGGAGTCGAATTCCCTCGTGGTGAACATCCTCTTGGCGGACACGGCGCTCAACATCTTTCGCGATCATAACTTCGACAGCTGCAGCCTGTGCGTCTGCAACGCCGGGCCCAAGGTGGTGGGCAATATCAAGGGCGCGGACGCGGGCGTCTACCTGACGCACTCGTGGTCCGGCGGCGCTCTGTACCAGGACGACGATCAGATCAGGTGCAGCTGCGGCTTCAGCGCGGTGGTGAACCGACGGCTGGCCCACAGGGCGGGCCTGTTCTACGAGGACGAGATGGAGATCACGGGGATCGCGGAGGATCCGGCGGAGAAGAAGAAAACGTCCCTGGTTGCTTTGGCGTGCGGGGCCGGCAAACCGTCGGAGGGTTTGGACGCGATACCGCCCGGCGTGCTGGAGCTGCTTAGGGAGCAGTGCCTGATAGTGCAGAGCTCCGCGAGCAGCCTGTACAGGGCGTCCAGGATCTACGCGGCGATGAAGGGCTACCCGATGCTTGCCCCCACTGTGAACATGCTGGAGTTCAACGACGGGAACGAGGTGTCGCTGGCGGCTCTCGATCAGGGTAAACTCGACGGCGCGCATAACGAAAGAACTAACCGCGTGAACGGTGTGCATCGATGGGTGTTCCTTAGAGCGAAGGGTCCTCAGTGTAGCGGCGACATTGTACGGATGATGCGGGGCCTGCAGCCACTGCTGCAGGACGCCGTGCAGAAGAAGTGCACCACCAGGATGTGGGAGGCGCCGTACACGGTTGCCGGCCCTCTCACTTGGAGGCAGTATCATCGGTTAGCGGGCCGCGGCACCGACGACCGTTGCGAGCCGCAGCCGATACCCGCATTGGTCGTTGGTTATGATCGGGACTGGCTGTCTTTGTCACCTTACGCTCTCAGTTACTGGGAGAAGCTGCTCTTGGAACCGTACGCCGGGCCCAGGGACGTTGCCTACGTGGTGGTGGCGCCCGACAGCGATTGCGTTATCAACAAAGTGAAATCGTTCTTCCGGGAACTGTCCACCACGTATGAAGTAAGTAACCGGTATTCCCGTAACGTGCGTGTTCCATTTTTCCCCCTCGCTGCTGGATCCAAGCATTCTGGCTTCTGTGTTCAGATCTGTCGGCTGGGAAGGCACACGGCTATCTCGAAGGCGCTGCGCGATGGCATTCTTCGGGTTGGGAAAGCGTCCGTGCAGAAGCAAGCCAAACAACCGATAGACGACTGGTTTAAACTGTTAGGAGAGAACCAATTGGGGGAGCTATTGCGGCTATACGCTCAAGTGTGTAATCATCGATTAGCCCCGTATTTGACGCAAGTTATACAGGACCGAAGTCTGCTAGATCCTGGTGACTCGCAACAAGCGAATAGGCAACAGCAGCAGCAAACGACTATCCCTGTCACCGACACGATGCCAGCCACGCCCGACGTGATGACCAGCAAACCTGAGTCTGTTGGTACGTTTCGATACTCGCTCTAGCTGTCTAAAAGGCAAATGTTTCCAACCGCAAAATTCTGATTTTAAATAAACCTCGCGTGAAGGGGCAATTTTTTTCTGCGGCAATTCACTCCGAAGGGGTGAAATCAGCTCTTAAAGTTATCGTGTTATTTTTTTGATTTCAAGTTTCATTGAAATCAGAATCTTCGGCTTGGGAACTTTCCCTTGTAATTTTTTACCTTCGAGAGTGTGTTTTGTAGATAATACGGAAATTCTTAATATAGCCCAATGTGGTCGTATTTATTGTTATACTGATCACCGCTGAAGTCTATAAATAGCATATTTTTAGCAAAGTGTGAAAAATCATAAGAAACTGTTGAGAGAAAAAAAGGTGATGTAGTTGCATATGAAGTTCGCACGCTTTCAGAGGGAGAAAATCCGAGAAGCGAAACTCCATCGTCGGGTACAGCGACGAATTCCAATTCTAATGCTGGCAATACGACACCGACTTCTCAAACTGCCGCGATACCCACTAACACCACCGCGGGTCCGGACGAAGAGGAGGTCGAGCCACCGGCTGTTGTTGTTTACTTGGTAGAACCATTCTCGCTGGGAGGGCCCGAGGATTCCGATCGCCGGAGACTCGCGATTTTAGCTTTGTTGCGCGCCTACTCGGCGGCAGTTAATAGTATGCCTGAGAACATCAGATCCAACATCAACGTCCAGGTGAGGTTTCGTCATTTGCATCCTCGATTCGAAATATTAATCCTTTGTTTCCCTTCGTAGAATTCCTTATTTCTAACTAACTTGCACATTGACAGCGGAGAATTTTTACTCCCACAGAACTGGAAATATGTCCCATTAGATTCTCGATGCTTAAACCCCATCACTGTCTACCACCATTCGCGCAAAGGATTAATATTTTCTGTGTGCTAAAACAGTCGAAGGATTGTCGCGATAGCGAAGGAAATTTCTAACGACGCGTCTTTTTTCCCAGCTAATATCCTTGGAAAGCATAATGGAGTTAAGTCGGGCTAGGGAAAGGCGAAAGATTCAGGACGAGATGAGAGCCTTAGCGTTAAACGTGTTCCTACAGGGCCGGCGATTGTTAAATCACAACTCCACGGTAAAAAGTCTCACCGGCTTTGGTACCGCTGCCGCTGCAGATCTTTTCCTTAAGAGTAAAGATGTAAGAGACACTCTATTCCCGCCTTCTCGTGCTCGATCGGTTCATTCTGACGATAACTCGATCGGCCGTAGCTTGCGTGTTGCTTGCGTCGATTGATACCGGTTCGCGGAAAGATTAGCAAGAAAAGAAACAGACCCGCGGATCGATCTATTTCAGTCTTACAGTAATGTATTCTTGCAACTCTGCATCAGGAACGGAACCGATCCCCGTACCGGTTGTACGCACCGGCCTACGTTCTGGCCCCTCTGCGGGCGAAAAGCGAAGCACCAGAATCCTTTGGTATCGCTGGACCAGAGGAATGCGCGGTTCTCTATCTCAGCTATTGTCTCAGCGAGGATCAATCCTGGCTGCTCGCGGTCGCCACCGACGACAGAGGCGAGATATTCGAGACCGCCACCATCAACATCGACATACCCAACAGGAAGAGGAGGAAACGAGCTTCGGCCAGGCGAGTGGGCTTGCAGAAATTGATGGACTTCATACTCGGCGTGATGTCTCAGGGTGTAAGTAGTTGACGCGCGAAAGGTATTTAAAGCCCCGAGCAACGTTGGCGACCTGACACGAAAACACTTTTGTTCGCGCGTAGGTGCAACCGTGGAGATTAGTGGTAGGTCGCGTGGGGCGTATAGGCCACGGCGAGCTGAAAGGATGGAGCTGGTTGTTATCTAGAAAAGCGCTTCTCAAGGCCTCGAAGCATCTGAAGGAAATATGCGGCCAATGTAGCCTTCTGTATCCGTCGGCGGCGCCTTGCGTGCTCAGCGCCTGTTTAGTTTCCCTCGAGCCAGACTCGACGCTGAGACTGATGGCCGACCAGTTCACGCCCGACGAGAGATTCAGTCAGGCGTCGGTAAACTGCCAATTGTCCACACCGCAGGATGTCACGTGCACCCACATTCTCGTGTTTCCTACATCTGCCACCACCCAGGTAAGTTCGCGCGGAGCCCTGTCCTCGGATGGAGCACGACGAGAACATCAGCTCTGTGTCACAAGGGCGGGGCAAACGTTGTTTCTAATATGATTGTTCTGCTACAGTCGTCGCAGACTGCATTTCAAGAGCAGCACATCAATGGACCAGAATTAGGGGACGACGAGCTGTTCTCTGCTTTGAACGATGACATGCCGGAAGGTATGGAAGGTATGGGGGACTTCAACGATATATTTAACGTATGGCCAGAGGCTGGCGCCGGTGGAGGGCAAAGTCCTGGTGGCAGTCCGCATCGTCCAGAGGGATCGCCGCTGGGCGGAGATGGCGGTGGTTCGGGCCTAGGCAACCACGACGGCCCGGGTAGTCCATTTCCGTGTAGCAACACGCCGAGAGTAAGTTCAGAGGAGACTAAAACACTCACTATAATCTTGAAACCTCGCCGTCCCGAGCGTATTAAGCATGAGAGTTCCCGTCAATTGAATACCACAGTGATTAGAATGGACGCGAGTAAATTTAACCCTGACAAAACTGTTGATGAACAATAGGTAGCAGTTGCCGAACAGGCGGAGGAGGTTGGAACGCTGTTGCAGCAACCGCTCGCCCTCGGTTATTTGGTATCCACTGCGCCAACGGGACGAATGCCGCCGTGGTTCTGGTCAGCTTGCCCCCATCTTGAAGGCGTTTGCCCAGTGTTCTTGAAGAATGCCTTACATTTGCATAGTCCAGCAATACAGCAGAATAGCGACGATCTGTTGCAACAGCAAAGCGCACTCACCGCTCATCCACTAGATTCACAGTATACCACCGATGTGCTCAGGTTCATATTATTCGCTCGATTGATTTAAGCTGATCGATGATCCGTCGGCCCACGCGACGAGTGAGTAACTACTATTCCCCATGGCTTTCAGATACGTATTGGAAGGGTACAACGCGCTGTCGTGGCTCGCGGTGGACGCGAACACGAAGGATCGGCTATCCTGCTTGCCAGTGCACGTGCAAGCGCTCATGCAGCTCTACCATGCAGCGGCAGCTCTCGTCTGACCCACACCCTCTCCCTTCGTAGTGCAGTATATGCACCTCTCTCACGCACTCCTTAACCATACCATCACTTGGGGCTTTACGAGAGCAACTGGTTTCCTACATCAGTCTTGGGCTGTACGTTAGCTACTCTGAGAGATTCTCCGGAAGACTGGCAGAGAGAGGAAGTAAGAAAGAGAGAGAATGAACGAATGAATGAATGAAAGAAAGAGGGGGGGGGGGGAGAAAGAGTCCTCCGAACGTGAATAACACTCAGAGATCTTTTTTCTTGCTCGGCTTTTGTTTTTCAATTCATGCGCTGTGAATGATAAAAACAGTCGCTCCGCGACGATTTAGCGCGGAGTCTCGACGGCGACCATCGTCAAAGCATAAGAATTCTTTTTAACCTTCTTTTCGCGCGATTTGCTGAGAAAAGAGTACTCCGTAAAGGTTCGCGAATTGTCCCCGTCACTTTATGGAACTGACCTAAGTGACTAGCCCGCCAGGCCACTTGAAGTGCGCGAACAGCAGGGAAGCGCGATGTTAACAGCTACTAATGTACGCAGAAATGAAATATTCATACTTTGTTTGTCCTTGTTTTAAGTGCTATTGACAGATTCGCGCGATCGTCGCGATGAAAATGAAGCCAAACACGAATGTATATGGATTATCTTTAGCTAATTATGTAGAGTATTCACTCGCTCGGTGATGCAAATTACTGTTGCTTGAAACAGGCTTGGGAATTCAGTGCTCTTTAGGGCCGATTTCCAAAGGCAACGTTTCTCCCGTCGCGCGACTTTGCCACCGCGACGGCCATAGTGGCCGAGTCACCTCAGGCGTGTGCCATGCGAACCGCGCGTGGCGCATTAGGGCGACACTCGTATCAATAGATTTCCACATTGTGCCACGTCGATGCGTTTTTTTTATTGTCAGCGCGGTTCAAATGGTGCGCGCCTGAGGTGCGGGACCAAGACGCGCGGCGGGAGAAGGGAGGCGTTGCTTCCGAAATTCGGCCGAAAAGAGCGGTTGATTCCCAAGCCTGGTTTAGAAGATTCTTTTAACGTTTAACTGGTGGCTTATTCGGCCGCCAACTTGACGCCTCGATGCCGATACCACATGCAGCCGGGGCGACATTGACGTGCTGATATTTGGGCGTTCGAGCCAAGGACCAGATCGAGCGGTGACCTTTTTTAGGACCTCTGAAAAAGTTCGCGGTCGACCTGTAACTGCGAACTTGTTGACGAGGCCTACTGTAGGTAGATCGTACTTCTTGTTTTACCGATAATCGCAATAGAAAAGGAGAGGAGAGAACACGGAACAGCTACTAATTAACGACCAGGTATTGTCACGTACCAAATGGGGTTTGATGATCGATCGACTAGAGTTGCATGCAATGGACAAGAACAGAGATTGAATGAATGGATGGAACTGTAAGAATTGCGTGTGCGCGGTGGGGGCGTGTATGTTCGCGTGTATGGGTGGTAGAAAGAAGAGGGAAGAAAAGAGAGGGCGTTAAAAGAAACCAACTTTCAATTGCCTCTCTGTCGATAGATAGTTCAATTACTAATCAGAATCTCTAGAAAATTACGTAACTAAAAAGTTTTTAATTGTAAATTGAATTTTGTACAAAGCTTTTATTATTAATAACGACGAAGTAATATAAATGATATTACGTTGTTTTTTAATTTTATATAGATGATGTAGACGAGAGAGTGAGCGGGAGAGAGAGAGAGAGTAAAAGAACGCGAGAGAGAGGGAAAGAAAGAGAGAGAGAGAGAGAACGAGAAAGAAAGAAAGAAAGAAAGAAAGGAAGAGCATGCACAGAAGATGGAGGCGTCACTTCGTTTTTATAAGTATAATGCCTCGTACAAGCCCCTGGTGTGAGATAAGTATGACAATTATATAATATTATATTATATTGTATTATGCTCGCGCGGCACTGGGTCACTGTTATCATGTTTCCTGGACCCGTTAGCGCAAATTTTTCGATGCTGTTTGACAAATTTTATTCGAATTAGGTGACCTCTATTATAATATTATACATACGATTAATAGTGTAAAATATTGTTTTTAAATAATTTATGAAGTGAGAGACATCGCCGAGATATTAGGTAATTGAGAATGAACGGAGGGAGCGAGAGAGTTAACAATGGAAAAGAGAATGGAAGAAGAAGTTTGTTCTCTGCCAACTTAGGAAAACGAAAAAAAAAAAAGAGGGAGAGAGAGAGAGAGAAGAGATGATTTAACGTACGTAAAACGAAAATTGTGCAAGCGAAACGTAGCGATGAAAAAATATATATGAGGGAAAGATATGAATAAAAAGACAAGACGAAGAGAATACAGGGCGCGTCTGAATGAAAAAGCCGACACGGTGGCTAGTTGCGTCAGTCGCATAGTACAAATATGACTTGTACATAGCAACCCCTAATTCCTCTCCCCCCTTATAAAGTTAATTGGTTAATTTACTCACACACCACACTCACACTGTATCTATAGTATTTATTATCTGGGTAGAACATCATTATTGGGATTATTATTATTAATTATTATTATTACCATTATTATATTAATATTACGAAATACAGTTTTATGTGTATATATATATATACATACATACATATATAATTATATACCTGACTTCACGCTAAACGCGTGCTTCTCTTGCAGTTTCGATGTTGCAAGCATAACAGAAACGCCTCCACACTGTTTCTTCTCGTCCCCCGTAATATAAGTCATCAAAATATAAATTATTGCTACTCGATGGTACTGTAGAACAGATTACATCTAAGCAATAGTTTTTTTAGTTATAAGAGTTCAAAATAGCGATTACTATTGGAATATTAATCCATTGTCGTGTCGTCGATTGCTCGATAAAACGCTGCTATATATAACACATTAAACTACAGCATTTCTTATATGCTTGTAACATGCATACATAGATGGATGGGTACCTCACTTTGATATTGTAATGAGATTAGAAACTTCTCATCATTACACATAGGTATGTATAAACATTATATCGACGTGCGTTACGAAAAGAAGCACGTTCCGTCGTTTCTGACGATTATTAGCACGTTTGGTCTTCCGCCGCGAAGACTAACACATTTGACTGCTTCGCCACGAAAAGTAGCACATTTGGGAATTTACGGCGAAAACTAACATATATTATCCGGTTTGGCCACGAAAAATTGCACGTTTTGGGAGAGTGGGGGAATTGCGAACGCGGGGTAAACCCGAACATGCTACTTTTCGCGGCAAACCGCTCTAACGTGCTAGCTTTTCGCAGCGAGAACCGAAACGTGACAGTTATCGCGAGAACGAAGGCAAACGTGCTACTTTTCGTGGGAAAATTGAAACCTGCTACTTTTCGTAACGCACGTCGATGTATACTGTTTTCTTTCGAGAAGTACTCGGGACCGGGGGCCGAGCTTTCTCCAAGACGGGTAGTCTATTCGGCTTATCTGTACTCTCTACCGCGGCGAGTGAGAGGGCACATGCCAGTGACAAGACTGACAAGTCGTAAATTGCGATCGGCACTGCCACGGCGTCGTCTATCGAGATAAAATAAAAAAGAAGACGGAATACTTGCCACGGCAACTACAAAAGTAGCGAGGACAGCGACGACTTCTTTTCGAGACAGCACTGTACTTGTATCATGTATATCACAACATTTTCTTTCTCAATGAATACATTTAACTATTTAATTCGTTGGCCTGAACGGACTAGCGTGGTACACATAAAAAGAAGAGAAAAATCCGTGAGAAAAGGTTACTGTCGGTGTTTATACCTAACGATGGGCGCAAGAAAGAGTAAGTTCCAAGAAAGCTTGCAAAAGGGAGAGTTGCCCATCTCCACTTATAGTATTCCAAACGGACTAGTATTCGGTCGATATAGTGGTCGACTGACGCACAGTAAGTGTTTCCATGCCGTGCGTGATGCCGTACGGCCTTAAGTGGTAAATTAAATATTCCAGAACGTACATCATGTTTGGCGACACGTAGTGAAACGATATCGCACTATCGGAACAGCAATTGAGACCGTCTTTGGTATCGTAATAAATGTACTTCCAGTACCAGAAATTCTTGTCCACGTGATTCGGAATCAAGTGGTGTTCCGGGACAAACGGGAAGAATCGTCCGCGACCGTGCGGATCTCGAGTGTCCATCGCTCTAACGCCGACCTTCTCCAGGCACTTTCCCATTTCCACGTCCTCCGCGCCTCCGTTGTCCGAGCGGCACTTGGTGTCATCGGGCAAAGCCTTCTCCACGAATTTCCGCAGAGCTTCTTTGCTAAGTACGTATCCCGCGCCACCGCTCATGTACCCCTGCTTCACGAACGGTTTGAATCTACACCCGAAGTACAGCGGGGAGCTTGGGTTGTAAGACGACAGCATGTATCGTAAATTCTCTACGACCACGTATCTGCAAAGCATTATCAACATCTTAACTTCATTCGCGGAACGGACGTACGATGGTAGATATATGCTAAAATGTTAATAGACGAACGTATCGTCATCAGCCTTCATGAACCAATCAGCTTCGTCTTTGTACTTTTCGTAGGCATATTTAAATGCTTCTTTAGTTTTCGCCCACAAATTGTCCCTTCCTTCCTTCACTGGCAGAACAACCGTGGGTAAATGTGCATCTAAACAGGAGATACCGTTATTTAATACTGTTACTTCAGATCCGTTTAAGGGGGTACAGTACTATTGAAATCTCGAAAAATTGATTTTTTTATTACTATTAATTCTGAAAGTGTGATCCTTTGTGAACATTTGCAACAAAGTTCCATGAGGAAATTCGAATAATTACGGAAATTATAGCACTGAACGTAACTGAGTGCACCGCCCAGTAACGGCCTCGCAGAGCGGCATTGGCGAGGGGACTTACCTTTGAAACCGTTTATCTCGAAACTAGGGCTGGGACTTTTCGATTAATTTAATATTCGAATATTTTACAAGTATTCGAATGCTACGAATATAGTTCGAATATTTCAGTATTCGAATATTTCAGTAGTCGAATATTTCAGTAGTCGAATACCATTCGAATATTTTAGTATTACAATACCATTCGAATATTTCAGTATTCGAATATTTCCGTATTCGAATATTTCCGTATTCGAATATTTCAGTATTCGAATATTTCCGTAGTCGAATATTTCAGTAGTCGAATATTTCAGTATTCGAATATTTCAGTATTCGAATATTTCAGTATTCGAATACCATTCGAATATTTAAGTATTCCAATACTTAAATATTCGAATAGTATTCCAGTCCTTGGATATTCGAATTATATTCCCCAAATAATTGAGCAACCGAAATATTCGAATATTCGAATACCGAGAAATTCGACAAATAGTCCCAGCCCTACTCGAAACTACATTTTTAAACACCGTACATCACCGTGTACATCATAACTTTCGAACGAATGAATATTTTCACTTGAAATTTTAACTGGTGGTGTAGAACTCCTTTCTCTACAACATGGAATTTCCGCATCTATAATTGGATGTTTATAAAAAATTTTATAAACGATTAAACACGATTTTCTTCCGTAAAAGTGTGGGAAAAAATGGATTCGTGTGTAACTTTCACAATTTGTTTTAAACTCGCCAGTCAAATTCCATGTCGTAGATTTTAGTGTAGAAATTACTCACCCCAAAGCATTTTGCTTTCATACGATTGGTTCACCTGATACTACGTACACCGACTACATCTGCGCACTACGCAGGGCCATCTTCAGCGCTTAATAATGTCAACAAATTTGAACATTCCGACAATTTTTTTTTGGTAATTACTCGGAAACGCGTCCACAATATACTGTGAAAATTCCGGGTATAATGATTACTTGGTAACTAAGCAATCCAACGCAAAAGAAACCATCAATTTTTGTCCTGTACCCCTTTAATCTCAATCTCGATCTCATGCTCGCGGCTGTAACAATTTACCTTCGGCAGAGCTCATAAATAAGAGGACGTTGCAACGCTTGCCCCACGTTGCTTTCACATGTTGCGCTTTACTCTGATGGTTCTTCGGGCCGGTCATGATCCAGCAAAGGACGCGCACTTTTTTCGCAAGATCTTGCGCGACCTTACCCTCGCCTTTGTGGAAGTCCTCATCTTCGCCGTGAAATTTTACCTCCGTTTCAGGTCCAATCTATTAAACCCACATACAATCCTATCGATTAAACACAAAAAAAACGAATCTTCCGAAAACTATTAACAACACGCAACCCACTCACCTCCGATTCCAATTCCGAGTAATGATGCGGATCTCTTGAAAGCACGAAACTAGCGGGGAACAAGTTAAACATGTATGGCACATCTCTCGTGGATGTTATCAAAAGGCACGCCGATAGAAATCCAAAAATCACACCCACCGTCAGGGTCAGTATCAAGTATTTGCCACTTCTTACACCTGCGACAAAAGGTAAACCGTTTAAGAGGCAAATTCTTCTCGCCACATTCCCATGCAGCATTGTCGCTAAAGGCATTGTTAAGTCTCGCTTTACCATTAATATTTGGGAGCCTTTGTCGAACCATGATACATGACACGAGCATG
The DNA here is from genome assembly GCA_946251845.1 of Andrena fulva. Taxonomy (NCBI): domain Eukaryota; kingdom Metazoa; phylum Arthropoda; class Insecta; order Hymenoptera; family Andrenidae; genus Andrena; species Andrena fulva. The sequence continues at coordinate 35,005,553 of OX276329.1, forward strand.
TAACTTTAATTTACTAAATTACAAATATCATTGTAAACGCAGTAGTTTCATTTACATTCGTCACCAGCCAGAAGCGGACATCTCGCAGTTTCCCCTCAAATATCTGCAACGTGAATACAACTTTCTTAACTCCGCAGAAAGGCCTCTCCGATTCCATCGGAGGCTGTTAATTACAAACAATATACCTGAGAACTCCCGTAGATACGAATGCAGAATTATCTCGGCCATCTTACGAACGCAGAATTCTTTAAGCAATTCGACATATCCCTGCTGCCGTTACTCCTGCAACGCAAAACCATCAGCATTAGCGTTACTCTCCTTAAACCGAAGCGTTCGATTAATTACGCCTCGTAATAACCAGAGGCGGATTAAGGTCGGTCGAGGCCCCGGGCGCGACAGAAAATATTGGGCCCTTTAGCCATTTCGGAGACGGTGTTCCGTCGCCCTGCTTAGCAACAGCTACTCCAAAATTGCGCGGCGTCGCGCAGTCTCGTACTTCTCTCGCTTACGATTCTACGATCCGCTTACAATGTGAAATCAAATTTGGCGTCGTTGGGAAAAGTGGAAAGCTGGTATTTGCGGGGCCCGGCGCGCCCGCCGTTAAATCCGCCTCTGGTAATAACCGAAGATTACAGTAACGGGGTGAATTAATTAAGGCTTTGTCGGTCGCGATATTACAAAGAAGCTCGCATAAAATTATTAATAAATACTACGATAATTCTAAGCTTAAATCGCTTTGGCGGAATTCGTCAAATCTTCGTCAAACTTTAATATATTCAAACAAAGCTCTAGGGACGGTATTAAGCAGATATTCACCAACAGCTGGGTCACGTAAGAAGCGCTTGAAACATTCGCCTGTACGTTGTCTAAAACTTTAGAACGCTATAAGTGATAGTCCTAAATAATTCTAATTTGAGGTCCTCGAACGAGGTACTATGATAACAGAGAGACTTATACTATTCCGATGAGATCTACCGGCCAGATACTATTTCGGCTTTACGTGATAACGTTTACTTAAATACCTTTGCCGTCACAATGTGACCCAATGCTTCCTTTGATAATTGATCGACAATGCTAATTTATGCTCTTTGTCTATTACTCTATAATAAGCGGGTGTATATATATAGGAAGGCAACCAGACCCAAGTAGGTTGTTATGAAACGTTATACAACCATTGCGTTAATGGAATATTGCGGGATGGAATATGCAGAGCAATGGTATATACGTGAAATACAAGGTCGGCTACAGAAGATGTGTGTTATTAAGAAATCGAGGTGGACAGGGAAAAGTAGAATGGTGCAATAAAATTCCTTACTCTACCGAGGAGTGCTGATGCATTCTGGGTTTGGAAGAATTATGTTTCACCGTAATTTCTACAAGAGCTATCACAGAAAAATTGCCTGATTTGCGTAGAGTATTGTTGTGCCATACTTACGATCTATTGTTCACCCGATTTTTGTCACGGCAAGTTAGGCAACTTTTCGCTACGCTCGATCGAAGAAGATTCTGTTGAACTTAGCGTGTATTTCGAAGCTGCAGGCATTTCGAAAGTGTATGGCAAGCCGATTCGCAATAATTATTACCTGTGCATACAGTTTTATCTACTTACGTCGGCAGATACGCGCGGCGAGAACTGATAAGTGTTAATAACGATTTGGAAACAGAATGTTTTCGAAGAAGCTCGATTGCGTGTTTGAGGAGAATTTCATGTCGAACATAGCTCATTCTCGCTTTAATGGCACGCCGAATTGTAAGGACGATGCTTGTTTCGCTCGATAAGCAAACATGAACATTTTCGCTAGGACTGGTTTCATGTTTTTTTTTAGAGCTCGTTTAACTTCTCGATAGAATCACGGGTTTTGAGCAGTAGACCTGCCTCTTTGCCATTAATTGAAGCTTTTTAATGTTCAGCTTTAATACAATACGACTTGTTGACGCAGGCTATCGTATGTACATATTGGTACAGATACGAGTGTGAAAAACGTTATAGATTCCTACGGCCACGTCTGATAAAAACGAGAGAAGCTACACGTGTAATGATACGATATTCGCGATTCGCGATAGAAACGCTTTAAATATTTGACTGACTAGCATTGACGCATATTTACGTCCAGATTGACGTATATAGATAAGTAATACCTATATAGTATAATATATTTTGACGTGCGGTTAGCGAATTCGGGATCTCGGACTGGCTCTAGCTGGTGCCAGAAAATTACTTGGATTGGTTGTTTCTGATAGAGACGAAGATAGCTCTATGAGAAACAGCCATTCAAATTCATGTACGATAATTGCTGGCACCGGACAGCAGCAGTGATGGGCAGTGATGGGCAGTGGTGGGTAAAGACACGAATTTTCTATTTTATACACGACACGTGTCTTAAATGTCGTAAATGTCGTAAATGTGTCATAAATGTCGTATATCTGGAATGAAAATAACTAACGTATAAAACATTTTTCGTATAGGTTCTGAAGAAGTGCCAATTTATTAATAAATATAATTCTGATTAAAAAAATTAAATTAACTTAAGTTACACTGACGAAAAATGGATATTGAAAGGTTAGTAAAAGAAGGAAACCAAGAATTTCGATACGCCAACTAGTGACAGAAAATGGAACTACTGAGAGTAGGTCGAAATCCGTCCAAGTCCATATGATTATCAGTGTTTAAATAGACATGTTCTGAAAAACGAGTGTTTTTAAATTTGTTTGAACACTAAATTTTTACTTCTTCAATCAATAAATACTTATTCGGAATGTTTGGTCGGATCCGGCCCTATTTTCAATAGTTTGCCAACTTACCACCAGAGGGCTGAAATTTAGGCCACATCTCCACTAAGTTTCCCAATATAGAATAATAAATATAATTTGTTTACTTTCACCGCACTGGAAGGGATGTTGCACCCAAAAAATAAATTTGATAATAATTTATCAATTTCATTTTTTCTGAAACGGATATTTTTATTTGCATAATTTTCAATTCAAATAAATTTTATTTATTATCGTACATTTATTTCTAATTACTTTACCTTTCACGATTCATTTTTTACTAGTTTTATCTAAACAATTACAAAACAATAATGAAGAGTGTTAAGACCAAGACCACGCTTTGGAATACTTTTTTGGGGTTATGAACGCGGTGATTATACGTAGTTTTCGATATTATCGACGTATTCTACAGTATTCTATAGTATTCGCATGCAACCAACAAGCGAGTCAGAAAGAACTATATTTTTCCAACACTTTAATTGTTGAAACCTTAAAAAAGTGAATATTTCTATTTACTACATTTGCGACAAATGACACGTATGAACTGGGCTTAAAAACGACATATTATACGTACATTTGTGACGCGGGGTCAGTGGTGGGTTTACTACGTTACATCGAATTTACTACGTGACACGCGTAAAAAATGTAAATAATTGTATAAAATGTATAAAATGTATAAAATGTATTCAATGTCAAAAATTCAAATACAAATTATTAACCTCTACCTATTGCATTGAATTTTACTGCACACTATTTTAAATTACTTTAAAAAGAAAGATTGGAATGTAATTATAAAAATTATAGGTAATTTGAAATTTTTTAGTAAATTTCATATCTTTGGTGTGCAAAAGATACTCGAATTTTTACATATATCAACATGGATTCTGAAGAAATTGATAAAGCTTTAGCAATTTATTTCTTTGGATGTAACATTCCATGTAGTATTATTGAATCTGACCACTTCATGAACTTTGTTCATAAATTGAATCCAGCTTATAAAATTCCAACTCGAAAGACATTGTCGAATAATTTACTTAACGCAAAATTTTAAGATTACAAAAAATCAATAATCGGTATGGAATCCGAAGATGCAGTTCTGTTTTTAGATGGTTGAAAAAAATTATCATCCAACAATAAGTATGTTGTTGCAATTCTGAATTTAATGAATACGATATGTATGTCCATGCAGGTTATGGCGTTCCACAGTCTGCAACGGTTTTTTCAAACAATATGATTTTATACAGTAAAATACATCAACGTAATAAAGTTAGGCTATTTACTACAGCTTATTCTACACGTAGAGATTTCACTTTTCTACATCAGGTAAAATACGGACCCACCACTGCGCGGGGTAAAATACCGACACACCACTGCCCACCAAGGGTCCGTATTTTACCTGACGTAGAAAAGTGAATTCTCTACGTGTAGAATAAGACGTAGTAAATAGCTTAACTTTATTACGTTCATGTATTTTACTGTATAAAATCATATTGTTTGAAAAAACCGTTGCAGACTGCGGAACGCCATAACCTGCATGGACATACATATCGTATTCGTTAAATTCAGAATTGCAACAACATACTTATTAGTCCGGGAGCTAGCGACACTTTTTAATGACTCATTTGTTTAAAGTTGGTTTATGTTTTTTTCCACTATATTTGTGCTACATATGCACAAAAAGACCTCCTGCCATAACGATAGTGGAACAACGCTTATCAGCAGCGTGTCAATTATGTAAGAAAATATTGTGCAAAATTCTTATTTGTTTAAATTTGAACATTTTTGTACTAATAATAGACACCATAAAACACCGAAAAATGATCTGCTGCCACCTTAGTTGCGGAACGGCACGCTACTGCCACTCCTACCCACACAGCACACAGCCGTCCTAAAAGCGTCCCAGGGACGTCTGTCCCAGTCGTACCAGACGTCCCAGGGACGTCCCGAATTTCCCACGAACGGCTTATATACGTCCCCTGAACAACGAATGTTACCAAAAAAGTGGTCCCGGGTACGTCTCGCACACAGCATACAGCCGTCCTAAAAGCGTCCCAGGGACGTCCATCCCAGTCGTTCGGGACGTCCCGAATTTCCCACGAACGGCTTATATACGTACTCTGAACGACGAATATTACAAAAAAAGTGGTCCGGGGGGTGGGGTACCACCCGTCTTTTAAGCGCATGGATTAGGACTGAACACAGGCGTTCGAAAAACGTAATTAAGACCTATTTTTATCGATGAATTAAGGGGGGAGACCACTGTAAAAAATCTGAAAAATCGATTTTTTCTTTTTTACATTTTCTGAAAGACGTACATTTCAAGAATGCTGTCTCCAAATTTTATGAAGAAATTCGCAAAATTGACGGAGATATGGTGTTTTCCGTGAAGCGGTGTCAAACGCGCAACTGAGCCGCGCGGAACATTGAACGCGTTTTCCTCAGGATGATATTTTTCAACCGCGTTGACACTCTACAGAGAAAACTATACGTCCAATTAACATGATCAAGGACATTTATTGTACGGAAAACCCGTCGCTATTACGTGACGATCAGTTTTTTTCAATTTTCGACCTGCTTCTATTTTTTTTATTAACATTTCCCCAATTTTGTACCTCGAAAACATGATTTTGTTTTCAGTGGTCCGCCATTTTGTAATTTTTTACAATTTTGACTTTTTTTGATCGTCACGTAATAGAGGCAGGCTTCTAGTTTCTAAATATAATTGTCTTTTTTAATTCGGATTAACCATATGGCCTGGGCACTGTCAACGCGACAAGCATGTTTTTGCCGCAGCGCAAATTTTGACGAAGAGTATACAGGAAACGGATTTATGAATTTGATTGAAAAAAAAATTTTCTTGCCCTTCGATATGTACACTATTAACTATACTGAGCAATACATTGATTTACTTGCGTTGTTTGGTCGAAATAAATTCCCGAAAAGACCCTTAACATTTCGGACCGTTACAGTGGTCTCCCCCCTTAAGCCTTTCGCGCCCCGGTCCCCCACAGGACTATCGTCAGTAAGGCTTACCTGGCGGAACCCTGCATTAGACAAGCTGTGTATCAGGACTAGGACAGAACTCATATATATAACAACCGGAGGGCGATGGAACACCAGCGAGAAACTCTCGAACCGGGTAGCCCTCTGGTGGCATATGTCGATGAACCTTATCGGATCCCTACAATAGCACACGACGTCCTCAAAGCGTCCCAAGGCCGTCCCAAAGACGTATTTAACACGTCCCAAATGCGTCCCAAGGACGTCTTTAGGACTTTGTACAAATGGCGCCACTGTAGTTACCGACGTCAAAGAGGAGGTATAATAAGAGGCGTCACTCGACAAGGACAGAAATAACCTAGGGAAATCACTAGACAACCAATTTAAATGCCCATTCGGCAATGATCGCTAAGCTTCGGCAATGATCGGTCAACTTTGGCAATAATCAGCCAATTGCGGTAAGGTACATTTAGTCGATTTGAATATCCCGCTCGAAATAGACAACCAATTTAAATGCCAAGGTCAAGCAAGGACTTCAAAGGTTCCGCCCGGAGTGACGCCTCTTATTATACCTACTCTTTGCCGACGTCCCAAAAGCGCCCCAAAGCCGTCTATAGACGTCCCACAGACGTCTTGTTACCAATCGGGACATTCAGACCTAAAGTCCTAGAAGGGACCTAAAACAGACGTCCTCGGGACGTCGTGTGCTGTGTGGGTATAAACGTGTTAAAAAAATTAACTCCATTGACCAAAATGTTTAAAGCTGAATTTTTTTTTGGTGGTAGTTTTAATCACAAAATGGAAGAAAAACGATTGCTGCCAGTCCTATCGTGGAACAAAAGGTTTGGCAGGAGCCCCCAAAGGTACGGCGCGACGCACCGCGCAGAGTTACGTTCACAGGGTGTGTGCAATTCAACATTCATTTTCTCCGCCGTGGTCATATATTTAAAGCTGAATTTTTTTGTACTAATTTCACAACAATTGTGCGTGGCAGGTTGTTTTATTCAATAACCCCAACAAAGAATAAAAACTTGGTAGAGACTAATTTAAACGAATCAAAGTCGGTAATAGATTAATAATAGCACATTCGGCAACCTGCACTAGTGCGCACTGAATGCGAACTTTTTCGCTTCCAATTGGTGAAAATTCGCACCCAGTGCGCACCATTGCGACCGTCCGAATACGCTGTAAGAGAGATGCGGAGAATATGAAACATTTTTTTCAGTCGACTTCATAGCTTTTTCTTATACAACGCCCGTTAATTCATTAAAACCGAAGCTGAAAATCTGAGCACTGAATTGATTTGTGGCCAATAAAGGAATGTCAAGTATAAAAAGTGACAGAGGAATCAGTGTTCGAGCGGAGAACGAGAATACAATTGGAATTAGCAAAGTTGATTTCACAATCTTTGCATGTGAACTTTTTTCGTGAATAAAAGGGAATTAGCTTCTTTCATACATGAGTCATGTTTATGGGGGGGGGGGGGGGGGGTACATAATACTTGAATGCCTATGTTATAGATACTGTCCCAGATCCAGAACGTGATCAGAGGGACCAGAAAGAGTGTCATTCAGATGACGAACATGATGACATCGATAATGATATCGAATCCGCATCGTATGCGAACAGCGATGGCGAATATATATAAATTCTATTATGTATTAAGATAAAGAGAAAAGTTTTATTGCACTTTTAAATATTCTGGTTAAATTCATACAACTCGCTACACTGCACCTTTCATTCCCTCAGCCAACAACAGGACCTATGGTGGCTCATGCCAAGCCATTTATTCCATGATAGGACTGGCAGCAAACGTTTTTCTTACACTTATTAATGTAAACAATTAGTACAAAAAAAATTCAGCTTTAAATATATGACCACGGCGGAGAAAATGAATGTTGAATTGCACACGCCGTGTGAACGTAACTCTGCGCGGTGCGTCGCGCCGTACCTTTGGTGGCTCCTGCCAAGCCTTTTGTTCCATGATAGGACTGGCAGCAATCGTTTTTCTGACATTTTGTGATTAAAACTACCACCAAAAAAAATTTCAGCTTTAAACATTTTTGTCAATGGAGTTCATTTTTTTAACATGTTTATAGGAGTGGCAGTAGCATGCCGTTCCGCAACTAAGGTGGCAGCAGATCATTTTTCGGTGTTATATGGTGTCTATTATTAGTACAAAAATTTTCAAATTTAAACAAATAAGAATTTTGCACAATATTTTCTTACATAATTGACACGCTGCTGATAAGCGTTGTTCTGCTGGTGCGCTGGCAGGAGGTCGTTTTGTGCATATGTAGCACAAATATAGAAGAACAAAACAAAACTAACTTTAAACGAATTGACAAAAAAATGTGTCGCTGGCTCCCGGACTATATTGTTGAATGATAAATTTTTTCCACCATCTAAAAACAGAACTGCATCTTCGGATTCCACACCGATTATTGATTTTTTGTATTCTTAAAATTTTGCGTTAAGTAAATTATCCGACAATGTCTTTCGAGTTGGAATTTTAGAAGCTGGATTCAATTTATGAACAAAGTTCGTAAAGTGATCAGATTCAATAATACTAAATGAAATGTTACATCCGACGAAATAATCTGCTACAGCTTTATCAATTTCTTCAGAATCCATGTTGATATATGTAAAAATTCGAGTATCTTTTGCACACCAAAGATATGAAATTTACTAAAAAAATGTCAAATTATTTATAATTTTTATAATTACATTCCAATCTTTCTTTTTAAAGTTATTTAAAATATTGTGCAGTAAAATTCAATGCAATTAGGGCTGCCATCCGTCAAATTATTAATCTAGGACGGACAGCATTAAAACCCCGGACAATTCCACTTGAAACCCGGACACTTTTAACTATTTCTTATATGAGACAGTGAGAGCAACAACGGACTAGCCCACATTTTTTTCGAAATTGGATTAGTAACAATAACGTATTCCAATAGGCTCTACTAATCATATAAAATAGGAAAAAATTTTTTTTTTAATGTGGGTTGGTCCGTTGTCGCTCTCACTGCCTCATATTAGGTACGATATCCCAAGACAAAAATTTCTGTAAATTATAGACTGTAACCGTAATCAAGAAATAAAGATAAAATATTTATGACTTTTCGAGCGAGCAGCATTGAAAACACCGGATCACTATAGAAAATCCTCCCGGACGTCCCCGGACGCCCTAAAAAGAGGATAAATCCGGGGAAACCCGGACGGAAGGCAGCCCTAAATGCAATAGGTAGAGGTTAATAGGTTGCATTTGAATTTTTGACTATGAATACATTTTCTACATTTTCTACAATTATTTACAGTTTTTACGCGTGTTACGTAGTCAGGGCCGGCTTTAGGGGGGGGGGGGGGCAGCCAGGGCGACCACCCGGGGCGCCAAATCTGTAGGGGCGCCGCTGTATGCGGTTATTCATTTATATCCGTTCTGCTAATTGATTTTCGTCCCCTTGGAGGGGCGCCTAGATAATCTTGCCCAGGGGCGCCAAGTATGCTAAAGCCGCCCCTGTACGTAGTGACACTGCCGGACAGAGTCAGTGCAAGGATACCGAATGCGCTATTAGTATTATCTAGGGATATTTCCAGAGCCGTCTTAACAGCATTGTAGGCCCTGGGGCAAAGCAATGCTGTGGGGCCCCTGCCCACCCACGGGAATAAAAACTGTTTTGTATTTGGGGGCCCCTACTAGCATAGGGCCCCTGGCGCCTGCCCAGTGTGCCCATGCCAAAATACGGTACTTGATATTTCAAAGCACAGTTGATTACTACGTTGTCAAACATGTATTAAGGCGAATTTGAAACATCTATAGAAACAAAATAATCTTATTTGTAACAAAAAGGTTTTTATTTCCCCTTAGTTTACAGTTTCTTGTACACTTCGGATATGAATTCAACACTTGAAAATAATCAGAAAAGTTTGACGGTATTACTTGTGCGATACAGCGACTTTGTGTTCTGTCAACCGATATTCCATTACTGTCGCAGGTCGCAAGAAATACTCAAAATGACTACTTACCTTCTATTTCAACGTATGCCTGTAGATAGACGTCTTTTCACTGACAGTATTCTTTCCACACTGATATCCACAATACACAGACGTCGTACAGACGTCAATATTGTACGTTCGTTTTAGGTTTGGACGGCTTTAGCACGTCTTTTGTGAGTCTTTGAACAACTGTGTGCTATCTGGGTAGGTATTACTCGAATTTGCTGGAAACGAAGGATTTCAAATGTCCGCACAAGCAAAATTACAACGGAGTCCGGTGAGCTAAACAAGCTATGCACCCGAACTCAATATGTTCTTATCAGGAGAACAGACGAGCAGACTGAAATGACTCATAAAATCTTGAGATACCAGCTACAGCGCATGGTTAAAAGGTTAAAATACTCGTATATATGATTGTAACGGCCTGGACGTGAGGACTCGGAAGAGTTGGAATCCGTAGATCGGGCACTCTCCCAGCCAGCACACAGACATCTTAGCCATCTGAAACTTGGACGTTCAAGATATATTTAAGATATCTGGAAACGCCGTTTTCACGTCTTATACACGTCTTTTGCACGTCTTTTGTTACAAATCAAGGCATCTTTAAGGGGGGAAGCCTATTCAGAAATTTTCGAAAAATCGATTTCTCGATTTTTGTATTTTCTTGAAGTGCAGCATCTTGAAAATATTAACTGAAAGTGTCAAGTTAATCCGACCAAAATTGGCAAAGTTATACGCGCAAGTAGGTAGGTGTTCCTTGATATTGTTACGTTAGATCAGCGCTGTCCAGCGTAGGGGCCCCTCACGCGTCTACTTCCCCTTCCAACCTTCCTTTCGAGCACCGCGACTTGTAGTCAAGGAAACCGCGCGACGCTGAAAAGGAGACCGCGACATTTCCGTAGACAAGGAAGCTCACACGACACGCGCGACGCCAACGTTCACTGTTACTTTGAATCGGCCGCGTCTGTACGCCATGGCAACGGCGGACGATGGTGGGGGACGGCTTTTGCTTCTCAAGAGACAAGTTGGACGGCGCTGCGTTAGATTCTGTCTCGTGGAAGTTACGATGTCTTTACTTTTGTATCGCATGCTGCGAGATTCGGATTCCATATCCGGAGGTATATAATCAGCGTCCGGGATGTATATGGATGATGAATTTGAGATTTGTGGGGAAAGTTGTCTAGGAGTAGATTTTTGAACGATAGGTTCCCTACCTCCCTCCTTGGGAGTTCGATTAACCGTTGGATTTGAAAGGGGTGTCGAAAGTGCTATAGGACTTGGATCTACGGTCGGGGTAGGTAAGGTTGAACTGTATCTAGGCCTATTAATGATCGTGCTATCAGGCATTCCTGTTGCAGTTATTTCTAGTTCTGTTTCTTCCGGAATATTTTTCAGCTGAGGTGCTCTTCTGACTGTTTCCTCAACCCTTGTATTTGGAGTTTGACTATCTTTTGTGGAATCCCTAGCTTGTTGTAATAATTTTTCTATTCGTCTATTTAATTCCTCGTCCCCCGTATCATCATCATATGGATCTAAATCTTGTAATATTTCCTGTCTATATTCGTCTAAAGTGTCTCCCTCAGAAAGGGCATCCAATAAAACAACTTCCTCCACAAGTTCCAGTAATTTAGCGCTTTTATCATGTAATGATTTTTCAAATCTACTGAAAGATTCTTGTAACTCTTCTAAATTTATAAATGTGGAACCCTGTTTGTCCTGATCACCTGTATCACTATCGCGAGCTTCGGGTAAATTAATGGCAATAGCTCTATCTACTTCGGACTCATTCCCTTCCTTCCGCAATTCCGCACCGGCCACTGCACCTTGTGAATCTGGAATTTTGGGATTCTCCACCATCCGTTTAGGATGAAACTCCAGATTCGGCAGCGTACTCCTACGTTGACGGAATACAGGCGGATCTGACTGTTCGTCATCGGAATCGTCGTCCTCCGCTAGAGAAAGCTCTTTCGATTTACTTAATTCCCGTGTTCCTGATGGTCCCGGAACTTCAGTAGCTTGAATCTTTCCTCGCGTTCTAGTTGCTATTGCACTGGTATCCAAGGGTACAGGTTTCTTCGATCTAGGTATTGAACTTACTGGCTTATCTAATTTTGAATTCCCGGGCAAGATCGCCTTGCGAGTTGTTGATGGTTTATTTATTGGTAATAGTTTCGGACAATCAGGTACTTGTTCCGAATTTGCATCATCAGAGGAATCCGATAAACTGAAGTCATCAGACGAACATAATTCATTTACTATGACGGGATTTCTTGACAAGGCATCTGCGTTTGTATTTAATTTTCCTGCCTTATGAACAAATTCGTACTCATAATCTCGCAATTTTAGTCGCCAGCGAATCAATCGTTGCCCTGGATCTTTTATTGAGTTAATCCATCTTAAGGGTTCATGATCACTAACGAGGGTGAATTTTCGGCCGTATAAATATGGTCTGAAGTGTAAAATTGCATAAAGGACTGCCAAACATTATTTTTCTGTAGTGAAGTAATTTTGTTCTGGTTTAGTTAAAATCCTCGAAAGGTATGCAACTGGTAGATCTTGACCATCAATTTCCTGGCTGAGTACAGCGCTGTTTGCGATTCGAGCAGTAGTTCCTCTCTCCACCGCTCTCATCTCACCGCAGCACCTCACGGGCAGCGGAGCACGACGGCAGATCTACAATCGATCACCGAATCAGATCTGGCCGCCGGTGCTATCACCCAATCGGACCAGTCGTCCGCGCGATCACCCAATCAAAGCTCGCTTCCGCTTGGCGCGTCTTCCAGAAGCTTCTGGAAGACACCAAGGCGGAAGCTAGCTTCGGGCCATTGTTCTCTCTTGTTCGTAACGTTCACTGTTTCAGACGCGTCGCGCTCAAGCTCTTTATTCGGTTTAACCGCGCATTTCTCAGCATTCTCTCACGCTCATTACAAACTCGCTCAACTCTCACAATCATCCCGCGATCTCACAAGCTCAAACGTGCATTCGTTCAAGATCTCAACGGCGGAGATTCGTCGGCCACCAAGCACGTGTCGGTGCGAGAACTCTCCACGCTCACCGTGTTCGTTTTCGTGTTCGTTATCGTGTTCGTTATCGTCCGTGTTCGCTCATCCGTCGCTCATCCGTTGTGTTTGAATAAACGACGTAGCTAACGCTGAGTTGCTGTTCTTTGACTTGACTTCACCAACCCTAAACTAAAATTCTGGCTCGCGAATTAACATCCAATCGCGAACATTTTGGTCCTTCGAGCCGGATTGTGAAGTGCTTCAAAGTGCAGTGATCGTGCTCAAGCTCACCCGCTCACCTGCACGTCAAGTAACGCTCAGAGATGGAAGATAAATCTACCACCTCATCGGCGTCGTCGAGGCCAACGACGCCCACGCCGTCGGTGCTCACGCTCACCATTCCTGACGAAGTGCCAGGAACTTCAGCAACGGCCGCCGTGAAACAGTCGAGCGAAACGAGGGCCAAGTCACCGACGCTAATCCCAGCGGAGCTCATTCTCAAAGCGAAAACTCAGGTGGGTCGTTTTGATTCTCTCAGCGACGTTCAGTCTCAAATTCCCACGCTCGCTCACACAACATCTCTCGACGAGGTACGTCTGCTCAGCTCGCATGTCGAAGACCTGCATCAGGCCTTCATTAGGGAGCATGCCTATTTCGAGATCACCTGGCCAGTGAAGTGCCTCGATCATGAATATTTCACCTCAGAGCTGGTTAACAAGGAAAGGCAACTCCACCTCAAGATCAAGCTCAGGCTCAACCGTCTTCGTGAAGACGTGGAGGCCATCGCTCACTACAAGAACGTCGTCTCACCCGCACCATCATCGCGAGCGTCGAAGCTGCCCGAGATTGCACTGCCGACCTTCTCAGGCAGCTACGTAGACTGGCCTGCATACAGTGAATTCTTCACCTCGCTCATCATCAACGACACTCGGCTCATGGAGATCGACAGATTACATTATCTGCGATCCAGCGTGACAGGCGAGCCAGCAAGGCACGTGAACGCCTACCCTCTCACAGGCGCATCCTTTCAAGCTTGCTGGGAATACCTCACCAAGCGCTTCTCAAACAAGCGTGTTCTCATCCAGGAGCAGCTGAACAAACTGTTCAGCCTGCCCCATATTTCCACTCGCAGCTCAACAGCCCTGGATGACCTGAGATCGTCCATCACCGAGGCTAATAAGACGCTCAAGGCGCTGGGTGCTGCAGAGGATATGCACAACTGTCTTCTAGTGCATCTCGCCACCAACTGTCTCGACAAGCACACCCGAGAGGCGTGGGAAACCTCGGTGGGCTCTGCCAACGAATACCCAAGGTACGAGCGGTTGGAAGCTTTCATTGACAATAAGATTGTCGCTTTGGAGCAACTGGAGGCCTCTGCTCAAAAACAAGCTCACCAAAAAAAGGCTCAACCTCCCTCTGCTGCACCCAGTCGCCCATCTCAACGCTCAGCCACCTCTCACGCAGCGACACACACACAGAAACGCTCAACGCCCACAATCTCAGCGAACAGTTACCCGTGCGATTGCTGCCAGGGACCGCATTTCGTGGTGATGTGTCCGGAGTTCCGTGACATGTCGGTGGAATCGAGGCGCAGGTTCATCACGCGGTACGAGCTGTGTCGAAATTGCTGTGGCAGACACAGTACAGAGGTGTGCAAATCTCTCCTGAAGTGTAAGACGTGTGGGGCTCGGCATCACACAATGCTGCACTTGAAGGGAACCACAGCTCAGCCGTCTCAAGTCACCGCTCCAGCTCAATCCACATCTCAAGACTCAGCTCAATGAGAAGTTGGTGCAGTCGTCGCACCCCGCTCAAGCTCAACACAACAGTCTCAAGGCTCACGCTCAAAGGGTTTTCCACGTTACCCGTCAGCTGCTCGCACATCATTCTCAACCATGTCACTCTTGGCCACGGCCAACGTACAGCTCGTCACTCCAGTATCATTCTCTCCAGTTCGGCTTCTCATCGACTCAGGCTCCGAGCTCACCTTCGTCAAGGAGGAGCTCATCACCCAGCTCAACATTCCACGTGAGCAATCATCCATTTCAATCACAGGCCTTGGAGGTGCCAGATCTATCCAGACAAGAGGAATCGCACTGCTCACACTGCGCTCGAATTACGATTCGACAACGATACAGGTTCAAGCTCATGTACTCAAAGCATTAACCTCCAATCTGCCATCGGTCGAAGCGCCTCGACAGGAGTGGCCACATCTCAACGGCCTCATGCTGGCTGATCCCGACTTTCTCACGCCGAGGCCTATTGACATGGTCATCGGCGCAGACACATACGGACAGATCATCAAACCTAACCTCATCAAGGCAGACCCGTCAATGCCAATTGCTCAATTTTCAATGTTTGGGTGGCTCATTCTTGGACCAATCACCATTCACAATTCACAGATTGCAACATCTCATCACTCTGCTGTGGTACAGCACAGCAACAATGATCTCCAAGAAATGCTGACGAGGTTTTGGATTCAAGAAGAGCTTCCCGGTGATACCCCCACTCAGCTCACGCATGAAGAAGAGGAGTGCGAGGAGCACTTTCGAGCGACTCACTCGCGTGACTCAACAGGCAGATACATCGTCCGCATCCCGCTCAAGTTATCTCCAAAGCTCCTGGGCAATTCATACAACACGGCTCACGCATGCTTGATGCGTACACGCAACAAACTCAATAAGGACGCTGGACTTCGTGAACTCTATGAAGGGTTCATGAACGAGTACAAAGATCTCCAGCACATGGTAAGAGCACCATCAATCTCTCCTAATTCTCATTCCATTTTCTATTTGCCACACCATGGAGTGCTCAAGCCCGACAGCCAGTCAACCAAGCTCAGGGTCGTCTTCAATGGCTCAAGCCCCTCGGGCTCAGGATGCTCAATCAACGATCTCATGCACACCGGCAAAAATCTCCTGCTCAATGTCACCGACGTGCTGCTGTGGATACGTCAGCACAAATTCATATTTGCCACGGACGTGACGAAGATGTACCGTCAAGTCCAGGTGGATGAAGCCGATCAGGACCTGCAAAGGGTGCTGTGGTTCGACGGCAATCAGAAGGAGGTGCCATACAAGCTCACCACCGTCACATACGGATTGAAGGCCGCTCCATTCTTGGCTGTCAGGGCTCTACTTCAACTCGTGGAAGACGAAGGCCATCGTTTCCCACTGGCAGTGCCATCGCTCACTCAAGCCAGATACGTCGACGACATATTCGGCGGAGCCGACACAGGTGAGAAACTCATTGAAATCGCTCAACAATTAAAAGACCTGTGCAACGCGGGAGGCTTTCCACTTGCCAAATGGCATGCAACCCACCCACCGTTGCTTGATTCAATCTCCTCTACTCAGAGAGCCCTCGGCTCAATACTTTCACTAGACGACTGCAAAACCAAAGTTCTCGGATTACATTGGAACGTGCTCAAGGATAGCTTTTCATTCTCAGCCAAACCGGCAATGAGCTCAAAATTCACAAAACGCCTCATTCTCTCACAAGTAGCTCAAATATTTGATCCGCTCGGCTTTTTGTCACCAGTCATCATTCAAGCAAAGGTGCTTTTACAAGAATTATGGCTGCACAAGCTCAGCTGGGATGATCCACTGCCATCCCAGGTCACGTCAAAATGGCTCACCATCAGAGAAAATCTTCAATGCCTGGCCAGGCTCTCAGTTCCTAGGTGGTTCACCACCTACAGCTACTCAACAGTGGAATTACATGGTTTCTCTGATGCTTCTCAACTCGCCATGGCGGCGGTAATTTATATTACCGTCCTTTCACCGTCCACAAATCACAAGGTGTCGACACTAGTGTGCTCCAAAACAAAGGTAGCACCCCTCAAAAGGCTCACCATCCCGAGGCTCGAGCTTACGGCATCATTGATGCTTGCAAAGCTCACCAAATATGTTCAAGCAACTCTCAAGCTCAATGTAGCTGCTACTCACCTGTGGACGGACTCTCAAGTGACACTTATATGGATCAAATCTCATGCATCACGCTGGAAGGACTATGTGAGGAATCGTGTCTCCCAGATTCAAGAGCTCACTCAACATGCACAATGGAGACACGTTCCAGGGACCTCAAATCCAGCGGACTGCGCCTCTCGAGGCCTGACTACATCTCAGCTTGAACAACACAAGCTGTGGTGGACGGGACCATCATGGCTCACTCAGCCCAGTGACTCATGGCCATCTCAACCGGAATTGAAGGACGACTCCAGTGCACAGGAGGCTCGTCCGGGAGTTTCAACCCTACTCAACGTTCAAAAGATCGAATATCACTGGGATCTCATTTATAAATATTCTTCTCTCAACAAACTCATTCGCATCACCTCAGTTTGTTTCAGAATTCTTGACAAGCTAAGGAGAGCTCCGATTTCACTACCAATCATCTCACACTCACCAGAGGACTTGGAAAGAGCCCGAATCTTCTGGATCAAGGCAACGCAAGCTCTCTATTTCAACCAGGAGCTCAAAACACTCAGCCTTAACTCCAAGTTGCCATCATCTCACGCCTTCAATCGACTCACTGCGTTTGTCGATGAGCAAGGAGTGATTCGAGTTGGAGGTCGACTCAACAATGCTCACATGGATTACGGAAGTAAGCATCCTGTGATTCTACCTCGCCATTCACGCCTCTCTCATCTGATCATAGATAATGCTCACAAAACCACCCTTCACGGAGGGACCCAGCTCACGCTCTCTCACATTCGCCAACGGTATTGGATTCTTGGAGGCAGAGCTCCAGTTAAAACTCACGTTCTTCGCTGTGTGGTGTGTGCTCGGCATAGGGGGATCCGTGCCCATCAGCTGATGGGCCAACTACCTCTTGCGCGAGTCACACCCTCACAGCCGTTCACCCGCACTGGAGTGGACTATGCCGGACCAATTTCACTCAAGGCGTGGAAGGGGCGAGGCTCCAAAACTCACAAAGGCTGGATTTGCGTTTTCACCTGTCTCACCACCTCAGCAGTTCATCTAGAGTTGGTGACTGACTACTCGACAGAAGGATTCATCGCTGCTTACCGCAGATTCATTTCAAGACGAGGAATACCTCAATCACTCCATTCTGACTGCGGCACCAACTTCATCGGCGCAGACGCCGTGCTCAAGAGGTTATTCACTCAAGGCACTAAAGAACATCACTCTGTATCACAGCTCTTTGTCAACGATAACACCAAATGGCTCTTCAATCCCCCTGCCGCACCTCACATGGGTGGAAAGTGGGAGGCGGTCGTGAAATCGATTAAACATCACCTCAGGCGCACCGTAAGTGATGCTGCACTCACTTACGAAGAATTTAGCACTCTTCTCACACAGATTGAAGCGATGCTCAACTCATGACCGCTAGAGCCACTCAGCGACGACTCTGAAGATATCACTCCACTCACCCCTGCTCACTTCCTCATCGGACAGCCACTATCAACGCTGCCCGAACCATCAGCAGACCACTCAACAATCTCACCATCAGCGAGGTGGCAGCTCATTCAACAGAAGGCTCAGCGATTCTGGACTCAATGGTCATCGCAGTATCTTCAACGTCAACTCTCAATCTCGAAATGGCTTCACCCGTCCAACGACATCAAAATCGGCTCCCTGGTGCTCATCACTGACGAGCGATTTCCACCGAGCAAGTGGCCACTTGCTCGGGTTCTCACTACTCATCCAGGGAATGACGGAATCACCAGGGTCGCAACGCTCAAGACCGCCACCACCGTTCTAAAAAGACCAATTGCAAAATTGGCACCTTTGAATGTTTCAGGCTCATCATCAACACCATCTGCAAGCTGTTGATGGCGGGAGAATGTTTGCGATTCGAGCAGTAGTTCCTCTCTCCACCGCTCTCATCTCACCGCAGCACCTCACGGGCAGCGGAGCACGACGGCAGATCTACAATCGATCACCGAATCAGATCTGGCCGCCGGTGCTATCACCCAATCGGACCAGTCGTCCGCGCGATCACCCAATCAAAGCTCGCTTCCGCTTGGCGCGTCTTCCAGAAGCTTCTGGAAGACACCAAGGCGGAAGCTAGCTTCGGGCCATTGTTCACTCTTGTTCGAAACGTTCACCGAATCGCACGTATCGCGCTCAAGCTCTTCGTACAGCACAAACGCGCATTTCTCAAGTTCTCACGCTCATCTCTTCAGCATCAAGCTCATTACCGCTCATCCATCGCTCATCTTTGGTTTTAATAAACGACGTACGACATTTTCATCACGCTGTGCTTCTTGACTCGACTTCGCCACCCTAACCTCAAATTTCGGCACGCGAACAACACCGCTTTCGCGAACAAGCGCCTATAGCATAGTCTGACGCATCTGTACTTAAAGTGAATTGACTATTGAAATTTGGATATTGAAGTATAGGGCTTTTACAAAGTGCTTTTCGTAATTCCAAAAATCCTTTCTTTTGCTCTTTTCCCCAAGTGAAAGTAGAATTCTTCTTCAGCAAGTCTGACAACGGTTTAGCCTTTTCTGCGAAATTTTTGATAAAGCGTCTATAATATCCTGCTAGACCTAGAATTTGCCTAATGTTTTTCTGATTTTTCGGGCGAGGGAAATTCTTTACTGCACTAATCTTTTTGGGATCCGATTTTACACCTGCCCGACTAATAACATGTCCTAGGTACGCAACTTCTATTTTCAGGAACTCGCACTTATCCGGTTGTAAAGTTAATTTAGCATCGGCCAAACGCGTGAATAAACGACGAATTTTCTTTTCATGTTCTTCTAAATTTTTGGCATATACCACAATATCATCCAAATAAACAAAAACTTATACACCCTGTAACCCACGTAGGACTTGGTCCATTAACCTTTGAAAAGTCGCTGGTGCATTTTTGAGACCTTCCGGCATTTGGATATATTCATAATGACCATTTGGGGTTGTGAAGGCTGTTTTTTGTCTATCTTTCGGATCCATCTCAATTTATTGAAATCCGCTTGCTAAGTCAAACGTGGAGAAATATCGGGCTTCACCTAAGTGATCCAGTGTATCGGTAATGTTCGGTAATGGATATGCATCGCCAATGGTTTTTTCGTTAAGATTGCGGAAATCTATGACTATTCTCCATCTCAGGTTGCCTTTAGAATCCGGTTTTTTAGGAACAATCCAAATGGGCGAATTATACGGTGAGTTTGAAGGCGCTATTATTCCATTACCTAGTTTATTACGGATCTGTTTTTCTATTTCATCTTTATGGACCGGAGGAAAACGATACTGTCGCGTATTCACAGGAACATCATCTACTGTGGGGATTCTATGTTTAATGTATGAAGTACATGGTAATTTATCACAAGGCAAGTGGAATCGTTCTGGAAATTCTTTAATGAGTTTAATTACATGATCCCGCTCTTCTTCGTTCAAATGATCGAGACGCAATTTTTTTATGATTTCTAAAACTCTATCTTCCGCGATTGGCAAGGTTTCGTCTTCCGTATCAGAATCGAAATAATTTTGTTCTTCTTCGGGGAAGTTATGATACTCGAATGGTATTAATTCTTGTGGCGGAATTTCGACTTCGACATCCTTATCCGTCGTATTGACGGCAAAGACGTGGCATGCACCTCGGTCATTTACAGACACAACAACTTCGCCAATGTACAAGCCATCCATAGTTTCAATTTTGGGTAAATATCCCTCTTTTAAATCATTATTTGTAACGTCAATGGCAACTGCTTGTCTAGTACGTGCTTTTAAATACAAAAGTCGAGGTCCTACGTTACGAGGTACTGGATCATGGCCAATAAAAGGTATTGGTTTAATGGGATCACTTTGTGTTACCAATGTGTTATGGGCGAAGGAAATTTCAGCCTGTTCTTGTTTAAGATACTATTTACCTAATATACCGTCGCAGCGCAATACAAATGAAGATCTTACAACATGAAATTTTACAGGTCGGCCTAATAAAGTGATTGTGGTGGTACCTAAAGTCTCTGTTGTATCCGCGGTTATTCCTGTAATAGCAACTGATTCATGAAGCGCGACTGAAACGTAGTCGTCTAAGGCAGTTAATTTAATTACATTTATATCTGCTCCGGTGTCTATAAGGAAATATCCGCAACCCATATTCAACTCCTTACCCATCATTTTTACTAGCGGAGATTCGGGTTTTTCCACTGTTGCAATTCTTCTTGGTTTACTAGAAATTTTACTGTTGCATGACGCTCTTTTTTCGAATGACTCGACGTCGCGTCCATCCGACGGGTCATTTGTGCGTTTAAATGATCTTCGGCTTTGGTATTTCTATTGTATGGAGAAACAGGTCCTGGTGCCGAAGGCCCAGGGGATGGAGATCTTGGTCCACCCTCTTGCGAGTACCCATCTCTTACCGACCGTGATTGCTCATTACTGTTTGTATTATAATTGTGGTAAGGGTAATAATTCGGATATGGCATTGGCAGATAGAAATATTGCGGGTAATATGGCTGTGGGGGAAATCCAGGCGGATTGTAAAATGGATTCCGTGGTGGAGGTTTCAAAATTCCTATGGGGGATCCACTTACGTCAGCGTTGGGACTCGGTGAACGTGGGCGACTTTCTTCTTCATTTTTAATTGCATAATTGTGATAGCGCGTGGAATTTGAATGTTGGCGATTAGTGTAATCTTGGTAGTAATTATTCGCTGATCGGGAATAGCCATTATTCTGATGAAACGATACTTTCTGAGTTTCATTCGAAGGTAATATTCCGGATTTCATTCGCGTTTCTATACGTACTGCAAATTTTCGTGCATCATCTAATGTTTTGGGATCACGCGCATCGACTGAGCGTGCTATTTCATCTCGCATTCTTTTAATGGTAATAACATTTGTTCTGCATTATTCCCATAACTATCTTCTAACGCAACTCGAGCCCCGCTGATTAATATGTTTAATCTGTCATAAAAATCGCTAACTGATTCCTCCTTTTTCATCCGAATATTTTCTATTTCGTGTTGATAGTACCCATACAGCACACTCCATGGCAGGAAGGTTGCCGGAACGTTCCACCGGAACATTGCTGGAACGTTGCCGGAACCTTCCTATGTCCGCCCCTGTGGAACATTCCACGGCAACCTTCCTGCCACCTTCAGGGAACGTTCCGGGCATTCTCTGGCCACCTTCAGGGAACGTTCCGGGCATTCTCTGGCCACCTTCAGGGAACGTTCCGGGCATTCTCTGGCCACCTTCAGGGAACGTTCCGGGCATTCTCTGGCCACCTTCAGGGAACGTTCCGGGCATTCTCTGGCCACCTTCAGGGAACGTTCCGGGCATTCTCTGGCCACCTTCAGGGAACGTTCCGGGCATTCTCTGGCCACCTTCAGGGAACGTTCCGGGCATTCTCTGGCCACCTTCAGGGAACGTTCCGGGCATTCTCTGGCCACCTTCAGGGAACGTTCCGGGCATTCTCTAGCCACCTTCAGGGAACGTTCCGGGCATTCTCTGGCCACCTTCAGGGAACGTTCCGGGCATTCTCTAGCCACCTTCAGGGAACGTTCCGGGCATTTTCTAGGAATGGTCACGGTTAAGGAAATTAATTAAATTACAATAAATACTGACAATTAAATATTCATATATTTTTTCTATACAAGCCGACAACCACAAGAACAATAATAAAAATAATAAAAATAATAATAGTGTTAGAGTTTGCAAGTCGGTTAAGAAGAATAATGCGTTTGTTCTGTTAAGTGATATAATAAAATAAAAGCTGATACAATGAGAAACGTCGATGCGCGCAAACTGCTACGCTACAACGTGAGAGAAGCGATCCAGAGGTCGCTGCTGAAGCGTCGTCGCAGGGCATCAAGGCAGCGTTTCCACGACTGCCTTGGCGCGTCCGCACTATATGTTGCTCTATCTCCAACAAATAGTATTGGCTCTGGTGGATCTTCTCAAACCCGCGTATGTGGAGTTCCAGGATCTTCCGCTCTCTTTACTTAAAATGTACTGCATGCAGCGTGTAACGAACCTGGAATAATACATGCATTTATTTTACAATTTTACAACTTTAAGTGCTGAAATGAGATAAATAATAAATTTACTTACTCATTTTACTATATGTTTGAATATATGAATGATTCTTTTTGTTTATTTCTCTGCCACAGAATCCTCTATTAATTTATTTAATATCAGCAGCTTCCACAGCTTCTCTTCAGTAAATGAATCTATAAAAGGTCATCAATAAATTATTTCAGTCATGAAAAATGGCTTCATTAAAAACAACATTCATGTAACGCCAATCGCAGGCTGCATTCAAGCGACGCAATGGAAAAATAACAATCACCGTTACTTTAAATAATTGAACGGAAAGTGAAATGAAAGTTGTACAGTACATGCATGTTTACAAGGAAACTGTGTGAAAAGTAAAAGCTTGTAGCACAGAAAGCAAAGAAATATATGTATTTTAAATAATTAGAAAATTGCAGTTTGTTAATAGGCATCAAATATTTTATATTAGTTACTTTAACTTAAAAATAAGCTCCTTAATTTGAATAATTCATATATATTACTTACGAAACAATCTGTTTTTATCCTGTTCTTATATATCGTGACAGAAACCACAAGAACATTTATATTGTCCAAATACAGTAGGAATGCTTGCAGAGAGAAGATTTCTTTGAATGTACGAAATTCAGGCCCAGACCCATGTTCTGTAACCAACGATGCAGATAGTTTTCATTCTTCAACGGAAATCTATATGAAACAAACAAAAATATTTATTTTTAAGAAGTTCGACATAACCTACAAGTAGCATATACATGGGTTCTACTTACCTGTGATATGTTAAACCTTCACCCAATTCACTCAGGTCTCCTGCACCACAAAACACACACGTTCTAACCATTTTTACTACTTAAAGCCATTAATAACTAATCACGCTCTAACTATTTACGCGTGTGCTTTCCTACGTGCTTTGGCTTTGCAACCTGTCGTGTCGCACGTGAGGTACGTCACACAACGCCTGGATCTTCACCACGCCGCCGGCTTGGGAAGATCCACCAGAGCCACTATTATTATTATTATTATTATTATTATTATTATTTTTATTATTATTATTTTATTATTATTATTATTATTATTGTTATTATTATTATTATTATTTTTTTTATTATTAGTATTATTATTATAAACGGGAATAGTCCCATAGTTTACATAAAGCATACAACAATTGACCTTACATCGTCTACACAAAGCGTAAGTACCTAATATACAGGAGAAACTTTTAACTTCCTACTCTGAAGAATATAGTGTGTGTGAATGTAAAAAATGTGTAGCTAATTTATTTAAGAAATCAATGGTGTGTATAAATGTTTCTCCTTTTTCCATAAGGATTTTGTAAAAAATATGCACATATACAGTATAATCTGCAACTACAATAATTATTATTGATATCAATTAGGGAAAAGTCGATACAATTACGGTTATGGAACCGATATGAGGAGGGAAATAGGAACCGTAACCGAAACACAGATAATAGTTGGAAATTTCGGTTCTTCATAACAATTATTCAGAATAAAGGTTCTTTATAACCGTTTGGAAAACCGAAATCGATATTATAACAGTTTTCGAGCCCTGCTTACTGCGGGACCTTTGTTGTAAAATTTCCGAAAAGTTCCATGAAGGTGGCCAGAGAATGCCCGGAACGTTCCCTGAAGGTGGCCAGAGAATGCCCGGAACGTTCCCTGAAGGTGGCCAGAGAATGCCCGGAACGTTCCCTGAAGGTGGCCAGAGAATGCCCGGAACGTTCCCTGAAGGTGGCCAGAGAATGCCCGGAACGTTCCCTGCAGGTGGCCAGAGAATGCCCGGAACGTTCCCTGAAGGTGGCCAGAGAATGCCCGGAACGTTCCCTGAAGGTGGCCAGAGAATGCCCGGAACGTTCCCTGAAGGTGGCCAGAGAATGCCCGGAACGTTCCCTGAAGGTGGCCAAAGAATGCCCGGAACGTTCCCTGAAGGTGGCAGGAAGGTTGCCGTGGAATGTTCCACAGGGGCGGACATAGGAAGGTTCCTGCAACGTTCCAGCAATGTTCCCGGTGGAACATTCCACGGCAACGTTCCTGCCACTTTCAGGGAACGTTCCTGCCATGGAGTGTGCTGTATGGGTAAGGATAATTTTTGCCCGGTGCGAATCTACCTTTTAGATGTTTAATTAGTTCATTAACTGTATTAAATGTCTTTCCATACGTACTATCGCGGGCTGGACCCTTCAGTGTTCCTAATACAGATTTTAGAAATGAGGACTCTAATGCAGCAGGCACTAATGCTACGCTATTTTGTATATCCTGTACAAAATTCTTTAGATGAACGCCCTTCCCACCAAAGTAGGGAATATTTAATGTACTATTCTGAATGGCTAAGCACTCTGCCATTGAGGTCATAATTGCGCTTGCGTCTTGAGCCATCGTTAAATATTTGTGAATAAATATACAGGACGGAAACTAGTCAATAAATAGCAGATAATATACCCAGCGTTACCAAGGCCACACTGATAATTTAGTAATTTGCAAAATTTTCATAAATTCTATCGGATTTCAATGAATGTGAGCACCCAGGAATTCATACAAAGAAAATTCCTGTTATCCCACCGCTGCCACCAGATCTGTTACGCGCCGCGTTTTAGACAGCCAAATTCTGATTAGGGGTATCCCACAGTCGTTAGACTATCAGAATGTGTTGTATTGGGTATATTTTATAAGAGGAGCACGGAGGCTCGGCGCAGTTGTAACAGTTAATTCTTTTTATTTTTAAATATCTAAATACCTTATCAGAAGGATAAGGGGTAGATTTTGGGATCGTTGGTGCTCTATGAATTCAGATGGGTAATAAGGAAAATAAAATTTTATGACAAATAAAGCTTTAATGTCGAAATATTGGATGGATGTAAAAGCATATAACAGAACTGAATATTAAAAGAAAATCAAACAATAATTATATAACAGGTACTCGTGTAGTTGGAGATAATTCCTGACTAGGGGAATCCCACAGTCGATTGACTGTCAGAAATTGTCACTAATCACGGATCAATTATGGTAAAACGTACAAGAGAAATAAGAGGTGCAACTCACCAGACAGTCTCAATAATATAAAGTATGTAAGTATGCTCTTAATTTTGCTCTCGAAATTTCGGATACTCTTGAGTCGTTGATAAACCTAAATCAGAAATAGGAATGAGACGGGAACACGCACACACTTGAAGATAGGATGCAATACACACGAGTTTAACTATGAAATGAACTGAATAATAATAATAATTTTAACTGAACGGAATGAGTGATAATTTAAATTAAGTCACTAATAGAATAAATTATTTTGTACTTTAATAGTTTAGGAAAAAGAGATGTTTCGCAAAGTTAAGTCTTTCACGCGGTTACACAGTAGACCGGAGAACTCTAGCTCTAAAACACTTGCGGACCCAGCGACACGCACCTCGCGATTTACCGCCGAAGAGTGTCGCAGCTTCATGCGCTCGGCAGCGATCAGAGTGGGTCCGCGCCGAAAGTGCTTACGCTGCATTTTATCGTTCGGAAGCGCTATCATGGGCCCGTCTACTTAACGAGGCGGTGTGCGCGTGTTCACGTCTATCCATCAGACTCCCGATTCAAATACATAACCGATCCCTACGGAACATTCGCACGCACAGGAAAACATGACATTCCTGCTCCCGAAAACCATACAATTTTCATACAGCTGAGGGCCATCCCTCAATGTTCATAGATTCATATACATAATTTCTGACTAGGGGAATCCCACAGTCGTTAGACTATCAGAAATTATGCTAGGTATTTGATTCTAACAAAACAATTCCGAATTGATTAATTAATTCTCACATGCTCCGAAACGTGCGACAGTTCCTCGCACCGGATGTAGAGTATACAATTCCGTCAATCTTCTGAGAAGTGATCCAGTCTGCGCATTCCCGCTGTAGCCGTTACTGATTAGGTTACAATATTTAACGCGACGGTCAGAGGTGTTCTCAACGAGGGTTCTCCCACAATGCTGCAAGGCATTGTTGAAACGCACCCCTGCCGCTTACATAGAACGGATTCGGCACAACAGGAGAACCACTGGGTCTTTTCGAGCGCGACTCTCTGTTGAGAACGCCGCTGCGTCAGCACCGCCTTATCCTTATCGCGGGACGGCAATACGTCGAGGCGACGACGCTCCAAAGAAAGGACCTTGTTCTACTAAAAATATTATTAACTAATAGGCAGGAGTATAATCAACGAGGGATTTCCCATAACGCTAGGCGTTGTTGAGGCATACCCTGACCAAAAAGAAAAATTTTACGTTCCGAACGTAACAATATAGCGCTCAGACCCAAAACTTTAAACGCGTTTTCCTCAAAATCATGTTTTCAAAGTCGGTGACAAACATAACTTAAAAATTAATGAGCCGATTTACTCGAGGCTTTGC
Source organism: Andrena fulva (assembly GCA_946251845.1). NCBI lineage: Eukaryota > Metazoa > Arthropoda > Insecta > Hymenoptera > Andrenidae > Andrena > Andrena fulva. Next base: position 35,032,715 of record OX276329.1, read on the forward strand.
ACGCTCATTTTAGGGTTGAAAATCTAAGCACTATTGGGAGATTTCCTTTTTTTACACTCGAAAAACGAGCAATTTTTTGCCAAATATCGATGCTTCAACTTTGCATAGCAGCCATTTTGTCTCAAAATAATTTTTCAAAACTCGGGCCCGATAGCGTCTAGATATCTAAAAAATTCGAATTTTCAATTTTGGATGATCCTGCACCGAGCTACGGTTGTCACCGCAAAGCGCCTAAAAATGGACGTCTCCGGGCATCGCGTATAACTCACAAACCTTTCCATACTTTTTACCACAAAAAATACTGAAATCTCCGTAAGACGTACACTTTCTAATAGACTAATGTTTAATAATAAAAGTTTATCATTTTTTCTAGAAAAGATTCCCAAAGAAGCATGTTGTTTTGACCGTTTTTTATTCGAATAATCTTCGAATGAAATTTTCAAATAAAATGAAGTTATTCGAGAATATCGAATAAATATTTATTCGACTAAATTTTTATTCGAATGATCTCGTATAAAAATCTCGAATAAAATGAAGTTATTCGGGAATACCGAATAAATTTTCATTCGACTAAATTTTTATTCGTCATTCGTTATTCGTTATTCGAAAAACCTCTGTGGCGAATAAGCGTAGGCCGGAACCCGAGCCTCCGGTCGAGCCGATGCGTATCACGAGGCTCGGGTTCCAACCCTATTCGCCACGGAAGTCCTTCGAAAATTTATTCGACTAAGTTTTTATTCGAATGATCTCGAATTAAATGATGAGAGATGCCCAACTTTGGGTCTGGGTTAGGAAAAAAAATTTGACGGTGACAAGAATCGAACCCAGACTTTCCGTTAACGAAGCAACCACTTTTTTTTTAGAAGAGTTTATTGCACAGCTTAATACAGTTTAGGTGGATACAACCAAGGCCGCAAAAACAAATTACAAAAACGGCCAGACGGCAGAGACAAAGGAGTACAGGAGGGGCCGCCAGACATAGGCCGGCGGCGTCCTGGGCTCCTCCGATAGTTGAGAGGCAGCTTGCTCGTATGCGACGAGGTCTCACTGCTTAGTACTAAGGTGATGTAAGGGTATCTAAGGCTAAAAACAATATGATTAACTTAAGAACTAGTGGAAGTAAGGTCAGTGTCCCCACAGCAAGGGACTTATGGTGGGAGGGGGGGGGGGAGAGAAAAACACCTTACTAAGAGTATGGGGAGAAACCCCTGGACCGTTCTGGGTGCTGTGAAAGATGAGTAAGATAGGCTAAAGAGTAGAAGTAATAAATAGGAGTAAGAAGGGAGAAGTATGTACAAAAGAGCGAGGGGTCTCAGGAAGGGATAAAGAGGGGCTGGAAAAACACCGCGTGATTAGTGAGTAATGCTTAAGGGGTTAGGCCACCTTGGACGGAGCAAAATTGCAGTCATTTTCGGCATTTTTTTAGGAAGATAATGAAATAAACAGAAAATTTAATATGAAGCCTGTTATTATACAACTCTCGCCGGAAAAAAATCGTATTTTTTTCTTACAAAATGGCGGCGGTAGATCCGTGATACGCAAGATCTTGTGGAGCGACGTTTTCCACGGTGTTCAATCTCACGGCTATACCGTTTGACTTAGAACAAAAAACCAAAAAGCTTTATTTTCTGCATGCCTAAAACTATGGAAGTACGTAGGGAAATCCAGAAACATTAATTTGTCTCGAAATGGTGACCATGGAGAGAAAAAGTGCATTTTTTTTTTTATATAAAAGTGTCAATTGCACAGAACATATTCAAGATATCGCAAAACCGCTACGTACTTCCATAGTTTTAGGCATGCAAAAAATAAAGCTTTTTGGTTTTTTGTTTTAAGTCAAACGGTATAGCCGTGAGATTGAACACCGTGGAAAACGTCGCTCCACAAGATCTTGCGTATCACGGCTCTACCGCCGCCATTTTGTAAGAAAAAAAAATACGGTTTTTTTCCGGCGAGAGTTGTATAATAACAGGCTTCATATTAAATTTTCTGTTTATTTTATTATCTTCCTAAAAAAAATGCCGAAAATGACTGCAATTTTGCTCCGTCCAAGGTGGCCTAACCCCTTAAGGGGACTGGGCAGTCGAAAAATCGATTTTTTTTTTATTGCATTTTCCGAAAGTACTATCTTTTCTGAATAAAATGCCGTTTGGGTTATATTAAAATTCGCAAAATTGTTGATTTGGCAGCTAAAAAGATCAAGCGGTAACTTATTGCGTTGCCTTTGCCCAGAAACTTTAAACGCGATTTTCTCGAATCTTTTTTTCTCTTGGTTTTTTCCTGATTGCGAACGAATGGAGGTTCAGATCGACTTGAAAAAAATTACAGGATGTGTAAAACATGTGCCATTTCGCCCCAAACCTCTGATATGATCCGTAAAAATTCGAGATTTTTATAAAAAAATTGAGGAGTCACCGGATTTTTGCAGCGCACAAATAAGAACGAATTTTTCTCGGAAAAATCGCCGTTTTTCAGCCACCAATCGCATGATTTTGATTTAATTGTTGTTTTTATAGGTTTGGGCGGAAACTATGAATCCAACAAACAAGAATCTCACCTTTGAAATCGGATTACGTCACATTTAAACACCGATATTAAAGCAAAACGACAGAAAAACGTTAAAATGTTTACCCGTCGGCAGCGCCATTTTTAAAGCACATATATATTTCTTATTACTTTTTTTTCAATCTGTATGGTAGTAATAAACATTGGGTAAAAGCATATATCTGGATGTGCTTTCATTTGTTTACAAATAAATAAAGGACAGAGTCTATTTCTCACGAAAAACGACTGCCTAGTCCCCTTAAGGTAAGGGCACGCCATGTCGCAAGCAGGGATAGTGGCAGCCATATTTGAAGCGTTTCTCGGAGTGTGGTATGGTACATATTGTAATATTATTATTAAAGCAAAGAGATGTAATTTGCAGCAGCATGCTGATACCAAAAAACATATGGACAACGTGAAGTATGGAAAAAGAGTGGTACCAGGTGAAGGAACGAGGACTTTTACAGACGAGGTAAAGGAGGCTGAAATTAGAGTATGCACTGATGCAATCGAATATAACAGACCATTTAACTCATTCAACCATTATGTTAAACTGTCGCAGAAGGTATTCGCAAATCCTAATGTTCTAAAACGCATGTCTCTAAGTAGGAAGAAAATGAAAGCCATTAGCCTTAATGTAATTAACAAGTCCATTGTTGAAAAAGCAATACAGAAAATACAGGGCAAATATTTTTCGGTTATGATCGACGAAACCACAGATGTGTCCAATATGAAACTTCTTTGCATCTTAATTCGCTATGTTGACAAAGAAGAGATATGTACAGATTTATTAGATTTAATTAGGATTAATGAAGCTACAGCAGAAAACTTGTATCACCATTTTAAACAGTCTTTGGACAAGTTTAATTTGCTTATAAGCAACATGGTTGGCGTGTGCTTGGATAATGGGTCATTCCACGCCAACTCGATCACTTTTTTCCCTCGATGTCTCGGATTTTGTTCAAACTTGAATATGTTGTAGCCCCCGCGAAAGTATGGGGGGTTTAATTCACCATTTTGTCGTTTTCGAATTTGTTTAAAAAATATAGGGCGTTGAGTTTTGCGATTTTTGCCTATTTTCATGAAAATGGGTTGTACTTATGCATTTTTAACTCGGAAACTATTTGTCGGATTTAGTTGATCCTAACGTTATTGTAAACTAGAAGGAGCGGCCTTCCTGAATATTTTTGTTCCCGGTTAAAAAATCATTTTTACAATAATGAACATTATAAATAAAGTTTTATTTTGCAAATTGAGGCTCAAGGTCACGATTTTAAAAATCCGAAAAAAATACCACCATATTCGCTGAAGAATTTCCTATAAAATCAGCGTTTCTCTTGTTGGTAATTTGTATATTCAACGTCGCAGGAAGCTGTTAAAGACAGCGGCGCGCGCCGTTTCAGGTAAGCGAGCCGCGCGCTCCGCTATTACGGTCGCCTGACCGTACCCCTCGCACCCTCTATTACTTCAATCAGGTCTAACAACGGTAGAAACAATAACGACAGCTCACGTATTCATCACGAGGGTGTCATTTATACCTGCAGAAGAATTTTACTAACCCACTCTTGGCCAATGCTACTTTTTTATAATAATCAGAATTGTAAGTACCAGCTTGACTGTTCGTTGATTATTTGTTGAAAGAGTGCCATTGCTCGATGGAAACCACGAGAAGGTGGTGGGTTCTTTCCATCAGGAGTGGATAAGGATGGATTAGGAAGGTTGGCATGGATATGATCACTTCGAATAGCGAGAATAAGCATTATTCTACTTATATCATCATTACAGTAAAAATTTTCTATTAATGTCTTTGTGCTTTGTGGTAATTGCCGACCATGCTTAGGATTTGGAGTTGACATCACTCCGTGCTCGGCTTGCAATCGCTTTGCTTGTCTTGCCATGTGGTATGAACTTTCAAATTCCCGACAAATTTTCCGAATACTCCACGAGTTCGGTAGGACTGTAAGGATACGGATTTTTTTCACTATTGTCCGATTCTGCAATAAATTTATCCTTTAACTGTTTAACTATTTCGTTACTATCTTCCACAACACTACTTGAACTACTTTGTGCATCTACTAAATTTGATTTTACAATACTATGGGCGCGGTCTATTTTTTCTAATGTTCTTCTACTAGATTTTAAAGTTTTACTTGTTAATGGAGACTCACCTACGGATGCCATTAATATATTGGTGGAACTCAGTACCTCGGTTGGATCGATTAAGGATGAATGACTACTTTTTGAACTGTCACTATTGTTAGGTTCTGTCTGCATACGCGACAATCCAGATGGCCCGGGTTCTGCTATTGCACTTTCAGGCTGTTCCTTCTTTCCTTATATAATTTCACGCGACAATTATTGCAAATGAACGTCTTTTCAGTAAGAAATGGAAATGAACGACACATTTCCAATGATACTCTTCGAAGTGTATATGTATACCGTGCATGTCCCTTTTTGTTGAAGGGATTGCAACACCACTGACGCACCATTTTCGGAAATCCACAAACAGATATTGAAACAGTAGACGCGCACGATGCGAAAGTTCTCTGAAGACTAAAGACTTTAAAGGACGATGCCTAAGCAGAAATGTGTAGCGCTATATAAGTTTATTACCATCTAGGCCAAGAGTGGGTTAGTAAAATTCTTCTGCAGGTATAAATGACACCCTCGTGATGAATACGTGAGCTGTCGTTATTGTTTCTACCGTTGTTAGACCTGATTGAAGTAATAGAGGGTGCGAGGGGTACGGCGACCGTAATAGCGGAGCCCGCTGTCTTTAACAGCTTCCTGCGACGTTGAATATACAAATTACCAACAAGAGAAAGGCTGATTTTATAGGAAATTCTTCAGCGAATATGGTGGTATTTTTTTCGGATTTTTAAAATCGTGACCTTGAGCCTCAATTTGCAAAATAAAACTTTATTTATAATTTTCATTATTGTAAAAATGATTTTTTAACCGGGAACAAAAATATTCAGGAAGGCCGATCCTTCTAGTTTACAATAACGTTAGGATCAACTAAATCCGACAAATAGTTTCCGAGTTAAAAATGCATAAGTACAACCCATTTTCATGAAAATAGGCAAAAATCGCAAAACTCAACGCCCTATATTTTTTAAACAAATTCGAAAACGACAAAATGGTGAATTAAACCCACCATACTTTCGCGAGGGCTACAACATATTCAAGTTTGAACAAAATCCGAGACATCGAGGGAAAAAAGTGATCGAGTTGGCGTGGAATGACCCTAATGCCAATGGTGGGAGCGCATAATTCAGTGACATCTCGTATACTAGCAGCCAATGACGAAATTTATGTCCAACCATGCATTTGCCACTCATTACATTTGGCTGCACGCCACGCGTGCGATTGCTTGCCAAAGGACATTGAGAAGTTTCTGCAGTCTCTTTATTCATACTTTTCGCAAAGTCCCAAACGACTGTGTATGTTGGAAGGTACGCAAGAATTCATGAAGGTTTCAAAGCGAAAACTTAAACAGCCATCGACAACTAGATGGCTAGCACTAGCTGAATGCATAAAAAGAGTGTTAGAACAGTGGACAGTTTTATTTGTTGTGATTGCGGAGGCAGCAGCAGACAATGAATCTGTTGCAGAAAAATTATTATCAACTATGAATTCTCCTTTTACGAAGGCATATTTGGAATTTATAGATTATTATTTAACAGGTTTTACTATTGCGAACAAATTATTTCAAAGCTCCGGAGTCTTAGTTCATCGCCTACTCCCTGAATGTAACAGACTGGTAGCTTCATTGGTACCCAATTTCATAAAATATGATAAGATAGGTATATCAGATATGCACAAAATTGACATCTATAATGAAGAAAATTTGAAACCACTGACAACAATTTATACTGGAGAAAAATGTATGAATACACTGCAGGAATTAACAATTGATAATTGGGAAGAGAACGAGGACATGGTACAATTTTTTACAAACATCAGGAGATGTTACCAAATAGGCCACCAAAAGATTGTCAATAGAGTGCCAGTCGATGACACATTTTTAAAGGCACTAGATTTTTTAAACCCGGAAACAGCTGCATACATAACCAATCGTAAGGATGACCAATTACAGTGTGTTTTAAACAAATTTAGATCAAAATTTGAGTATGGGGTACTAAACGAATGGATTCGATTGCCGTCTGCTTATTTGACAACGTCAAAAGAAGAGATCAATAAAATGAGTTTACCGCAGTTCTGGCACAAAACAAGTACCATTTCCCTTGCAGACCAATATCTATGTGGAAACATATCCAAATTAGCACAGTTGTGCTTATCTTTGCCGCATTCTAATGCGGACATTGAACGATATTTTTCCATCGTCACGCAAATAAAAAATAAATGTAGGAATAGATTACAACCGGAAACTCTAGCTGCTGTTACTAGAATAAAACTGGACATGTCTAATCAGAATGCTTGTTGTTTTAATTATACAATCACTGATGACATGATCTAGTTATTCAACAACAGCATGTATGATAATAATACCGAAATACCGGAAGAAGTGTTAGGAAATGTTTTGGCGGACGAGTAAAATAAGGACAATTAGAAAATATGTATATATTTATGTATATGCTTATATTATATCTTATGTATATATTTATGTATATGTTTATATTATATCTTATGTATATATTTATGTATATGTTTATATTATATCTTATGTATATATTTATGTATATGTTTATATTATATCTTATGTATTGTTGCGAGTTGCGATCCCCGCTCGCTCGAGCGGCATTTAGCGAAAACTCCTAAAGCGCGAAGTTTGAGCATGAAAGAACCATTGAGCTATAAGTATACCTGGAGAGGGAACAGAGCAATGGCGGCCGGTCAGAGAAAAACAGGGAATGTGCTATGTTCATTGAGCTGAATGAACATAGCACATTTACTACATGATAGTACAGAGTGAGAGGGATAATAGGAACAAGAAGGATAGGTTCACCCGTAATCTTCTATTTTTCTCTGACCGCTGTCGCCTCTACTTCTTCCCATTGCTGTTCTCTCTCCAGGTATTCTTATAGCTCAATGGAAAGAACTTAGGATGTACTTTATTATATCAGAAATTGTCTTCGCCTCCTTCCTTATCGCTCGGAAAACAATGTATGAATAAAAAGAGGAATGAACGTAAGAACAAGCCTGTCTCTTCTCCAGACACTTTTGTTCCGACGTTGTAACGCATCAGACGTGTCCCAATAAAAGTACCAACTCTTGTTCAATCTCAAATATTCTCGTCTAGTTCTTATTCTTAAATATCTTGTTCTTAAATAGTTATTCCAAATCGTTTAAATCGTTTGATAATTTAATTCAGTTCAGTTCTATAAGTTTTATTGAGTTCTACGCGTTTATTACAAACAGTTCATCATTTCGTTCGTTTAACTTCACGCGTTCGCGAGCAGCAGCACAACTTGTAAATACTACGTAACATGGAAGTCACAAATTCTGTAACTTCTGTTACATGTACAAAATATAACCGCTACGTAATACAGGTGTCACAATGTTCTGTAACTTTTGTTACATAGATAGAACATAGCAGCAACATAACCTATGAACATAACTGAAAAGTCACACAAAACATATAATTTTTATGTAACTCTTCTTACGTATAGGCTACATATTAATCCAGATGTAAAAGTCATGGAACGTAGGTGTCACAAGTATTCCGTAATTTTTGTTTCATAAATAGAACATAACAGCGACATAAACGATAAATATAATTTATCGGTTGCTCGACGTGACTGTGTCGTGACCTTCGAAACGTGGTAACGGTGGTAACGTTTCCTGCTGCTAAACTCCTGCACGGAACGTGTTACAATAAGGACTGCGTTTAGCATCGGTATGTGTAGAATGCAAAATCTAACGTTTACGCGAGGATTAAACGTGGCGTGTTGCAATAAACAAATTGCAAATTACATTGGTTTTAGGTTAAGTTGGATACATATTTTAATTAATATGTCAGACAGAAAACGTTTGAGAAGAGATTTTAAAACATACTCTTCTCGACATCAAAGGAGGATAGTCGACCAATATGTGAAGTATCGAATAAATGAAATTGAAGCCAATGATAAACATGGGATTGCAAAGAAAGTGTAGGGAGAAGAAAAAATATTAATACTAGTTTTTAAAATATTTTTTTATTTTCAAATATATATATATATATATATATATGTGTATGTGACCCGTTATATATAATATAAAGTTTATACCAAAAAATTCTAACAAATATTTAACTTTTTTTTAATTAAAATAATCCTTCCAAATACCAATAGTGTAATTATCCATAAGGTAACAATAAAGTTATTGCTGTTATCCTGCTGCTACGTAACAGACAGATAACAGAGAAAGGTAAAATTTATATAAAAGTATGACCTTAATGTGACGCGTACTGTTATGTAAATGAGGCGGACATTTCCACCCTGATCACACCTTCATGTGACCCCCATGTGACGTAACCAAAAAATGATGGTTTCATAGCAGTTACGTACAAGATACGTTTTAATGCTGTGGGGGGAGTCCTTCAGGACTCCACGGACACCGGACCTCACGGAAACTCCCTAAGCTACCAGAATTCCCAACCGGTCCCGCAACAGTATATACATAAATACATAATGTTTGCATTATTATTTTGTGTTTTCTGTTACCTGCCACCGATGTTACATATATTTCAATTCATTTTATTCGAAACGGACGTAAAGGATCTTATATTCTCGAATGTTACCGCCATAATTCATCGCAGTGTCACGTGATGGAGGTGGAACACCTACAGGGAGCGGTGGTAATGTGTGCGTAAGACGCACGATGGGAGACGAACCGACACCGCGGCCAACCAGCGTCGACAACCTATTTCCCCGGCGACGCTGATTGACCGTGGTGTCGGTTCGTCTCCCATCGTGCGTCTTACGCACACATTACCACCGCTCCCTGTAGGTGTGGTGACACGTCGGAGTCCGGCAAAGCGCGCCTTTTCGTGGCACAGAGTCCACCTGTGACGTCACATTCGTTTCGCGTTGTCGCCACGTGGCGCGCTGGCGTCAATTCACGCACACATTACCACCGCTCCTGTAGGTGTGGTGCCACGCCGGATTCCTCCAAACCCTGCTTAAGACTAAGATTGGATAGATGAATGATTGCGGAAGATCGAGGATGGACGAAAGTATAAAATAAAGTGGTTTCTGATTTCTGTATTATTTTTTGGGGAGGAAAAAGGAGGAGACAGAGAAGAGAGAAGAGTGTAAGAGGGGGAGGAACGAGGAAGAAGTGAAAGAGGTAAAAAGATAAAGTTAAAGAAAATATAAGGTCAAGAGGAAAATAACCTTAAAAGGGGACCCCTGAGAAGGGTGCTGGAGGCAGAGGAGAGCCCGTGGGGCGGGAGAGAAGAATGGGGTGGAATTCGAATCGAAGAAAATGGGTTGAAAATAGGAAATAAGATATTAGGAAAATACCAAAATACAGTAGGAATGGCGGAAAAAGACAATAAAGGAAAAATCATAAGAGAATCTAAAGAAGAGGAAATAAGTCATCATATAGACGACACAAATAATCAAGAGAAAGAAGAAACAGAAAAAGAAAGGGAAAATAGAATAAGACATGAAAGGAGAGAAAAAAATACACCCAAAAAGAACTAAGCTTAAACTATACGCAGAATAGAGAGGAGGAGAATATAGATAGAATGGAAAACACAAAGGTCAGTAAAGAGGAAGAATACATGGAGGGCGCCACAGTGCGAAGAGGTGTAGGGGTCCGGTAGGTGTTCATCGACATACCACCAGAGGGCTACCCGGCACCAGGGCTTCTCGCTGGTGTTCCATCGCCCTCCGGTTAGTATATATACAAGTTCCGTTCCAGTCCTGATACCCAGCGTGTCTAACGGCCGATTTCTTCACCTTCAGTAATCTTCCAGTTAGAGTTATGTTCCACATAACTGCCAAATGATAGCATCCAATTGGCTTAGAGCATATAAATGCTCTAATCCAATTGGTCGTTCACTGACCGGAAGATTACTGAAGGTGAAGAAATCGGCCGTAAGGCAGGGTTCCGCCAGGTAAGCCTTACTGACGAGTCCACTGGCGGACCCGGGACGAAACGCTCTTTCTTTCCCTCTCTAGGGTGGTGACCCTCCATTTTCTTTCTTCTCTCGGGTGATCCCACCGCAGACGTTCCAGAGTCGGATCACTACAGAGGAAAGGTAAGCGGCGACACCGAAAGAAGTGGTGAACAGGACAAACAAGGAAATTTTATAAAAGAGACACGAGGTACCAAAGAAAATGAAAGTATAATTGAAAGACAAAGTTCAGAAAAAGGAGGTAAAACAAAATTAGAAGCTGACAAAGGAGAAAATAGAAAGAAAAAGGGAAGGGAAAACGAGGAACAATCATCAAAAGAAAAAGCAGCCTTAAACAGGTGGAGGGAAAAATCCAAAAAGTCTCGGTAAGAGAGGATAAAATCATAGGGAGCCCAAATGGGAAAGAAAATAATTCAAAGATAGTGGATTTATACGAATGGGAGTCGAATAAAGAAGAATATTTAATAACTATCTCATTAAATAAAGAAAAAATGTCAATAAACAAAAAAGGAAATCTGATCAAAATATATAACATTTTATTGAACACAGGTATCAAGTTCGAGAGCATCAAGATGGTGGGTTTCAACAGAGCAGAGGTTAAATACAAAAATAGACAAGACGCAAACAGAATTCTAGAAGAATCAAGATTGAAGCCAGCGGGATACATAGCTTATATTCCGCCAAGATGGAAGGAGAGGAAAGGATTATGTACAAAATAAATTATAATTAAATGGAGTCTCCGCTATCTGTGGTGTTTTTATTTGTACATTACATTAGTTTAGTGGATGGGTTTATATATTAGTTTATTATATAAATAAATTTTACATTTAATTTCCTTCATTATGCTCCGAATTACGTTGTTCTTGAAGTCAATGTAAGGCACCGCGGGAGGTTATCCTCGCCATTCCGGAGACTGCCGGAGACTCTCCGATAAACTGTTCCCCCGGCATCGCTGAATAATATAATATATGAGGCAGTGGCAGTGACAACGCACCAACCCACATTACAAAATTTTTTTTCCTACTTTATGTGATTAGTAGAGCCTATTGGAATACATTATTGCTACTAACTAAATTTCGGAAAGATTTGTGGGTTAGTCCGCTGTTGTTCTCATTGCCTCATATAACCTCGAGTCCTCGACGTTCACACTGCACACACATGTTCGAGCATCCTACTCCGTCGCCCACCGAGAAACGAACGGAATGTCCTTCAATCATTGTTTGTTCTAACAGAATTATTCCGAAAGTTTCCGAACGTGAATGAGTATTATCTTAAGCAAATGCTTTATAAAGACAGTGCTTAAGCAATTGCTTATTCTAAGCAAATGCTTAAGATCATCTTAAGAAACGTTTAGGAATACATGATGTCTTATGTGAAATAAGATCGTCCTCTAGAAGATGATCTTAAGCATTTGCTTAAGACACGTTTAAGAATACCGCCCTTAATCTTAAGACACGTTTAAGAATACCGCCCTAAGACACGTTTAAGAATACCGCCCTAAATTGCGTCTTTAGTCTGCTTGTAATGTTCTCCGCCGCCGATAGCGTCGCCACTGGACTTTCGTCCCTAGTGATCCTCTAGGTAGTGATCCAGGGTCGTGACACTCTTATGGGCGAGCTGTTAGCACTAGATTAGTTTTGCCCCATTTCGCCATGCGGCGCTGTACTCAATTTAGTGACAGAATTGCGCGCTAGATGGTGTTGGCAGCGTCATGTTGGACGCGTCCCAACGCGTCCTCCGACAACATTTTGGCAATTTCATTGCATTTCGTTTGGAGCTATTGTGTTATCGTGTTCAGTTGCGCGAATTTTATTTAAAAGAAGGTATTTTATTCATTGCGTGTGTATTTCAAAAAAGAATTCAGAAACCTCTGCGAAAAACTTCTTTAAAATATTTATGCACGTATGTATATAATGCGGTATTGCGCGGCATAACCTGCAATTTGTGCAATAGTTACATTTTTAAAGATTGCAAGGCACAAAATGAAAGAGACAGATACAATCCATCATTTCTCAAATGTATTGAACAAATATGCGTGATTGCAAATTACATGTTAAATAATCGAAATATTAATGAACAGGCGATTTCCAATATTACAAATTACATAAATAATTATGTTAAAGTTAGTTTTAAATGTCAGCATGCCGAAAAGATAGAAGAGACATTAATTAAAACAATAACTATACTTTGTACAACTCATTTTGTAAAAAAATTAATAATATAATTAAGGGAAAAGAAGTACCACAACATGGAGTCCTTAATAGTCTTGTTTGTAAAGCGACCAAACTATCCAATAAAAGAGTTCATTAAAGAAATAAACAAATGTGTACGGTTTAATTTCTGTTCCCTGAAAACCTAACATCTGAGATACAATTTCTGCATGAGTACGCATACTTCTAAAATTGTATATAGGATGCATACAATATGATTATGTGTAGTCCAGTAGTCATACAGAAATTGTATTAGTCGTTTCTGAAGTTCGATGAATTTAATAGCGAATTCAGTACGTTGCACTGATTCTGCACTGGTGTCAGAAAATGACTTGGATTGGTTGTTTCTGATAGAAACAAAGATAGCTCTATAAGAATCAACCAATTCAAATCATTTTCTGGCACCAGTGCAGAGTCAGTGCGAGGTACCGAATTCGCTATAACTGAAAAGTGCCTACTCCACGTTTCAAATTTCCCGGTTATAGTAATTTTTTTCCGCCCCATTTCGCCAGAGGGTGCTGTCCGCGCTAACAGTAGAATACATGGAGGTGTCACGACCATGGACCCGAAGGACAGTGCATAAGCTAGGCTTATGGACGCGGGGGTTGAAGCGAATGACGGAAGGGGAATCGACCTCTTCCAGCCGCTTTTTGCGGGACGACTAGTGGTGCCATCTGTGCCATACCATGGAAAATTTATTCTGGCAAAACCAATATATACCAATTTTTAACCTTCAAATACAATACTTTTACTATTTTACTAGAAAATTTAATATTACTTACGTAATTTCGAAAGTATCCCAAATAATAAGACAATTATATAAATACACTACATGCATACAAGTTACTTTGCAATGCTTTTACACTGTTTTGCACCGTTTTGCACAATGGCGTCACAAGGCTATACCAATAAAGGACGCTATTTCTAAAACTTATATTCGGCTGTAGAGGACACCACCAGTCGTCCCTCGCACATAGACTTATATAGAGGGAGCAGAAGAGAGGACTGTAGGCGAGGGGACTGTAAGATCGGAGGGGAAAAGGCAGAAACCATACAGGCAATTCGGTAGCTAGGTTCGGATGTATTCGGTTCTTGTCGGTTCGGCATTAATGGCTATGTTCGAAACATAACCACTGTTGCTCAACTATTACTGTTCTAAAGCATCGTATTGGTCGTTGTATATAATCATATATTAATTGAGTGTAATAATTACTTATTGCGTAGTAAGCGGTTGTGCAAATCGCAGGAAAAATAAAAACTGCGAACAGTTGGAGAAAGAAAATATAAATAATGATAGTATTCGATTTCACATGTAAATAAATAAATATACATACATAACCAACAATTTATATATTATATATATAATCTTAGATAATATGTTGATAATAAAAATATTTTTTTTTTTTCATCAGTTATGTCGCAGCAAATGAGCGATATATATCTATTATACTATATAATTATTTATGCATATTAATTATGTTTATGAACTTTTAGCTTACAAAATCTTTAAAAATATAAATATTATTGCATATATCTATAAGTACGATTTTATTTAAAAAAAGCTTCATTCTATTTACTAATTTTGTTATATATATAACCTACATGATATACGAAATTTTGAATTATGTATAAGTATAGCTAACCTTTTCGACTAAGTATCCCTCATAGATATATATAACGTTATTGAATTTCCGAATAGCCCCGAGGAGGAACGGAGTTACCCGATTTGCCTGTATGACAGTCCCCTTACCGCGAATCTTACAACCCCCCTCAGACACGCTCCGTCTATATATGTCTATGCCCTCGCATCGCAGCCCCTTCCGTCTTTCGCTGTAACCCCCCGGAACTAGGCACTGTCCTTCAGGTCCATGGTCACGACCCTGGTAGTGATCGGAAAATGTGTCCGCCATGTTGTCCTAAACCGGAAGTCACAAATCGGCGGGCAAATTTTAAAAAAATACTGCTCTCCTTAGTGTCCTATCTACCATTTTGAAACACCCGAATAACCTGAAGTTTTACCATTTACTTCTGCCGTTCTTCATTCAAATTAAAACATGTTGTCATTATTTCGTAACAGCCTAATACAAGTTTTTGTAATAGGTGTCCCAGTAGGTAATGTATCATTAACGTACCAATTAATTAATTGTTAGACTGTTTCTCGATCTCTACGGAGCACGTAGGGTTTTCTAACTTTACTTAAAAGGTTAGCAACAGTTCGCACATTCAAAAATGACATGCCTCAGTATTAAATGAAGTTTGCTGCTGATCCCACTTTTTGCTCAATGTTGTGGAATCCAATTGGTAGATGTTATTGCGAGCAGTGTCTCTTTCTTTTTCTACTTATTTACTTGCTCTCTCTACTTCCGGTTTAGGTGAGAAATGACGTCGACCAATAGAAAACGCGGAACACATTTTCCTGTTCTATGGCGTCCTCTATATCCCTATCTTCCTTTCCTCTGCCAACCTTTCTGTTTTCCGTTCTTTTAATTTCTTCTTCCCATTTCGTGTTCCTCCTTTCTAGACTTGTTTTATCCCCATTATTTCCATTTCTTTCATTTCTCAATCTGTCTTCTCTCTCTCTTTCCGCCTCCTCTCCTTTTCTTCTCATTGATCTTTTTCCCTTGTTTTTATCCTCTTCATCTTCTTCCTCCCTTACGTTTTTACCTCCATTTGTTTTACCCGTCATCTTTCCTTTGTATGTATGCTTTGTTGAGCTCATACCTTCCACATTATATATCCTTTCCCTTACCCAACCTTCATCCTCCCCTTCTTCCCCGCCCCTCAGGCTCACTCCCTCCGCCAGCTCTCCTCGTATCCAAACCCAGAAAGTAACTCTCTTTCACTCTGCAATCTTCTTTCGCCACACTTTCCGTATCCTCCTCCTCTCACACACTTCTTCCACCCTCAAAACTCCACTTCTCTGTCACTCCCACTCCCCCCTTCTCTATTTATTTATCAAATCTCTACTAATCTACCCACAGCATGGACCTGAAGTAGAGCACTAAAGAGGTGAGTATGCGCATCCGCCATATTGGGTCCACTGGAGAGAGAAGATTATTGAGTACCCGCCTTTTTGAGTATTGTCAGATTCACTTTATAAACAAAATATGCGTTGTTGATATTGATACATGGTAGCGCGACACATTATTAGAGTATTTTATTACATTTTAGTTTATATTTGGTTTATAAATCGAATTTGACAATACGCAAAAAGGCGGGTACTCAATAATATTCTTTCTCCAGAGGACCCAAGATGGCGGATGCGCATACTCACCTCTTTAGTGCTCTACCTGAAGGACAGTGCCTAGTTGCGGGGGGTTTACTCGTAAGACGGAAGGGGAATCGCCTGTGTAGCCATCTTGTTATGATATACTAGTAGTGCACTCTATAGCCCATTATATATATAGTTATTTTCTGACAATTAAATATAACGTATTTTCATTCACCCTATGTATTACAATTCGTATAAATATGTATTATTTATAAAAACATTGATCAATTTATGAAACCTGAGTAATGCAAGTGTAATGTTTCAAAGTTTACCACGGTATGGCATAGATGGCACCACTAGTATATCATAACAAGATGGCTGAAACAGCTTGATTCCCCTTGCGTCTTTCGCTTACACCCCCGCGTCTATAAGTCTAGCTCATGCACTGTCCTTCAGGTCCATGACCCACAGCAATACCTCTCTTATAGCGAATTCGGTACCTCGCACTGACTCTGCACTGGTGCCGGAAAATGACTTGGATTGGTTGATTCTTATAGAGCTATCTTCGTTTCTATCAGAAACAACCAATTCAAGTTATTTTCTGGCACCAGTGCGGAATCAGTGCGAGGTACCGAATTCGCTATTAACTTCCACCTGCCGCCATCTTGTTTCAAGCACATGCTTAAGCAACGACTATGGGTGCGTTCCACTTGTGCCCAAATCGCCCGCAACGCCCGTGATTTTCATTAAGGTGGGTTTCCCTGTACGCGACTGGACGCAACGTCAAGAATTTCAAAGTCGATTTTCTCGAAAATGAAGCGCGATATAAAAAAAAGTTACTGTTTCTTTTCGACTTATAACAAGTAAATAAGTCGAAAAAGAGGAATAAGATTTTTTGATATTGTGCTTCATTTTCAAGAAAATCGACTTTGAAATTCTTGACGTTGTGTCCAGTCGCGTATAGGAGAACCTACCTTAATGAAAATCGCGGGCGTTGCGGGCGATTTGGGCGCAAGTGGAACGCACCCTTAGGCTGTGTTCCAATCGTTCCAATTCACGCATACTGCGCATAGACTGCATAGGAGTCACGTACCCTATGCACTTCATGCGCCTTATGCTGCATTATGTGTGAATCGGAACACAGCCCCCGAATACCGCCCAAAGAATCCCTGGCAACCCTGCACGAATGTAATAGGAAAGGGAAACAAAGCGAAGTTCGCACAAGCCCGAGGGGTTTGAAAATAGTTAGAGATTCTTTTAATAAGTAAACTTCAAGATTATAAATTAATCAATACCCATTTGGAAACGGGTGTTTGAATAAATGAACTCCACTTTGATCCCTTCTCCTAAGTGTGTAAAATCAGCGCAATGTTGTTAAACGCTTGTTTCTAAAAATCGATAACCGAAAGGAAATGGATTGACCAATAGGAATTTAGCTTATAAATATTTGTTTGCCTCTTAGAATTTAAGGACATTCTGTAATTAACAAAAGATGTTAAAGCGTTTGCCTTTGTAAAAACACTCGAGCCCCGAGAGCAGAAGTGAACAGACGTGCGATTAAACACCTTGTGAATTCCTTATTTATATCGTTTCAAATCGTTTATTGAGTTCATTAAATACATTAGTTATTTGTGTTCAAATAGTTTCATTACATTATTATTATCTTTATTATTAAATTTATCATTAAAAATCCGCGTCCAAGGAGCAGAACGCCTTAGCGTTCCACGGGCATCGTCCCACGCTCGAACTCCCCAGAAGAAATCCTCATTTCCCAGACGGCCACGCACATATGCGCGTCCGCCATATTGGGTCCTCTGGAGAGAGAAGATTATTGAGTACCCGCCTTTTTTGACTATTGTCAAATTCGCTTTATAAACCAAATATAAACTTAAATGTAATATAATATATATATATCAATATATCAACAACGCATATTTTATTTATAAAGTGAATCTCACAATACTCAAAAAGGCGGGTACTCAATAATCTTCTCTCTCCAGAGGAGCCAACATGGCGGATGCGCAATACTCACTCCTTTACTGCTCTACCGAAATACATACTCCTTCAAGCTCCTTCAACGCAGAAGCTACGCATCTAGTATCTCCTTCCCCTAAGTTTTAAACATAACTGAACATAACCAACTTGAATATGAAAAATAAAAAGTGGGGCTACGTTTGTCGTTCCTAGTCAAACAAATATTATGGGGCGTTAAGAAAGAACCTAGTTAAAAAGGTGATCGCGGACCTGTAAAAATTAACAGCCTATTTTAAAATGGGCACTGTGGAGTACGGTTTCCCGATGATCGGGGGCTTAATGCCAGTGAGTTCGAAAGATATTTGAATAATTTAACGAAACAAGATTGTTTTGTTGACGAGAAAGTCGTGCCCGTCGGCTTCGCTGATCGATTCCTTATTCCAGCAAATCCAAGCTCTGATAGCGCCGCCGGTGTCGGAGGATTCGAAAACGGCGAAGAATAAGAAGGACAAGGAAGAGAAGAGGCATCCATACTTTAAAAGACGAGGACGGGGTCATAATCGCGATATTTGCGATGCGTGTAAAGACGGAGGAGAGCTTATATGCTGCGACAAATGTCCAGCGTCGTATCACTTACAATGCCAGTGAGTTGAAAATTTTTTGACTTAAAGGAACTCCGAAGTCGTTCAGGTTTCACTTTTTTTCCTACCGAACGTTGCTGTAGCGATAGTACTGAAACTCGCATATCTAACGAGATACGCGTAACTAGTTTGTTTAAGGTAATTTGTTCACACCTAATCTTTTAGCTATGAGCTTAATTAGACCTGCGCGGTAAACTGTGCTAGAACAGAAACCCACGGAATACAGAAAGGAATGAATTATTCACAGTTACCCAGCCGTGGATCCGGCGGATATCCCTAACGGAGAGTGGCTGTGCTACGCTTGCCGGTACGCATCGAAAAGGAACCTCCTGGACGGTAAAGGGAGCGAAAAGAACAAGAAAAAGTCTGCGTTGGAGGTATTAGCTCTAGCGGCGTCATTAGTTAATCCCAGAGAGTTTGAATTGCCTAAAGAATTACAATTACCGATAATGTTTCCTGGTAGTAACAAGACGGATTATGTGTCGGGCAGAAGAGGGAAACAGCAAAGTGGAAATCACAATGGTATACGTTTCTTTCGCCATAGCCGTCGGCCGATAAAGTAGATTCGCTCTACCCTGTAAATTTCACTGTAACGCAGCCTCCTTTTATCCCAGTAGGAAGGAATCATTGCCTGGACGGCAATCTAATGGTACCTTTACCGGCGCGCTTGTGCTTTGAATGCGGCCGCAGTTGCAGGAAAGCGCCGCTGATCGCCTGCGATTACTGCCCGCTGTACTTTCATCAGGACTGCCTAGACCCTCCGCTCACTGCCTTCCCTATCGGCAGATGGATGTGCCCCAATCACCCGAACCATTTCATAGACCAGAACCTGTTGACATCGTGCCGGGTAACGGAGCGCATCAAACTCTGGGATAAGTACGCTAATCAGCGGATAGATCAGCACGCGGTGAAGCTGGACTTTCTGCGCAAAGCACGCGCGATAAATCCGCTGTTTCGTACGAAGGTGAAACTGGAGGGTCGCGCCAGAGTGAAGGTTCCCTGCTCCGTGAAATTCCATTACGAGCATCCGCCGGAGTTAGATCCTATACGATTCTATCACGACTCCGTCATACGGCCGGTAGTAAACGCCGCTAAGCCGAAAGCTGCGGAGAGCAACAATAGCAAAGCTCCTAAGGTAGAATGCACGGAAATAAAGAAACTGGAGGAATCGATGGATCTGGAGAAGGGCGCTGATGCAGGCAGCGAAATAAAGGCGGAGAGTAACGAAGAAGCGGCGAGTGACGAAACTGAATGTAAAGAAGAAGTAGAAGAACATGTAGACGGGGGCAGGTGTAAAGACGATAACGGCGCTGAATATTATGCGGAGCATTTTGGTTACGACGCGAGGGAAGGTGTACAGTTACTCGAGAGACCGGTGCTGGAGGCATTAGCGTTGCAGCGGCTGGAACAGATATTAGATCCGGACGGAGAGAATTACGATAGTATTAATTGCCATACAGTGGCCAGAGCTGTGCTGTTCTCTTTGAACCGCAAGCCTAGGCCGCCGACGTTTATGATCCATAAAACGCTGACTATCGGAAGTGGTCCGAACTGCGATTTAGTTTTGTCCAATTATGGTAACTGCAGCTTTACATCTTCAAAGCATGCTATTATTTTCTTTGACGAGGTAATGATATATGAAAACGAATCATCCTTATTTCATACAATTCCGACGCAATGCTTTCGGCAGATACTACCGAGCGCGATGCTAATTTAATTACTTACTTTTCTGTGCTTGCAGTGTACAAAACGTTATGAATTATTAAACTATAGTGAGCACGGAACAGTGGTTGATAATGTCCTTTATTCGTGTAATTATGCTGGAGTAGTAAGAGAACAAATGAAAGAAGACGCCGACGAGAGAACGGAATCGATAACGAAAGAGCAGGAAACCACGGACGCGGTGAAAGCTATTATTAAGGAGAAAGCTCTGCATTCTCAGGAGCAGTCGGAGAGGAGGAGGGTGTTGTGTAAATGTAATTTAGCGAAGTACGAGTCGATGAGCACAGACCGCTTCGAGGAGGGCTGGGAAGGAAGTGCTATCGTCGCTCACGGGTCAACATTAGCTTTCGGATGCCTCATGTTTGTGTTTAATACGATAAATGCGCACATGGAGCGGTGAAGCCTTGCATTGTAAATATCTCATTCTTTTCGTGTACAGTTATTTTCATAAGCTAACAGTAATTAAATTAATGAAAACAAGTTTATCAGCTGCGTTCTATTTCCATTTCTCGCCCTATCGTCGGATAAGGAGCAAATTACAAACAGTACGGGTGCTTCGTAAAAGTATTTTATTGAATGAAATCATTTCACACGTTCGGATCGTAATTCGCATCCGTATCGTTCTCTTCATCGGGCTCGTCGAAATCTCTCACTTTCACGTCGGAGTCTTCTCCGTACTGAATGATATTATCGATTGTTAGCTTAATGTCTGCCATGCTCTCTTCGTCTTTTATATTTAACGGGTAGAACCGTACTAAGCTATAATCTTCTATGAGCCTTCCTATAGCTTCGGTAAGGTGCCTATATTTCTCATTCCAGTGATCTTTCTCCATATCCGCCAACAAGCTATGAGGATCAGGTTCCAAGTACTTGTCCAATTGCCTTCTTGCGCTCTTGGACAGTAAATCCATTTTACTCAGTATATTAACGTGCGGCAATTCTAAGTTAATCATTACGCTAAGTGCAGCCATTGTGCCTGACAGGAATTTCGATCCGTCCACCATAAACTGGCTGTCGACCAGAAAGATCCCGCATATACGGAAATTCAGATTTTGCAGTACTGTTATCAATTGGCGGATGACGGTCATGTGCGTATATAACTCTATCTGGCCCGGGCAATCGAAAATAATGTAATCGTCGTCTGTGTCGCCTAGCTTCTCCTCCAACCACGATGAATTCTCTAATAAGTACCTACGAATGGAATTCTAAATAGAATGTAAGTTTTAAATTAATCTACGTGTACGGTACAGGCACTTATTTCTGTAAACTTACTCCATACAGAACACGAGTCCGCCGTTAGGCCCGAATCGCAGTTCGTCATCTTCCATAGCATCGTCTAACTGAATTAATTCCCTTATGTCGATTAAAGGCTCGTAGTTGAAATATTCCGCCGCAGGATCTAAATTCACTACTTCTAGCAGCTTCCTTTCATCGGCCGCATGTTGTTGCATAGCGGAACAATATGTAGACTATTTAGAAAAATAACTGTTTATTACTATATTGCTTATTCGTATTCTAATGCGATCGTCGCTAAATTATTATCGAATCTTACTTCAATTTTATTATTTAAATTCAATTCGCGCTCGCACGCCTTTAAATCACGCGATTAAATACAAAAGTAAGGAATAGTACCTTCCCGCTGCCAGCCGGGCCCATCACAAGTTGCGCGTACCTCATTGTCTTTGTTTATCATAAAATAAATGCGGCATAAGTCAAATGGAAACCACTTGCACGCTCCGATTGTTTTGATTCGACCATGTGCAATGATTCACGGTTGTCAAACCTGATGATTTCGGCTAAGATAAGGTTAGGTTCGAGTTCTTTGTAGGTTAGGTTCTTCCCAATTTGCGTACACTTACGAGCGTAATTTCTACAACTCCATGAAGTTTTTTAAGGAAAGATTAACATTTTAGGAATATTAAAGATAAACTGACAAAGGCCACCTTCAGGTTCGGCAATTTCAGAAAATTTTGATATTTAGTGTACGTGAAGGTGTTCACTCGGACATTAATTTCCCAAAGCAGGAAAACGCGCTTTTCACCCAAATTCGAGAAAATCGACTTTGAAGAATTTGCGTGCTCCTCAAGCGCCTACGATGCGCGCTTATTTAGATGAAATTCGAAGCCAATTTTCTCGAAAACGAAGCCTTTACCGCAATTTCGTCACTTTTGAATTTCGCCTGTATAATCATAAACACGCTATATACGAGGGAACTCAGAATTCTTCAGTCGATTTTCTCGAGTTTCGCCGAAAAGCGCGTCTGCCAGCATTGGGAAATTAATTTCCGAGTGAACACCTCCGCGCGGACCAAGTATCAGAATCTTCCGAAATTGCCAAATCTGAAGGTCCGCTTGTGAAATGGAACCCCGATAATACCAAAAGCGCATGTACCTGGTTCGGCCAATTATCGTGTCGTAAAATTGTTCGAACTACAAATATAACAGTACAGATTTCGCATTATTGTTACCTATACAGTACAATATTTATTTTCTTAACGCGTGCGTAACGCACTTCTTTCAACTAATACAAATGTGTGATGTGGTTGTGTGAATTACCAGATCCACGCTTATACCTAATTATTGTACAAATATAATTGTAAACTGTATAGACAAGACGTATTATTACTATCTCGCCGCATACGCGCCGCGCTTCGATGATATAACAAATAAATACGGATTAAGCTTATACAATGCAAATACTTCGCGAAAGGAAACGGAAATACAGAAACTTATGTTGTTTTAAAGTGGTCGTCCGTGCTGGTTGTATATATATGACCTTCGGAAACCAGAAAGTCTAATATGGAATCTATCTCTCGCAGAATTCGCTTCGGTACTTGAGCCTTAATATCAGCTCTGTCGATGCCGGATTCGGTATCGTTCTGCGCATGAATGATTTTGTAAACTAAAGTTTGGTCCCCCGTCATTCCGTAATACGGCGAATTGTCGCTTGGTTTGTCGCTCGCCGCGGTGCCATTCCTATTGCTTCCTGGCTCTTTGCTATTGTTCGCCATCGCTTCGGCTTTCAGCGTCGCGTACGTCACTTCGAGCAGATGATTCGTTAACTCGTTCAAGTCTCGCAACGGCCACATTCGTAACATGAGAATGTGCCGTTTGTCGTTCTGCTCCCTGAGCAAGCCCAGCACCCGGACGTAGGTGTCCACTTGCATGGCGTGCTCCGATGATTTTCTGTCTGCCTCTAACCACTTCAACGCAGTTATCGTACCTGAATGTTTCGGGATTGGGGGGATTAATTCTCGTTTGTAACAGATCGACGAGACCGAATGCGGTAAGAGAGACATGAAGATTGTATCGAACCTGTTTCATCCTCGATATCGTACGACATTTTCGTCGCGGTTTCTTCGACGTTGCGTACTATCCCGACGATCGTAAACATGCGCGCAGGAATGTCCCAAAATTTTGTGTTATCCACCGAGACGGACGACAATAAGTGTCTTACCATGACAGGGACGAGAGTTTGCACCCTTCGCGACTTTGCGTCGTCCTGGCCTTCTTT
This sequence comes from Andrena fulva, assembly GCA_946251845.1. Taxonomy (NCBI): domain Eukaryota; kingdom Metazoa; phylum Arthropoda; class Insecta; order Hymenoptera; family Andrenidae; genus Andrena; species Andrena fulva. The sequence continues at coordinate 35,056,616 of OX276329.1, forward strand.
GCGGCTGTTATCCAAAAATCCACCTTCGAAGGTTGCGCTGGAGTTTAAATTCGACGACCACATAGTGCTGTTTAATTAACTCGGGGCTCGATCTCCTAAGAATTAACAGGTTTCAAATGTTTTCATTACGAGAAACCAACTGGGCACTGGGGAATTGCGGGACGACGCGGGAGATGGGTAACGTTCGCTCGGAATCAAATACAATTTGCGCGCGAATCTATAATCATAAGTTATGCGAAATCTAGGTAGTTCTCCGTAGTTCTCTAAAAAAATACGGTCGAAAACTACATGATGTAAAGACATTAGCACAGCCGACTCTAGTACTAGCCGTGCTGAAGGTAAAATGGCAACACCGCACCGGACTCCCGGCTACAGTGTCTCCCTCTACCGGTCTTTCGGTTTCCCGTTTACCTTTTAAATGTTTATATTAATGTAGTACTGAAGTCCTCTAAATATCAAATACGGAGCAATAATCCAGGTGTTTTATTTATTTATATTAACCCTACAGATATATTTTTACTACTGTACATATATTTTTTTTACAAATTTCACATATTCATTAATAATGTCACGGTGTGGAGTGTTCCCAATGGAGAAGATGACGCAAAGTTCGGCGCAGATGACGCCACTAGCGCATGTACTGTGGTTGCGCCCGAGTGCGTATGTGTGAATTGTTTGCGCGCGAATTTTTCATTTATGTATTGTATAAATGGGAATGCGTGCTGGTGGCGTCACGGGTGGGAAAAAGTTGCAGTCATCTTCCCCATTGCAAGGGAAATTAATAATAATAATAAGAATAAGTTTATTTGTACTACAGGCTCACAGCCTATTACAAAGGAGGTTGTTTGGTTCTCACATCTACATCCTTACTTTTATCTGTGTTACATTGTACTTAAGCCTAATATCTATACTTTATATATTATTTATACTCTTATTACATTTCAATTAGTGCGAGTTTTCTTATTTTTATGACTGACTGTACAAAATAAAACATATTCTTTGCTTCCTTGATGTTCCTAATATTTAATACTTCAGGGAACTCTTTTTCCCTAACTTTTTGTGCATGCCCTTGTTGATATTGGAGACATACAGGCAGAACATGCTTAGAGTCTTCCTTCTTCCCATGTTGCATAGTTGACATTCCTCTGCGTCGCTTATTTTTACTCTTCCTTCCTTTTCTTCTACCATATTGAATTCATGTCTTCCTGCCAAGAATTGCAAGAGATATTATAATGGTACTTTAAAAGATAATAATTATAATTCTATATTTTTATTCCCCAAAGATGAGTAATTACCGAAAAAATGTAAGTTAACCCATTATAATAAAAAAAAAGTTACGCGCCATGGTAAATACCTCTAGGGAGGTGAGAAAATTTTCCACAATTATAATACTGTCCTCTAACACGATTTTATAATTAACCGCATAATTGTTCCTTTCAATAGCTAATTATGCTAACCTCTTTTCCACGGGCACTTAACCTGTTTGGCTTCGTACCAATAATTTTGTCTATTTCAGGTCTGTATTAACTTATACATACCTTTATCAATTTTTAAATCCTTCAATTTGGTTCAAAGATGGTTGTAACTTGTTTCACACTTCTATTATCTTGAAATCTCTGTAAATATTTCAAATATAATGCATCACAACACCAAACTATTCCGAGAGTCCACAGAATATATACCACATTTATAAATATTAATATACTTCTGTATTACTTCTACTTACTATAGTTAGGATATTTATGTATTCCTTATACATAATTAATAAAAAATACTGTATATTAGTATAATTTTATATCGCAAAATAACGTTAATTATAACGCTGAATACAAAACTCCACTATTGAAAATAGGACTCCCGATCCGCACATGAGCGGTGTTGCCACGTTGTTGCACGTTGTATGGCACGGCTAGTAGTAGAGTCGGCTGTGACCTAACCAAAGAGGAGGTATAATAAGAGGCGTCACTCGACAAGGACAGAAATAACCTAGGGAAATCACTAGACAACCAATTTAAATGCCCATTCGGCAATGATCGCTAAGCTTCGGCAATGATCGGTAAACTTCGGCAATAATCAGCAAATTGCGGTAAGGTACATTTAGTCGATTTGAATATCCCGCTTGAATAGACAACCAATTTAAATGCCAAGGTCAAGTAAAGACTTCAAAGGTTCCGCCCGGATTGACGCCTCTTATTATATCTCCTCCTTGATTAGGCGTTAAGACGGTGAAGGACGCGTGTTACTGTTGGCAAAACATGCAGTGTTAATTTCTTCACAGGTTGTTAACGCGTAGAGTAGGAGTTCAGTTGTTATTTTTCGAAGCGTAACGCAGTACCATCTACGTCTCTGCCAGTCTCTGTGTGGTGACGGCGCGGGAAAAGAAACACAAGATGTATTTTCAATATCATTCCTGATTGGGTATTCCGCTCGGCTACACGGGAAAGTTTCCGATGCTTGTCGAACGTAATATAAGATTGGCTTAAGCATTTGCTTGACTAAGCAAGCATTAAGCACCATTTTCTTGACCAAGCAAATCTTAAGTTCAGACTATGAATACATGACGTCTTAACCCTCTAACTCCCAGAGTTGCACCGGTGCAACACTCATTTTAAAAGTTTTTATATTTTTATATTTAACTTCTGTTAGCAACCATCCGTAGTTTTCATTATGGTAAAGTAGATTTCAATGTTCTCGGTTTAGAAAATCAAATATTCTCTTCAAAAAACTATTTTGGATTATTATAAAAAATAAAAAACAAATAATAAAAAAAACGCTATTTTTCATTTCAAAATACCAAGATACAACATATGTATCAGTCACAATTTTGAAAAGTAACGATTCAAGGGTCTGGGCGTTAGAGGGTTAAGCATAGCTTATTCGAATAAGGCCGACTTTGTCAAGAAATTCTTAAGCACATGCTTAAGCAACGACTATGAATACCGCCCTTTGACCTAACTTCGTGTAGCGTAAACTGTAGAGGCGCGAAGTTTGAACAAGACTACACGAATGTAATCGGAAAGAAAAGTAAAGGTGAAGTTAGACTAAGCCCCCAAGGATTTGAAAATAGTTACAGATCCTTTTGGTAAACATACTTCACGACTATAAATTCATGGAAGATTGGTTTTGCAATGGTTTTGTAAAGCGATCATTCGTGAGAATTTCACTTGTATTCACTGTTTCGTTCAATGGAAAACTATATATATATATAGGTATACCATGAAAATGATTTTTAGTTTTCACCCATTTTCTGAGGGTTCTCCGTTGCTACTGTTGCGAAGAAAATTATATTAAAATAGCGCCTGAACTTGCAATCTTTAATTAAAATATAATTTTATGTTCTGCAACAGATCTTGAAACTTGCCCCTGGAAATCAATTTTCTGCTTCAGAATTTCAAGACTGACTAATAAAGAGTAAATCAATCATTCAGGGACACGATTTTCAAAGTATTTCGTCTACGCTGAACGTTCCTTTCGATCGCGAAACTTTCTCCATTTTAATTTATTTACGTCTAAAGACGCGCGATGCATTTCCTAGATTACGTGTCTATAAATCACAGCGATTTAAAAAATAGTTGCAGAGATTTCTAAGAATTCAGAAAGAGGCGGGCGCAAAAAATTCGTTGTAAATTTGCCTTGTGCTGTTATGTGCACTCGGTGCACTCGACGAAGGAATGTTTGCTCTTTCGGTTTGTTAATTTAAAATTACCATAAAAAGTATCATGGCGTCTAAGGCCCATGTGGAAAATATTGTTAACGAACGCCGATTACGTCCGATATACGGTAAATATATTATTGGTATTACTATCGGCGACGAGAGCTTTCGATTTCGCGGCTTTTGTACGAAACGAATTTCGACATTCGACCGGCGACGAGGTTATGTAATAACACTATGCTGTGGATTTTAGACTGGCTTGACAATGGGAATAATAAGAAGGCCCTGCAAGAGGCAGATAAGGTGCTTAAAAAGCACCCGAGCAACCAGTGCGCCAGAGCGCTTAAAGCATTGGCTTTGCTACGCCTCGGTAAAGACAATGTGTGCCAAGTCATTATGGACAAGGTGCGCTCGGAGGTGCCTTGCGAGGATTCCACTCTGCAGGTTATGAGTATTTGTTACAGAGAGATGCATCAACGTAAGCTTAAATCACACCTGAGATCGCAGTTGTCTACGTTTATGTTATGCCGCGCTGTACGCCGAAATGTAACTGTAAATCTACTTGCTTGCAGCGAACAAGATTAGCGAAGTATACGAGGCCGCAGCGAAAGCGGATCCGAATAACGAGGAATTATTGACTCATCTGTTTATGTCCTACGTTCGCCTCGGAGATTACAAGAAGCAGCAACAAACGGCGCTGGCCTTATACAAATTGAAGCCGAAAAATCCTTATTATTTTTGGGCCGTGATGAGCACAGTTATGCAAGCTATGCACGCGGACGAGAAGTTAGCAAAAGGAGTTATTTTGCCTTTAGCGGAGAGAATGGTTTGGAACTGAAATTATTACGTTAGAATGGGATATGCCAGTCTGCGTTATATACAGGGTGTTCCTCTAACTATGGTCAATACTCCTGGGGGTGATTATACGGGCAAACATAAGACGAAAATCAAGAGTGACGAAGTTGCGATAAACGCTTCGTTTTCGAGAAAATTGACTTCGGATTTGTCCTAAATGCGGGTGTATCGTTGGCGCTTGAGGGGCACGCGGAGGTGAGCGGAACATCCTACGAGCAGCTGACGCGTTCCGCACACCTCCGCGTGCCCCTCAAGCGCCAACGATGCAGGCGCGTTTAGGTGAAATTCGAAGTCAATTTTCTCGAAAACGAAGCGTTTATTGCAATTTCGTGTCACTCTTGATTTTCGTCTTATTTTTGTCTGTATAATCACCCCCTAGAGCAGCGATGCCTCGATCGGCGGTCCGAGGACCCGAGCATCCATAGCGTTTTCTACGAGCCGTGCGAAAGGGGGTGCTCTCGAAGCCAATGAAGCGACGGGCGTGCAACGGATAGGGAAAACTCTAGTAGTGTGCCCTTAGGCCCTAAAGGTGAAGTTCCTCAGCGAGTCGGCTTGGCTCGCCCAGGTTTGGCGAGTCGGCGAGCTACGCGCCGTGGAACTTCACCTTAAGGGTACGAGCCTACACGCACACTACTAGAGTTTTCCCTATCCGTTGCATTCCCGCCGCTTCGTTGGCTTCGAGCACCCGTTCCGCCCGGCTCGTAGAAAACGCTATGGATGCTCGGGTCCTCGGACCGCCCATCGGGGCATCGCTGCCCCAGGGTATTGACCATAGGTAGAGGAACACCCCGTATATATTAGATCTTTATTGGTCCCCCTAGGGGTTGCAATCTTCCTATTCCTATACTTACAGCTAACTTAACCAAAGTCTTCGCCTACGCCTGATTGTCCCGCTGCAATCTTAGCCTACTCCTGCCTGCGTACACATCACACACCCCCGCTTCTGCTCGCCTCCCCGGTCATATGCAATTCTACATTCAGCCCACTATTCATCTCCCATGCACTTTCGCGCACGCCTCTCCTCGCATCTATTCTTCTCAACTATTCCTCCCGCTCATCCCCTAGCACCTGTCTCGCCATCTCCCGCCAACCCCTCTCTCCCCATCCCATGCATTCTTCCCACAAATAGTGATGGGATTTGAAGCGCTTCGAAGCGCGTCGAATCTATATATATGACGAAAACTTCGAAGCGCTTCGAACATGATTCGAAGCTCTTGAAAAGTCTTGGTCGGCTTCGAAGTCTCGAAACTCTTGGTTCGAACCTTGGTAGGTACCCCGTGGCGAGGACAACACTCCTCAGTGCCTCACCAAATTTTATGGCTTTCGACCCTCGAAGGGGTTTGAATACCATTAAAAAGTGAGAAATGTCTAGGATTTCCGAATTTCTGATCAGATCTTTGCGAAAACGACGCCAATCGATTCCTTATGTTTCGCCGATGGAACTAACACCAAGAACGACGTAACTCGGACCATAATGGAGGAAATTCCATGAAAAATCGAATTATATCATTTGAAGCTGCCTTGGTTAAAAATAGTCCGATTTACATGAAATTTGATATGATTTTCATCGAAGCCATCAAATTTGGTGAGGCACTGAGGAGTGTTGTCCTCGCCACGGGGTACCTACCAAGGTTTCGAACCAAGAGCTTCGAGACTTCGAAGCCGGTCAAGACTTCGAAGCCGACCAAGACCTTTCAAGAGGTTTAAGCTCCGAATCATGTTCGAAGCGCCTCGAAGTAGTCGCCTGACAGTCAAGACCGATTCGAAGCGCTTGGAACCGCTTCGGAGTCCCATCACTACCTGTATCGCGCCACCCTCCGCCTCCTACTCTCGCCCCACCCCTTCAAATAGCCCGGCACTCCCACCCCCTTCACTACCCCATAGTATGAGGCCCATTGCAGGCCCTTTTGCTCCTGCCTTCGAAGAGCAACCGCGGGTGGTAGCGAGCGAAGGCAAGAGTGACTATTGTGCCCCACCATGGGGACCTTCCGCTCTTGAGGGGCGCAAGGGGCCTGGCTCGGCGCCTTCAAGAGCGAAGAGCAACTCGCGGTTGCTCGCGCGAGCAAATCCCTGGGCAGGCCTGACCTATTGCATCCAGACTGCCATTTCTTTCTCCATCTCTCCTCCTCCCGTAATCTTCTTTCCCTACCTACTAACCCTTCCCCTCTCAACTTCCCACTTTCCCTGAACCTTTCTACCTCCTCCACTGTCCACCCCAGTTCCTCAAGAAACTGCTGCTGCCTTTTCTCCTCCCAACCCTCTGAAACCTTTCCCCTTCTAGGCCTCTTCTTCGTCTCCCCCAACACATCCTTGCTAACTTCCCACCCCCGCCCTCCTCCAGCTTCCTCTCGTACCCCCACGCCCTCGTCCCCGCCCTTCCCTTCATCAGCCCTCTTTGCAGCACCTCCCTAACCATGTACCTCTGCGTGCTCCTAACCATGCTCCTATCTACCCCCAGTAGCCATCTCAGGAACCTTCTGTGCATCCCTTCCACCTTCTCCCTAGCCTTCCAGCCCCGCACCCCCACTCTGTACTCCACCGCAGCCCGCGCCAGCTTATCAAAGAGAGGAAATGCCGTTCTATTTTAAAAGATTAATAACAAATTACTAAAAACTAGGTGTTGAAACTAATCAAGGAGGGAAAAGTGGAAGCAGAACGGGAAGTGCAACTTTATTTAATGATATTAGAGCTTCAAGGTAAAAGCGAGGAAATGTTGAATGTTTTATCTGGACCCTTAGCCTCGCATCTGTCGCCTGTTCCGCAACAGCAGGCCGCGCTTTTACTAAAGTTGGAGCGCTTCCCCGAAGCAGCTAATGCATATAAGGAGCTCATCAACGAGAGGCGAGTAGAATATAGAATGTACACGTTATCGCTAGTAATGATATTTTAATATTACAAACTGTTTATGTATCGCGAGCAGTAACGACAACTGGGCATATTACCAAGACTACCTTCTTGCGGCTCTAAAATTTCAAAAACCAGAAGAGTGCGCCCACTATCTTAACAATATCATAATTTCATCGGACAGAAAAGCTAGGGCCCCTTATCTCGCGATGTTCGAATTATTGAAACGCACTCGAAGCGAAGAGGTCGTTGAAAACACCGCCGAACCAGTGAACTTAATGCACCAGTATTTCACGCAGTTCGGAGAGAAAGATTGCGTGGTTGGAGATTTACGGCTTTATTTAGACTTACTAACACCTGCGGGCAGGTTACAGTTGCTCCAAAAAGTAAGGAACAAAGTAGCAGGAACTATTACCAATGAAAAAAAAAAGAGAAGGCAACTTGTCGGTTAGTATAAAATACTACTTCAGACATTTTTACTCTTTTAGATAGACGAGGATGTGAACGTGAAACCCGAGGGATGCCCCGCCACCGTGCCGCAGATGCAGCGACACATACATTTGGAACAACTGCGTCGCGTTTGCGGTTTCCATCATTCCCAGAGCGTAGACACGAACGAGCAAGAGCAGTTGGTGGAGCGGTTGTGTAAATTATACGAGAAGAGCAATGAGTTGTGCCCGGTTGAAGAACGGTTACCAACAGACTTTTGTCCCGCGGACTCTTACATCCTGTTAGCCACGCACTTGTTGCACGAGCTATGGTACAATACCAGCGAAGCATTCCACCTCTACAGGTAATGCCATGGTGAAGATACATGGCAAGTACATACACATAGAGAGACCGATCGGTTACACGAAGTCACAGTAAACATACATTTTTGCAGGGCAATGGCGTTGTTAGAGCGCGGTCTGTTATCGAGCCCCGCAAATTTTCACATAAAAATTTTATTAGTCCGAATATATTTGGAAGCGGGATTGGTAGGTGCAGCGGACCATGCTTTCACGTTGCTGGACGTGAAGCATATTCAGTTGGATTCGCTGGGACATTTGCACGCACCACTACTCGCTCCGCTTGGCCACCTTTCGTTGGCGTGCACGACCTTAGATCAGTCTACCAAATTTTTTATCGCGAATTGCAAAGATGTATGTACAGTATATACCTAGTATTAATCGACTCGAAGAGTAAAGTATATTTCTGTGAATTTAATTCGTCACTGTGCTACTGTGGCCAGAGCGAGGATCACCTAACGTTCGCCTACAAGTACGGGAGTTTTGTAAAGATTCAAGAGTTCGTGGAGTTAAGGGAACGTTTGGAAAACTCCTTTCACTTCTTCATGAGCACCGTGGACAAGATGCTTCTAGAATTAAGTTGGTGTTACAGCTCCACATCGTTGTTCTCTACTTTAAGCAACATGCACATTCAACCCAGCGAGGAGTCGGTGCGGTTGAATTCTTTGCGCGATAACCGTGATTTGGAGGTAATGCAACGGCCAATTCATCATTCTCGGCGATGGCGCAGGGCTCGAGGAGCTTAATATGCCTTGTTTGGACAGGTCGTTCGTGGCTGGGAACCGTTCACGGAGAACGGGAAGGACCCTACTATGGAGGAGGATACACGCGAATGCATGTCCAGATTACTCGCGGCGAGAAACGCGATATTGAAAGTCTTGGCGGCGTGCGCGACGCACGACACTCCCTCGCTTCTTACCCGGCTGTCTGGCGAGCTGAAGCAACTGGACAGCGAGCAGATCCCTTCGATCCTGGAAAAATTCGAGTGTGATGGGAAGAGGAACAGACCGTGCAGGCTGTTGGTTCCTATGGATGCAGTGGAACGATTGCGCGAAGCCCATTATTCGGAGCAACTGAAAACGATCGCGCAGCTCGCGGAATCGCTGGCTCGTTCGGGCTATCCCGACTGCGAGTGCATTCAGATGCTACGAGCATCTCCATGCCTTCAGACGTTGGATATCCCCGAGAGCGGCGTTCCGGTATCTTTTAAGCATTTCTTACTCAGAGCATCTACGTGTAGTGAATCCCTTGCGATTATAAGTGCCATATGTACGATGTGTGCGACGCAATTGCAGCCACAGACGCCACACAAGAAAAATGACAACGATCAGGTGAGGTCACAGCTCAGTCGAATCTTCTCAGTCTTTCATCTGTTCGCCCGCATCGCAAATGATCCACCGTTCAACGTGATTGCTGATTGTTCTGTTATAGAGCTGGAGGAACATCACGGCGTTACTTACGAAAAGGATTCAGAACTTCGACTCCGTGCTAACGGAGTTTGAAAAGTTTCATGTACACACAGGGCTGAGTAACGACGACAATGACATGTGTGCAACGATAATTAAACACGGACAAGCTAGTTTGGGGCAAAGTTGCAGATCGTTAAAGTCTCGGGTTCAAACCACGTTGAAACTTCTGAACAGTTTGTAAGCTGAAATTGTACGAACATTCTTGTACAAAGAATATCCATCCAACTATTTGCTGATTTTTAAATCTGACCCCATTTGTTGTGTACATTATTCTTCGTTCTAACCAATTATAAATATCGAGTGAAGCGTTTATGGTAAATTGACATCTGTTCGACGGTCGTGATTTCACATGGAATTCTTTAACCTTTAGTGATTTAATCATTTCTCTCTTGTATAATTATGTTTTTCAAGTAATTTTTGTCGAAGCAAAACACACTGCCAACGTACACCGAGTTCGGTTTCGAAATAGGCTAGCAACATACTTAATATAAACACACCGCTTGTATCGCAAAGCACATTAAACAATCTTAAAACATACCTTCTGTTGATTTACTGATAATTTTGTCTATATTTTTGAAAAGGACAGAATTTTCAATATCTCTTGAAAATTGTTATGAAACTGTTTAGGATGCAACATTTGGTAGCTTCTCATTTGCACGTTTCTTAGCGGTAGCAGTGTGTGTATTTCTCTAAAATACGTGTATAAACTGTTTTATAGAGGATGCGCGTAACAAACTGCAATATTAATTTAAAAAAGACAATGCAGAATTGATTTACAAAAAGTGAGCGAATAAGAGGGGAACTCGTAAGTTTATTCATATCTGTTTTATATAAAAGCTACTTGTTTCTACTGTGCCTCCTACCTTACTTGTTAATCGTGTAATTTAAATAGTCAGTTAACTAAAGAGTACAGAATTAATAAATTGTGTAAATTTATACGAAATTAAAGTTACTTTCTTTTAAATAATTCAGGATAGTTCTTTTTACTAATCTTACAATCTACTTTAACAGCAACACACGACGTATGTAATTTACTCGTTAAAAAATAAATTCGCATTTTACATACAGGGTGTTCGGCAACGGGTAGTAGAAAATTAAATGGTTCATTTACGTGACGAAATAAGACGAAATCAAGTTAGAGCCATTCCACGCCATCGATCACGTTTAAGTCATCATTTTCCTGGTTCCGAATTTGTTTAAAAGATAGTTACAGGCCGTCGAAGTTTGCAATTTGTCTATTTCCATGAAACTGGTCAGTACTTATGAATTTGTATCTCGGAAACTATTTATCGTATTGAGGTCCCTTTTTTATTTTAATCTAGAAGGTTTGGCCAATTTGAATAATATTGTTGCAAGTTGAAAAATCATTTTTATAACATGGAAAATTATAAACAAATTCTTATTTTGCACATTTCTCCTCGAAGGTCGGGTGTATTTAAATTTAAAAAAATATAACCATAGTCATTGTAATACTGTTTACAAATTAAGCTTTTTTATAGGGTGGTATGTTTCAAATTAAAGTCGCAAAGAGCAAAGAACCTGTAGAGTGTAGCTAAACAACTCCAATTTGATCAGACCATCGGGCTTGCTCAAGCAGGAGCTACTTATAAGGGGGAATTCCACTTACGCCCAAATCGCGTGCGTGGTCGCGATTGGTTAAACGCACCAATAAATAAACACTTAAGGGTAGTGGATGAACACTATTATAGAATTATGTTTGCAGCGCGATTGATTCCACGTGCTGCAAAAATTGTTTGGATATGAAGCAAGTTTAATAACTTATTTTACTCGTTTTAATAAAAAATGTTCATTCACTGGTACGTGTTCATTTAGTGGTACATCCATTCGCATCCATCGTATCTATGCAATGAAAATCACGGGCGATTTGGGCGTAAGTGGAACGCACCCAAGACGAATCAGTTCCCTCGATTCATGAAGAATTCTGACGAATTCCGCGAATTCCGCTTAACAAGGATTCTCATATTACGAGCGCTTAACGCACAATATATTAAAATACGAATGACTGCCGAAAACTTGATTACAGAACTTCTGTTAGAATATTTTTGTGCGTAATTAATCGAGAAATTCTATACTCCATTCCATATAAGAGCATACCGACGCCTCTACCGATTTACGACCGACCTGCGCAGCTCCCACGGATCTGATACACGCGAGTGGTCGTAGCACTTTCCCTGCCGGTTTCCTACCAATCAACAGTATATCCCTGCGCGGAACGAGTACACTCTAAAGTGGAATGCAGTGTATGAGTGGAGAGTACCGATTCTTCCTAGCTCCCGCTTGTGCAAGGGCAACGATCTGATCAAGTTGGAGTCGCTTAGCTACAAGCTACAGTCTAAAATACCGTTGTCTTTAACAGCTTATTGCGACGTTAATTTTAAAGATAGAATCCTAGAAAAAATTGTAGACTGTACTTTAAGGAATATGGTCATACTTTTTTCGAGTTTAAAACCAACCGACTTTTGAGGAAAAATTTGCAAAGTAAGAATTTCTTGACAATTCTCAATTTTACAAAAATGATTTTTAAATTTGAAAAAATATTCAAATATGCCAAACCGTTTATATAGATAAAAAAGAAAAAAGAATTATATGAATACGATAAACAGTTTTCGAGATAGAGATTCGTAAGTACCGCCCGGAGTCACGAGCATAGACAAAAATTGCAAACTTTGATGGCTTGTATTTTTTTAACAAATTTCTCAACCCCCCCCCCCCCTAATTTCATGTGGACTACACAATATTTCAATATTGCCAACATCCCTGACATCGAGTGCATTAAGTGATCGATTTGGCGTGGAATGACCTGTTAACGAGGCTTCGTTTTTTAGTTATTAGTGTTTAAAAATTCGAGTCGGAAATGCCCGAGATATGGCAATTACCTAGTAGAAGTAGTAAATACAAATACGTCGTTTCTTTCTTCAGGCGTTTCTGACCCGAATTTTTCGACATTAATAACTAAAAAAACGAAGCCTCCGCCGCAATTTCATTACTCTTGATTTTCATCTTACAGTAATGCCTCGTTAGTTGGCCGGGGTCCGGACTCCGGAAGCATATCTGGGCAGATAGAGTTCCAAGAATTCGAGTGAGCGATTGAGGAACATTCGTTGCGAGTGAGATACCGATACCCGGCACGAGATTGCACAAGATAGCGGGCGTCATCTGGTGTCAGCAGTCAGTGTTGGGACAAGGTAGTTCCGTGAATCTAGTTTCAAGAACTGGTGGATATAGGTAGCATTGGCGTAACTAGGATTTTTGCCTGGGGGGGCCAGGTCCCATCTTCTCCCCTCTCTCTCTCTCACGCTCTCTTTTTTATAGGTAGAGGAAATCTTTATATACCTCCACATTTTATAATAATCATTTACCTACATATTTATTTAACACTGAAACAAACAGTAAAGTGAATAAAAAATTTTGGATTATTTAACAGGCGAATGCTTTTTACTTATTTCGATAGTTTCTAGGGAGTGGCCATTCCGCGTTTTGGGGGGGGCCAGGCCCACCCGGCTCCCTAACTAGTTACGCCAATGTCTCGGAGCAATGGGGTTTTGTCCGGAGCGAAAGCGCAGCCGGAGCACGGAAAAAATTTTACTGCTCCAAATTTATTTTTATTATTTGATTTTTTTTTTATTCTATAAGAGCAGATGAATGAAATATTTTTAATAAATACCAATTCTCAATTTTTCATTAGTGAAAAAATATATTGTAGGGCCGCGCAGCCCGGTGTTAAGGAGGCATAGTACTTTCTTCGCCCGAAAATTAAACATTCTTTATGAATTTTTTCTATATGAAAATGAAAATCTAGGAAGATGGGGTTTGTTGCAAATGAAAGATCACTGTTTGAAAGTATTCAAAGAATTTTTATTTAAAAAAAATACAGCTGGAGCGGAGTTGGAGCAAGTATTTTGATGTCGGAGCGGAGCAAATAAAAAATTGGTCTGCTCCAATCCCCTGGTAGCAACACTATAGCAACAATGAGCTGACAGGTCAGAGATCCGGCCAGTTAACGAGCCACGACTGCATTTGTCAGGGTTGTCAGGATGTAGATCCTTACATCATGAGGGACGCGATACATACGTCATAACCGTCCCTGTTGACTCCGACTTCTGGCAGCCGTAGCTATATATTGGGTGTGGCTCTTATTTACTCTTGGTGAAATTTTTTTTCAAGATTTTCTTCGCGGCAACTCCCGGAATAGTTCCACATAATAAAAAAAATCTGTTTAAAGTTTGAACCCGATCGGGTAACGGAAACAGGTACCCCTGGGCCCTTGAACATTTAAATAATTATTTAACAGCTCACAAAGTCGATTTTATATAATATCCTCCAAGTTATTGATTACATACAAGAATATGTCAAATAAAAGTTGTAGATCTAGATAAGGAGCATCTTTTATATTGTATTACTTTTTCTCGTGCGACAAACGGTTTTCGAAAAAAGTCCGAATAACTGGAAAGAGGTTTTTTCAAATTTTAAAAGTTAAAATCCTTCTTGAACACTTTATTTATGAAGGCAAAAAAAATTGTAATTTTTATTTCCGAGGACTATTTTTTAAACATTTAAGGAGGCATATACTGAGATATGCCAAAAGATAACAAAAAATTTCCATATTTTCAGTGTTTGATATGTCATGAATGTTTCCTGAAAATTTGGGACCGAAATTCGCAAAAATATCGAAGATATAGAGACATCATGATTTCGAGAAAAATACATTTGAATACCTCACTTCCTTTTCTCGCTATCCGATCGGGCTCAAATTTTACACAGAATTTTTTTTATGATTTGTTACTATTCTAGGGGGTGCCGTGGCATCCCAGTTTGTCACGTAGTATGTATGTATCACCCACAGGTAAAAGGGGCAGTCGACCCCCTGGTTTTTGAGAAAAAAATCGCTTATTTTTCAAAACTGATCTTTATTAAGTTTATACTAAAAAAGGGAATATTTTTAAATTTCGGTTTTAAAATTTTACTTAAATTGGCACTATAAAATGGGTTAAAAAAGCAAGAGGGGTATATTTTTCTTTACCATCATTCCCAAGAGGCCCCCCCTGAAAAAAAGTCTGCGGACGCCCCTGACTATCTGTTGCCGAACACCTTGCACGCACATATATCTATCGAAGAGAAAAAAGTATGTAAACAAATCTATCGATCAGAGTTACGAAAGTCTGATATTCATTTTTTTAGATTAATCGTAACTTGACGTCTAAAGAGTACTTGTGCGCAATAAAAATAAACAATTTATGTAGTTTAATACGCATCCTTCCTTTGTGTGACTCCCTATATTTACTACCTATGTTGCATTAGCGGCGTCGATCGACGGGTAGCAATCCCAAATTTTACTTAATATACATACAATTCAGTAAACGATACTTGGCAGTAGTAGTCTATACAACGTAATTACATACTAATGGTTCCTTAATTACAGCTGACAATGTGGGATAACCTTAACAGTAGCGCGGAAAGCACTACGGGCGGATTTTTGAATGATAGCCACGGTGCGACTAGCGGGCAGAGGGGGAACGTTAAAAGGAGCGAAAATATTATTCCTGTTATGGTTCGGCATTTGACACGTTCGTACGGTGAACTGAAAATTTGGGGTACGTCCGTTCGTATTATTACATTCGTAGGAATTGTGCGGCACATTGAACGATCTACTACGAAACTGACTTACGACATCGAGGATGAAACAGGTATTGCGAGATATAGCTGTTCAACATACAAGTCGCTAAAAGTGACTAAAAACACTTAAGAATTAAAAAAAAATAGAAATCTGTTACGATTAAATTATGGGCGTTTAGATAAGGAACCACTTGCATTTCTGTAATTTCTTACTGTGATAGAGAAGTGAAGTAAAAATGATAATTTTCGTGTCGATTGCAGGTTGCATTACAGCGTTCCAATGGTTAGAGGTTGACAAAGAAATACCCGAGTGTACGTTGAATGTGAATTCTTACGTACGAATATACGGACACCCGAGAGAACAGAATGAAGAGACGCACGTGCTAATATTAAAAATTTTTCCTTTGTTGGATTTGAACGAACTGACTAATCACTTGTTGGAAGTAATACACGTGATGTTGAAAATGCGACAAAGAAGCAATGCGGAGAGCGAAGGTTCTAACGCAGCGCGAGTGAATGATGTTAGCATGTCAGACAGCAATCTCAGTGGATTGACCAGGGAGCAAACCGTAGTCTTTAAGATTATTCAAACAGAAAATGACACTGAAAACGGCATTGAGAGAGACACCCTTAAGATGCGGGTGCCGAAGAACATTGTGCCGATCATGGACAGTATAATAGACTTTCTAACAAGCGAGGGGCATATTTATACTACGCTCACAGATGATCATTTTAAGACAACTTAAGTGCATAATGTAGAAGAAAATACACTGAACGACTGTTGACAATTTGTTATAAAAATGAATTTAATTTTGTAAAATAGATAGAAATAAATTTCATACATGAATTTTGTATGTACGTAATTGTATTTGAAATGTATTATATTCTACATATATTGTATAAATTGTTGGTGTTTTCTTATTTATACCTGTTTCCATGAAAGCTGGCCCCGTTATTCTAAACTTCTACTTTTTTTAATTTCGGGAGCATTCGCTTATGGGTAAGCTTGTCGAAGAGATACCTGTTCACCGATTTCACTGTCCTTTGAATATGTTGTAGAAGTTAACATTCCGAACAACTTTTTCCTTACATATAATCGGCGGTCGGCTTTAGTTTTCGAGATATTCGTAAAAATATTTTGATATTTATTCGGAATCGGGTAGGATAGATCCTATTACCGTGCCTTTATACTTAAAGAAGCCGTACAAAAAACTCGCACGAATAAATAAGGAAATAAATTTTTTAATTAAGTTAAACTATTAATGTATGTGTTACAAACGAGAAGGTTGCATTTTTAAACAATTAAAGCATAGTAAAAAAAATTTTTATACGCTTGTCCCTATTACTGTGCCCCTCGAAGCCCACTGGCTCCCTCTGTAACTGCTAAACCTAACCTTAGGCCGGTATTCATAGTCGTTGCTTAAGACTAATAGCGAATTCGGTACCTCGAACTGACTCTGCACTGGTGCCGGAAAATGACTTGGATTGGTTGATTCTTATAGAGCTATCTTCGTTTCTATCAGAAACAACCAATCCTAGTCATTTTCTGGCACCCGTGCGGAATCAGTGCGAGATACCGAATTCGCTATAAGATCGTCTTAAGCATTTGCTTAAGTCCCCATCTAGTTTCATAGTCGACAAATAAGCATCGTCTTAAGCATTTACTCAAGTATTTACTTTGTCAAGTAATCCTTATTGAATCATGTTTCATAGTCAGTTCTTAAGATCATCTTAAGAACATAAGTATTCATAGTCGATTAAGAACTTCTTATTCGAGCATAAAGCAGTCTTATTCGAGCAAAGTGAGGTTAGATTTTCAAGTCGACGTTTTAGTTGACTTAAGACCATGTTATTAGACCAAAGAGGATATATAATAAGAGGCGTCACTCGACAAGGACAGAAATAAGCTAGGGAAATCACTAGACAACCAATTTAAATGCCCATTCGGCAATGATCGGTAAACTTCGGCAATAATCAGCAAATTGCGGTAAGGTACATTTAGTCGATTTGAATATCCCGCTTGAATAGACAACCAATTTAAATGCCAAGGTCAAGTAAAGACTTCAAAGGTTCCGCCCGGATTGACGCCTCTTATTATATCTCCTCCTTGATTAGGCGTTAAGACGGTGAAGGACGCGTGTTACTGTTGGCAAAACATGCAGTGTTAATTTCTTCACAGGTTGTTAACGCGTAGAGTAGGAGTTCAGTTGTTATTTTTCGAAGCGTAACGCAGTACCATCTACGGCTGTGTTCCGATTCACGCATAATGCAGCATAATGCGCATGAAGTGCATAGGGTACGTGACATATCCTATGCAGTCTATGCGCAGTATGCGTGAATCGGAACACAGCCCTGGTCTCTGCCAGTCTCTGCGTGGTGGCGGCGCGGGAAAAGAAACACAAGATGTATTTTCAATATCATTCCTGATTGGGTATTCCGCTCGGCTACACGGGAAAGTTTCCGACGCTTGCCGAACGTAATATAAGATTTGCTTAAGCATTTGCTTGACTAAGCAAGCATTAAGCACCATTTTCTTGACCAAGCAAATCTTAAGTTCGGACTATGAATACATGACGTCTTAAGCATAGCTTATTCGAATAAGGCCGACTTTGTCAAGAAATTCTTAAGCACGTGCTTAAGCAACGACTATGAATACCGCCCTTTACTTTCGTTTCTCAGAACGGGTGAACAGAAATTTATATTTGCATATTTTGCTTTTGTAATGAAAAGGTCATATTAAAATTACATGAAAACACCTCTCGTAGAGCAAAAAAATGTTTCGGACAGTTCAAAGTTGAGACATAACCTAACCGCGGGAACGCTATTCAAAAAGGGCACGGTAATTGGGACAAAAACATGTATTTTTATTTCAATTAAAAAAGTCTAAAAAATCAACATTTTTAACCCGAAAAAAATGCCTTAATAAAGAGAAAAGTTCAAAACACCAATATAAATTTTCACCAAGCAAAATTAAAGCAAGAGAAGTCAGCAATTAATTCCTTCGTGAGCAAGTCGTGGTCAAAGCACGGTAATTGGGACATCTACCTTATATCTGTGTTGATCGTTTCCGAGATATCGGTATTGGGATTTTCTTAAGTCCGCGACCTGGTGGCGAAAATTAAAGCAGTCTAATCGGGTTAACTGCACATGTAATAGGGCAGTATTGGGAATTTCGACTGTTTGATGATCGATTTAAAATTTAACAGACTATTTAATGACAAAAACATTATTGCACTATTTCAATACTTGTGTGTCACCAGCAGTGATGGGTCGCGTATTTTACGCCGCGTCGTAAATGCATTTATGACGTGTCGCAAATGTATGTATAATATGTCGTTTTTAAGCCCATTTTATACGTGTCATTTGTCGCAAATGTCGTAAATAGAAATATTCATTATTTTAAGGTTTCAACAATTAAAGTGTTGGAAAAATATAGTTCTTTCTGACACGCTTGTTGGTTGCATGCGAATACTATAGAATACTGTAGAATACGTCGATAATATCGAAAACTACGTATAATCACCGCGTTCATAACCCCAAAAAAGTATTCCAAAGCGTGGTCTTGGTCTTAACACTCTTCATTATTGTTTTGTAATTGTTTAGATAAAACTAGTAAAAAATGAATCGTGAAAGGTAAAGTAATTAGAAATAAATGTACGATAATAAATAAAGTTTATTTGAATTGAAAATTATGCAAATAAAAATATCCGTTTCAGAAAAAATGAAATTGATAAATTATTATCAAATTTATTTTTTGGGTGCAACATCCCTTCCAGTGTGGTGAAAGTAAACAAATTATATTTATTATTCTATATTGGGAAACTTAGTGGAGACGTGGCCTAAATTTCAGCCCTCTGGTGGTAAGTTGGCAAACTATTGAAAGTAGGTCCGGATCCCACCAAACATTCCGAATAAGTATTTATTGATTGAAGAAGTAAAAATTTAGTGTTCAAACAAATTTAAAAACACTCGTTTTTCAGAACATGTCTATTTAAACACTGATAATCATATGGACTTGGACGGATTTCGACCTACTCTCAGTAGTTCCATTTTCTGTCAGTAGTTGGCGTATCGAAATTCTTGGTTTCCCAATGCGTTTCTTTTACTAACCTTTCAATATCCATTTTTCGTCAGTGTAACTTAATTTAATTTAATTTTTTTAATCAGAATTATAATTATTAATAAATTGGCACTTCTTCATAACCTATACGAAAAATCTTTTATAGGTTAGTTATTTTCATTTCAGATATACGACATTTACGACACATTTACGACATTTACGACATTTAAGACACCTGTCGTGTATAAAATCGAAAATTCGTGTCTTTACCCATCACTGCCGATGAGTGGTGAGTAGTTGAGTACTGACAGCGCATGAGCAGTTTATTCGAAAAAGGTATCCTTTCTCGGAAAAGGTACTCTTTTTATTTATTATTTATATCATATTCATTCAATAGAAATCTGAAAATATATTTTGCCTTGAATTACGATTAAAAAATGTGATATAGAAATTATACTCTTTTCGTAATAACCGCGTGTAGTGGGGAAAGTTATATCGGTGAATAACTTCAAATTTCAGGTACGTCGTTAAGACTAAATAGTTAAAAATATTCTAACCCCGCAGTTCCCTATCGGCTAATTTAATGCAAAATGATTTTAAAACCGAACTATTCATTTCTAATTATTTAAATGAATTATATCGATTGTAGAAAATTACGATAACCTAGAAATGCAATTGTTGATATTGGAACGCGAACCACTGAACCGTAAGCGAGAAAAACTATTAAAAGATTAGATAGATGTAAAAAACTTCAGGAAAAGAAAACAACAATAGAACGAATATAATTTGCTGTCGCTATAAGAAACTAATTTACAAACTCTTCAACTTCTCTTAGTTTTCGAATTACAAGACAAATAACCGAAGTGTGTAATCTGTATAAAAGTTTCTCTACTCGAAGTTTATCGAAACGTGTTGGTCAATTTTACTCGTTAAACTGATTGCTGAAATGATCCTTTCATTTTGCACTTTTCCCCAATCAATCCTGACTTTAAAGTAATCAAAGTACGAAAACATTCTCTTACCTCTTCCTCTCAAAATATACAGTACTATAAGCACCTCACCGCGCAATGAGAACTTCTAATAGACGCGAACGGAATGTCAGGGTTGAAAATGCGTTATATATTATAATTATTAAACGCAAGCTTTGTAATCGTTTTGCAGATTTTTAAATGACCGACTCTATGGAGAATTCCGAATGTTCCGAAGACTCTAAGAATTCCACGATCGTTCAAACAAATATCGACGGTAAAAAGCCGACATGTATCATCGTCCTTGGAATGGCCGGATCCGGCAAGACTACGTTCGTACAACGGCTCGTTTCAGTCTTGTACGACGTAGGAAAGCCGTATGTAATAAATTTGGACCCAGCGTGCAGAGAAGTTCCTTATCCAGCTAACATAGGTGCTTGTAGCATAAATACATTTAATTCTAGCGCAGTTTTGCGCGCAAGCGAATCTTACTGAACGTCTGGTATTTTAGATATAAGGGACACCGTCAATTACAAGGAAGTAATGAAGCAATACAAATTAGGTCCGAACGGCGGTATCGTCACCGCCTTGAATCTCTTCTCCACAAAATTCGATCAAGTGATAGAGCTCGTCGACAAAGCAGGCAAAGAGCACGAATATATCATTCTAGACACTCCCGGGCAAATAGAAGTTTTCACGTGGTCGGCGAGCGGGACAATTATAACGGAAGCTTTAGCATCACAGTTCCCGACGATTGTCGTGTATATATTGGATACCGTGAGAAGCGTTAATCCTGTAACGTTCATGTCCAACATGCTCTACGCGTGTTCGATACTTTACAAAACTAAATTGCCATTCATCGTCGCTATGAACAAGGTGATTGTAACGAACGTAAACCTTACGCGACCTTATCGACGTGCGTTACGAAACGTAGCGCGTTTCAATTTCCTTACGAAAAGTAGCACGTTTCGGTTTGCCACGAAAAGTAGCGCGTTCCATCGATTCTGACGAATATTAGGACGTTTGGTCTTCCGCCGCGAAGACTAACGCGTTTCACTGCTTCGCCACGAAGAATAGCAGTTTTCGTGGCAAGCCGCTGAAACGCGCTAGTTTTCGCGAGAACGGAGGCAAACGTGCTACTTTTCGTGAGAAAATTGAAACGCGCTACTTTCCGTAACGCACGTCGTTATATTATACTAATTTATTAACTGCGATCGTATATTTCAAGATCGACATTGTTGAACACAGTTACGCGGTAGACTGGATGCATGACTTCGAAGCGTTTCAAGAGGCTTTGGATTCCGAAACCAGCTATATTAGTAATTTAACGCGTAGCATGGCTTTGACGCTCGACGAGTTTTACAGTCATTTACGTAGCTGCGGCGTGTCCGCGGCTACGGGGGCCGGTATCGGCAAGTTTCTAGAGCTGGTTAACGAGGCCGTGGAAGAGTACAAAAGGTAAACTAGCGTATCATGTACGTACATACGCAATACAATGTGAAATACAAAGAGAAAATCTTTTAGGGAATATAAGAAGGATTGGGAAAGGATGAAAGTTAAACGAGATGCTCAAAGACGGCAGGCAGAGAAGGAGCAGCTCGAGAGAGCGGCGCAGAGAGTTTCGGGGGAAAGTGTACCGTTCGTATCAGCGATCAGTAGTGGGAGAGAAATTTCGGATATATATTTGAAGCATGCTGGCAATGAATCCAGCGAGGATGAAGAAGGCACGGAAAATGCGTTCAAGGTAGACGAAGACGAGGACGAGGAGAAAGAAGCGGAGTCCTTCAAGAACTTTTTAAACAGGCATAAAATGGAGCAAAGCAAGCGGGTATCTAATCAGCCCGGTACAAGTAGTAACGCGTAGTCTCTAAGTAGAGTGTTTATATATAGAAATAAATATTCTTATCAACAAATATGTTGGTCATTTAATATAAATACTTTATACGTTGAACATTATATCCTACGATTATATATTTCATGGGAAACCTTATAATTATTGTTTAAGTAATAAACCACTGTTATAAGGATAGTCTGCCGTTCCTTATAATAATATCGGTAACAGAGGAACCGCAATTAGTACATAGATTCGTAAGATAATTCTCTCGTACAATTAATAGCCTTCGGACTTGTTCGGTTTACGGCGTAAAATTTACGTACACACCGGGGCAAGTCATGTCTGTACCTGAGTTATTCTTCTTAGGGTAATCGGTACTGGATAATTTCAGATAGAATGGCAGTCAAAACGAAGGAGTTAAATTTTAAATCGAATTCTGAGTTTTGTGCCGCTAAATGTATAATACTTTAAATACTTTCAACATGTATATACTTTTTCCGATGAAAGTGAAAATACTGTATCGCAATTGTCTCCGTATTAAAGTTTTTACTGATCCATAGTAAATATTCTAGGTAATTACGTTTCTCTGTTACCCCACGTGTTAAATCGTAACGATTGCTCCGTTGGATTTCGCTTTGTTACCCAACGGATCATTATTTCTGGCCGATGCGAGGTTGTGCGTTCGTCGATATTCTCGCGTTATTTGCTCCAGGGCTCTAGTTAACGCCAACTGAAAAGCGTAGAGGAGAAAATTATAAAATCTTTCGCACGGACAGAAGCGAATAGTATGTAGCTATTTTACCGGGATTGTTTTCTATTTGAAGCAATAATTAACATCGAATAGGAACTACTTAATTATCATTCGAAATAATTCAAATAGATGTTTAAAGAATAATTAAACGATTCCATCGCTTAAAATATCGCCTCTATGTAATCATTGCATCAACGTCTGTATAATTTTCACAAAGAAAAATGAATTTTTACTTAGAAAACCGAATTAGAGCAGGGATAAGAATTTACAGACGTCGATATTCGTGGGGATATGCCCCAGCGATTCCAGTTAAGCAGAGGAAAAGCTGTTAGTTAAAGTAATTACTTCGTTCTGAATAATACCAAACATCATCGAAAGTCTGAAACCGAAACTTGCTTTAGGGATACAGTGTTGCCCCGTTATAAGTTCGGGTCCCCTGCTTCGTTAGAAGTACATTTCTATCCGCACTGCTTCCTTTCTACCGACAAGCCATAAATTTCGGTCGCGATAGCGGCGGTATCGTCTTACCACAAAAAGACAACAAAGAACAAAGGCGAGCCGAGCAGCGTATCGTTTCGTTAGAGGTTCGGGCCGGTCTCCCGGCCGTGGGACTTATAACGGGACAGAACTGTATTCGATATTCCTTTACCCGGCACATGTGCACCCGCGACACGTGATCGTTACTGTCGCTGCCGAACAGATCCGGCTCCGTGATGCTTTTCAAACTGATACGTTGGCAGTGCCTCAGCCTCCCGGGAGTTTTCCGATACACCATCGACAACAGGTCCGGCCGACCGGTACGGAAGTTCTCGTGGAGGAACTCGTGCACGTCTGGGTTGTGCGAGTTGCAGATCGGGTCGCGGTTATGCGACGTCACCTTACGGAATCCGTATAAATTCAACTGCCTGATGAAGCTGGTGATGTTCCTCGTTTTAAAGATGGAATTCCCCCCGTCGAGGTACTGCTCTTGGAACCTCTTGTAGTCGAGGAGGATGGTGGTGCCGTTCTGGCTCCATTGTATGGCCCCGCTTTTGCATTCGTTCACGATCCGCCAGAGCTTTTGCGGGAACCGCAACGACAGGAATATGCAATCGTCGTACATGTTCGTTGCGGATGGCGTTTCGAGTCCACCGATACGGGACGCACGTCGAGACTGCGGGGCGCCGCGATTTCTATTACTCTCCGCGAATCGGATGGCGTGCCTTTGGCGAACAAAAGGCAATCGTATCACGGCAACAATATTCCTTGTTCTGGAATCATCGGGCGGCTCCAACTATGTTAACCTTAGAGACAACTTTTAGAACGTTTATTCGAATACGTTCACCCTCTAACCGTCGCTCACGGATTCGTTTATTAATCGTTTGAGTGGCTTCGGCGTGGAAACACGCCGAGGGATGACGATACTGCGCACGGCTTTAGCGTGCTCTGATGATGATACTTTCTGCGAAGCATCGAAAGAATTGTTTCGGAGTCAACGGATGGTGACTTCGAAAGCAAGAGCTGGGGTTTACTTTGTATCTCGCCGCCTCGGCGACCCTCTGCTCGCGAGGCAGTTTCGATGAATCACTTATATAGTGATGACTATTCTAATTTCTATATTCTCTGCTCGATTTTCATGGAAGTGTTACTAATGGATTAACGAGATTCTCTTGATGAAAATGAGTCCAAACTCGACCTTACTTAGGCCATTTTTAATGATACGGAATTTAGAACTAAATAATTCGAATTACACACCTACTATTGTATGTGTATTTAATGTGCTCTGCTTAAACAGAATTTTTTTCTCAAGATTTTCTTCGCGGTATCCCCCAGAATAGTTCCAAATAATAAAAAAAATTGTGTAAAGTTTGAGCCCGATCGGATAACGGTAAAAATAACATATTTTATGTAATATCCTCCAAGTTATTGACTACATACAAGAATATGTCAAATAAAAGTTGTAGATCCAGACATGAGCATCTTTTATGTTGTATTACTTTTTCTCGTGCGACAAACAGTTTTCGGAAAATATCGAAGATATAGACATCATGATTTCGAGAAAAATGCATTTGAATACCTCACTTCTGGCGTGTATATCTTCGATATTATTGCGAATTTCGGTCCCAAATTTTCCGGAACCATTCCTCGAAAATAAAAGTTACAATTTTTTTTCGCTTTCATAAACAAAAAGTGTTCGAGAAGGATTTAAACTTTCAAAATTTGAAAAAAAAAACTTTTTCAGTTATTCGAACTTTTTTCGAAAAATGTTCTTCGCACGAGAAAAAGCAATACAACATAAAAGATGCTCCTTGTCTGGATCTACAACTTTTATTTGACATATTTTTTTATGTAATCAATATCTTGGAGGATATTACATAAAATCGCGTTTGTGAGCTGTTAAATAATTATTTAAATGTTCAAGGGCCCAGAGGTACCTTTTCCCGTTATCCGATCGGCCTGAAACTTTACACAGATTTTTTTTATTATTACGAATTATTTTGGGGGAGTGGGTCGCGAAGAAAATTCAAAAGTCGAACACAAGAGCACTCTTATGGTGCACGGTTCTTGCAATTCCCATAGTGCGTTTTCTATTCCCGACAGTTCTTAGAACTGGTATTGCGTTTTAAATTCGTCGGAGAGGTGGTCGGACTCGCCACTTCGATACATCAAAGCCAAGATCGTCGCTTAATTTGTTTGCCCAACGCAAACGACCGATAGCTCAGAGCGATAATGAAATTGTGTAAATTTGAAATTCTTGTATTTTCTGTAAAATGTAGCTGAAAATATTTTTAGCGCGTTCTCGAGATTTTTCCAATGAAAATGAGAGCAAACACGACCTAACTCGCCTTATTTCGATTCGCCGTCGTCTTCCACAGGATGTTATGCGGAGAAATGAAAAAATTATAATAAAAAGAATTTTTCAAAACAAACTTTTATTAAAATGTACTAAAAAAAAAAATAATTTTCTCACCGGCCTAAATGACTGCCTTAGAAGAGTTCACTCATGACCAACAATAAATGGGTGAGGCGTAAATATTGAAATGCCCTTTTTATATAAATATTTATAATGCTTTACGTATTTTGATACATTAGTTTTCGCATTCTGCTAGAGCGTCCTTGTTGCCCGTTTTTTCCCACTCGATTGCAAGCAGTCTAATTCCTCAATTCATAGTCTGTCCTGAGATCTAACCAGATTAGTCAAGACAAAATCATGCTATCAAGTTCAGCAATTAGTTTTTGCATAACTTTTAATATTCAATATTTACGCCCCACGCTTTTATTGTTGGTCATATGAGTGAACTCTTCTAATGCAGTTATTTAGGTCAGTATCAAAATTATTTTTTTCGTTCTTAGTACATTTTAATAAAAGCTTGTTTAGAATTTTTTTTTTATTATAATTTATTTTATGCTGTTTAGTTTTCGAAAATTTTAATTACACAAGCTTTTTGTATTCTTTATGTAAAAGTAGTCCGATTTCCATATCGACAAGATGACGAATGAAGAATAACGAATTTCTTAATACGTTGAAATGAATATTTCACCCTCGACTACGGGGCGCCGTCCTCGAATCGCTGCGTTCGACCGAGGATTCATATCTGTTTCAGGAATAAAATAATTCTTTATTCTTTATCGTATCGATACGGAAGTGACGCCGATAGATCCCTTACGTTTTTCCGATGAAAATCATACCAAATTTCATGTAAATCGGACTATTATTAACGAAGTCAACTTGAAATGGTATAAATCAATTTTTCATGGAATTTCCATCATTATGGTCCGAATTGCGTCGTTCTTGGTGTCAGTTTCATCGGCGAAACATAAGGAATCGATTGGCGTCGTGTTTGCAAAGATCTGATGAGAAATGCGGAAATCCTGGACATTTCTCACTTGATGGTATCCCAACACCTTCGAGGGTCGAAAGCCATAAAGTTCGGTGATGCACCACGGGGGGTTGACCTCGCCACGGAGTACCAGGCGGTATCTGTTTGACAGGTGTCGCGAGAGAATCGCCCTGTATAACCCTTTATTATCTGCTTCCCTGATTTCATAATCAGGCCGGAGACATGTAAATATTGTATTGTCATCGGAACTTACAAGGAGACACCGCAAAGCCGGACTCATCGATTGCAACGCAACTTTGTGGGTTTTTAGAGTGCCTCAAAACAAGAACAACAGTGTGTTTCATTTGGGCCCTATCGCCCTTCAAGGGAGTGAAAACTAACCTCAAAGTCAAATTGGCACTTCTACTTTTTCGCGTACAACTCTCAAAGTACAACAGACAGAAAAAAATGTTTCAAACAAAAGTTTAATGGTACAATAAGCGCTGAAAACTTCCGTTAACAAAATATTTGAAAAAGTATTTTTTCATCAGATATTTATCTTTTTAAACTCTTTTCAAAATTCTGTTAACGCAAGTTTTCAGCGCTTATTGTACCATTAAACTTTTGTTTGAAACATTTTTTTCTGTCCGTTGTAATTTGAGAGTTATACGCGAAAAAGTGGAAGTGCCAATTTGACTTTGAGGTTAGTTTTCACCCCCTTAAAGGGCGATAGGGCCCCAAATGAAACACACCGTTGTTCTTGTTTTGAGTCACTCTAAAAACCCAGAAAGTGGGATTCCAATCGGTGAGTCCGGGTTCGCGGTGTTCCCTTGTTAGAAGATTTCATCCTCACAAACTAACGAACTAACTCAGAAGTGAAGCTAAAAATAAAAGCTTGTAAGTAAAATGGTTCAAATTGGGTCGTGTTTGGTCTCATTTTCTTTAGCAAAAGCTCGCCAAAACGTCAAAAATGCTTTCAAAAAGATTTTTTGTTATCGGATCACTCATCTCATTCTTGCTTTCGGGCGCCAGATGGCGTTAGCGATCTCCAAAACGTATTACGTGTACATAAGTACCTACTTTTGGGCCAATGCGGATACTATACTCCCATAATGCGAGACCCCCGAGCTGCACGCAAAATGGGAGCCAGTATTGTAATTAAAAATAGTCCGAATGTCATCGTGTTTGGACTCATTTTCATTGGGGCAAATCCCACATGGGGCATGTCTGGGTCCAATAGAAAGTACAGAAATTTAAATTTTCATTGATGTCGACAAATATGTACATACTCAAAGGGCGGGGCGAACTAGACAGAACTTTTCCAGCAAAAGTAGCCGCTGTGGAAAGTAATATTTCGCCAAACCTGCCGCTACGGTGTAGCGGCTACACGAGGTGCTCAATTGAAAATTAAACCCTGCGCAACGTTGAACCGTGGAGCCAATAAGTTATCCAAGGAAAGAGGATCCGAACGTCGAACGGAGGAATTCCACGTGTCCCTTCTGCAACTTTATTCTACTCACCGTGGTTTCATACAATCATTTGGGTTTTGAGACTCGACAATTCATTCACACAGAGTATGAAAAACATCCCTTATTCGCGTTGCGTTACACGGCTCGGCGCGCGTTCTTCTGAATCGCCGACGTAAGACCACCGAGATACTACG
The DNA here is from genome assembly GCA_946251845.1 of Andrena fulva. Lineage (NCBI taxonomy): Eukaryota > Metazoa > Arthropoda > Insecta > Hymenoptera > Andrenidae > Andrena > Andrena fulva. Next base: position 35,084,934 of record OX276329.1, read on the forward strand.
TGACGGCGGGGAGAGGGCTGTGATTAGAAGGAAGGCGAAAAGACTTATCCGTACAAACGCGTAATATTCATGTACAATTCACTACACGTAAATAATTCTCCTCGGTAATCGTAATTAATAATAAATTATTAAGAGTATAGTACATTCCCTTAACAATACAGAGTATTAATACTATTTCTTGGACAACGAAGGTTCGGCGCGTCGAACTTTCACGGTTTCCCTGATCATGTATAAAATTAATTAATCTCCACTTTACGAAGCGCAATACTACACGTATTTAAGAAGATTCCGCTGATCCTTCGAGTTTCATTTTCCTCGGCATCCCCGTCCACATAGCCGTGCCCACTAAAGGTCCACGCACACATATCCGTTCCGTCTCAGTTCCGTGTCAGTGTTCCATTGGTAAGAAGAAGAGACCCTCTACGCCCCTCTTCTTCTTACCAATGGAACACTGACACGGAACTGACACGGAACGGATATGTGTGCGCAGACCTTAAAGGTCTAAACACGCTTGTCGGTTCCGTGACGACACAGTGCCGGCGTAGAGGATCTCTTCTTCTCACCTGTGGCACGCCGGCACTGTGTCGTGTCGGAACTGGTAAGTGTGCTTAGACGTTAATAATGCTGCTAATCGGACAAGGCTGGCAGGGTCTGCAGATATTCGTGCGGTTTTGTCGGCGCTGGCAATAAATAACCGTCGGGATCCAACGCGTCTGGCGTTCGAATGGTGACGGGCCCTTGTGGCGGTCGTGGCAACGTGCCCTGCTGGATGGGCCTGTTGGATTTACCTTGAGCTTTCTCGAGCCTCTCCAGTATCTCCGCGAACTTTATCCTGTCCTTGGGGTCTGTTTTCCAGCACTCTCGCATCAGCTGACAGACAAACGGAGGGCATCCTTCTGGTGGGATCAACATTATTCCCTGGAATATCAGTTTTATTACCTGCAACAGCATTTGGAGAGAAAATACGATTAGAAGATACCTCTAACTTGATTGCGGTAAATAAAATACTGGGGAAAAGGTTGAATGGTTTGACGACATCTACCAGAGCCGCCCTTAGAGTTTGCGGGGCCCGGGGCAAAAGTCGATATTTATTGAAAATATGTAATTGAAAACAGATTTACGTCTCTGCTTCATGCGTCACTTAGGCTTGCCGACGATCTATTCTAGAAAAATGGATACCTTGACAATTATACTTAACTCATTTAATTTTTACAAAATGAAGTCCCGTCTGCCCGCTTCCCCGCTCGCCCCTCCGCTCTCCCACTCGCTCTCTCGCTCTCCCTCCCCTGCCACGCACGCCTCTCCATCCCCTACCCACCCTAACCTCTGACCCCCGCTTCCGCTCGCCTCCTGTCTCTCACAATCCTTGCTCTTCCACTCTTCTACTGCAACCCCCCTCATTTCCTCCACCCTCCTTATCCATTCCTCTCCACTTCCCTCGTCACACAATACCTCACTCACCATTTCCTGCCACCCCCTTTCCTTCCCCCATTCCGTACACACCTCCCACACGTGCTCCCACGTTTCCTCCCCCCAACCACACATCCTACATTTCCTCTCCTCCTCCTCCCCCCAATACCTCCCACCTCTCATCTCATTCCCCAACCTGTACCTTGCCATTCTTCTCCACCTATTCTCCCCCCACCCCCTCTTCAAATATCCAGGCACCCTCACTCCTTTTATCCTTCCATACCACCTATTATACCTGGACTCACTTATCTTTTCCCATCTTTCCACCTCCTCTCGCCTCCTTCCCCTGCAAACCAGCTCCTCCCCCCTCAATTCTCCCCTCCCCCTCACCAATTCCACTCCTTCCACCGTCCACCCTCTCTCCTCAAAAAATCCCTTTCTTTCCTCCTCCCATCCCCCCAACACCTTTCCCCTCCTCGCCCTACCTTTCAGCTCCTCCCAACAATCCCTCGCCAACCCCCCCCCTGCCCCTCCTCTAACTTCCTCTCATATGCCCACGCCCTCATCCCCGCCCTTCCTTTCATCATATCTCTCCGCAACTCCTCCCTCACCAGATATCCTGGAGTATTCCAATCCACCCCCAGCACCCATCTCAAATACCTCTCCTGCAACCCCTCCACCCCTTTCCTCTCTTTCCATCCCCATATCTCTGCCCCATACCCCATCGTGGCCCACACCAATCTATCATACAACCATACCCTTTTCCCCCAATCCTTCCCAAACTTCCTCTTCCCAATACCCCAGACCTGCCCCATTACCGCCGCCGCTTTCTTCACCCTATCCCTCACTTGCGCCTCCTGCCCCCCATTCGCCATTAAGGTATACCCCAGATATGTGAACTCCCTCACCTCCTCCACCTCCTTTCCCTTCCATCTCCATACCACCTTCTTCCACCTCCCCCCCCCCTTCCTACATCGCATCATCTTGGATTTTCCCACATTAAGCTGAAGCCCCTTCCCATCCATATACCTTTCTAACCTCGCCATCATCCCCTTCATTCCCTCTTCATCCTCCGCCAACACTGCCACATCATCGGCATACGCAAGGGTGTAAACCTTTTTACCCCCTAACCTCACCCCTCCCCATCCACCCTTTTCCATCTCCTCATCCAAATCTGCCAAGAGCAACGTAAACAGGCTAGGGCTCAGTGGGCAACCCTGCCTTACTTCTCTTGCTGTCCAGAAAACCCTCCCCATCTCGTCCCCCACCTTTACCCTACATACCGTTTCCTTCAACACCTCCTCGCATCTCTCCACTAGCCCCTCCCTCACTCCTCTCCTCCTCATCGCCTTTATTAACACCTCCCTGTCCACCGAGTCAAAGGCCGCCTTTAGGTCAATGAAGAATATCACCATTTTTCTCTCTTTTCTCGTCACCTGCCTATTTATCAGAAAATTCAACACATAAATGTTGTCTATGCAACCCCTTCCTCTCCTAAAGCCGGCCTGACTCGGTGGCAGCAACTTCTTCCCTTCTACCTCCTCTCTTAACCTTTCCGCCAACACAGACGCATACACTTTGTACGCCGTCTGTGTCAGCGTCACCCCCCTGTAATCTTCTACCCTCTTTCCAGCCCCTCTCTTAATTACCGGAACCACTACCCCTTCCCTCCAGTCCTCCACCCAACCTTCCCCCTTCCACACCCTATTACAAATATCCCATGACCACTCTTCCACCTCTATCCCACCATACTTCCACACCTCATTTGTTATACCATCTCCCCCTCCTGCCTTCCAATCCTTCAGATTCCTTATCACCCTCCTCACCTCCTCCTTACTTAACTCTCTCTCCTCGTCCTCCACCCTCCTTCTTCCCCCCCCCCCTTTCTCACCCTCCACTCTACTCCTCCTAGTAGCCCTCTAAAATAGTCCTCCCACTCCTCTATTCTAATCCCCTCCTCCACCCTCCTTCTTCTCCCCCTCTCACTATTTACTACTCTCCACACCTGCCCCTCTGTCTTCACCCCCTCTATCTCCCTCTCCCACCTTTTTGCCTCCTTCCTCTTTTTCCCCTCACACATAATCTTATAGTCCTTTTTCTTTTTCCTATATTCTCTCCCTTCTCCTCCCTCCCTCCTCCATCGTCTCAACTCCCTTCTTACCTTCCATTTCTCCTCCTTACATTCCTTATCCCACCAGCCTCTCCGTTCCACCCTCTCCCCTCCTTGCCCCACCTTCTTTATCACCCCTTTTATCCTGTCCCTCAACTCCCTCCATTCTTCCTGGATTCCTCCGCCCCCTCCCTCCCTCTTACCAAATGTCCTTATGAACTCCTCTCTTCCCTTTTCTGTCCAGTACCCCCTTGCTACCCCTCTTCCCTCCCCCGTTTTCCCCCCTACTACCCCCTTCCTGCCCTCCCCCCTCAACCATACCACCACCGGGTGATGATCCGACTCCACCCTTTCCGCCACTTCCATTCTCTCCACTCTTTCCCTCGTATCCTCGTTCCCTATCACGTAGTCGGGGGAGCGAGCGGGCGAGCGAGCGTGCGAGCGGGATTGGGGGAAGTAGAGATTAAGGTTTTTAGGTTTAAGGATTAAATGTAAGAGTAGGTATAAGAATTGTAAACCCCAAGGGGAAACAATAAAGTATTACATTACTAAAAAAAAAGTCCCGTCTGCCCGGTGCTAAGGGCGGCTCTGACATCTACTGTCCTATGACAGTAGCATTTTTTTTTTTTTAAATAGAAGCATATATTTTTGTTACATAAATCGATTCTTCTTGTCATTCTGCGTATAAAAGTATTAGCTCGAGATGGTGTAAAAATAGTATTTTGAATTTCTTAGAGAGAAGTGGACTATTATTATACCTTAAGGTAGTTCCTGAATAATCTACTAAATTCAAGAATTCTTTTAAATTTCGAGCAAAACTAATTTGGAATACAAGAAACCCTTGTACAAAGTTTAAAATCGATTTACCGCATAGTTATCGAGAAATTGTTAATTAAAGTTGATGCATTTTAACACAGTGGCATATGGCGGAGTAAAAAAAAAGGGTTATAGTTTCAGTTTTTCTTCTGAAACAGGAAAACCATATTCAAGAAATGTACCTCGAAATGTCAGGAAATGAATTTATCAATTTCTGCAAAACTGACCGCATAGTTTCTTCGTAAATGCCCATAAAAAATAGGTTTACGTGCAAATTTTTCAGAAACTTACGTACAGCAATCAACGTGGCAACGTCGCACAATCGATGTGTTTGGACATTTAAATAGCGAACGACGATTCAAATTCATATGAATGTCATTTTGTCACAAAATGTCATTTTCTGACATTTTGGTTATAAAAGACGCTCCGAATGAATGCGACGTTGTCAGATCTGCTGCTCCAATTTGCTACGCTAACCAATTCAATATTCTATTTTCGTATTCCAATTATTTATATTAACATTTAACGGTTTAAAATATGTATACATGATGTTAAAAATTATTATTATTATTTCTATAGTATCATACTACTTTACATTTATCGTTTATTACCCAACTCTAATTTGACTAACTTAACCCTCTAACTCCCAGAGTTGCACCGGTGCAACACTCATTTTAAAAGTTTTTATATTTTTATATTTAACTTCTGTTAGCAACCATCCGTAGTTTTCATTATGGTAAAGTAGATTTCAATGTTCTCGGTTTAGAAAATCAAATATTCTCTTCAAAAAACTATTTTGGATTATTATAAAAAATAAAAAACAAATAATAAAAAAAACGCTATTTTTCATTTCAAAATACCAAGATACAACATATGTATCAGTCACAATTTTGAAAAGTAACGATTCAAGGGTCTGGACGTTAGAGGGTTAATTGGTTAGGAACTACCTTAAAAACATTTAAACAAATATGATTAAGTACTAATATAAAACATGTGACTAACGCTGTGAACGCGACAGTGCAATGTACTTTGAGCAGGTTGCAAATATGTAGCGCGAATTTCAAATTTTCAGCGTAAATACTTTAATGGGAAGTGCCCATCAGAAATTACGCAAGTAAAGTAGGGTTTACTTTACAGGTGTCTAATTAAAAATGCCTGAAAATGAAACGATAGGTAAATGACGTTGTCATGATTGCGTGCAGAGCTGTCGAACATCAGCCGTAATATCTAATCTTAACCCTTCGTGGTCACACGGGATGTATCGCACCCCAAGAGCAATTTTCGATTTGAAATGTCGCACCTTTACGTCTTCCAAAGGGGATTTATCGCAAAAAAAAAAAAATTTTTTTTTTTACAAAATCGGTTTTTTCCCACAACCGTGGAAAATCGCTCATTGACAGCTACAAATTTTATCATATCAAAATTTACATTTCTAGAAAAAGACCATTAGACCATGACTGTATAATTATTACGAATGTACAAGTATCAGTGGAAAGTTAAAAGAATCAAAAATACGAAAATGGTAACTCAAAAAATGACGCTGGGGTACAGTGAACCCCGTGTGACCAATTTGTGATTATAAGAAGGTGTGACCACGATGGGTTAAAATACTCTGAAAGTGTCCATTTCCATGCCATACAAATTTTGTCTTTCTGTGACCGTAATCATCGGTACAAAAATTATAAAAAGAGCAGCGTCCTCAAAATATTAAACATTTACGAAAAATCCTGGGTTCCACTTACTTCTTCGTTGTTGTGCCCGTAATACGGCTGCTTGCCGAAGGAATAGACTTCCCACAGAACCACCCCGAAGCTCCAGACGTCGCTCTCCAGGGTGAAGCGTCCGTACATCACGCTTTCGGGTGACATCCACCGTATTGGTAAAAGTCGCGATCCCCCTATCTGAACCGAAATGTTGGATTTATCAAACGGACTGTCCACATTCGTAAAGCCGCCGCCACGAATCGCAGCGGGGAATCGTTCGACGTACCTTGTAGTAATCGCAAGTGTATACGTCCCGCGACATACCGAAATCGGCGATTTTCACGACGAGGTCGGAGCCAACCAGGCAATTCCGACAGGCCAGATCTCTGTGGACGAATCTTTGCCCCGACAGATAAGCCATGCCAGCCGCGATTTGGATCGTTATCCAATGCAAAGACTCCTGGAACATGCGAACGGCATAATTGATCGGCTGTGCGACGGTACAGACACTTCCCACTCAGTGGCGGATTTAAGAAGAAAGGCCCTGGTGGCAAACGTTCTGAGGGGCCCATTTCTTTCGGGAAAGTGAGGAGGTAGTTTACTGAAAGGGGGTAAGTGTAGGTACAGAAAAGTATAGAAAAGAATATAGTGCTGGATAAAATCATAATTTCTTTTTGAAGACAGGGCCCTAGGTGGGGCTTCTGAGCAGGGGCCCATTTTTCGGGAAAATAAAGCGGTAGTTTACTAATAACGGGCTCAGTGTAATAATACAGAAAAAAATATACTTTGGATAGAATCATAATTTTGTTTAAGGATGGGGCCCTGGGTGGGCCTTCTGAGCACGGGCCCCATTTTTCGGGAAAATAAAGCGGTAGTTTACTGAAAGGGGGTAAGTGTACAGAAAAGTATAGAAAAAAATATAGTGCTGGATAAAATCATAATTTATTTTTGAAGACAGGGCCCTAGGTGGGGTTTCTCAGCAGGGGCCCATTTTTCGGGGAAATAAAGCGGAAGTTTACTAATAACGGGCTCCGTGTAATAATACAGAAAAAAATATACTTTGGATAAAATCATAATTTTCTTTAAGGATGGGGCCCTGGGTGGGCCTTCTGAGCAGGGGCCCATTTTCGGGAAAATAAAGCGGTAGTTTACTAATAACGGGCTCAGTGTAATAATACAGAAAAAAAATATACTTTGGATAAAATTATAATTTTCTTTAAGGATGGGGCCCTGGGTGGGCCTTCTGAGCAGGGGCCCAGGTGGCAACTGTTCATCGGCCGCCCTGTTAAATCCACCACTGTTCCCACTTCCTCGTTTCCATCGATGTCTTCTGGGATCAGTAGGAACCGTAGGAAGCGGGAGGGTGCATGATAATTACGATCGATGATATTTCACCTGTGTCAAGGGTTGCAGTCCAGGTTTGGACGATCTCAGCTGAGGGGAGTTGGATCGCAGTAGTTCAGCGAGGTCTCCGTAAGGCATGTACTCGAAAACCATCCATGGGCTGTTGGCGTCTCGGAGCACCACACCTTTCAACGACAGGATATTTCTGTGGCCGAACGTGGACATGATATCGACCTCACGCATGAAATTTTCCTCAGCCTCGCGGGAGGCGGACTCCTTCAACACCTTTATCGCGACGATCTCATTCGAGTCTCCTGAGCAGAATTCTCCTGTAAACAGTTTTCGGAATCGTATGGATTATATCGATCGTCCTGCGGATGGAAATTGCATGGTGAACGAACGTTTGGCTACGACAGGAAGCTTACAAAGGAAGTTCTGGGTCTCGACAAATCTAAAAGATTTGATATTCATTTATTTATACGGGAGAATCCTGCTATACAAAGATAATAGGTGCATATTAGTAACAAGGCCGATATTAGTGGATATATGTAGGTATAGCAGGGGTTAAAACGGTTTGGAAAATAATTGTTTCGATGTATCGGTTCTGACTGAAACAGTTATGAAGAACCGATCGATTATATCGGTTCCATATGTAGGTATTGGGAAACCTAGAATTTCGATACGCCATCTAGTGGCAGCAAATTGAACTACTGAGTGTAGGTCGAAATCCGTCGAAGTCCATAGGATTATCAGTGTTTATATAGACACGGTGTGAAAAACTAGTGTTTTTAAATTTCTTTGAACACTAAATTTTTACTTATTCGATTAATAAATACTTATTTGGAATGTTTGGTGGGATCCGGACCTACTTGCAATAGTTTGCCAACTTACCACCACAACGCTGAAATCTAAGCCACGCCTCCACTAAGTTTCCCAATATCGGTTTTATAACAGTAACGAGTAATGGTGTAAGTATCGGTTCCAAGACTTTACTGTACGTACGTATGTACAATTTTGCCGTTTCGTTGCAGGACTACATATTTGTAATATTGCCAAAACTTTGCAAAAATACACTCCAGCAATATTGCTAAGGCGGACGTAGGAATGAACCTGCAATTTCTCTGCAATGATGCGGTGCAACATTGCAATCTCGCACCGCAATATTGCCGAAGAGTTGCAGAATCATTGCCATAATCTTGCTGTTTCGTTGCAAAATCGTTGCCGGAACGTTGCAGGACTAAATATTTGTAATGCTGTCGCAACTTTGCAAAAATACACTCCAGCAATATTGCTAAGGCGGACGTAGGAATGAACCTGCAATTTCTCTGCAATGATGCGGTGCAACGTTGCAATCTCGCACCGCAATATTGCCGAAGAGTTGCAGAATCATTGCCATAATCTTGCTGTTTCGTTGCAGAATCGTTGCCGGAACGTTGCAGGACTACTTATTTGTAATGCTGTCGCAACTTTGCAAAAATACACTCCTGCAATATTGTTAAGGCGGACATAGGAGTGAACCTGCAACGTCTCTGCAATGTCATGGTGTGGGTATAGGCCAGAACCTTTTTCACTCGTAACTGTTTCAAGATTATTTCGATTCTTATAACTGTTTCGACACCCGAAACCGATATCATAACCGTTATATCAGTGATTAAGTATTTCCCGCGACTCTGTCATAAAAGAAGAAATTATAATCTGAAAAGAATTTAGTCCGCTGCGTTTATTGCCCAAAGCGAGAGACATAGAGCTTGGGTAATATTTTGCAGAAATGAATGCTCGGAATTTCTTTAAGGGGACTAGGCAGTCAGATCGCTCGAAAATCAAGTATTTTTTGCGAATTAATTACAAGGGGATGAACACAAATTGTGACTAGTACGTTTGGGTAATGTTTATTAATACTATAAACAGTAAAAAATAAATGATTTGAATATTATAGACATATGTATGAAAGCGCTACACTCGTCTGACATGTAGGCGTTTTTTTTTGGAGCCGCTGTAATTTTGCAGTGATTCTGGCCGTAAGAAATTTAATTGTGAAATATTCTCTGAAATTTATACTTTGCCCTGGCCCCTATTCTGCCCTGAACCTATTGAATAAGAAAAAAAATCAAAATTATAAAAATGGTGGCTGCAAAGCGGCAAATTTTAAAGAAACGTCATTTTTCGCCAGGGAAAAGAGCCATTCTATTTTTTTTTTTTGACAAACCAGGAGTTTTTACAGACTTATGCGTAGGTTCAGGTCGTAACTAGACATGTTTCATATATGCCGAATTTTTTTTAAATCGACTGATACAGTACTCCCTCGGTGAGGGCTCCATTTGGCGTACACGATGTGGACTTTTCGCTATCCCCACCAGTTCTGTCTCACTCTTGTCCGGCGAAGGTGAGAGCGAGATGGAACGAGAGCGAGTGAGGACGGTAGGAGCAGACGACGCGTTGACGTTTTGTCTCGCTCCCTCCTTCTGACGCATGACACTCCGTCCTTTGCGTGCGCGACGGGCGTGCGCGATGGTTGTGAGCAGTCAACGTGAACACGAAAACAGCTTCAGCAAAAGTTTGACGCAGGCCCGGCTCAAGTCTTCTTTGCGCCCTAGGGGAACTTGTCAAATTGCGCCCTTTATTATACTACATTTATTTGAAATTATTTATGACCTTACTGTGAAAAATTAGGCAACTGCCTAGGGCGTAAGGTTGACAAGAGGCGCAAAATGGTCTTTTCATTGTTGGCATTGTTGAAAATAAACTTTTAAATGAAATACAACAAATTATTCTGAAACTGTTTTAAACTACGAATAAAAATTCAGAGTAAGGTCATCAATAATCTCAAATAAATATATTATAATAAAGGGCTCAATTGGACAACATTCACCTAAGGCGCAAAAAAGGCTCGTGCCGTGCCTATCTGACCGTGGCGCGCATGCGTCGAGCAGTCACGATTTCATCTGACAATGAGCGCTCGCGCCCGTCGCGCACGCAAAGCGTTCCATCTCGCTCCCCCCTTCGGCCAGAAAGAAGCGAGAAACGGACACTCGGAATCAGGCAATTAGGGTTCCGTTCACGATACGGGCTCAACGCCGGTCCCGACCAGCGAGCCCTCAGCGAGGAAATACTGTACCTCCAATTTTTCCCAATCACTGCAAAACGAAGAGGAAATATGATTCCGAGAAAAACGCGCTTAAAGTTTCGAAAGAGGAATCTAGTCTACCTGCGTGCGCGCAGAAACGGTTTATGGCGCGCTCGACCTCTTCGGCTGTAAAATCCTCAATTTTGCGAATTTTAACATAAACCAAACGGCATTACTTTCGAAAAATGCAACAAAAAAAATCGAGTTTCTGACTGCCTAGTCCCCTTAAGAGGGTGTTCCCACCCCGAAACAGAACAGGAGCAGAAAACTCGTATGCACGTATTTCATTGGTACCATCTGAACTAAATATGTACATTTCTGTAAAGTATCAGATTTCTTTAAATTTTCAAGTTTCAAGCCTCCCTCGTTAGTTAAATTAGTCACGTATATCCATACCTTTGTAGACTTTCCCGAAACACCCTTCGCCAATTTCCTGGACAAAAACGAGGGATTCGCGTTGCAGGATCGGCACCTCTGGCGAAGCACAACTGAAATACTGTGGATTTGGTGTGTACTTATTCGCTAACAGCAGCCCCTTCTTCAAATTCATCGGTGTACCCTGAAGGAAAAGCACAGGGGATGCATTTATACCGACAATTACCTTTCATTTGCAAAGGAAGCAAGGAAACAGAGCCTAGCAAATCGCTATAAATTGATACCATGTCAAAACTTCTATTATTAAAAACCTCTTATTAAACATACATCCAGAGAGTTCCGTTGCGACTTCACATTGTAACTCCGCTTCCGAACCCAGTACACTATACTCGACAATATCGCTAATACGATGAAGAAAGCTATGGCGATTCCTATTATCTCAGGTAACCTTTGCCTCGATCGTTCCACCTGTCGCAACAAAAAAAAAATGATAGCGATATAAAAATGCTGCGTCGTCCCGTTTAGGACAACAGCCTCGACTAGTTACCTGCTCAGCCTCTGGGAGGGCGGTTGTGCTGTTGGTGGAATTGCCATTGGGGGGTATGATATTGGGTATAGGTCGCGGTGTCAGGGGAACTGAAAGATGGATTGGAAGAACAATTAATATTTCAAAGCGCATGTTCCGTTTGGCAGGAGCCCTCGAGCTCTGTCAGCACGGTGAACTCGAAAGCCGGATATTTGGGTCTGACCTATTAGGCGATTCGGGCATCTCAAGTCCGCGGTCGGCGGGGACAAGTCGTGCGGGCAGACGCACTTGGACGTGTTGTCGTCGAAGCTGCGGCAGGCCGCTTCTTTCCCGCAGATGAGCGGCCGATCTTTGCATCCTGTGATCGCGTTGCTCCCGTCGATAGGCAGTAGCCTCTCTATTACTTCTGACTGCACAGTGGACGCGGTCCCCGATAATTCTAGAACAATATTTACATGTTATCGGCGCGCTGCGCCGGTTTCTTTCCAGCCTGCATAAGTAAATAAAGCCAGGCTTTACTAATGAGACGGAACGCCTTCCAAGTTCCAACGTTTTCACGGGGAAACTGGCAATGGTAACGAGAATTTCCACCCCAGTAACGAATACTCGTATTAATTTCCTACAGGTCTCTACCCACCAACCCTCAGAATTATAAAAAATTATTTATGATATATAATTTTGTGATCTTTATTTGGCAAACAATTACCAACCCGTAGAATAACTATTACATTATACAATATTATTAAAGCTACCAAGCCATGGTTCCATTTTAGACTTAAAACAGAAAAGCTACAGAGAATTTAAAACAATATTAATTATACTAACTAGGGTATATCAATTTTTTCAATGTTTTAATTTTAATAACGGCTAGTGGAAAAACGGTAGAATTTCAGGTTTAAGAGACACTACCTTTAAATTTTGTGTAATACATTATTTACCTAGTTGGAATTTCATTTGAAATTATAGAAAAATACGAACATTACAATAATTATTAAAAAAAAATGTTAAGAAATGAGCTTATGAACTGCAATAGAAGCAAACAAGATATCGCTTCTTTGGTGGACTTTGTTAAATAGCATTAAATTTACTGCATAGATGACATATGGCTAGATCTGTTGCTAAAGTTACATATATTTTCAGTTCGTAATAAATACAAATTTCCATACATTTTCGTGTGAATGTAATAAATACTAATTTCCACATATTTTTATTCTCATTTTCATGCTTTCATGTAAGCAAGACTCGCTTTAAGCATTATATGAATATGTAATTTGTAGTTAAATCTTACTTAATTTTCACTTTTTTCAACTGTGATTTGAAGTAGCTAAACCTCACTCAAATCAATTTCTGAAGATAGTTTCAGATTCAGTATTAAAAACAGCATTACTTTGTCACTAGTCGTTTTAAAATTTTCAAAAATTTTAAATTTACCCACAAAATCGACACACCCTACTACTCACTATGAAGAAATAAAATATACCCAATAGAAACACAGCTATTTTTCTTTCACAATTAAAATCTTCAAACTAAATTTATTCAATTACAAATCACCGAGGGTGGCCCGATTATTTCTCATTTCTTAATTCTCAATTCGTTTATATATTAAAAGTGATCAAGGTCAGGTATATAAACAACGCTTGTTATTGCAAAAGCACAATCTCTTACACAATCCGTACGTCGTCCGCTCATTGTCGATAGCTTTCCGGCGCGTTGTACTCATATAGTCTACATACGAATGTGTGCAATTATTGTTATTATTATTAAGAGACAAATAAGTGAGTCATTATCCCAAAAATAGAGTGTTTCCGATGGGCAGCTGGTTCAGCGAGCCTGTTCGCGTCTGAAAAGCCACAACCTTACTTAGCCACCCATCCAAGGTACAAGGTGGAACAGTCGAATTCGCGGGATCGCGGTGGGCGGTTAATAAAGGGCGGTCTTGGTAAGAAAAAGGGCCACATATTTGGATTGGGCCCGGCTTGGAAGAGACAGTGAAGGCATTCATTTCGTACTTGAAGCTTGTAACGGGTCAAAGCGTTATCTCTGCGGTCAGCGCTCCCCGACAACGAGTCTCGCTATGTGTACCTATTATCGCCCCGTATTCCTTGCCTTCCTATGCAGCTCGGCGAGGAGGATTCCCGTATTCAAGAGATTGCTCGTCTTCTACAGAACCCTCTTGCGTCTCGCTTCTTTTTTTCTTCAGACCCAGCCGAACATCGGAGTCCACGCGTGGCCGTGATTAGTGGGACCGGGATGGGAGCCGTTTGAAGGGCGCGTTGGTTGCCTACATAGTTGCCATTGCGGCTCTGCTTCGATGGCCTCGCTTACAACCGCGGAAAATATTCTAAGGGCGAGGAGAGAAAGGGCGTGACGGAAATTCAGAATTTGCTTTCGCCCCGATGCGTCTTGGAACGATGGTGGTTTCAATAGGTCCCGTCCCGGAGCGAGATTAAAAAATTTCGTTGGATAGCTGGACGCGTGAAGCGCTATTGTAAATGGTGCGCATACGGAGCAGACGCGATCGAGCGAGTGTCCTAGAAACGGTAATTCGACGAAGAAGGGTCTGTTTATCCGACAGATACGCGGAAGCGTGCAGATTGATCGTAGCTGCGTGTTTTTCCCAACCTCGAAACCGTTCTGTGCGGCAAACCGCACTTTTATTTCTTGCTCGGCGAAATAACAGCTCGCTTTCAACCACGTTACCTACATCGTCGATGACCTCTGCACTTTGTCGTCAACTCGCGATACGTGGAGGTCTGTCCGTAGCTGGACGGACGACCCGCGATACCGGCCACGCTTCGACGCGAAGCCAGGGGGGGAATACCCCTTGCGGTGCTTTACTCGCCAGGTTCGTGGTTCAATGGGGATCGGCACTCGGCCGCGACGCACAGTGGTCCGAAACCGTAAAAACGGCAATAAATACCAATTTTTGGCCGTGATATTTCAGGCATAGATGCTTTGATCTGTGGCCGAGGTTTTCGCATGCGTGAGGCTCGCCATAAGTCGCTGAAAATATTTTGGGAAAGCTTTGGAAATGGGGAAGAATGCATCACATTTTCTCTGAAATTGGCGTGCTTTGTCTCGCTATATTTTTTTATGGATAGAAAGTAACTTAAATCTAACTATGTAGCGTTAGAGAGTGTCTTTTTAGCTATTAGTGGATGTAATATGAAGGGGATAAACGTATTATAACTCCTTGAAAAATACCCCTTCGTGAATCTCTATTTTATCCCGTTTTTCCGGTTTACATATTTAGTCGAGTTTGCAAAACGGAAGTGACGTGAAGTCCCGATGAATTTTGCGTGGGAGGATTTGTTAGAGCTTACTTAAAATGGCTGCGTAAAATTTGTTCGCGAGAACTTGCCTGAATGGAATTTGTGACGATATATTTTTAGTTAATGCGTCGAAATTTGTTAACGCCATATGGAATGGAGAAGTTGAGTAAGTGCTTATAATGACCATACCTAACGTAGTTAGAATTGCAGGTGCAATTCAGAGATATTAACGGCATGATATGTGCTAAAGATTTAATTGCAAAGAAGAAGTATTTCAAATGAAATGGAAAAGTTCAATTGTTTTAAAGTCGACTAATAAAGGACGACTAAGATTATAATTCATAACTTTTCTGCTTCTGTATACATGAGATCAAACAGTTGTCTCAGGATAGGTACCAATAAATATGAAGCTAAATCCATTACGTAACCAATCATCCCTTCTGGATTGACGTTTTATCACCCCTTAAAAATTCATTTTAGCATTTCGCTATGCAACCGGAGAAACGTAAATAGTAATAGCCGTGTAAGTTTTAATTTCCGTAGTGGAAATTCAATCGAGAATATGAAAGTAGTTTATTGGAGTCGTTCTTTATCCTAGTAAAAGAATAATACCAGATTCAGATTCTAAGGCTGAAAAAAAAACCCTGAAACCGTTCTACATATTTATGTAGGTATAATGAATAACGTGTAAGTAACAGTGATATGAACTAGGGCTGGGATTATTCGAATAATTTAATATTCGAATATTTTAAAAGTATTCGAATGCTACGAATAAAGTTCGAATATTTGAGTATTCGAATATTTCAGTATTCGAATATTTCAGTAGTCGAATATTTCAGTAGTCGAATGCCATTCGAATATTTCAGTAGTCGAATATTTCAGTATTCGAATATTTCAGTATTCGAATATGTCAGTATCCGAATATTTCAGTATTCGAATATTTCAGTAGTCGAATATTTCAGTATTCGAATACCATTCGAATATTTCAGTAGTCGAATACCATTCGAATATTTCAGTAGTCGAATACCATTCGAATATTTCAGTAGTCGAATATTTCAGTAGTCGAATATTTCAGTAGTCGAATATTTCAGTAGTCGAATATTTCAGTAGCCGAATATTTCAGTATTCGAATATTTCTGTAATCGAATATTTCAGTAGTCGAATATTTCAGTATTCGAATACTTAAATATTCGAATAGTATTCGAATATTTGGATATTCGAAATATATTCGCCAAATAATTGAGCAACTGAAGTATCCGAATATTCGAATACCGAAAAATTCGATAAATAGTCCCAGCCCTAATATGAACTTAGTTCGCGTTTTTACGGTTTCTGGGAGGGGTTAGTGCTGGGACTATTTGTCGAATTTTTCGGTATTCGATTATTCGAATAATTCAATTGCTCAATTATTTGGCGAATATAATTCGAATATCCAAGTATTCGAATACTATTCGAATGTTTAAATATTCGAATACTCAAATATTCGAAGTTTATTCGTAGCACTCGAATACTTGTAAAATATTCGAATATGAAATTATTCGAATAGTCCCAGCCCTAGTAGGGATGGGTTTCTCGAAGCGTCGAAACCTCGAAACAGAAGAAAGTTTCGAGA
Organism: Andrena fulva; assembly: GCA_946251845.1. Lineage (NCBI taxonomy): Eukaryota > Metazoa > Arthropoda > Insecta > Hymenoptera > Andrenidae > Andrena > Andrena fulva. The sequence continues at coordinate 35,101,226 of OX276329.1, forward strand.
ACTCGAAAGAGGTTCTCGTGATTCGAAACTCTCGTAACTCGATAAGAAAAAGTATAAAATCAATAAATAATGTCTGCAGCGTGTATCAAGAATTTGTATATTGTTATATTTTTGTTTGTATTTTGTTTAACTGTGGTCAATAGAGATTTATGCAGAAATTTTGTTGACTTCAGTTCTTAAAGTAAGACATTCCGCTTACGAAACGGAATCAGCACTTCAAGTTTGCGGAGTGCAGAGAGTTTCAGATTCGGGTTTCGAGAATTTAAAAATTACGTTCAAACCCACCCCTAGTTTCGGGCCACTGTGCGGCGTTTCTTCGACCAACTATTTCAGTTAATCCGATGTGGCTTTCGAGGTTGTAGTAAATCTTTCCCAATCAGAGTGTAGAATAGGTCTTCTTTATCGGGGATTCGTGGAAGAATTATCGAAACGTTCGTCTAAATTGTATAAACGATCGGCGCAGAGGAATAAATGAAAGGGGTGGTGGGCGAGGTTCACGCGAAAGACAGGAGACGATACTAGATGAAGGATACCTACTAAGGAAACGTTTACCTTAGGTATTTTAAATACATTTGGGAAGTTTGGAGAGCTTTCAACGGAGGTTTATTCGCAAATCCAAGGTTTAGTCCAGAGACTACAATAGGGGCATTATATGTGCGGGTGGTTCATCCTCCGAAACGCGCGATTCGCACACTGAATCGTACGTCGTGGAACGAAATCGTTCGCGATATAGTCGGGGAATTGATTACCGAGAGCAATTTGCTTTATCAAGTTAATTTAGATAATATTATCCGCGGATATTATGTTAACTAAGAACATGAAAATCTTTTATTCGAGAACGTTCGTATAAAACTGGGAAAGTAGGTATTTCCAATTAAACGGGTTCCTTATGACGAGAAGAATATTGTTACTCTAGCAACAGAAGTGGCTAATTAATAGGTTTCATTTAATAAGTTTGAGGTGAAGTGTTACGCTATCAAATCAGTTGCTGGAGGATCGAATGAATTCAAAGTAGGTATGTTTATGCGATATACCTACTGGTTTTTTCATTATCCAAATCTGTTTCTACCAACGCATTCAATCAGGCATACATATTATGTGAAGCTTTAAAAATATGATGGGGTGAGTTACGACATTCCGAGGATTAACATGACAATCCGGTTTCTTTTCCTTCGGTGATGTGTCATCGGTATTATTTGTTTGTAACATAATGCCCAGGAAACAATGGGCCAGCTGCTGTGTTAAATATGTCTTGCTTCATCAAAATTCACGCCATCCGCGATAAATGCATACATTGCATGTACACGGCTGGGTTTCGCCCAAGGTTCTCGATGCATTTGACAAAATAAGCTTCGTTCCGAATTTAGAAGGGAAAATTATACAGAATTTGAGACGTCATTTTTTTTTTTTAATATGCAACTGCAGATCAGCCGTGCAGCTTTGGAAGCTGTGTTCCTATTGCAAAATCGGAATAGAGCACCAATAAGAATGGAATGTTTCCTTCGATTCCATATTTAAAGTCTTACATTGTAAAAGTAAATAAATTTTGACGAATTGGATTTCTTTTTTTTTATAATAATACATTTGTGTAACTCCTTATTGGAAAAGGGAAACTTTTTAGGGCACAAGTAAAGCTTTTCTAATTTCTAGAGTAGACATTGAAGTGACATTTATTGTTTATTATTTATCTGACGAGTATTACGAATTAATCCTGTTTGTTTATGTCACGCATAGCCACCAGTGGGCTTCTTTATTGTTGCTGGAGGACTTGAACTCGGCACACGTGGTTATCATCTTGGGTCCGCCTTATCGGAAGGTCGAGCATGTCGATATTAAAGATAAGTTAAAAGTAAAAAAAAAGAAATCAGGGTTAGTTTTTTTTAGTCTGGCCTCCTTTTCTCTTCTATTTTGGAAGCAGTTGGCATTTGTTCCAACCGAGATAGGTGCGGTACGAAACTCAACTTATCTCTTCGGATACAATTCCATAGACCACTTCCATTTCTTCTCCCTTTATTTTTCTCTCGCTGACAAAGTCATTGTAAATGCGCACGACGTTATGTTACAACTGTTCAAACGATCTTTTTTCACACGCACCATGCAGGGTTTATGCAAAAACCGACTTTTGAGATAACCGGTTTTCGAATTCCACTATTCCCAAAAAAACGGTTTTCGAATTTTCACGAAAAATGTAATTAAAATAGTACATAAATAATTGTACTTATTTTAAAAATTTTCAGTTTCCTTAATATTATGGAGTTATAAAAATATAAACAAATAAAATAGACTGCATACAAAACCAAATGAAAAAAAAATAAAATAACTAAAATCCGTACAAAATATAAACCAAATTATAAATCTTTGTTCGATTTAGTATTTTTCATCAGAAAATATGAACCCATGAAGATTAGTTTCACAGTAAACTGCTACCTAAATTACAATATGCTTCTATCCGAGGAGATTTCAAGTCAAAATGTCAAGATTTTTAATGAAATATTTAATTCATTTCTGCATATTAATTTTAGCATATAAAACAGGTTTTTTAAATTTTGTATCCGGTTTTCGAATTTTACGAATTTATAAATAAAAACCGGTTTTCAAACCCGGATTTTAAAAACCGACAAACCCTAGTGCCATGCTTGTACATAATTATAACACAAGGAATCACAAAAATACGTGTCAGGGATAACTTCATTAACAGCGTAATTTCCTACACACGTTGAATCTCATCTTTTACAGCACAGTTATCAATTTAAAACATTATATTCCTTTTCTTACTGTAGTTTGTACATTTTTATAATTACATATTTAATAAAGCCCTATTATTATTATTATTATTATTATTATTATTATTATTCACATACGGTTACTGACAAAAGCCCATCTTATATGCAACACATTTTACACATTAAATCGACTGCAAAGTAAGAATTCGTAATTCCAATTCACATAAATGTAAACCCTTTTGTTCTGGGTGCATTCAATTATTTAAAAATTCTACACAATTTATTTAAAAAAGTATTATCCGTGGAAGTAGCAAAAAATATTCGCTCAGTTTCAATATTTAATTACCTATAAAAACGTAATTACAATGAGTCAATATTATTTTAATATTCCCGCGATTTTATTATAAGCTTTAATCTATTATGCATTGCTTCAACTAAATTCCTGCGTTTGGGCCGATCTTGCTCCATTCTTCTAGCAAGATTTCTTTGAGCATTTCTTTGGTAGATGTTACCAAGAAAAAATATATTAATCAAGGTTTCTAGCGATGTAAATTATAACGGTTAATTCTGAAGTTAACATTAATAAACGAGTGACATATGTTATACGTATGGGGTGAGTGAATACTTTTGCGAGTATCTTCAAAGCTTCATCAACAACATCGAAGATCAAAGCTTTCTCATTTATTTTTGGAAATTGGCGTTTGTTCGCGAATACCGAGGGCGAATTCCACTTACGCCCAAATCATTAAGGTAGGTTCTCCTGTACGCGACTGGACGCATCGTCAAGAACCTCAAAAGCCGATTTTCTCGAAAATGGAGCGCGATATGAAAAAAAGTCATTCTTCCTTTTCGACTTGTAACAAGTAAACAACTCGACAAAAAGGAATAAAATTTTTTGATATTGCCCTTCATTTTCGAGAAAATCGGCTTTGAAATTCTTGTCGATTCGTCCAGTCGCGTACATGGAAACCTACCCTAATGAAACTCACGGGCAATTTGGGCGTAAGTGGAATTCGCCCTGAATACATGACGTCGTCACCATGCATTCGTTTATTTATCGCAATAATAAAAATAGTTTCCCTACCACCCCATAAAATGAATTTACCGCCACAATAATCGAACCCAACTCCAAAATAGGAATAACAGTCTGTGAGGCATTATTACCCGAAGCGTCCGCGCACAATTGGCACAATCGATGCAAAATACAAACTTACCGGGTCTGGCTTCCGCAGAGGAGAGGCCTCTTCTTCGCGGTATTCTCCGTCGCTCCATCGTTCTGCCGCGAAACCAAAATGGAGGAGAGCCACCCCTCCACCCGTAGCCTCGGAAAATTTTATTGTTCTCGCTGGCCAGCCTCACACCTTCCCTCTAATTACCACCGGCACTAACTATCGCTCCCGTGCTTTCGCGCCCCATCGTCGGTTTAAAGTCCCTCAGACCTCGGCAATCCGCAAGAAGCTACGCGACGCTGATCATCCTCATTCACATCGCGGCACCGATCACCAGAGACAGTTGACAGAGCGATTTTCTCTCGCCCGGCTGCTCATCGCACCGGTAGGAACCTCTGGTCCGCTGGGATTACACCTCCGCGGGGTTTTCAAAGCTCACGGGCAACTGTCCCGTCGGTGTCCTGGTCGCGCAGAGCGGGCGACTCGTCCTGGTCCCTTCCCGCGGGCCGCATCGCAGTAACCGTTAAATCTGTGCGCCCTCGATCGCGGAGTGACCGAGCGGTGCGATATCAGGCTGGCGATGAGCCCATTTTGAGCGGACGCGCGCGACGAGCGGCGGGCCCGCCGAGGGCGGAGCGAAAGCCGTGGGCCGAGGATCGGGGACCGAGGGCCGCAGGGTGGACCCGGGGCCGAGGAGTTAAGCCGGAAGAGGAGAGCCCGCTGCCAGGATGAACCGAGGAGGGTCTACTAACTTCGGCGGGCGCTTACACGAAACTAAAGGCCGTCTGAAGACCGCATTCGGGAACACCCTCGCAGCGGCGTACACAGGGAAACGCGGTCACGCACGCACACGCGCGCGTGCCCGTTTCGTGTGGCGCGCTAGCGCGCCCCGATCGCCGGCCAAGGATTTATTTACGCGGGACTCGCGACGTGGTTCATCGTCTCCGAGGCTCGGCCTATCGGGGCGATCGGAGGGGGACGGTTCCTCGTAATCTCGCCGCTTTTTCAGCCGACTTCGGGGTGGATCCTCCTGTTGCGCCTTAATCTCCGACGCGTGCCGAGCAACGGCATCCGCCGACGGCTAAGTCTTTCGGATATTATTTCCGTAATGGCTCGGCCGCGTCGCCGGGATATTTCACGACACCGCGTCTCACGGAAGCAAACGGGGGAACCCCGCGCGGGGGGATCACGTGTACTCGCTACGCAGCCGCCTTTTTTTTTTTAATGATCTCACAGTTATCCTGCAGGGGGATCTCTCGGGACGCGCTGCGTCGAAGAAGTGAGACGCGTAAATAAAAAGAGCAAAAGCCGCGGGGCGATCGGACAGCTCTTTCTGCGGGCGTGCTCGCGCGTTACACCACCAGCAATTAACCAATGTGCAGGCATATCGCGATCAGTTTGATACACTGCTGTCCAACTGGGCGCCGCTTCCCCACTCCGGCCTCGGCTGTTCGTGAACAAGCTTGACTTTTCAGCGCCTGATCCGCGATAAACAAGTGAACCCGAGCCACGACCACTCGAACTCTGCCACGGTGGCTCGTGCTTGTGCAATCGCGGCTTAATCGGACGCGATGGAAAAATTAGCTTCTGGCCGGGCACCGTTTTCTGCCGCGTACTTCGGCTTACGTGGATTTGAGAAACGCCAGTTGCCGTCGTCGGTAATACGCAATAAATGATGAATATTAATCCGCTGCTCCGCGTTCCTCAGCGGCGCTGCCAACAGCGTTGACTATGCAGACGGGCGCGGGCGTTCGGAATCTAATCTGTTCGCAATCCCAAGAAGCAATAATCAATTGGGAAAGCGCAGTTCATCGACACGATGCTAATTGCGAACGTATTGTGCAATGTTACATAGCCGTTGCAGGTGCTTAGTCCCCCATTCGCGATGCATTTAGACAGGTAGTTGCAGGTAACTGAAATTATCCCAACTTCGGAATTTACTGATCGTCAAGCAAAATTCCCACTTGGCAGATACTGTTTGGTAAAAGTCTCCGGCCGATGGCAGCGTGACTCGACAGCGGTTGATTCACGCGGCTGTGGGACGGAAATGTTGATAACGTATTGCTATGAACCATTGCTGGTCGTCATTCTCCACGGGGTGTAAGCTTGCTTTCGGTACAAGTCCCTTGGGGGTATTTACCAGTTTGTCAGTAAGTACTGATAGCATTGCTCGTGATTCACGAATACAAACATTCCCAACCTCCATTGCAGCTACAATTCACGCGGTATAACTGAATACAAGGGTGCGACCGAAATGATGGTACAAGCGGGTAGTGTGAAAGCGTGGACAAGCGTGTAGAATAAAAGCTTTTCATCCGAGGCTTAGTTTCTGAGAAAATTGATTTTCGAAAGTCGCAGCCGACCGGAAAGTAACAGAATTTATTAACCCTTCGTGGTCACGCGGGGTGTATTGCACCCCAAGAGCAATTTTCGATTTGAAATGTCGCACCTTTGCGTCTTCCAAAGGGGATTTATCGAAAAGAAAAAATAAAAAAAATTTAAAAAAAATCGGTTTTTCCCGCAATCGTGGAATATCGCTCATTTTCAGCTACAAATTTAATCGTATCGAAACTTACATTTCTTGAAGAAGACTGTTAGACCATTGCTGTATAAGTATTACGAGTGTACAATTATCAGTGGAAAGTTAAAAGATTCAAAAATACAGTGAACCCTGTGTGACCAATTTGTGATTATAAGAAGGTGTGACCACGAAGGGTTAAGTAAATACGGTGCAATTGCAAATGGAATTAATGGATGCGAGGGCCTCGGTGCCAAAAGTCAGTTTCGAGAAAGTATCTGTAAACATTACGAAGCTAGATATTTTTATACATAGCGAAATTATTGTAAAACTGTCTACAGTATTTAAAATTTTGATGTACAACCCATCTCCTTTGTAGTTGCATTATTATAATCCGAATTATGTAATAAATTAATCAGTGAAATTAATTTTAGTGTTAGCTCTCTCAGACTCTTCTTGCATAAAATGGAGAAGTATAGAAAAAAATGTAGTTTTGTATCATTTATTTAATATTTGCATAATATCTGAAAAAAATATAGAATATTGAAAAACTATAATCATAAATCATGTTCAGGTTGATGTATGTTTGGCGTACAAGGGAAGTTCAAATTTCTTTTAAACTGTGCAGGTTTGTAGAGGGCCTCGATGGAAGGATGTATCACGCAATGTTTCGTTTGGATTTTTTATTTAAACTTGTAGCCTTCGTGAACGGAAACAAGGATAATTTCTGGACAGACAAGGTTTATTCGGATTAGGTAGGATTACACGGTTTGGTTGATTGGACGGGGCTACAAATTTCGGAAGTCAGACGTCACGTCTCGCTGCGTTTATACAATTTTACGGGTTCTGATGTGCACGCGGCACTTGACTTTATTCTAATGAGGCGTCCGTGCGGGAGTTCCTCTGTACTCCCCCGTTCGGTTGGCGTCCAGGTATGTCGCCGAACTCTCCCGCCGGAGTCCCTAAGCTCTCCGAGAGCAGCCGTTGGTCGTACCTCGTCCGCTCTCCCGGAACAGCGAAGAAGGTAATGCCTTTGCGGGCCTCTAATTTATACCCGATCATTGCTATCCGCGGCCGCAGAAATCAACAGACGCGTCGCCAAGCGCGGGCCTCGCGAGCCGCGGTTCCGCGCCCGCACGTCTCTGCTCACGGGCGGCCTACAGCGTATTTGGGAGACTTCTCGATGGTCGGCGTTTCTCGAAGCTTCCTTTTCTGCATGCTACAAACTGCAATTTTTAAACAATTTGATTGTATAGTTTTATAAAGCATAATGAGCCCGTAAGTTTTCATTGTAATAATTTTTTCATATTTCGTATAGTTTTCGTACAGGAAAGTAGGAAACTACACATTAAGGTAGTTCCTGAATAATCTTTTAAATTCAAGAATTCTTTCAAATTTCGTTCAAAACTAATTTGGAATGTCACGAAATGAATTTATTAATTTCTGCAAAATTGACCACGTGGTTTATTCGTAAATGCCCATAAAAAATAGGGTTCCGTGCAAATTTTTTAGAAACTACGTAGAGCAGTCAACTTGGCAACGTCGCGCAATCGATATGTTTAGACGTTTAAATAACGAACGACGATTCAAATTCATATGGACATTTTTTCTGACATTTTAGTTATAACAGGCGCTCCGAATGAATGCAACGTTGTCAGATCTGCTGCTCCACTTCACTACGCTAAACAATTTAATATTCTATTTCTGTGTTACAATTATTTATATTAACATTGAACTTTTTAAAATATATATGTATGATATTAAAAATTATTATTATTATTTCTATAGTATCATACTACTTTATATTTATCGTTCATTACCCAACTCTAATTTGACTAACATAGTTGATTAGGAACTACCTTAAGGGGTGTTTTCGCCCCGAGGGACCGAAAATGGGTACACACGAAAAATTACTAAGTACTCATACCTACTTCTATTGAGGGCCTCTACAGCAGTGGTGAGCAACCTTTTGTCCGAAGTGGGTCACAAGTGGAAACCTACTACTCTACGCGGGCCGCAATTAAATACATAAATATAGAATTTTAATTTATGGGCTGAATTTGTTATTTCCGATATTAATTACAATAAAACGTTTTTTTTTGTGTACTGTTTATTAGTAATATATACCTACATATTATAATATAAACAGGTATATGCACGTATATTTTTCTAATTAAATGAACTTAAATAACCATTGAAATTTACTTAATCAGATACTTGATTCTGTTTCTCATAAACGAGCTTGACAATATTGGCTGCGATATTCGAAACTGCTACTCTAATGCAATTATTTAATCGTTCGTCGAGCCGCAGGTCAGCCGATGGCGGGCCAAATGCGGCCCGTGGGCCGCGGGTTGCTCATCACTGCTCTACAAACTTCCACAGTTTAAAAAAAAAAATGGAATTTTCGAGTAACCGAGCTGCCCTTTTTAGATACAAGTTAGGGTCAGAGGTTCAGAATCAATTTACAAAATGCATCATAGCTCTGTCAATTTTAAAGATACGGCAATGAAATTTAGGAGGCATATGTAGAAAAGAATGAGGAATCTCATTGTCCATTTTATGCAAAAAGGGCCTGTAATAACTTACACGGGAATACCGTGAACCCGGGCTCACCGATTGGAACGCAACTTTGTGGCTTTTTAGAGTGACTCAAGACAAGAACAACGGTGTGCTTCATTTGGGCCCTATGGCGCTTTAAGGGGACCTTCCGGTCTAGAGCCCAAAAAAATAGGTGATTTTTAGGAATTAATTAAAGGAAAACTACTATATATAATTGAATGGGACTTTTTGCATTGTATTAAGGATGTCTTAAGTTATAGAAATATATTTTTTTTTTTATAATTCATTATTGCAGACGGCCCTGGGGAGTCGTTAAAGTCAAGGCGTCAAAAAATTGATCCAAATCGGTGGGACCTGTATCTCCAAAAGTTATTATCCGATTCGACTGAAACTTATTTTATTTTGAAGATTATACTTCTGGCTAGGGGGGAACTAGAAAAAATTAAAAAAAATGACATTTTTTTTTTAGAAAATAACGACACTTGAAGTTTGAAATCACTTTTCCCTGGACTTTTCGTCCTTTCAACGCCTTTGAAAATTATAAATTTTCAATTTTTTGTAATTTTTCTAGCCCCCCCCTAGCCAGAAGTATATTCTTCAAAATAAAAAAAGGTTCAGTCGAATCGGATAATAACTTTTGGAGATACAGGCCTCACCGTTTTGAGAACACTGTTTCGAGAAAAACGCGTTTAAAGGTTTACGTGAGCGCCGAGTGCCCGGTTGTTGCCCATGCATTTGCCGCTACTCAAATGCCTATAACTTCTGGAATTTTACGAATTTCAACAAATCCTTTTAAACACGTATTCCTAAAAGGTTGAACATTGGAAAAATGAAATAAAAAAAAATCGACTTTTAGACCGGAAGGTCCCCTTAAGCGGCTGAAAACTAACCTCAAAGTCAAAATGGCACTTCCACTTTTTCGCTTATAACTCTCGAAGTACAACAGACAGAAGAAAATGTTTCAAACAAAAGTTTAATGGTACAATAAGCGCTGAAAACTTGCGTTAACAAAATTTTGAAAAGAGTTTAAAAAGAAAAATATCTGACGAAAAAATACTTTTTCAAATATTTTGTTAATGGAAGTTTGTAGCGCTTATTGCACGATTAAACTTTTGTTCGAAACATTTTTTTCTGTCTGTTGTACTTTGAGAGTTATGCGCGAAAAAGTGGAAGTGCCAATTCGACTTTGAGGTTAGTTTTCACCCCCTTAAAGGGCGATAGGGCCCAAATGAAACACACCGTTGTTCTTGTTTCGAGGCACTCTAAAAATCCACAAAGTTGCGTTTCAATCGGTGAGTCCGGGTTCGCGGTGTTCCCTTGTTAGTATCATAACTTTCTTCAAAAGGGTTCGAACCATGGACATAGGAATATAGGGACGGAAGGTAAGGCTAGCTTGTGGACGAGGGACGCGAAGCCTAGTTGAGGGACGGGCCCCCACTCAGGGCAACCGAAGGGTGCCTGGTAGTGATTGGTTGCATTGCTGCGCATGCTCTGTACCGCTAATTATGAAAAACTATTAACCACAGATTAATGCAAATATCTACGTTACTACTAAAAAGTGATTATTTATGAATTTGAATTTTTAATATAATGAAAATTTAAGAGAAATATGCATCTTCAATTATTAGAATATATAAAATGAATTAAAACAGTAATACTGATTGAAAATAATTTATTATTATTGAAATTAAATATTATACAATACATACTTATTACTAAACTTATTATTAATTACATGAAATCTGAAATATACACCGCTTCTGTTCAAACATTGCTCTGGAAAGTGTAACGAACAAATGCGAGCACCTTTTGGGATCGATGATGATTTAATGCCTAAAACATCTAACCATATGCTAGAAGCATCAGAATTCCGTGGAAATCTACAAAAAAACAAAATTCACAATAAAATATATGGTACAAATATAATTATTTTAAATATAATAAAATAACCTCAATACCTGTGAAATGTAAGTTTTACATTATAACTTCGATTCGTACGTTTCTTCCAATTTTGGCAATCTGACCTGTTGGTACACGAGGGCACAAAACACTTCATTGAACTAATTGAACTATATTAATATAATTAATATAATTAACTATTTAGTTATCAAAACGCTTAAGAAAATTTGATGAATGTGATGTGACGCTAGTGTGACGCTATGCAACGCTATGGGGCTATGGACGCTATGGCAACGGTACATATGGTAGTACTGCGCTTGCACCGGACAGCGGCCAATGAAAAGGAGGCACCCTTTTACCTCATCCCCGTCCCGCAACGGCTTCCCCCCCGAAGTGGTAGTTAGCCCCCTTGGTTCGAACTCGAAACGATCGATTTGAAGGTGGAACCGATCTTCAAACCACCAAACTCGATTCTGTTGCAAAAAAAACCCTATTAAAAAAAAGCTATTCTACAATTTCGACTTATTTCTGGTCAAGGATTCACTTCACCAGCAGTTGTGCCATATTTAATGTTGCATTCTACCGATCCTTACTTATTGTTAGTTAGGCGCATGCGTGTGCAACCAAATTTCAAACTCGATTTTCTCAAAGCTAAGGCTCGATTAAAAAAATTTTATTCTATATTTTTTATTTATTTCTTCATAAGGAATCACCTCCCATGCGCTTGTCCCATCCTTTCAGTTACTGAGGAAGTCGGAATCATAGATACCAGCGTACCACGCGCGCGCGCTGCATGAATGGGAATAGCGCCATATTTTCCCTTTAAATATAAATATAGGTATTTAAAAAAAATTGGTCTTTCAAGTTCCGGCAATGCTTTATGCATGTCTAAAAGGTGATTTCAACCGAGCCCATACATTTCCCGTAAGAAATTGAGGGGCCCAGTGGAAAACAGGCGATATGATTTTATGATTTTTAAAATTGTTTTCATAGAAAATGCGGTGCAAAATTGTAATTATTCGAAACGGTACTTAGATGGCACATGACAACTATTACCAAATTTCAGCCAAAAAATTAATTTTATTAGGTCACCTGACCCCAAACAGTGACATTGGGCCCCACTACACTGGGCCTTCCCACTCCGCATTTGTTTTCTCTGCGTGAAAAAAATCGAATATAATTAGGAGGCGGTGGAATTACACTTACAAAAAACGAATATTTATGCATTGGGCCCCTCGATTCCTGAGACCACCGCTCGCTGCGGGCCAGCCAAGGCGGTGTAACCCATTGAGTATGCAAGGAGCCACCGCGAACAGCTACCTGATTGAGTTCCACTCCAAGGTGCGCAATGCCCTCAAAGGACCAGAAGTCGCTGTCTCGGAAAGAGGAGCGGCTCGGTGCCGAAAAATGGCCGTCGAAGCCAGCGAGAGGGGGATACGTTAATAGTTTTCGAAGAGGCTCCGTCGGAATGGCGTAAGTGTTGTATATTTACACTGGCGTTACAGGCTCACACCTGGACGCAAGAATAGCGCCGCTTCTTTTTCCCCGAAGTATTTTCTCGCCCGTGCGTCAGCCGGGCTCTGACAAAAGGGATCGCCCATTTTTTTATCTTCCCCTCTTTGCGCTTTCCTCCTGATCCTCCGCGTGGAGGCTGAGCTTTTATTATTGCAGCAGCTCGCGAGGCTTCCGATCATTCCGTGGAAGTCAAGCCGGTCTTCGGCGAAGGTCCACCGTTCGTTTCGACTGTCGAGCTCCACTTGGGCGATCATCGCTTGCGGTGAAATCCTGTCGAAATTATCGCCGCGAGTTTGCGCGCCAGAAGCTAGGCGCCATCGGATTGCCTGTCTGCGTCGTTGAAATTCCTCTCTGTCCTCCGGTTTATTCGTGCTTTGTTAACGATTGAGACGCAGCGACAGTCGGCTAGCCGTTCTGGCAAGGGGATAGGCTCTTCGAGCGTAATCCGATCCAAAGAAGACGTCAGAAGGGTGGTTTACACCCGCTCAACTCGCGGACGGTCGGCCTTAGGTACCGAAAGACCGGAACCACGTCGATGTGCGTGCATATGGTGGTCCTGAGAGGGGGTAGTCTAAAATAATAAAGAGGCTGGCATGAGGATGAGGAGTGTTTGTGTTTTCACACACGATGGCCGATTCTCAAATGATAAGTTGCAACTGGAAAAACCTGCAGCCAAGAGACAATAGCCGGGCGAACCCCCGGCTACCGGTAATTCCTTCTGCGTTCTTCACAGGTTTCCCTTCTACGAGCAAAGGCTACCCGGTAACAGTTAGGTTTAAATTTAAATAAACAATAAGCCTGACCTTCATTCCTTAAGGGGGTCGTCTTATGTGACGGCCGGTTTTCTTTCCGCTTTTTGGGGAATTTTTTTTTACGAACCATGAAAACACAATATCTTGGAATTTTTACTACATATTTATTAACATTTGAGCAGTTATTCAGAATATTTTGAAGTTAAAATATGAGGTGGAATTGACTTTACAGCTCTCGAAAGAGTCAGGTGCGAAAAAAAAGTATGTCGACGGCTGACATGGTTCCGGCTGTCCTGCTCATTTGAAATCAAAAATCCAAACGGCACATTAATTTGCAGACTTGTGGCTACAGCCGGTACCAGAATGAAGTCAAAATATTGGATATTTAATGTTTGGCACAGTTTTGAAAATAAAGTTACGATTTTCGTAATTTTTTTTCGACTTTTTTTAGCTTAAAAAAAACTATGACAGATATGACAATGATTCTGGTACGGGTTGAAACTATGAATGTACTGAACATAGCATAAAAATTTGAGCGAAATCGGTTCAGTAGTTTTTCAGATATCGTGTCAGCCACAAGTTGCATGCACCACGAAAACTACTCATTACACAAGTATCTAGAACTTTTTTCGCATATTTTCCCATCAATGTAGAGACACCAAACAAATATGAAAATCCACGCTTTTCCCATGTGCCGTCTCCGGAAACTGTAAATTCATATTCTGGCTTTCCGGCTTCTTTATTAAAATCTTTTTCCTGGGCAACAGCTTGGGACAACAGAATTTTATAAACGGCAGATGATGCTATGTGAATATTTTCTATGGTGCTCCGTTCTACGGCTAACTATCCAACGACGTCGAAGATCGAAAAATCCTTTTACTCACATATTCTACAGATGTTATGGAAGCAATTTAGCAAAAAAAAATTTTTTCGATTTTTTTGATCTATCACACCAGACGACCCCCTTAATATCGAATCAATCTCGTTAAATTACACTAAACATCTCTTCGCCCCCTAACTCGAGTCGTGCGAAAACTTTCAACATTCTTTATTGACTCGCCGCGTGTCACCCGAGTAACCTGCATTATTTATAAATCTAGGTAGTGCTTTTCTATTTCGTTGATGAGGCTGATAAATTAGTTGTGCGCACAAGTGTCTATAAATAATGTATGCTTGTGTATTTGCACACGAGATACGGGCTGGCGATCGATTCGGCTTTTCTCATCGCATGTAAAGGCTGTTCAGGTAGAAGTGAAAACAGTCGATTCCTGTGATTCGCGCTATCAGGTTAAATTTTGATATGAAGTATAATTACAAGCCGACGGCGGGCGAGTTGCGTTCCAGCTTGAAATACAGGTCGAAGGAATATTTGTTGGAGAACACTTTGCATGGCGTCCCGTACTTCGTGGACCCTACACTGCCCAGGTGGGAGAGGTAACTATATAATTCAGAAATTATCCGTTAATTGCGCGTTTCGGTTAATACACAAGCTCGATCGTTTAATATTACTAATTTTAAGAATTAATGACGATGATTGTGCTACCTAAACGGCGATGATATCAATCGAAGAATCACAATTGTTAATTTAAGGGGTTACACCACCTTGGCACTCGGAAAAATAGGTCTGAAAATAAACTTTTTTTTTTACGCTGCCATTAAGTATATAAAATGATCTTTATTTTACACATATATATATAGTAGTTTTATGAACAATTTACAATATTAACGATTAAAAAAATAATAAAAAATGGCGGAGATATAAGCCGATAAGTAGGACCCTCTTTTGAAAATCCTTGCTGATGGTGTACTTGATTTCTCTGTTAGGCATCGTCTAAAACATAAAAAATAAATTTTTTCTTATTTAAAAGGGTAATAGCTAAAATGTGACGTAGGATTTTTGTGATTGGGTGCCATGTTCGGATGTTATACATTTTTTAAACTCAAATTTTCGATGCAAATTCGAGTTTTTTTTACCCTGCGTCACGTTTTAGCTATTACCCTTTTAAATAAGAAAAAAAAATATTTTTTATGTTTGAGACGATGCCTAACAGAGAAATCAAGTAAACCATCAGCAAGGATTTTCAAAAGAGGGTCCTACTTATCGGCTTATATCTCCGCCATTTTTTATTTTCTTTTAATCGTTAATATTGTAAATTGTTCGTAAAACTACTATATACATGTGTAAAATAACGATCATTTTATATACTTAATGGCAGCGTCAAAAAAAAAGTTTATTTTCATACCTATTTTTCCAAGCGCCAAGGTGGTGTAACCCCTTAACGTAGAGTTTCTTGCCTGTATTCAGACTCAGGGCCCTATTTACTTTAAATAGGATTATCTAATGCCATTGAATGAAAATGAACTACGAGTACAGAATAGTATTTGCAACTCCGTAGAAATTGGTAGAATAATAACTAACATAAAAAGAGTTATTTTTCGTGATACCTACTGGTTAATCACACATTAAGTGAAATGATACACCTTCAATTTCAAGTTTAACCCTCAGATGGTGGGGCGGGGTCTCATGGGGCCCCATGATGATGCTTGATTGTGAGATTCTTGTCTATTTCGATGTTTCTTGCAGGTGAGAACCCATACAGCACACTCTCGTTGCAGCAAAGTTGCAGGATGGTTGCAGTGCAAGATTGCAATGTTGCCGCAATATTGCAGGAACGTTGCCGCAATAGTGGCGCAACGTTGCAGCAACATTGTGGAAACGTTGCCGTAACGTTGCAGCAAAGTTGCAGGATCGTTGCAGTGCAATATTGCAACGCAACATTGATGCAACTATGCAGCAATAATTCTATGTCCGCCCCGTGCAATGTTGCACGGCAACGTCGCAGCAACGTTACATCGACGTTGCGCTGCAACCATGCAACACTGCAAGGTTACTGCAACCATCCTGCAACGTTGCCGCCACAAAGTGTGCTGTATGGAAATGCACGACAACTAATTGTATTCTTATATTCTTTAGAGATAAGATTTTAATTGTATCACTTATATCAGTGTTTCCCAACCACTTTTGAGTCGCGATCTCCTTTTAAAATATTCAAATAACCTGCGACCCCCAGCCCCAAATATAACGTAAGGTAAATTCAATAAGATAAAGAAAACACCTAGGTATATACCTATTAAATATACTTAAAGATATTTAATATGTTTAATTATCTTATTTAATGTGATGGTTGTGCTTTTATCTGGGTAAAAATAAATAAGTGCTAACAATCGTCAACTAGAAATAACCACGACGACCCCCCAGAAAACACTTCCCGACCCCCTTGGGGGTCGCGATCCACAAGTTGATGACCACTGACTTATATTAATATGTAATACTTACTGAAAAGACTTGAATGATTTGCTCGAAAGAAACAGTCAAAATTTTAATGCGTAAATAGAAATAAAAATTGGGATACGTCGGATCCCAGCTCACCAATTAGGTAACAAAGTTTCCACCTCACCACCTAAGGGTTAACGTCGAGGACCTCCGCCTTTTGATTTTCATTTATTTAATTAAGCATTTCAATCGTTGTTTACATTGCACAGAGGATTATGTAGCAGAGAGTTTATTGGAAATGCTTTTCTGAAGCTTATAAATTGTAAAAATCTAGAATTCTATGCAAAGGAATTGGGAAACTCATTTTCACGCGCAAAGAGTACATAAATGTATACATAACATACGTACCTATATTGTAGTCACTGTAGACTACTTCGATTAACGATTATTTCGAAACTATGTAGGTAGGGGGAGGTGGGGCACTTTGATGCAAGGGGCACATTGATGCACCAACCATATTTAACAATCGAAAAACGTTATTCATGCTGCGACATCACTAAAACGTGCCTAGACATGTGTGAACAAAACAGTTGCGACCGCGCTGTAGGTGTGTTTTTAGCACGACCAACTAAAAAATTACGTGAAGTGTGAAAGTGTTCCAACGTTGTTTTACGTCATTTAGTTAATATTTAAAAATACCAAAGGTAAGTTATTCTATTTAGTAATCAGAATTGCACGTGACTTTTAAATAAGTTCAGTGGTTTTATAAATAATTGTTAGTTTCTTGAAAATGTTCGCTGGGGTACTTTGATACACTAAGATAGGGGGCACATTGATATGCATCAAAGTGCCCCGCTAGTATACAATAGTGTCCCAATATACAAGTTTGCATGAAATCTGTAAAGTAGTTATTCTGTTTTCCAGAAAATGGTGCGGTTGCCAAAACCAAATTTCTCAAACAGCACATCCCGAACATCATCTCTTTATACTTTTTCTATCGACTTAAGTGGATTTAATGTGCAATAGAAGCTAAATAGTATTTTGTTTATATTTTTATTTTTTGACTACTTAATGTGAGTTCCTATTTTTTAAAGTTTTCCTAAAGTTTATTTTTAAATAGATAGGTGTTTGAGGAAAGATTAATATAAGTTTTGATGTTTTGTTAAAAAAACCTGCCATAAAGTCTCTGATAAGTGTGAAACATTGTTAGTTTTGATACGTAATTTAGATTTTAAGTAACAAATTCTAAGACTGATTATGATCTCTCACAATAAAAACGGTGTTTTTCATTAAATTTTTGTAAATAATTACCATTCTCATACAATTTACGCTTTGTATCAAAGTGGCCCATCCAATGTATCTAAGTGCCCCGTAGGTGGGGCAGAATGATACAAACCCCATTTTTTACTCAAGTCATTATATTCTCATTATCTTGTAACTTTAATGATTCTTTTGATTGCTATTATAATATTGATTAGTTATGACATGCATAAAGCAAAAAAAAAATTTATTTTACTCATTTTTGTTGCATAACATATGAGATTCACTTTTTCTGCATCAATTAATCTACCCCACTTCCCCCTAATGTCCATTTTAATCTTCTTTAAAAAATACGACAAAACTTTGCCTCAACCTAATAAGACTATTTAACCCAGTGGTTCCCAACCTGCGGGTCGCGACCCCCAGGGGATCGGGAAGTGTTTCCTGGGGGGTTGTCGCGGTTATTTTAAGTTAACGATTCTTAGCACTTATTTATTTTAATATGGTTACATTGCCATATTCTATTTATGATGCAACACTGATTTTTCATAAATAAAAAAAGAAAAAGCTGGTTACCCAGATAAGCACAACCATCACACTAAATAAGATAATTAAATATATTACATATCTTTAAGTATATTTAATATTTGTATTAAGATCATTAAATATTAAATTAGAATTATATTATGAAATATCTATTTTTAATGTGTTATCTTTACCTTGCTTTATATGGGGAGCGGGCGCAGGATATTTGAATATTATATAAGGGGCCGCGATTCAAAAAAGGTTGGGAACCACGGATTTAACCCTTTGGGTGTTATGAGCGCATATAGTGTGTGCGAGGAACGCCGGTAGGCGTTCAGCGACTATGGTTCAGAGATATGATTATTAGAGGAGTCCCGCACGCGACGTATGCTAGACCAGTGATGACCAACCTTTGGCCAGTAGTGAGCCAAAAGTGGAAACCTAATACTCTACGCGGGCCGCAATATTAAATTCATAAATAAGGCTTTCAGCGCAATAGTCGCGTAACCCACAATTTTGGGTGAATTGACATTTCAGCCTAAACCACTTCTTATAGCGCAAAATTTTAATTCTACAGTGTCCTGAGCAACCTTACAGAACATACACAAAGCGGCAACACAAAAATGTGTTTTTGCAGTCAGCATTTTGTTCATTTATTTATTACTTTATATATACTAATAATATACACCTTAGCAATTATATTTTGTAAAAAATCATATCTATGTACCTAAAAGTAGAAATTTTAAGCAAAGACTTTAAAACGTCAATAATTTCATTTGCCGTTATCTCAAAACAGAAGTTTTGGGGTTACGCCACTATCGCGCTGATAGCCTCAAATATACTAAGTAATCAAAGAATTTTAATTTATGGGGTGAACTTGTTATTCTTCATATAGATTTACAATTGGCACAATTGCGGGCCACAGATCAGTGGCTGGAGCGCGGGTTGCTCGTCACTGCGCTGGGCGTTCAAATTATCAGTACTCAAAGGGTTATGACTTTCGAAAACCTTCGGGCAGAAATCTGCTGCGTTTTGTTCGCTTAATATATATCCAATCGATCAATAAGAAATATGAAGCCCTTTCATTTCTACTGTTGGATGCGAGAACGGCCTCAGGACACTCAGGCCCTTTTTGCATAAAACGCATAATTATATATTCCTAATTCTTTTCTACATGCGCCCTCTAAACTTCATTACCCTATCTTTAAAATTGACGGAGCTATGGTCAGTGGCGGATTTAACGGGCGGCCGATAAGCAGTTGCCGCCTTTGCCCCTGCCCAGAAGGTCACCTCACGGCCCTATCTTAAAAAAAAATTATGATTCTATCTAAACACTATATTTTTTTTCTGTACTACTATAGTTAGCCTGTTTTTAGTAAACTACCTCGTCATTTTCCCGAAAAAATGAGTTTCTTAGAACCTTCGCAACCTACGCCTTTTTCCTTAAATGGTAGAAATGGCCAATTTTGGACCTGGCTGGCAACGAAAGTCTTTTACGGAATGTGTTTCTACAGGTCTTAAGGAATCAGCAATGCATAATTATTTACCCTGGAGGCGATGGGAACGTTATAAATAATAAGCGAATATTAAAAAAAAAATTTGAAAATTCTTCCCGACAGATATATTGTCCTTCAGAAACAGTATAACAGTTTAAACGTTTAAACGTTTTTGTTTCGATATTTTTTGTAATTTACGAGTTACAAGCGCATAAGTAAAAGGGACGACTCGGATGAAAGGGGTGGTTTCTCCCTTAATGCGCAAAAGTAGCACCAACCGAATACGGAAAGTTCTTAAGTTGGTCCAATCCAGCAAAGTTGCATCAAAATCGGCGTGGTTCACTCACCGATCTTCTCTTGTAGGTATGTACCTAAAAAAAAAAAAAAAAAAAAAAAAAAAAAAAAAAAAAAAAAAAAAAAAACCACGTGTCGAATCTATAACCTCCTCCTTTTTTGAAGTCGGTTAAAAATAAGGAAAGAGAAATGCAATTTTAATCTCCACGCTGGTGTACTCGGTCATTATGACATTCCACAATACAACATTAACTCAAACGGTGTTTCTTAACATTATTATTATTCCGGCAAATATTTAATTCAAACATTGTCTGTTATTGGGAATATTTTTACTAACGACGGCGTCATATACTCTACACTTATATTTTATAACTTTATAACAGTGTAAACAATTATGCATTTCGGGACACATATGCTGCAAAAAGCTTTCGTTGCTCGCCAGGTCCAAAATTTACCAGTTTCTACCATTGTTCTTTTGTAAATCGATTATGCAAATATTAAATAAATAATAAAAAATAATGTTAAAAAACAACTTTTTCTCTATACCTACTTCTCCATTTTATGCAAGAAGGGTCTGAGAGAACTATAATTAAAATTAATTTCACTGATTAATTTATTACATAATTCCGATTAGAGCTGTTACTACCCGACCCGTCGGGTACCCGGGTAGACAAAAATTACCCGGCCATCCGGGTAGACAAACATTACCCAGTTAAGCTAGATTCACACTAGCCGGCAAGCCGCCGTCCAGACGGCTAGTGTAAATCTACCTTTACCCGGGTAGACAAACATTACCCGGTTACCCGGGTAGACAGAAATTACCCTGCTACCCGGGTATGCATGAGATACCCGAGTAGATGAGTTAGTTGAGAATTCCGATTTGACAGCTAAGACATTCTGTCATAATATTCATAATCGTAACGCGCACATAATATAATACCACATTCAATTGCTTGAAGCTTCTTCTGTTCATTACTGATGTTAGCCGAAAATGATCGAAAGTCGAAAGACACTCGGCTGTCAAATCGGAATTCTCAACTTGGGTGTCTCGCGGGTATCCGGGTAGTCGGGTAATTTTTGTCTACCCGGGTAGTCGGGTAATTTCTGTCTACCCGGGTAGTCGGGTAATTTCTGTCCACCCGGGTAGTCAAGTAATTTTTGTCTACCCGGGTATCTCGCGGGTACCCGGGCAATTTTGTCTACCCGTGGGTCTCATCGGGTACCCAGGCTAAAAGAATAGCTCTACTTTCGATTATAATAATGCAACTACAAAGAGATATATCAAATTTTTAAATATTATTGACAGTTTTACAACAACTTTACTATGTATAAAAAATATGTAACTTCGTAATATTTACAGATACTTTTCTCGAAACTCTTTTAGCACTGAGGCCCTTCTTGCATCCAGCAGTTCATCTTATCTGTTTTTTTTATATTCATGCCAAATCTATAGAATTTTTTTTCCACAACGCTGATTTCGGAAATTTCGCGATTTTCGACCTTATTCTGCGATCTTTAAGCGTGTATATCTCAGAGCAACGTTAACCGATTTTGATGAAATTTTAGGCACGTGTACAACTTACTTAAATCTACAAACGGGTTTTTTGAATTTTCAGTAGAGGCTCACAAAAAAAAGTTTAAAAAACGACATTTACTATTTTTTTTTTTGCTATTCCGACCAAACGCGTTTTTTTCAAAACGACGAATCACGTCACTTAGCAAACTAATCCTTCCAGCTTCTCAAAAAATACTCAAGTCCTTTGGATTAATTTTAAAAAATGTTATGCGATTTTAAAGGGTGGCCGAATACTTTTGCACGCCACTGTACATAATGACATCGTAAGAGAATTTCCAATTGATTTCCCTTAACTTATTACTTAGCATTAACAGTCTATGTGTATTTACTAATGGGCAATCCCATAATTCCCATACAATATAATTAACATCTTGCATTGGATGTGAATCCAATCCAATTCTGTAGAGTTATAATGATTGGTTCTTGTTAGTTTTGAAAATCTTACAAAGAGTTCCAAAATGTGAAATCCCTGCTTTGTAGAACCAAGACTTTGTACTAGACTCATAATACTTGTGATAATAGTATTATGATAGTATTATCATATAATAGTATGATACAGCGATCCTTTTGTTAGAAAATTGATTTGTAATGACATTTTCTCATCACTACTTCCATATGGCAGATCTACAGTCTTTCTTAATGCACATCAACTTATTCGCTTGTCAATTGACGACAGATCTTTCGCTCAGTGCTGCATTTATTAAATACAGAATTCTGAAATAGGGAAAAAAAGTAGTACGGTAATTTCAAATTCGATAATTCGTTTAATTCTACCGATCACGAATTCTTCCATTTTGATAAGGTTTAATGATATCAGTATTTAATGTTGATGTAAAGTTTTATGCGCCAGAGTGGTATACTTGGAGCACAAGTGGCTAAATAAGAACTGCCATGAAAATTATCATTATTTCTGCATTATTATAGGATTATGATATGTTTCTAATGCGATATATAGTTTCTGTACAGTTTATGCTCGTCGTTTAATGCACGATTGGATGTTTTATAGGGTAACATGGTTTCTTCTGACAATCGCATCGATCGTAGCGACTTTCATTACGAACATTATAATATGGAATAAATTTCGAACGGAACCAACTATAACCGGGCTGGATATAATGACGGAGCATATCAGTATTGAATTTCCTCAAATATTTCTCTGCTTCGATTGGTCTCAACTGAATCACTCTGGTTTACACAAAGCAAGTATACAATTTCGACATTTATACATTGCAAAATTTACATTTATTATTAAAAATTACATTTTGACTCAGGGTTGCCGGGGATTCTTTGTGGCCAAACACCTACAGGAGTGGTGGTAATGTGTGCGTGAACTGACGCTAGCGCCAAGGCAGCCAAGTGGCCCCAACGCGCAGCCAACCACGGCCAACCAGCGTCGGCGGGAAATCTGTTGTCGACGCTGGTTGGCCGTGGTTGGCTTCGCGTTGGGGCCACTTGGCTGCCTTGGCGCTAGCGTCAGTTCACGCACACATTATCACAACTCCTGTAGGTGTTTGGCCACACAGAATCCCTGGCAACCCTGTTTTGACTTCACAATTTTACCAATTTGATAATTCATCGACGAGCCCAAATTTGTTTATATGTTTGCAATTTCTACATAGGATGAAATGTTTCTACACGAACAGTTGTACAATTGGAATTGGGGAAAGAGTATTGATTTAGAACCATTCAAGACAGTTTATGAAACGAAGAATAATTTTCGTAGCACTTTTGAGCCATTAATACCTGATTGTGATAACTTGATTAGCAACTGTACATACAGGTAACTGTGACATTATGAGATTATTAACTTGGATCTGTATATTGTTTCGTTAATAGACTATCAAACTATATACATAATAAAGTAATCATCTGCTTTTGAAAGCATTGCTGTGCAAAAGTCTGTGAAAATCTGAGTTGTTCGAAAACCTCTCCATGTAAGATAAAAGATTCTGACGATTAGAAAACCAGAAAGAGGGAGAAAGTATAAACTTTTAAAATATTACTTTTGCATTTTTTCATATGGTTTACATAAGTTTGTAATGTTAGTACTAAGTAAAACTAATCATGATCTTTTCGTAGGGGAATAAAGGTACCATGTGGCAAACTATTTACAAAAGTTCTAGTTTCTGTGGGAGCATGTTGCAAATTCAATGCTTTGGGGCCCCTCAAAGTCATGGACCTTTCATGGAATCTCGAATTTGAAACTACGAGTTCAAGCTATCCTTGGAGGTAGCATTATGTACATGTCTTTAAAATCTGTTAGTCCATCAAAATTATAGACCTGTCAAGCGTTCCAATTAGTCCTTGTGTTACAAAGAGCCATCTGACAAATAGCACGGTGTAAGAAAGATAGGTGGACCGACTCTATCCCCACTCCTGTGATCTTAAAGAAAAAGTTACTTGTCCCTCCTGCAGAGGGTATTAGTGTAACATGTGAACAATATCACGTTTACTTCCTTATGTTTCTTTTACAAGGGACTGCATACATTATTATTTAACCTTAAGAATGCGACAAGTAGCTAGAATAAAAAATAGAGAGTACTCTAAGAGCAAAGAAAAAAAGAAAACAGCCAAACTGTACAACAAATAAATAAATGTTTGTATAATTGAAACAAAGTCTTAATGTGTGTTTGTTATAATATTATCCTAAGTATAATTTATCCTCATAAAATAAGCATTTTACATAACGATAAATATTTGTTTGGTCGTTAACCGACTCTCATTTTTTCAGTTTAATTAATTTTAAAAGTTAAAATATTTTACTTTATAAAACTTTTTATTGGAGGTGCATGAAGTCATTACAAATTTTGGAACCCATTTGGTATTAAGCACGTGATTATGGCACGGTGTAAAAGAAACATAAGGAAGTAAACGTGATATTGTTCACATGTTACACTAATACCCTCTGCGGGAGGGACAACTAACTTTTTCTTTAAGATCACAGCAGTTTTGTGGTGGGGGTAGCGTAGTCGGTCCACCTATCTTTCTTACACCGTGCAAATAGGCAAATATAAATAAATAAACAAATGGTGAAAGTTACTTTAAACTACACTGCATTCCACTTTAGAGCGGACTCGTTCCGCGCAAGGATATATTGATAGGAAATCGGCGGGGAAAGTGCTATGACCAATCGGAAAAGTGCTACGACCAATCGCGTGTGTCGGATCAATGGGAGCTGCGCAGATCGGTCGCAAATCGGTAGGGGCGCAGGTCCGCTCTTATATGGAATGGAGTGTAGTGATCCTCCAGGGAGTGATCAGAAACACCGCAGCCATTTCTGGCAAAACCGGAAATAAACATAACCTAAACGTTCGCTAAATTGCCTGCTTTCTTAAATTGCTGTATTTCTGTCTCTTTCTTTTTTTTCATTTTCTTTCTCTGTCTACTTCCGCTTTTGCCAGGGAATGGCGGCAACCAATCAGCGACGATACAGGTTGTTCCGATCATTCCTTGGAGGATCACTAGGGTAGATGTCTCAATTACCGTGCTTTAATTAATTACTGACTTCCCTTACTTTAATTTTGCTTAGTGACAATTTATATTGGTGTTTTGAACTTTTCTCTTAATTAAGGCATTTTCGGGTTAAAAATGTTAATTTTTTATATTTTTTTAATTGAAATAAAAATACATGTTTTTGTGCAAATTACCGTGCCCTGAGATATGCGTTGTCCCTATTCCCGTCCCCCTTTTTGAATAGCGTTCCCGCAGTTAGGTTATGTCTTTCAACTTTGAACTGTTCAAAACATTTTTCTGCTCTACGGGAGGTGTTTTTATGTAATTTTAATATGACCTTTTCATTACAAAAGCAAATATGGAAATATAAATTTCTGTTCACCCGTTCTGAGAAACGAAAGTTAGGTTAGGTTTAACAGTTACAGAGGGAGCCAGTGGGCTTCGAGGGGCACGATAATAGGGACGAGCGTTAAATTCCTGTCCCAATTATTGGATTCTCTTTAAAAATACGAAAACGTTCCAAAAGTGCTCATTTTGCTATTTATTCATAAAATTTTAACCTTTTATGATATAATAAACACTTTACATAAGTGCGAATGATGACAATTATCAATTTATTCACTTCTGTAAAGTACGTGTTCCTTACCGTTTCCGGTAAGGATTTAGGTAAATCCATCGAAATCTTCATATGCATTTTTGAAAGTTTTTTACTATGCTTTAATTGTTTAAAAATGCAACCTTCTCGTTTGTAACACATACATTAATAGTTTAACTTAATTAAAAAAATTTATTTCCTTATTTATTTATGCGAGTTTTTTGTACGGCTTCTTTAAGCCTAAAGGCACGGTAATAGGGATAGGGCACGGTAATGGGGGCATCTACCCTACTTTAAACTACTTTCTAACGGCTCATAATAGATTGCATACACAATCAGACATAAAATACCACAACATAGTGTCACGCGACACGTGATTACAAGTTTACAAGATTCTCGCAACCAACTTATAATTGGATTTAACATTTAACAGAATTTAATAGGCAGATTTATGGTTTTTTGGAACTCTATTAAATTCACAACTGTTTCAAATTACAGACTTTACTTCACTCCGAATCTCGAGTCAAGCCCAAAACCAGGCGAAAGGCCCGTAGCAAGAGTGTACTTCCCTATAGACATTGAATTTATTGTCGACATAACATACACTACCCCCGACATTCGTTATTTAACCCTTCGACAACGAGAATGCTATTTCAAAGAAGAGGGTGTAAGAAGTCTAAATGACTGCGAAATGAACTGTTTGATCGACCGACTACTTGCGCGTTGCAATTGCCTACCATGGTTTTTATCATCCATTGATAAGGCAGAATGTCCAGTCTCGAAGTATTCTTGTTTGAACAATACCGGCACGGATACGAACCAATGTAATTGTTGGATATCGTGCGATTACACGTCGTACACCGTTAAAGGGATGGTAAAGTCGACCACAAATGTTACTCGAATTATGTTAAGACAGTGGCCGACAGCTCTCTATAAGAGAGAAATGCGATTCGGTTATTTGGATTTGCTTGTATCGTTCGGCGGTATTGCGGGTCTTTTCTTGGGATATTCTTTGCTAACGTCCGTCGAACTGGGATATTATTTTAGCCTTAGAACATATTGCGGAGCCGTGGTTCGATCGTCTCGAAACAGATACAATATTAGGACGGTTCACGTGGTGGAGAAACTTCCGCGTAAGACAGATCTTAAACCAGGATATTACCAATACGTGAATTAATAATAAACTAATTTCTTAGAGAGGCACTTTCAATGCCTGTAATTTAAACATATAATTACGGATACAACTAACTCGATATCCGCCATGTATTTTAATTGCTGTGCAATAAATTTTATTCGTTACCCAGTTACCGTAAACAATTACTGCAATTATTTATGCTTTTACCGCGTAGCACCGATTGCATTTCTGACGTTCCCGACACGCCTCCCGTTGGGTCTTCTAACCTCCTACTAAAGGTCTAAACACACTTGTCAGTTCCGTGTCAGTTCCGTGTCAGTTCCATACATAAGAGAGGCATAGAGGATCTCTTCTTCTTACCACTGCACTGGCACTAAACCATCGTGGAACTGCTAAGTATGTGCCCAGACCTTAATTCTCAAAATCACTGACTCCCACTTTCTCCCCCACGCTTTCTAATGGACTAGATTGACTAGATAGATCACTAGCATGAGACACTGACTCGGACACAATTGTGCACTCCTTCTCCTGTAATTATCGCAGACTCCCCATGTACAGTTTGATCTATACGTGATACGATCGCTCTGGACCACATCTCTGTGTTTACTGCTGACAAGGGAACACCGCGAACCCGGACTCACCGATTGGAACGCAACTTTGTGGGTTTTTAGAGTGATTCAAAACAAGAACAACGATGTGTTTCGTTTGGGCCCCATCGCCCTTTAAGGGGGTGAAACCTAACCTCAAAGTCAGATTGGCACTTCCACTTTTTCGCGTATAACTCTCAAAATACAACAGACAGACAAAAATGTTTCAAACAAAAGTTTAATGGTGCAATAAGCGCTACAAACTTCCGTTAACAAAATATTTGAAAAAGTTTTTTTTCATCAGATATTTTTCTTTTTAAACTCTTTTCAAAATTTTGTTAATGCAAGTTTTCAGCGCTTATCGTACCATTAAACTTTTGTCTGAAACTTTTTTTCCTGTCCGTTGTACTTTGAGAGTTATACGCGAAAAAGTGGAAGTGCCAATTTGACTTTGAGCTTAATTTTCAGCCGCTTAAAGGGCGATAGGGCTTAAATGAAACACACCGTTGTTCTTGTCTTGAGTCACTCTAAAAACCCACAAAGTTGGGTTCCAATCGGTGAGTCTGGGTTCGCGGTGTTCCCTCGTGAGTGCTTAGCTATAGGCAGAGGGCTGGGCATGACTGCAAGCTTTCCAGAACTCTCTCTTCTAACCTGCACTGATTCCCTTAGTGCCATCCGGGCGTAGATTCAAGCAGAGCCTTTACACAAAAGCAGATACTACGGAATGGAGGCCAAACAGAAACTCAATGATACCATCCGTGCAGGTGAGTGGCCAAGCAGGTTTAATTTCATGTGGGTACCATTCTGCTACATGGGCTTGCTTGGCAATAAAGAGGCTGAAAGGTTGGTGAAGAGGGCTACACACAATTATCCACATGCACTCTGGATGGGCCCACCTTGACTTGAACACTATTTATGGAGAAGAAAATAAATGTAGTCAGCTCTTTGGAAGCTTGGTCAGCAAAAGCCCAGGGACACACACACCCATAGAAATTAAACATTTTAATGATGCATCCACACAGCGGTGGGCACTGTACAGCAGTGTTCCTCAACCGGTGGTACGCGGACCGGCACCGAATCATGTAGCCGCTACATTAAATAAAAATAATATTGTTGCGAGCACCGGGTATAGGCCCGTGCATAGCCTGCTGGTGCTCGTAGCTGAAGACAGAAGAAGGCCAGCCCCCTGGAAGGGGACGACTTAGAGCATATACTATGGAGGTCTCATTGAAAGCTTGAAACTGTCGCCAACATGGTGCGAGAGAGAAAGACATGTGCGAGCGAGAGAAGTATATCCCCCATTCGACCGTAAAGCGCAAGCGCCGATATTGTGCGAGAGAGAAACACATCTTGCGAGCGAGAGAATCTATACTTCACTCTCTCGCACCAGTTCGCACGATGGTTTCTCGTTCGCACGATATCGGCGCTTGCGCTTTACGGTCGAATAGGGTATACACTTCTCTCGCTCGCACCAGTGGCACATGTCTTTCTCTCTCGCGTGATGTTGCCGACAGTTTCGAGGCAGTCACTCTAAAGGTCCGCGCACACATATCCGTTCCGTCTCAGTTCCGTGTCAGTGTGCCATTGGTAAGAAGAAGAGGGGCGTAGAGGGTCTCTTCTTCTTACCAATGGCACACTGACACGGAACTGAGACGGAACGGATATGTGTGCGCGGACCTTTAGGCAATGATACCTCCATGTATATATGCTCTAAGGGGGACGATCGGTCAGCGAGAAGAAGACTGTCTAGTCAAAGAGTAGGTATAATAAGAGGCGTCACTCCGGGCGGAACCTTTGAAGTCCTTGCTTGACCTTGGCATTTAAATTGGTTGTCTATTTCGAGCGGGATATTCAAATCGACTAAATGTACCTTACCGCAATTGGCTGATTATTGCCGAAGTTGACCGATCATTGCCGAAGCTTAGCGATCATTGCCGAATGGGCATTTAAATTGGTTGTCTAGTGATTTCCCTAGGTTATTTCTGTCCTTGTCGAGTGACGCCTCTTATTATACCTCCTCTTTGGTCTAGTACCGAACAGTGATGCCAGAATCGGGACCGGAGTTCTCGAGAATTTCCCCCACCACGCATGCACACTACGCCGGAGCTGCGTGTCCGTGAGCTCGGCGCTTCGGACAACGTCGGGAAGACGAGAGAGAAAACGAATGTGTGTCTTTCTCTCTCGCTCTTGAAACGCTGTGATCCAAGGAGAGGTGCAAGCGACACGCGGCCGTGCGCGATCTTCTCGAGTGCCTCGAGATACACTTTTCACTTTCTGACATATGTATAATACTCTTGTAATGAAAAAAAAATTGAAAAAAATTTTGTTACGGAAATCACGTTTTAAGACCTCCTGATCACGTTTTGACTATTTAGAAAAGAGCTTTTTTTTTAAATATCTCATATATTTGTTAACACGATTACGTTTAAACGGCAAAATGGATTTCAATGAAACTTTATATTTAAATGGTTCTTCGATTTTTCAGATATACGAACTAAATTCTACATAAAAAAATGTTAAATAAAGTTCTTCTGTAACTTCTTTAACAAAGAAAAATGTACATTCATAATTTCTTGGTTTCATTTTAAATTTCCGTACTTTTTATTTGAGCTATTTCTATTTTTCAAACCTTAAAATGAATTTTTTTATTAAAAGATGAATATTTTGATACTGTAAATTAGTGAACTTTGTTAAAATTAGAATCCACTCTTGGCCATGGATTCAGTAAAATTAATAGATTTTTCAAGAGGCGATAATCAAATCGCATTTAATAGTATTCATTTAGGTCCGGATTGTGACACTTTTCTTTGTCAATTAGTTGCAGAAGGCAAACCCGAAGTTGTCCAAACCGTTCGAGAAAATTGTATTAAGTTTTACATAACGGCTGCAAACGAAATTCGTAATCGATTGCCAATCGATGACGAATTTCTGAGCAACTTATGTGTTTTTGAGCCTCCTTTGGCATTAGTAGATAATGACAGAGACACTTCCTTTAAAAGTGTTCTCTTTATTGCTCAGAAATTGGGCGGTTTCGACGAAGACGGTTTGCAAAACGAATGGTCGACATTGCACCTGAATTTTGCAAATGCAGACAAGCAGATGCTTTGTACATTAGCTTTCGATGATGTTTGGAAAACGGTGTTGTTAACGCGAAACGATCAAGGCTCATTTAAATATCCATGTTTGCAGGAATTATTAAATTCCATTAGAAGTCTTCCAAATTCAAACGCCGATGCTGAAAGATCGTTTTCCATGCTTCCCGACATAAAGAACAAGAAACGAAACCGACTTTGTTCGACCATCGTCAATGCCATTTGCGTAACGAAATCGGCATTAAAGGCGCACGGGGAAACAGCTCAGACCATGGAGGTAGATGACAAACATCTATCTCTCATGTCATCTGAGAATTTATATGCAACTTTTGCGAAGAAGCAAAAGAGTAGTTTACGTTTACATGCCGTTGATGGCCTCGCGGATTTTCCTTCTACGTCGGGTAATGCAAATTGGTGATGTCCAGAATATTATCAATTTCATCCATTTTCTATTTCATTCGATTTTTGGACATCGCGAATATGTAAATAGTTGTTCGATTTACCTCACGCAATTCTTGTTCTATCCTTGCAATAAATTCGCTTGCTTGCTGTACATATGATTTATAGAGAGAACTTCGAGATAATTGTACAAATAAATGTATATTCTTAATTATATTCATTTTATATGTAACCATTATCTCGAAATTCTGTCGCATGTATTATAGTAAATTCCTCAGCTTGCTTTCTATCCTTTGGAAATGTAAACAATTGTAGCATTATTTCAGTCTTACATTTCGTCAGTATATCGAACCCAATTGATATATTTACGTGCTGCCTTTCTTTTATATTTTAGTAATGTTTTTATACATTTTAGTGTACAACATGTATCGCGATGTTAGCTTTGCATAACCAATTGTTTACATTTCGCTCCCGATGAAAGAGACCACCACTTTCCCGTAGTTTCCATCGAGCGGTACCGTGCACGCTGCGCGTAATTAATTTGTAAACAGTGCGTGATTCTTTGTCGCAACTTGATATGATTATCGAAAAATCTAGCGAGAAATGTGATTACGTTTAGATTTTAGATTTTAGATCATACCCTGAAAAAATATTTTTTATCGAAGGCTGCTACAGCGTGCATGGTACTGGCCAAGAGTGGATTCTAATTTTAACAAAGTTCACTAATTTACAGTATTAAAATATTCATCTTTTAATAAAAAAATTCATTTTAAGGTTTGAAAAATAGAAATAGCTCAAATAAAAAGTACGGAAATTTAAAATGAAAACAAGAAATTATGAATGTACATTTTTCTTTCTTAAAGAAGTTACAGAAGAACTTTATTGAACTTTTTTTTTATGTAGAATTTAGTTCGTATATCTGAAAAATCGAAGAACCATTTAAATATAAAGTTTCATTGAAATCCATTTTGCCGTTTAAACGTAATCGTGTTAACAAATATATGAGATATTTAAAAAAAGCTCTTTTCTAAATAGTCAAAACGTGATCAGGAGGTCTTAAAACGTGATTTCCGTAATAAAATTTTTTTCAATTTTTTTTTTCATTACAAGAGTATTATACATATGTCAGAAAGTGAAAAGTGTATCTCGAGGCACTCGAGAAGATCGCGCACGGCCGCGTGTCGCTTGCACCTCTCCTTGGATCACAGCGTTTCAAGAGCGAGAGAGAAAGACACACATTCGTTTTCTCTCTCGTCTTCCCGACGTTGTCCGAAGCGCCGAGCTCACGGACACGCAGCTCCGGCGTAGTGTGCGCGCGTGGTGGGGGAAATTCTCGAGGGCACCCGTCCTCATTCTGGCATCACTGCTCCGGTCCCGATTCTGGCATCACTGGTACCGAACACCGTAGCGTTCGGACGTACGGGCTGCACCGTTGCGTATCGAATATAATAAATAGTCGTGCAATGTGTATGCTCCTGTAGTTATTCAACCCTTTGCGTCGGGGTGGCCTGCGATGGAAACGCCCCGGCGCAACAATATATTAAACTCAGCCGGACCGCGAAAAATTTCTCCTATTTTCGCCGATCCGCAGGAGTGAAAAAGTTGCAGAACGCTGCTGTACAGTAGGTATTAAGGTAGATTTACACTAGCCGTCTGGACGGCGTCAAAACGACGGCCGTCCCACTAGCGCAACGGAGACACAGATGCATGTGTCTCCCTTGCGCTAGTGGGACGGCCGTCGTTTTGACGCTGTCCAGACGGCTCGTGTAAATCTACCTTTAGCCGGCTTTAGACGGACAGTTTTGGAGCGTACACTCCCGGCGTGCGCTCCAAACCTACGGATCTGGCGCGCGCGCTTGGAGTGTTGCGCTTTGAACATCACGCTCCAGGAACGACGCGCCAGGCCCGAAGGTTTGGAGCGGCCGTGTAAAGCCGGATATTCTCTCGATAATACCAAGGCACCAATAGAAAAGAATATCACGCTTAGAGAGAGATGAAATGATACAGTCCATTGATATGGCCATTCGGCAATGATCGGTAAACTTCAGTAATAATCCGCAAGCTACGATAAAATTCAGATATTGAAGGGCGCATTTCATTATTTCGTATTGAAGCGTCTCGCGATTAAAATGCCATCGCGTTTATTACCTCTTCTCTGTAAAACAATGCGAACTGTTGAATATTCCAGAAATGTTTTCAGCTCATTCGCCTACGCAAAATTAGATGAAGATAATTTATTTGTTCAGTCTAAAGCTTACGATACAGTGCACAATATGTATGGAGCTCTAAAGAGAACAACATAAACTTGTTTTACATGAAAATGACGCCATCGAATTTCTCACTTTCCAGTTTAGGAATTTCCCGTTTGTTACCGTGCAAATCGTAAACGCGTTTCAATGTTTCCACCACCTCATTCATTTCTTTGCAGGGCATGGGTACCAGATCGTATAAAACTTTAATTATTCGCAAAAGGTCATCTACGATGTAGGGTTTATCTATTACGTCTCCTTTGTCAGCGAGATAGTCGTATGTTTTATATTTCCTTAGCATGCGCTTGATCTTATTCTCGTCTTTCTTCGTCTTGACCAATTTCTAGAGCAGAAAATACCGAAAATTAATTTCCACACGCCCACATCGATCGGTATACGTTAAATAATTAAATAACTCACCCGGAACGACTTTAGATTGTAATATAGTGGCCAGTCTTCCTGGCATGCTATACAATGGCACTTAAAATAATAATGCGTTAAGAGTTCGTTCTGTCTGACAACTTTTGGAGTGCCGGCATAGTGTCCGCTATAAGAGTCTAATATCTTAAAAAGAATAATTTCTATTAACAGCAGATTATGGTAATAGAGTATCTACGAGCAATTTAAGTATTTGCTCTCTATATATATATATATACCTGTTCGCCTTTCTCAATCGGGTATATGACATAAATAACCATATGCTTCGGCCGCGAGTGCCTTTGTATATTTGAAATGCAACTGTGGTTTATCAAACTGAGAAACGGCATAACTGCGCTGCCACGTTCGATTGAATTCAATCCGTGCTCTTCTGCAAACTGCAAATACCAATTTGACAATGAAGTATGCAAAGCAACCTTCTATTAAGGGCGCATACCACTGTAACGGTCCGAAATGTAAGGGTGTCTTCGTGAATTTATTTCAACCAAACAACGCAAGTAAATCAATGTATTGCTTAGTATAGTTAATAATGTACATATCGAAGGGTAAGAAAAATTTTTTTTCAATCAAATTCATTAATACGTTTCCTGTATACTCTTCGTCAAAATGTGCGCTGCAGCAAAATCGTGCCTGTCGCGTCGACAGTGCCCAGGCCACATGGTTAATCCGAATTCAAAAAGACAAAAATATTTAGAAACTAGAAGCCTACGTCTATTACGTGACGATAAAAAAAAGTCAAAATCGCAAAAAAATTACAAACTGGCGGACCAGTGAAAAAAAATCATGTTTTCGGGGTACAAAATTGGAGGAATGTTGATAAAAACAATAGAAGCATGTCGTTAATTGAAAAAAACGGATCGTCACGTAATAGCGACGGGTTTTTCGTACAATAAATACCCTTGCTCGTGTCAATTGGATGTATAGTTTTCTCTGTAATTCTGAGGAAAACGCGTTTAAAGTTCCGCTCGGCTCACAAGGGAAGATCCCGAATCCGAAAATTCCAAAAATTCTGAAACTTTGTGAATACGTAGGGGATTTCCTCCTGATTACAATGCAGTTTTTGTTTGCTGCCCAAATTCACTCGAAGGGGCTGAAATTAACCCCTGAAAATTCGGCTATTTTCCGATTTTATGTTATAACTCGCGAACTGTAAGAGATAGAAAAAAAGCTTCAAGACAAAAGTTACTTCTTTCAATTAGATCTATCATTTGGTAAAAAAATTATTTTACAGTTCACGAGTTATAACACAAAATCGGAAAATAACCGGATTTTCGGGGGTCAATTACACCCCCTCAGAGTGAATTTGGGTAGCAAACAAAAATTGCGTTGTAATCAGGAGGAAATCCCCTACATATTCGCAGTTCCAGAATTTTTTGAATTTCCGGCTTCGGGATGTTCCCTTGTCAGTCGCGCGCTTGACACCGCTTCACGGAAAATACTATATCTCCGTCAATCTTACGAATGTCTTCATAAAATTTGGAGCATGCATTCTTGAAACGTGCGTCTTTCAGAAAACGCGAAAAACAAAAGATCGATTTCTCCGATTTTTCACAGTGGTCTGCCACCTTAAGAGAAGTGGTAGATTCAGTTGGAACAATACAAAACAACTATTCGAAACGTTATACAAGAACTTCCATCACTATTACGTACAGTGTGTGCGTTACATAAAATTATCTGTAGGTGCCTCAATATAAGGCCGCCGACGAACGTAACATCGGTGTTCTTCGTCAATGCAAATAGATCGTTCGACGGGCTTCCGAACAAGTCAGTGTATGTTGCCAGGAAGTACACACTAAAGCTGGCGTCCACGGAGCTCTTAAACAGTTCATCGAACGAGCATTTCTCAGCATGGGTGACAAGGCTCAATAAACTCCTATACTTATCGCTTTCGAAGGTTCCGTTCTCGGAAAACCCTTTCGTGCGTGGGTCTGAAAAATTATACAATCAAAATAACTTCGCGCGTATAATGCGGAAAGTTAATTACCATCGCAACAGTCCACTTTTTTTAATTCCTCCCTCAATTCCTGTATACTTGAACTCTCTCTTATAGCTTGTATAGTAAGCTTTAAACTAAACAGATTCAGGTTTGTAAACCCCATCTCTAACATGAAAGGGAATACTGAGCATTCCAAGTCGTGAGTGTGCTTCCAATTCAGAGCCTTACATTTTTCGGAGCAATACATAGTATGAACACAATAATCGCACGGTATATTAGCCCAAGATACTTCTAAGCAATTCGAACAATGCGTGTACTGATTCTCATGACTTAGCATCAACGAGTACGCCGGCTCCATGGCAATCACTTCGCCGGGATCTATTTTACGGGCAGCTACAACATGCCTACCGTATTGTTCGTTATACCTTATCGTTACTGCATCACTAGCGCAAGGGATTTCAGCGTTACGAGTCTGTATTTCAGGCAACGGGCATTCGCTCCGACGCCGGATAGCGTTCTCTCTCTTTGAGTTACGGCTATTCAGTGTCTGTTTTATAGACGTCAGTTTCTCGCCGCATAGCTTACGACTTTTGTCATCCAACGACATGTTTTCCAGCCACTGCTGTGCTTCTTCGACAGTGTCGTCTATGTTAGGATGGTTCAGAGCATCTAAACACTCGACTTTTCGCACGTAAAGCTTAAATTTTAAATTGTCTGGATACGTTAACGCCAATGCTCTGTCTATGTCTTGAATGCACTCTTCGTACTTGCATATTTGCTTCAACATCGCAGATCTGTTAGCGTATGCCAAAGCAAGCTGCACAGACGGACATGGTGCATAAGCGATACTTGCTGTGTACAGTTTCAACGCAGAAACGCAAGTTTGACTCGTCAATGGATTTACAACGAACACGGTGTTGCCCTGTTGCCTCAACTCCTCTGAGCGTTCCGCATCCTTTCTATCGCCGTACACTTCGGGGATTATATCGTGCTCGAATATAATGTTAAGGGTAAATATTATACGTTCCTCATCTGTGCGTAACGCTTTAAACTGTTTAACGAATTCCTTTGTTTTATTGACAACAAGTAGTCTTTCCTTTAAGACAGGCAAAATTTTGTCCATTTTAATTATGTGTAGTTTGCATAGCTGCGTGTAAAAACAGAATTGCACATTAATCGGAGATTACTATCGGTTGTCATTTTCTGCCAAAAATTTGCTGGACGCAACGATACACAGCGGAAAATAAAATACTTACATCGCGTTAAATATTGCGTTATTATAATAATTATAAAAATACGTCGCAAGATTGATCTTTTCGTATGTAAACAGGGGGGTGGGCATCGGCCAGCATCGGCCAGGCAGGGTCAGGGTTGCCAGGGGTTGTTTGAAGCGCAACCCCTACAGGAGCGGTGGTTATGTGTGCATGAACTGCGCCTGCGTCAGTCACGCACGCGCAACCACCGCTCCTGTAGGTGTTGCGCTTCAAACAACCCCTGGCAACCCTGGGCAGGGTTGCCAATTTGAAATCTTACGTTTAATGCAAATAGGGTAAATGTCCCAATAACGGTGCTTTGACGCCTTAGAGCATATAAACATGGAGGAAGCATGCATTAGGCGAAAATGTAGAGGGCGATAGAAAGAGAAAGATATACATGTGGGACACCCCCTCTCTTTCTAACGCCAGGCGCCGCCCCCTGGCGTTAGAAAGAGAGGGGGTGTCCCACATGTATATCTTTCTCTTTCTATCGCCCTCTACATTTTCGCCTATTGCATGCTTCCTCCATGTTTATATGCTCTAAGTTTGACGCCCACTTGCCACTGATATATATACTATGGATTGGAGATGCTTGAAGCGATTTGAAGGTGCATGATGCGCCTCTAGCGTTGAACCGATGTACTTTACTTCCCTTCGCGCCGCGATCTGTTGCTGACGCGAGTATTTAAAAAGTGTTTATTGGCAAAATTAGATAAATTGTGCAGTGTATAGTGGTAATGCAAATCAATTTTCAAGATGGGCAAATGTGTATTTTGTGGGAATTTGAGCAACAGTAAGAAAAATACGACATTACACAAGTACGTAAAGATAACATAACCTCTTATCAATTTTCAATAGTACTGATATATTTTTGTTCTAATTTCCGTACGATTATGCGTAGATTTCCACGAGACGAACAATTATGTAAAGAGTGGTTGAGACTAATCGGTTTAGGACTGCGTATTAAAAGCAGTACTTTCTTGTGTTCAGATCATTTTACACAAGACTCTTTTGTAGTGTACTATAATAGGAAACGTTTAAAACCGGGAACTGTGCCTACAATTTTAACAAAAGAGGCAAGGTTTCAAGAACAGCGGGACGTTTTGGTTGGAACAAATTGTAGAGGTAAAAAAGTGTTTCATCGCTCATAAAAGTTATTAAAACTAAGTATTCGTTATAAAAGTATACACACAAAAATTGATAGTTAATGTATTTGAATGTTTTTTCTTTTACAAGTTTTTCTTTCTGCTTTACATGTAAATACTCTCATTGATACATCCACAGTTATATCTTTTTCAGATAATGCTCAAGATGTGGCTATAATATCTGATAAAGAAAACCATGAACTGTGGAGGAATGTTTTAATGGAAGTTAATTGCACAGGTAAGAAAGTGTGTCTACGTTGATAAAAGGTTAAAATGAAAGTTTCTTTACATCTCTACGTTAGCTTATGTAATGAATATTTTAGATAATATGTATTATGTAACCCTAGAAGAAAATAAATAATTGTACCCACCTGTACATATTTCTATGTATTGTAAGATTAATAAATTTATTTTAGTATTATTATGAATTCAATTTCGTTTAATGCTGCTCTTAAAACGTAAGAAATGCATACCTACATCTCCTTTATCCATAACAATAAAGCAAACGACAAAACTGTTTACAAATATTTTAAATTCACTTTTTGCGACCTTCGTTAATCATTACTTCAGTTCGTTTTATATTACATTTATATATTTATTTATATATTTATTTATATATTTATTTATATGATTATACTACATTATGTACATAATATAATAATACATTATATTACACTATTCTTTTAAACTGTTATAAACCACATTTTTCAAACTTCGCGCTATTTCCTTTAATACATCGGTTTAACGCTAGAGGCGCGGGCATCTAAAATGACCCTTCAATTCGCTTCAACCGCTGTACAGCCAGCTTATGGGAATCTCGTATCCATAGTATATATATCAGTGCCACTTGCTCACGAAGGAATTAATTACTAACTTTTCTTACTTTAATTTTGCTTGCGTGAAAATTTATATTGGTGTTTTGAACTTTTCTCTTTATTAAGGCATTTTTTACGGATTGAAAATGTTAATTTGTCATATGTTTTTAATTGAAATAAAAAAAAAAGGTTTTTGTCCCAGTTACCGTGCCCTGAAAAATGCGTTGTCCCTATTCCCGTGCCCCAATTACCGTGCCCTTTTTTTAATAGCGTTCCCGCGGTTAGGTTAGGTCTTTCAACTTTGAACTGTTCGAAACATTTTTCTTCTACGAGAGCTGTCTTTATGTAATTTTAATATGACCTTTTCATTACAAACGCAAGATATGCAAATATAAATTTCTGTTCACCCGTTCTGAGAAACGAAAGTAAGGTTAGGTTTAGCAGTTACAGAGGGAACCAGTGGGCACCGAGGGGCACGGTCATAGGGACAAGCGTTAAATT
The DNA here is from genome assembly GCA_946251845.1 of Andrena fulva. Classification (NCBI taxonomy): domain Eukaryota; kingdom Metazoa; phylum Arthropoda; class Insecta; order Hymenoptera; family Andrenidae; genus Andrena; species Andrena fulva. The sequence continues at coordinate 35,140,390 of OX276329.1, forward strand.
CCTGTCCCAATTACCGGATTCACTTTAAAAATACGAAAACGTTTCAAAAGTGCTTATTTTGCTATTTTTTCATAAAATTTGAACCTTTTATGATATAATAAACACTTTACATAAGTGCGAATCGTGATAATTATCAATTTATTCACTTCTGTAAAGTACGCGTTCCTTACCGTGTCCGGTAAGGATTTACGTAAATTCATCGAAATCTTCATATGCATTTTTGAAATTTTTTTTACTATGCTTTAGTTGTTTAAAAACGCAACTTTCTCGTTTGTAACACATACATTAATAGTTTAACTTAATTAAAAAAATTTCTTTCCTTATTTATTTACGCGAGTTTTTTTGTACGGCGTCTTTAAGGACAAAAGCACGGTAACTGGGACCGAGCACGGTAATCGGGACATCTACCCTACTTATTCTTCAGCAAATGCTTAAGCTTTCGGCATCCTTTACTAGCTACTAGGTTAGTAGAGGATGCCGCATGCTTAAGCATTTGCTTAAGAATAAGTAGCGACTATGAATACCGGCCATAAACGTGCTTAAGATTAAGATCGACTTAAGCATTTGCTTAAGATGCCGCCTCGATTCGTGGCGGTCTCGAGCAGGGGTGGGCACTCCGTATATCAATCTGTTGGCAAAATTTAGTGGGCGGCACTTTCCACCAGAGACGCTGGGATCAATAAAGTTGAAAATATTTGGTAACAGATGGCGCTGATGAGATTATCTTGTGGCGGGGAGAAGACCACATGGAACCCGCACACGCCGATTTTAATGGAGCTTTTGTAAGATGTTGGTTTCAAAATATTTTTCTGAGAACTACTTCATACAAAAGCCCCATTAAAATCGGCGTGTGCGGGTTCCATATGTTCCCTTGTTAGGCAATTTTATTACCTAACCATTATATTCTGATTGCTGTAGTGACGCCGCCACTGGGCTGCGCTGCTCATGTTCTATTGTAGGCAGGCACCCAAGAGGGTAGAAATATGAATTCTGAGCAGGCCTACTTTGCTCTAGGTTGCAGATCCATTTGTGGGCGAATAAATGACTCTCCACAATTACTAACAAAAATGGTTTTAATAACCTTAACAATTTCAGGTACAAAATGCTCTCTGAGCGATGCGTACAGTACGACACGTGATGCCAGAATGGCGTTCCAATGGCGGTCGGGGTCGGTCATGGACCTGAAGGACAGTGCCTAGTTGCGGGGGGTTTAGTTGTAAGACGGAAGGGGAATCGCCTGTGTAGCCATCTTGTTATGATATACTAGTAGTGCACTCTATAGCCCATTATATATATAGTTATTTTCTGGCAATTAAATATAACGTATTTTCATCCACCCTATGTATTACAATTCGTATAAATATGTATTATTTATAAAAACATTGATCAATTTATGAAACCTGAGTAATGCAAGTGTAAAGTTTCAAAGTTTACCACGGTATGGCATAGATGGCACCACTAGTATATCATAACAAGATGCAGGGCCGGCGCGAGGATGGTTGGCGCCCTTATGCAAGAAAATTTTTGGCGCCCCCAAATTTTTGCACCTGTTTTCTATTTAATATGTTTTGCATTTACGAGGTACAATAAAAAAAGAATTACATTTACATTTTGTTTACATGGGAGTTGGATTCCTTTATTATTAAGTCTGCGATATAGTTTTTAGCGCCCCCTTCGGCTGGCGCCCTTATGCGGCGCATTACTTGCATAATGGGTTCCGCGGGCCCTGATAAGATGGCTGAAACAGCTTGATTCCCCTTGCGTCTTTCGCTTACGCCCCCGCGTCAATAAGTCTAGCTCATGCATTGTCCTTCAGGTCCACGTCGGTCGGGGTCTTCTTCTCTTTCTTCTCCCCGCCACAAAATAATCTCATCAGCGCCATCTGTTACCAAATATTTTCAACTTTATTGATCCCAGCGTCTCTGGTGGAAAATGCCGCCCACTAAATTTTGCCAACAGATTGATATACGGGGCGGTATTTTCAGTCGTTGCTTATTCTTAAGCAAATGCTTAAGAATTCGGCATCCTTTATTAGCTACTAGGTTAGTAGAGGATGCCGCATGCTTAAGCATTTGCTTAAGAATAAGTAGCGACTGAAAATACCGCCGACGGAGTGCCCACCCCTGGTCTTGAGCAGGCCACACGTGGCAACCGTCTCCACTAGAGGGCCACTCAACACAGAGCCCTCTCGCTAGTCCTCTCACTAGTCCCCTTCCGTATATATACAAGCTTTCGCCCCAGTCCAATCACTCGGCGTATTAAAATTTGGGCGCTTTCCGATTCACGCAGATTCACGCATAATGCGCATGAAGTGCATAGGGTACGTGACACACATCCTATGCACTTCATGCGCATTATGCGTGAATCGGAAAGCGCCCTTTGTGACGTCTGGGGTAATGAAAGCCTTGTAGAAAAAGGCGGGAATATTTTAATGACAATCTTTAACATTTCGTCACTGAGGGTAGCTCGTCAGGTCGAATACACGGCCTCTAACGCCCCACCACCCACAATGATTAATCAATCTAGGCCTAACTAACTTGTTAACCGAGGGAGGGAGTTGTTAATTAGCAAATATATCTTTGATAATATTAGTTTATTTGGAATAGGATCATTAAGAAATTTAATCTTACCTTGATTTTTGTTTTTTATAAGCGATTTACAATGTTTAAACAATGATTATTCGAGATGAGAGACAGATATCGTTGATGATTACACTTGTCACAATTAACCAATTAACTGAATATAAAAAGCGAACGCAACGGTAACAGACTGAATTAACTGTTGAAGTCCCATCGACTGCCCCAACGAACGATCCCTGCAGCTTTATTTATATAGTTTTGATCCAGAGTGCCAATTATGGTGGGGTTCGCTTGGTAACAATCGATCGATATTCAATCAGCGCGCCGCGACCGGTGGTCCGAACACTCCGAGTCACCCCCGCGATCCGTGGAGTCGTCTTCCACGTATAGCGGTTGCTGTCCGAGGAAATACGGCGCGTGTCGGTTTCTTATCGTTTTGCTAACGAACAGTCCGCGCATAGGAATTGACGAAATGTAACCCGATTCAACTTGTGATTAAATGAGTGTGATAATAAGTATGGAATTAATATGGAATTCGTAATTTCATCGCGGACTGTTTGTTCAACTATTCTTAAAACTATTCCTAAATCTAGGGCCAAATTGATTATGGCTATAAGATAAGAATAAGCGAAATACAACTTTGGTTACATGTCTCTTGTTTTCCTAATTCTACGTCCTCATAGTCGGGCTATTTTTCCTCTCTGTTTTTGGAGCCATCATACACTAAGGGCAAAGAGGAGGTATAATAAGAGGCGTCACTCGACAAGGACAGAAATAACCTAGGGAAATCACTAGACAACCAATTTAAATGCCCATTCGGCAATGATCGCTAAGCTTCGGCAATGATCGGTCAACTTCGGCAATAATCAGCCAATTGCGGTAAGGTACATTTAGTCGATTTGAATATCCCGCTCGAAATAGACAACCAATTTAAATGCCAAGGTCAAGCAAGGACTTCAAAGGTTCCGCCCGGAGTGACGCCTCTTATTATACCTACTCTTTGCTAAGGGACAGAATCGGCTTCCCTTCGGAAATTTGGCAACGTTGCATGTCACTAGGCATAACTCAGGCTGTGTTCCGATTCACGCATAATGCAGCATAATGCGCATGAAGTGCATAGGGTACGTGACATATGCAGTCTATGCGCAGTATGCGTGAATCGGAACAAAGCCTGAGTTATGCCTAGTGACATGCAACGTTGCCAAATTTCCGAAGGGAAGCCGATTCTGTCCCTTAGTGGACATTGGAATATAGCGACGGAGGGTAAGGTTAGCTTGAGGAGGAGGTACGCGAAGCCTAATTGAGGGCAAGGGGGCTAACTACCACTGCGGGGGGGAAGCCGTTGCGGGACGGGGATGAGGTAAAAGGGTGCCTCCTTTTCATTGGCCGCTGTCCGGTGCAAGCGCAGTACTACCATGAGTGCGTTCCACTTGTGCCCAAATCGCCCGCAACGCCCGTGATTTTCATTAAGGTGGGTTTCCCTGTACGCGACTGGACGCAACGTCAAGAATTTCAAAGTCGATTTTCTCGAAAATGAAGCGCGATATAAAAAAAAGTTACTGTTTCTTTTCGACTTATAACAAGTAAATAAGTCGAAAAAGAGGAATAAGATATTTTGATATTGTGCTTCATTTTCAAGAAAATCGACTTTGAAATTCTTGACGTTGTGTCCAGTCGCGTATAGGAGAACCTACCTTAATGAAAATCGCGGGCGTTGCGGGCGATTTGGGCGCAAGTGGAACGCACCCCTAATGTACCGTTGCCATAGCGTCCATACCCCAATAGTTAATTATATTAATTATATTAATATAGTTCAATGAAGTGTTTTGTGCCCTCGTGTACCAACAGGTCAGATTGCCAAAATTGGAAGAAACGTACGAATCGAAGTTATAATGTAAAACTTACATTTCACAGGTATTGAGGTTATTTTATTATATTTAAAATAATTATATTTGTACCATATATTTTATTGTGAATTTTGTTTTTTTGTAGATTTCCACGGAATTCTGATACTTCTAGCATATGGTTAGATGTTTTAGGCATTAAATCATCATCGATCCCAAAAGGTGCTCGCATTTGTTCGTTACACTTTCCAGAGCAATGTTTGAACAGAAGCGGTGTATATTTCAGATTTCATGTAATTAATAATAAGTTTAGTAATAAGTATGTATTGTATAATATTTAATTTCAATAATAATAAATTATTTTCAATCAGTATTACTGTTTTAATTCATTTTATATATTCTAATAATTGAAGATGCATATTTCTCTTAAATTTTCATTATATTAAAAATTCAAATTCATAAATAATCACTTTTTAGTAGTAACGTAGATATTTGCATTAATCTGTGGTTAATAGTTTTTCATAATTAGCGGTACAAAGCATGCGCAGCAATGCAACCAATCACCACCAGGCACCCTTCGGTTGCCCTGGGTGGGGGCCCGTCCCTCAACTAGGCTTCGCGTCCCTCGTCCACAAGCTAGCCTTACCCTCCGTCCCTATATTCCTATGTCCATGATTGAGGGACGGGCCTCCACCCAGGGCAACCCAGGGGTGCCTGGAGGTGGTTGGGTCGCATTGCTGCGCATGCTCTGTACCGCTAATTATGAAAAACTATTAACCACAAATTAATGCAAATGTCTAAGTTAATACTAAAAAGTGATTATTTATGAATTTGAATTTTGAATATAATGAAAATTGGCGAGAAATATGCATCATCAATTATTAGAATATATAAAATCATGACGCTATAGATGCTATAGCAACGGTACACTAAGGGACAGAATCGGCTTCCCTTCGGAAATTTGGCAACGTTGCATGTCGGGTCCCCCTATGTCGAAGAACCACTGAGTTATGCCTAGTGACAATGGTGACAATTTTACAAGTTATTATTTAGTTTGCTAAAATGGATTTGGCTTGGTAAAACATTACACGTAAGAGCATGATGGGCTCGATTCCTCATCTATTTGGCAAAGAAGTAGCATGTATCGTAGGTAGAAAGTGAGGACCATCGATATTGCTCCTTCGTAAGAAATAACTAGCCTCTTCGCGCCAATTCGCTGCACGGGAATGACGGAGAGCATGCGGTAGACAGGGATGGTGCTAAACAAGGACAGAGCTTTATGTGCAAGTGAGAGGGTCTTATGCGGCCGGCGGCTACCTGGGGGTCGCGGCGGCCAAACGCCTTCCCTCGCCTTCCCGTGCTGGAACACCGATATAGGGATTTTGTGCGTTTACCTAGACTTCGGCCTGGCAGTCTAAAAACTATCTACCTACGATACATGCTACTTCTTTGCCAAATAGATGAGGAATCGAGCCCATTTTATTAAATCCATTTTAGCAAACTAAATAATAACTTGTAAAATTGTCACCATTGTCACTAGGCATAACTCAGTGGTTCTTCCACATAGGGGGACCCGACATGCAACGTTGCCAAATTTCCAAAGGGAAGCCGATTCTGTCCCTTAGTGTACATACCAACCGGCACTTCGTAGCACTCCCACCAAAATCCATGGTCAAAGATAAGGTTCGAAGTCAAGTCGCGAGTGGCACTGAATGATCACACTTATCAACACTTGTTAACGCTATGGTCCATGGATGATCAGGCTATATTCATGAAATACGTGGAAATACCTCTTTAGAGCAGTGATGCCAGAATCGGGACCGGAGTTCTCGAGAATTTCCCCCACCACGCATGCACACTACGCCGGAGCTGCGTGTCCGTGAGCTCGGCGCTTCGGACAACGTCGGAAAGACGAGAGAGAAAACGAATGTGTGTCTTTCTCTCTCGCTCTTGAAACGCTGTGATCCAAGGAGAGGTGCAAGCGACACGCGGCCGTGCGCGATCTTCTCGAGTGCCTCGAGATACACTTTTCACTTTCTGACATATGTATAATACTCTTGTAATGGAAAAAAAAATGAAAAAAATTTTGTTACGGAAATCACGTTTTAAGACCTCCTGATCACGTTTTGACTATTTAGAAAAGAGCTTTTTTTTAAATATCTCATATATTTGTTAACACGATTACGTTTAAACGGCAAAATGGATTTCAATGAAACTTTATATTTAAATGGTTCTTCGATTTTTCAGATATACGAACTACATTCTACATAAAAAAAAGTTAAATAAAGTTCTTCTGTAACTTCTTTAACAAAGAAAAATGTACATTCATAATTTCTTGTTTTCATTTTAAATTTCCGTACTTCTTATTTGAGCTATTTCTATTTTTCAAACCTTAAAATGAATTTTTTTATTTAAAGATGAATATTTTGATACTGTAAATTAGTGAACTTTGTTAAAATTAGAATCCACTCTTGGCCAGTACCATGCACGCTGTAGCAGCCTTCGATAAAAAATATTTTTTCAGGGTATGATCTAAAATCAAAAATCTAAACGTAATCACATTTCTCGCTAGATTTTTCGATAATCATATCAAGTTGCGACAAAGAATCACGCACTGTTTACAAATTAATTACGCGCAGCGTGCACGGTACCGCTCGATGGAAACTACGGGAAAGTGGTGGTCTCTTCCATCGGGAGCGAAATGTAAACAATTGGTTATGCAAAGCTAACATCGCGATACATGTTGTACACTAAAATGTATAAAAACATTACTAAAATATAAAAGAAAGGCAGCACGTAAATATATCAATTGGGTTCGATATACTGACGAAATGTAAGACTGAAATAATGCTACAATTGTTTACATTTCCAAAGGATAGAAAGCAAGCAGAGGAATTTACTATAATACATGCGACAGAATTTCGAGATAATTGTTACATATAAAATGAATATAATTAAGAATATACATTTATTTGTACAATTATCTCGAAGTTCTCTCTATAAATCATATGTACAGCAAGCAAGCGAATTTATTGCAAGGATAGAACAAGAATTGCGTGAGGTAAATCGAACAACTATTTACATATTCGCGATGTCCAAAAATCGAATGAAATAGAAAATGGATGAAATTGATAATATTCTGGACATCACCAATTTGCATTACCCGACGTAGAAGGAAAATCCGCGAGGCCATCAACGGCATGTAAACGTAAACTACTCTTTTGCTTCTTCGCAAAAGTTGCATATAAATTCTCAGATGACATGAGAGATAGATGTTTGTCATCTACCTCCATGGTCTGAGCTGTTTCCCCGTGCGCCTTTAATGCCGATTTCGTTACGCAAATGGCATTGACGATGGTCGAACAAAGTCGGTTTCGTTTCTTGTTCTTTCTGTCGGGAAGCATGGAAAACGATCTTTCAGCATCGGCGTTTGAATTTGGAAGACTTCTAATGGAATTTAATAATTCCTGCAAACATGGATATTTAAATGAGCCTTGATCGTTTCGCGTTAACAACACCGTTTTCCAAACATCATCGAAAGCTAATGTACAAAGCATCTGCTTGTGTGCATTTGCAAAATTCAGGTGCAATGTCGACCATTCGTTTTGCAAACCGTCTTCGTCGAAACCGCCCAATTTCTGAGCAATAAAGAGAACACTTTTGAAGGAAGTGTCTCTGTCATTATCTACTAATGTCAAAGGAGGCTCAAAAACACATAACTTGCTCAGAAATTCGTCATCGATTGGCAATCGATTACGAATTTCGTTTGCAGCCGTTATGTAAAACTTAATACAATTTTCTCGAACGGTTGGGACAACATCGGATTTGCGTTCTGCAACTAATTGACAAAGAAAAGTGTCACAATCCGGACCTAAATGAATACTATTAAATGCGATTTGATTATCGCCTCTTGAAAAATCTATTAATTTTACTGAATCCATGGCCAAGAGTGGATTCTAATTTTAACAAAGTTCACTAATTTACAGTATCAAAATATTCATCTTTTAATCAAAAAATTCATTTTAAGGTTTGAAAAATAGAAATAGCTCAAATAAAACGTACGGAAATTTAAAATGAAAACAAGAAATTATGAATGTACATTTTTCTTTGTTAAAGAAGTTACAGAAGAACTTTATTTAACTTTTTTTTTATGTAGAATTTAGTTCGTATATCTGAAAAATCGAAGAACCATTTAAATATAAAGTTTCATTGAAATCCATTTTGCCGTTTAAACGTAATCGTGTTAACAAATATATGAGATATTTAAAAAAAAGCTCTTTTCTAAATAGTCAAAACGTGATCAGGAGGTCTTAAAACGTGATTTCCGTAACAAATTTTTTTTCATTTTTTTTTCCATTACAAGAGTATTATACCATATGTCAGAAAGTGAAAAGTGTATCTCGAGGCACTCGAGAAGATCGCGCACGGCCGCGTGTCGCTTGCACCTCTCCTTGGATCACAGCGTTTCAAGAGTGAGAGAGAAAGACACACATTCGTTTTCTCTCTCGTCTTCCCGACGTTGTCCGAAGCGCCGAGCTCACGGACACGCAGCTCCGGCGTAGTGTGCATGCGTGGTGGGGGAAATTCTCGAGAACTCCGGTCCCGATTCTGGCTGCTGGCATCACTGCTTTAGAGCATATCGCTCTAATTGTAAGAAATACATACCGTAGAAGTGCGCGCGAAACGGATGCCGACTGGCCGAGCGTCTGAAGTTAAACCTGGTTGAGCCGCTCTCTGCTATGCATTTGCGGAAGTTAGAGCGATACCTACATAACAACTGGAAGAGATATATCGAGGAGGCCGTAAACTCGATGGTTCAGTAAAGTAAACATCGTAAATGATCGTAAACATGCCTCGTCTCTCGAGCACCGGCACAAACTAATTGACAGAAATATGAGAAGATAACGACCGGAAGCCTTAATGAGAGCAGTGGTGGGTAAAGACACGAAATTTCTATTTTATACACGACACGTGTCTTAAATGTCGTAAATGTCGTAAATGTGTCGTAAATGACGTATATCTGAAATGAAAACAACTAACCTATTTTCGTAGGTCGAAATCCGTCGAAGTCCATATGATTATCAGTGTTTAAATACATATAAAAAACACAAAATAGATATGTTGTGAAAAACAAATGTTTTTAAATTTGTTAGAACACTAAATTTTTACTTCTTCGATTAATAAATACTTATTCAGAATGTTTGGTGGGATCCGGACCTACTTTCAATAGTTTGCCAACTTACCACCAGAGGGCTGAAATTTAGGCCACGTCTCCACTAAGTTTCCCAATATAGAATAATAAATATAATTTGATTACTTTCACCACACTGAAAGGGATATTGCACCCAAAAAATAAGTTTGATAATAATTTATCAATTTCATTTTTTCTGAAACGGATATTTTTATTTGCATAATTTTCAATTCAAATAAACTTTATTTATTATCGTACATTTATTTCTAATTACTTTACCTTTCACGATTCATTTTTTACTAGTTTTATCTAAACAATTACAAAACAATAATGAAGAGTGTTAAGACCAAGACCACGCTTTGGAATACTTTTTTGGGGTTATGAACGCGGTGATTATACGTAGTTTTCGATATTATCGACGTATTCTACAGTATTCTATAGTATTCGCATGCAACCAACAAGCGAGTCAGAAAGAACTATATTTTTCCAACACTTTAATTGTTGAAACCTTAAAATAATGAATATTTCTATTTACGACATTTGCGACAAATGACACGTATAAAATGGGCTTAAAAACGACATATTATACATACATTTGCGACACGTCATAAATGCATTTACGACGCGGCGTAAAATACGCGACCCATCACCGAATGAGAGTCGCTACATCAGTCGGTGCTGTCGCTCCCTGTGACTCGATGCTTGAATTTACAACCGCCCCACATCTTTTTCAGTTACTACATCTACATTACATTCCTCTGAACACATTTTCAGAAATCTATTTCTTCCAGAATTGAAATTGGTGCAAATCGACTATTTAATGCAATTAATCCTTCTCCGCCGAGTTGTAATCCATTGTAAATGGCCGGTGCGCGGCGTGGAGCGCTTAAGTAAAGCATTTTGCCCGCGAAATGCACGAGAGTGCGCGAAACGTGCGTTAGAAAAACCGATTTCGCTCTTCGTATTTTAATTTCATTTATCAATGCCAGCGCATTCGGCTGGCAAAATCGATCTGATCTACAAGTTTCAACAGCAGCAATGCGAGTGGCAGGGTTTCCAGCACTGCCACCTAGCGATCGCCCTGGAGCGCCACTGAGCGCCACCTTACCGAGGCCCAGTCCACGTTCGTTTCAGAACGGTCGAAACGCTACGTTCGTGTTGAGAAAACGTGACCACAGGGAACATCGTGTGGCGATCGTCATCCGAGGGACGAGTGTTATGCATGATATTGCATATTGACGTACATTAAGGTTGTCGCGCGACGGCATGCAGTTGTCGAAGTAAATAGGCTGCAATTACACGGTTACGGGATTTCTCGCAGTAACACGGGTACTGGGTGCCGGCACACATCAATATATACGCGAGCACGGAGGATTGGTTATTGAAAAAATGGCGGCGGAAATGCTAAACAAGAACCGAATGATGGTTTTTAAGAACAAAGGCAAAGATCAAGATGTGAGTAATACAGCGTGCCCCGTTGCTTCGCGCAACTAACTCTCGCGTCTAGAACGTTCCCCCAGACCAAGCTCCGAGCGATCGGACGTCGAAATTACCCCGCGCTCGGCCACTGCCTCCTGCGATATTCTCGGATCTACTTAGTTCCGTGCCCTCGTACCGTCGTTCCGGTGATTGAATCCCGCGCAGATAGTCCCGCGACTGTATCGCTTCGTCGGCCGGGATCCTCGGCGTCGATCGCCGGTATCGTTGACGGTCCCGTTTCGAATAACCGAAATCTGTCGCTCGGCTTAGGGCGGTATTGTCAAACGCGTTGTCGGCCAAGAGGGATCGTATTATGATTAGCCACGAGGAATGTATCCACTGGATTTGCTATTTTCGCACGTCCGCTGGAACCACTGCCTATGCATCCACGATGTTCTTGCACTTTCTTTCAGACAAATATTGTAATGATTCCATAGTTTCCAGAATTTCTTCACACATTCCTGCGTTACCGAGCGAGACGGTCAGGAGTACTACGATCGATATTAAAGACCAGTAGACTGCGCTTGAACCCTTTGCGTTTACTTCGAAAATTCAACAGCGTTATCGTATTACAGAGTCGTTGTTCGATATCTAACAATAAATTTAACTCGAACGAATATTCGCACTCGATTTCAGCAAAACTATGAATTTCTCGTTCGTACGCTGTCGCTAACGATTCTTCGTGTTTTAGTAGCTTGCGTGTGATTAATGGATCGAATGTTTCAGGAAATGAGAAGAAGACGAAACGAAGTGACGGTGGAATTGCGTAAAAACAAACGCGAGGAGTCTTTACAGAAACGAAGAAACGTGCCTATTACAGATTCTACAGGTATGCTCCCGAGATCTTTCGTAACTCCTCCCCACAGGCTAACGCGCACGAAGCGCGCGTATCGAACGATAAATAAAATTAAATTGTTAAGCGATAACTGTTTCTTCCAGACGAAGACGACGTGGACAAGCATCTGGCGAAGATCAATTTGACGGAGCTGGTGGTAAATGCTGGTAGTTCGGATCCAAATGTTCAGTTGGAAGCTGTACAGTCGGCAAGAAGGTTGCTTTCCTCCGATCGCAATCCACCGATCGATCCGTTAATCGATAGCGGCATTTTACCGGTACTAGTTAGTTGCCTTCAACAGCACAATAGGTAGGAAACTGCTCGAGATCGCGCGCGCTTCCGGCGAGCGGTATAACCCGTAATATACGCTATGATCTGTCTCGCAGCTCGTCTCTGCAATTCGAGGCAGCATGGGCCCTGACAAACATCGCGAGCGGAACGTCGCCTCAGACACAGGCGGTCGTCAAAGCTGGCGCCGTTCCACATTTCCTACATTTGTTACTATCAAGTCAGCAGAACGTTTGCGAGCAAGCCGTATGGGCTTTAGGTACGGGATCGAGCGCGGGAATACGGAACGGAGATGGTGCTTGGGAATTGACGAAATTTTCTGTTCGTAGGAAATATTATTGGAGACGGTCCGACGTCTAGGGATTATGTTATTAATCTCGGTATTGTACAGCCATTGTTAACGTTTATTAAGCCGGATATACCAATTAGTTTTTTACGCAATGTGACGTGGGTGATCGTGAATTTATGTAGGAACAAAGATCCACCGCCACCTGTTCACACGATCAAGGATATTTTGCCTGCTCTTAACATGCTCATTCACCACACGGACATCAACGTGAGTGGCGCGCGGCAATGATCTTGTACGCGTCGCGTCTCGTTTCATGTTTCATCGTGTTCGACCTGTGCGTTGCAGATCCTTGTTGACACAGTGTGGGCGCTGAGTTATCTTACCGACGGCGGTAACGAGCAGATTCAAATGGTCATAGACAGTGGTGTGGTGCCTCGTCTCATACCGCTTCTCTCGCACAAGGAAGTCAAGGTGCAGACGGCCGCTCTGAGAGCGATCGGTAATATCGTGACGGGCACGGACGAACAGACGCAGACCGTGCTGAACTGCGACGCGCTCTCGCACTTCCCCAATCTACTAACCCATCAGAAGGAAAAGATTTGTAAAGAAGCAGTCTGGTTCCTGTCCAACGTCACCGCGGGCAATCAGTCCCAAGTTCAGGACGTCATAGACGCTGGTCTATTGCCGCTTATTATCCGAAATCTGGCGAAGGTAACCGAGGCGTTCTTCTTCCGAGTCGATCGGGCAATGCGCGGCTAAAGTATCTAATATCTATTCGATCGCGTCGAACAGGGGGAATTCCAAACGCAGAAGGAAGCAGCATGGGCTATCAGTAATTTAACGATAAGTGGTAACAGAGACCAAGTTGCGCGGCTTATACAAGACGGCGTCATCGAACCATTCTGTGGTCTACTTTCCTGCAAAGATACTCAAGTTGTACAGGTTGTTTTAGACGGTATACATAATATGCTGAAAGTTGCTGGACCTCAGGTTGAACAGTTGGCTAACATGATCGAAGAATGTTCAGGTTGGTACTGTTCGCCATTGAAGACGTTCAGCGTTTCGTTATCGAGAGCGCTACCGGCGCGATGTGCATACCTGTACGTATTAATTTATATTTCCAGGCATGGACAAGATCGAAGCGCTGCAGAATCACGAAAATGTAGAAATTTATAAACTAGCGTACGACATTATCGAGCAATACTTTTCCGAAGAGGTGTGTAGCTATTTCCACTTACAAAGGAACATTTCCAGCCCGAAGATTCTGATATCAATGAAGCTTCGTGCGAATCTAGAGCATATTGGAGTATGCGAGGAGAGATTTTTCTTTTCTGGGGAAATTAATGATAAATATTAATAAACGAAAGAACGCGATAATTTTAAGGGCTGATTTCACCCCTTCGGAGTGAATTCCCGCAAAAAAAATCTTGTATGCTCTAACGCGCTTTACATTCACGCGATGTTTCATTGAAATCAGAATTTTCGGGTTGGGAATGTTGCCTTGTTAGTATGTAGTTCGTTTTTTGTTAGTTGTGTCATACTGGAACATATTATGTTTTATGATTTTAGACAGACGACATGAATTTGGTGCCCCCGGTCGGAGAAGGTAGATTCGAGTTTGAAGAGACGCCTAGTAGTCCCAGCGAAGGTTTTAAATTCTGAGAGGGCCTCCATTATCTTTTATCCGATCGTGCCGTCCCCCGACAAACTCCATTACGGAGTCATTCTGCTTACCCTTTCCTACTTGTATGTCTCGTTCTTGCTCCAATGACGACACGTGGCAATATCGATATGCCACCGCTGAACCAAGAATCATGTTTTTCTTTTCTCCTGCTAATCCAAAGCCGTAACAGTAAACTGATCAATACTTTTTGCCCGATATAATAAGGGATATCGGAACGGAGTTGGGGCAAAAGATGCAAAAGGAGCAAAGGGGTTTCTTTCCGAAACGAGAGGGAGAGCCTGGTTCTTCTCTTTTCGTTCTGAATTTTCTAACAACGTGTACACGTTACTTTCCGGTTTTTCTTTTTTCTTTTTTTTCTCATTCAATCGCACATACGGAAATATCATTGGCGGAGCGGAATTTAGCTGGGCGCAGCTAGGAATATGCAACGTACCGAGTAAATTATATTAGTCAACATGATTAACTCGCTCTCTAAACCGAGGAGCAACAGAGGGAAAAGAAGTAAAAGGATAATTTTACTGCTTGTTCATGCTGCTGTCCATTCTAACTCGAGATGAGTCTTGGTTAGCGATGTTACATTTACAAAACGATTCGTGTATATTTTAGGCATGTTAAATTTATAATAATATTGATTACTAAATAAATGAATCGATTGACTACTCTTTATTAGCTTAATTTACGACTATGTCATTATTCATTTTGTTAATGTTTCTGTAAGAAGTAACAGACGAATAATAAAGCTATCACGTAAATTCGGCAATATTAGGTGCCGATTTTTATCCGAACTTTTGATCGTGCGGAAGAGGAACATACCGGAATTCAAGAAGAGAGAGAGAGATGGGTGTGTGTGTGTGTGTGTAATTGTTTCCGCAAAATACGTTGTTCTTTTACAAAATTTTTTTATGTACTATATTCTCATCACAATTACGATTCGGGGGTGAATTCGATCGTGTGATCTTTAAACGCGTGAACATCATCCGCATAAATGTCCTCCGGTAGCGCGTCTTCGTCGTCGTTCGGTAAAAACGTGGGAAAATTGGGCGTAGTATTTCTCTTTGTCGGTAGCATCGTATCGTACAAATAACAGAAGCCGTTAGTGACACCTGCTACATTCGGACCTAATACCCAAATTACATTGTACTTCGTGTTTATTCGTAATATCTGTAAAAAAAATGTGTTATGAAAATGTTAATCCACCAGGTCGCAAATGATCGTTACAGAGGATAGCCTATCCATTTACAGTATTGAAATTTTTGGCGAAATGTGGTTCCTTACACGTGAAGCATTTTTTCTTAAGGGGGTAGGTCACCCTCGATAGCCCTAAAACAGGCCTTTCTTCAAACGCAAATTGTAAAGTGATAAATAACAATAGGGACAACGTTTTGTTCTAGTTTTAATCGTTATTCTATGAGCTTTAACACAAAACAAGAAAAGTCTAAATATCTCTATGTACATAAAAGTTGCGAATAAAAACGTAAAGGCGTGTACGCGGTGCACCGTTTGATGGTGTACATAAAATCTCGAAAACCGCTCCAACGATTTCGATGAAAATTTAATGAGACATGCAGAAAACCATTCCCTAAGATGTGTCGGAAGCAGATTTTCGAGAAAAAAAAATACAATTTTTATGTTGAAAAATACAACTTTATCGATTTCTTGTATGAAAAATATTTATCTTTTTTTTAAGAATTTATCTCGAAATTCTGCTCCCGACACATCTTAGGGAATGGTTTTCTGCATGTCTCCTTAAATTTTCGTCCAAAACGTATTTATGTACACCATCAAACGGTGCACCGCGTACACGCCTTTACGTTTTTATTCGCAACTTTGATATTCATAGAGATATTTAGACTTTTCTTCTTTTGTGTTACAGCTCATAGAATAACGATTAAAACTAGAAAAAACGTTGTCTCTATTGTTACTTATCACTTTACAATTTGCGTTTGAAGAAAGGCCTGTTTTAGGGCTATCTAGGGTGACCTACCCCCTTAAGGATCTATAATAAGTGGAATAAGTGTCTATTACCTTTACACCTTTCAGAACACGCCAACGATTTCCCATGTGCCCAGGCATCTTGGTACCAGGCATTACCCTAGCTTTTGCATTTCCTGAACCAATACTGCCCGGTCTTCTATGAGTTTTAGTTACTCCGTGAGACGCAGGCATCCCCTTAAATCCCCACCGCTTCATGACACCCTGAAAGCCGCGATCTACCCTACATTCGTACATGCAAAAAGAAGCAAAATCAGCGTAGCGGATCGTCAGATGTCCGATATAGAATTAAGAACGTTAGCGAAATGCTCACGTTTTCCCTCGAATATCGAGGAACTCTCCCGGCTTGAAATGAGCCGCGTTCAACGGGGTTCCTGGCTGGAGGGCAGCATCCGGCGAAATTATGAATCTCATTAAAAGTTTCTTCGGCGTAACTCCGGCTGCGTTAAATATTCCGTAATACTCCTTAGTAATCTGTGGAAATCAATAGCGTGAATAATTCGGCTCGATCGCGAGAGAGTTTTAAGAAAGAGGCGGCGGCGATTCGTTCGACTCACTAACTGAGGATCGACGTTCACCGCGCCTACTACAAGGCAACCATTTTTTGTCCTGATCTGTTTGTGCCTTCTACTTCGCACGACCGGATCGAAGGATTCCGGCGGTATGTACTTCACAACTTCGTTGTCTACGATCTTGAAAAGAGTATAGTAGAATTACGCGAACGACGTACAGGTATATTTTGAGCAATTCTAATAGGGAGTACTACCTGCAACAAAGTGCTTAGTACTCTTTTCCCGTTTTTTAGCCACATAGGATACACTCCTATTTTCTTGCCGATTAAGCCAGTGCGCTTGGATCTTTTGGTCCACTCCGAAACGGGTTGGATTAATTCTGCATTCAATGGCGATTTGTTTTCCCAATTTAGAAGCCCTTGCCTGGATATCACAACTTCTGAGAGGAATTCTTTATTCTCCGGGGTAAGCGCTTCGTTGTACCTCTAACATAGACATCGATGTTACGTAGCACGTACTAAGCGCAAGGATAATAGAATGTAACTTGTGTTTTAGGGATGCGTACCACACGTTCCGGTTTCGGTAGCCATTCTGGGTGACGCAATCTAGGTGGAGGATTCCATCTACCACGACTGGATGGTGTCACCATATCGGCACTGAAATTGTTGCCATACAGTTAATATACATACGCCACATGACATTGTAGCGATTAGTGTCTAAGTAAACCGAAAGCTGTAGTACAGCTGATACTGTCTTTAAAAATATCGAATGTGCAACAAGAATATAACGGTTAGATTACTATGCATGTATTATTTTCTGCCGATACCTTCGTTTTAAGCACTTGCTAAAGAGTTGGAAGCCGTTAAATGTTTTTAAGATCGATGCCATAATTGTGCTGATCTGACGATTTGTAGGTTTCAGTGCATGTGGTATTAGGAGTGTGAGACACTAATTTAACCTGAAAAGGGAATACGCATTGCTACTAAACGAGTCGAATTATTCGAATGTACAAGTCCTTAATTAATGTCATTACTTTTGACGTGGTTTATAAACGAAATAATTATAGCGAGCTAATCATTTCTTTCATAATTCTGCGGACAACAGTATGCAACACGTAACGGATTCAGTCAGATTCAATCTGCAAGCATGCAGCAGAAGCAGCATTGCCAGGGATTGTTTGTGGCTATACACCTACAGGAGTGGTGGTAATGTGTGCGTGAACTGACGCTAGCGCCAAGGCAGCCAAGTGGCCCCAACGCGAAGCCAACCACGGCCAACCAGTGTCGGCGGGAAATCTGTTGTCGACACTGGTTGGCTTCGCGTTGGAGCCACTTGGCAGCCTTGACGCTAGCGTCAGTTCACGCATCATTACCACCACTCCTGCAGGTGTTTGGCCACAAAAAATCTTTGGCAACCCTGCGAACTCCGGACTACTGTTGCGTGGCCGTTTGGATCCTCTGGATCCTTGGTAGGGAATTCGGCGAGGGTCGACGCCCGTGGAGTGCTAAGGCACTCTGCTCCTTGGACGTGGATTTTTCAGAGATAATTATAATAATAATATTGATGAAAGAAGAATAAAACGTTTGAAACACTGGTAACTTGTAACTTCAATGAGTTTATTTGAACAATACGAAACAGAAAATTATATTTTCAGAGTTTGTGAGGATACGTCAGTTAGCTTTGACTATCAAGGCTTGAATGGTGCTACCAGAAAAGTCCGTCGGTTTTACACCTTTTGTTATTTACAAAATGTCTTAGATTCTAAGAGCCAATCGCAAATTTACTAATTAACTAGCTAATTTCCTATTAGTCGATCCGATTCCTTTCGGTTATCGATTTTTGTAAAACAAGCGTTTAACAACATTGCGCTGGATTTCACACTTAGGAGAAGAGAGGAAGGTGAGATTCATTTATTCAAACACCCGTTTCCAAGAGGGTATCGATTTCTTTTATAATCTTGAAGTTCCCTCATTAAAAGAATCTAACTATTTTCAAACACCTCGGGCTTGCGCGAACTTCACCTTGTCTCCCTTTCCTATTACAGTCGTGTGATCCGATTCGAACTTCGCGCTTCTGAAGCTTATACTACGCGCCGCTAGACGGGAGTCGCAACACTACCATCTTAGGGAGGGTGAACGCATGCGCGCGATGACGTCGAACCAATCAACGCCAAGATGGGAAACGAAACTGTTATGAATACGAATCGGTAATTATGTGTGAAGCACGCGGGTACATGTAATGTTGATGAGATGTAAAAGAAAACACAAAATAGTAATAGAAATATATATTTATGCACCTATTTGTTCTAAATTCGAAGAATGTTATTACTATAATATATATATATATATATATTACGAATGTTATGTATAAGCATATTTCTCTATTAGCGAATTCGGGAGAGCTGCACTAGGCGCACTGAATGCGAATTTTAGCCAATCGGAACCGAAAAAGTTCACACTCCTCGCTTCCGATTGGCTTAAATTCGCACTCAGTGCGCCCAGTGCGGGTCTCCCGAATTCGCTATATGTAGTATTTACAAAATGTACATAAATTATATTACAAAATATATACATAAAATATAAAACTTAATATTACAGTTAAACTATACTATAATGTACATATAAACAGGAACATAAATACATATATACATATTAACAGCTATATTTTTTAATTGTCGGTACTTTCGGTGCCACTTTCGTCAGTCTCATCCGATAATAAGATATCCTCGGTGTCACTCGGCTCATCCGTCTGAACCGGCAACAAAATCCCAGTCAGCTCTTTCGGTATAGATTCTACCTTATACATGTTGTCATTAAATAAGTTTATCATCCTATCCGTGATTTCATAATTGAAACAATTAGCATTTTTATTCTTTAAATCTAATTGAACTCTGGTCAGTGCAGCAATCGTTTGTGGCGTCAATCTCTTTCTGCGTTTTGTCTTTATGTCTGTGATAGTGGAAAAGTATCGTTCAACATCAGCGTTAGAATAGGGCAACGACAAGCACAAATCTGCTAGTTTGGATATGTTTGGAAATATATATTCCCCCACTTCGTTCTTAGTGTTTCTAATTTCGTTCCAGAAACAAGGTATACTCTGTGCCGATAACTTTTGACTTTCCTCGGTTGAAAAATATGCTGGCATTTTATGCCATTCGTCTTTTACACAGCCAGAATCAAATTTGGATGTGAATTTTTTTAAAACACAGTCCAATTCACGAGTGTCACGTTTATTAATGTCAACAGCTGTATGTGGATTTAAGAATTCGAGTGAATTTAAAAGTGGTTCATCAAACGGCACTCTTTGAACAATATTCTGGAAAGCCAATTGATAGCATTTCTGTATGTTTACATAAAATTCTAGAAGCTTCTGATCGTCTGCATCGACCGCGCCATTACTATTTCGAATTTCTTCGATTGATCTCATAGAGTCTGCTCCGTGATAAATGGTTTGCAGTGGCATTAAATTTGCTTCATTATGCACATCTATTTGGTGTATATTTGATCCCGTAATATATTCAGACTTTATGAAATCGCTTCCCAATACTCTTAACAATTTATAACACTCAGGGAGCAAGCAATGAACTAAGACTTTCGAGCCCTGAAAGTATTTGCTAATCGTTGTAAACGTCCGTAGTATGTGATCTAAAAACTGCAAATACGCCTTGGTATAAGGACATTGAAAAGTGTCTAATATTTTTGCTGCGACTTCACACCCTCCACTTGCTGCCTCCGCAAAGACAGAAAATAAAGGCAGCCATTGTTGTAAAACACTTTGCACACACTGCAATAGTGTTAGCCATCTCGTTGCTGATGGCTGTAGAATTTTTAGTTTTGGAAATTTCATAAATTCTTGGGTAGCTTCTAAAACGCTCTGTCGTTTTCGACTTCGGGAAAAATACGAGGAAATTTTATGTAAAAATTTCTCTACGTGCGGTGGCAATTTATCGCACGCGTGGCGTGCAGCCAAATGCATAGAATGGGAAATGCACGGAAAGAGGCAAATTTCTTTATTGTCTTCTAATAAACGAGAAAACAATGAATTCTTAACTCCCACCGTGACACTCGCGTTATCAACGCTCAGACCAACGATATTGCTTACAGGCACGTTATATTTCTTTAAAGAATTTAAAAGACACTTGTGTAAATTTTCGGCTGTACATTCCTTAATTCCGATTAAATCTAACAAGTTTGTATGTATTTTTTCGCCGTGCACGTATCGAATTAAGAAACACACCATTTTCGTGCCCGAAATATCTGTAGTTTCATCCACTAAAATAGAAAAGAATTTGCCCTTCAATATTTCTGCAGCCTCTAAAATAACCGCTTTATTTATAACATTTTTGACGATCGCGGAGATTTTCGTCGGTTGAAGAGACATGTGTTGCACTACACCGGCATTTGGTATTGCGCTCTGTAGCATTTTAGTGTAGTGGTTGTAAGAATAAAACGATCTATTGTGCTCTATGATTTCAAGACAAATCTTCAGTTCTAGCACCTTCACGCTATCTGCAAAGCTTCTGTTTTTGTGAAGTGGTTTGTTTCTATGGCTCGCGTTCGTGATATGTGTTAGACTCCCTGCGTGTCTTTGCAGTTCTCTTTCGCCCGCCCAAACATTTGTGCAGCACGCCGCGCATCTTGCTTTGTACAGATCCGCAGCTTTTTGAAGCCAGGATTGAATCTCTGGGTCCTCTAGCCATGATTTGCGGAATGCTTGCTTCTTTGCTTTCTTTGCAGGGGGCTGAATGAAGCTGCCAGCACTGCCTATTCATACAATACTAATTATTATTCATACACTATTAAAAAACAATTTCAATGAAATAATCATTGGAAAAAGAAAGTAAAAAAGAATGTTAAATTAAAGATATATCTTACTTGAATCAGTCTCTGTATCGCTGCTAGTAGTATCTGCATGGCTGGGTCCAGCAACACTGGTATCAATGCCTGTATAGTACGTCAATCCATTATTAGTACATTTTTGTATCATAAAAATACATACTACAAAATTTTAAAAGAAGAAAGTAATGAACATAATGTTTAGCATATCCTTGTTAAAAAAGTTACTTTAATTTTTCGAGAAATGATCATTTTTAATATTATACTGATGTAAAAGTATTCAATATTTGTTTTACCTGATTCTTTACTCATGCTGCAACTGTAATAAATCACTGAGAAACTCTAATACACGGCAAAATTCACAAAAGTCTCGCGTGGCGTTTACAAATGTTGAGAAAAGTACGATTCGAAAGCGTGGCGTCACGAAGCGTAATGCTAATGGCGTCCAATCACCGGTGTTCACGGAAAATACCCTCCGTAGTACCGAGTACGCAGGGTTGCCAGCAGGGAAGGGTGAGTTAGCCGGTAGGTATTTGACCTGTAGCGGAGTGGGGGCAGATCCCCCACCATTATATACCCAACCGACCGTCGAACCAATCAAAGCCAAGATGAAAATTTGCCGACACCAGCGCCGACTAGTGAGACCGCGGCCAACCAGCGTCGCTGGGGAATCGGTTGTCGACGCGGGTTGGTCGCGGTCTCACTAGTCGACAACCGATTCCCCAGCGACGCTGTTGGCGCTGGCGTCGGCAAATTTTCATCTTGGCTTTGATTGGTTCAACGGTCGGTTGGGTATATAATGGGGGGTCTCTAGTATTAATCTGTTGTTAATAGTTTTTCATAATTAGCGGTACAGAGCATGCGCAGAACTGCAACCAATCAAATCCAGGCACCATTTGGGTGGGGGCCCGTCTCGCAATTAGGCTTCACGTCCCGCGTTATCCCTTGTCCAGAAACTATTTAAGGGGTCATTCCGGTTAGACGGGTTGAAAAAATCGATTTTTTTAAAAACATTTTTCAAAAGTACATATCCTCAAGAATGTACTGTTAAATTTTTATGGAAAAATTCCGATTATTTTAGCTTCTACAGAGGCATTTTGTAGGGAGCGCAGAGGTATAGGGCTAGGTAAGTACCGCGGAAAGCGCCGCCTCGTGGTCACTTTTTTGAAAAGGGGGATGATTAATCGAATGTATAACATTGTTGAATATAGTAGGGAAAGGAATGAGGGTGAAATTAGCAGAAGTTTTAGATGTTTGAAATTAGTTAAAAGACAAACTCCGTACGAAATTCACTGGACGGCCACAAGCGCAACATCGAAACATGAATTCTGCAGAACGCATTGCGTTATTTGTAAAGAAGACTAATCGTGCACGTCGTATATGTTGCGTGGTTGGTTTATCCATTTTTCTTTGTCAACTTCAATGAGAGAATACTGTGCAGAATATTCATCAGGACAATGCATTTTTTGCAACGTCAATCCGTTTTCTGATGACGTCAAAATTTTATAAGAATTATAAACTTTAAAATTGTTTCGTTTTTGCAAATTGTACAGAAAATCTAATAAGTTTCGTAGAATACGTTCCTTTTCAATTTTTTCTTTTTCATTTTTTTCTATTTCAGCTGCATACTTTTTTTCAGCTTTAATCATTTCAGTCAGTGGGCTCTCATTGGACATATGTTTCTCCGTTAACACTGGTGCACTGCAATAAGTGTCAGAAATGATAGATTTTTTCTCTGTTGCAAATAATGTTTCTATCCTGCATCCTTTTTGATATTTTTGTAGTTGCTTTTCAGATGGTTTGTTCCATATCATAGGCTCATTTGTCTTCGAATAACTGTTCTCAACATTAACGAACATGCAAATAGAGGCAGCATGCTTGCAAAAGCCCTTACCACCTTTACAATTACAAGTTGTATTTTTGACGGATCTATTCACGTTTAACTGAAATAATAGGGTTTATTGTAGCTAGTACATAATAAAAGAATTGTACAAAATTGTCTTCTAATTGAAATAATAGGGTTTATTATAGCAAATACATAATAAAAAAATTGTACAAAAATTGGAAAATCCTATGTAATGTTTACAGTGCACTTATTCGTAATAGTTTTGAATTTTAAACAGTACGTAATTACCTCAACTTTAACTTTATATATATTTACATTATTTTTTGTACTAATCACCCCGGGTATTTCTCTTAAAACGTGACCAATTATGTGACGATTCTTATTTTCATCGATTTCCTCTCGAACTTTACTTACATGAAAACTTTGCAATAATTTTAAGCCTTTTGACAAACTTTTTTGTCGAAATACACTGGTATCGACTTCTTGAAATCCAGCTTTTATTATTACGGCCATTATTTTATACCCGTAACCACGTATGTACAACCTGTTAAACAACAAATTACAAAATGCATATTTCACGTTTGAATCTTAAACAGTTGCCGCCCGTATACTCCCAATATTTAGAAAAAAATCCGAGAGACGGCGCGAGCGCTCCGCGCCGAAGATACTTACCTAGCGTTGAACGCGTTTTTCTCGGAACGTCATTTTTTCATATCCCGAAGATAAATTCTCAAAATCTATCGAACCGATTGCTTTATAAATTTTACTGCTTATTCTGCACACCTATGACTCTCGCAGGGACTACAACCATTTTCATTGAGTCTAACCTACTTTTAAAATCGAAAATAGCAAAAGAAAAAAGGCGAAAAACATTTTTCTTGCATTTCGCCCGGCATTTTGCTAATTTTGAAGATAAATCACTAATCATAGTCCGAGCGATAGCGAGAGTCATACTGATCAAGAATCTGTTTGGATTTTTGGGTTCAGATAAGTCTAACAGTTGAAATCGCCTTCACGAGCGAGGCATGAATGTTTAAACATGTCATCAAGACCGCTTTCAAGAGCATTTTAAAAGCAATAATTTTATTACTTTTATATTTTTTATTTACTGTAGAAATGTAGTTTAATAAATAGAAAAAAGTTTTATTCCATTACTATAATTACTTTTATCGCAATACATTCCTGAAAATCGCTGAATTTATCGGCGCGTTAACCGAGACTTGCCTCGAGACAGGTTTCTCTCTCTCTCCTCTCCACCCTGCCAGCACGAGACATGCGACCTCGTCTCGAGGCATGTCTCATCGTGTAGGGCAGGCTTTACACCATATATAGTTATACAGCTCCAGATAACTGCCTTGACGCAAAGATAAAATCATTTACGTGACGTCCGGCAAAGTAATGATGGAAGTTTTTACTTTCAAAGCAATGTATAAATATTTACGGGACTGCAATTTAATCATTGATGTCTTTGCAATTGTTTTTACATGTTTGCAGCATTATTAAAAATTATTCACAGAAAAAAGTTTAACCTCATCTTGTATATGTATATGATCAATTTAACTAAGGGCTAACTCAGACGGACTACTTTAGAAGCCCACTATACCACAAAAACGGCTGTGCGTTGTGTCAACCACCGACAGCGACAATTTCGTGGTACAGGTTTTTGTCGTCGATACGGACTTCAAACGTGGTTGATTCCATGATGTAAGATAAGCGACACCCCAACCACTGTTTTGTGGTTGTGGTGGGCTTCTAAAAGTGGTCCATCTGAGTTAGCCCTAAGGTCTGATGCTGTATCCATCATTTTGAATTATCTTTTGCCCACAACTGACGTCACATTATTCCCCTTACTTTGCTTCACTTTGCCTTGTGGATTCCTATATATATATGTACAGCCGGCCGTGCCTACAAGTGTATCTATACATATACATATGGTCTAAGCTCCGTCCCGCTTCGTCCCGCTTCGTCCCTCTGTTCTTAGGTTCATGTTTTAGGGTCACATGCAACGTTAACAAGAAAGTCTCGAAGCAGATTGTAACGCTACGCACGCTAGGAATCAGAATTCGACTCGGGTAAAAATAGGTTATTCGAGACCCGTTATATACAAATATTTATGTTAGACTAATAATTTAAAGATCGTGTTATGGACGTATTCCGTTCAACTTAAGACAAAGAAGAATCGTAGCAAAACGAAAATACATTCGCTCTTTAACCTTGCTGTTCTGTTCGAGTTTATTTAATGCAAAAGAAATTCTCGCAAAAACGTTATTTGTAAGAGGAGAGTATTAACGTTTTTTAAGTATCCGAGAGTGTCCCGGCGTGTCCGACAATGCTTGGAGTGTCTGCCGGTGTCCCGGAGTATCCGGGAGTGCGTTCCACTTATATACGCCTAAACCGCCCGCAACGCCTCTGATTTAGTAACCCCAATCCACGGTGTAAGCAAAGAGTAGGTATAATAAGAGGCGTCACTCCGGGCGGAACCTTTGAAGTCCTTGCTTGACCTTGGCATTTAAATTGGTTGTCTATTTCGAGCGGGATATTCAAATCGACTAAATGTACCTTACCGCAATTGGCTGATTATTGCCGAAGTTGACCGATCATTGCCGAAGCTTAGCGATCATTGCCGAATGGGCATTTAAATTGGGGCGCCTTCCGTTTCGCGCATTGAGTGCATAGACAGCAGGCAATGGTGATTGGTGGTTCATACGGTGAGTGTATAGACTGCATAACCTGATTGGAGTATTCGAATTCGAAATAAAGAAGGGAGAACTACGCATGCGCGCATTATGTGCATTGGCTGCCTATAGTTTGATTTTCTGTAGTTGCTGCACGCCTCATGCGCCAGAAGTTGGAGGATTCTAGGGAATTCTATGAATCAGGTTATGCGGTCTATTCACTCCCTGCATGAACCACCAATCACCATTGCCTGCAGTCTATGCACTCAATGCGCGAAACGGAAGGCACCCTTGGTTGTCTAGTGATTTCCCTAGGTTATTTCTATCCTTGTCGAGTGACGCCTCTTATTATACCTCCTCTTTGGTGTAAGAAAGATAGGTGGACCGACTCTATCCCCACTCCTGTGATCTTAAAGAAAAAGTTACTTGTCCCTCTTGCAGAGGGTATTAGTGTAACATGTGAACAATATCACGTTTACTTCCTTATGTTTCTTTTACAAGGGACACGGTGTAAGAAAAAAAGAAATCTGTAAACGTGACAAGGGAAAACGAACATTGGTAATATGGGACGGTAATATTGTAATAAACTGTACAAATGTATATGAATTGGTGATAAATTACCTAAATGAAAATTCAGATAAATTTTCTTTCCCATGTATGAAGCATAAGGAATATACTGTTGCTTACTGCATACATTATTATTTAACCTTAACCCTTAGGCTGCCGCTATTTTTTCGTAAAAATAGGGGTCCTTTTTTTCCAAAAATTTTTATGTATGAGTAGTCAATAGGTCCCATAGAATCGAGGGGGTAGAACCGTGCCAATATAGTGGCTATAGCGGCAGCCTAAGGGTTAAGAATGCGACAAGTAGCTAGAATAAAAAATAGAGAGTATTCTAAGATCAAGGAAAAAAGAAAACAGCCAAACTGTACAATAAATAAATAAATATTTGTATAATTGAAACAAAGTCTTAATGTGTGTTTATTATAATATTATCCTAAGTATAATTTATCCTCATAAAATAAGCATTTTACATAACAATAAATATTTGTTTGGTCGTTAACCGACTCTCATTTTCTCAGTTTAATTAATTTTAAAAGTTAAAATATTTTACTTTATAAAACTTTTTGTTGGAGGTGCATGAAGTCATTACAAATTTTGGAACCCACTTGGTATTAAGGTATTAAGCACGTGGTTATGGCACGATGTAAAAGAATCATAAGGTAGTAAACGTGATATTGTTCACATGTTACACTAATACCCTCTGCGGGAGGGACAAGTAACTTTTTCTTTAAGATCACAGCAGTTTTGTGGTGGGGGTAGCGTAGTCGGTCCACCTATCTTTCTTACACCGTGCCCCAATCTATCGAATTTTGCAAACGATTTGTTCTGACCGCATTTGACACAAAATATAATTCGCCCTTCCCAGAGAAATGTAACTCCCTAATACTTCAAATACACGCTCAGTGTCAAATTTAAAATAACACAAAAATCGTCGAAAAATTAGCGATCTTCGAACTGTTATAAGTTCGTGAAGAAAAATCGTACAATATAATCTGCCGGAAGTTATTTTGATGTGTCGACACCTCTAATTTCACCTCCATAAGTTGATTTTACCGCACCACAGGCACCTCTAATGCATGAAAACTCGAGCCAAAGCGCGTCCTGGCTTAAATACGTTACCCGGTATGCAAACAACACACATCTTTTGGCATCCAACGTATATTAGAGTAGTTCTTGAATTGGGCGCTGTTCAGAGCAGAGGACGCTAATGGCGTTTTCGGACTAGTGATCCTCTAGGCAGTGATCGGACAAATGCATATCGTCGCTGATTGGTTGCTGCGATTTGTGTCTAAAGCGGAAGTAGACAGAGAAAGAAACTGTAAGAAAGAAAGAGACAGAAATACGAATAGAAAGAGATAGATAAACAAGCAGCTTGGAAAGCAGACGATTTAATGAATGTTTAGGTTATGTTATTTCCGGTTTTGTCCCACAATGGCTGCGGTTTGGCCGATCACTGCCTAGAGGATCACTATTTCGGACGGTCGCACTGGCAAAGAGGAGGTATAATAAGAGGCGTCACTCGACAAGGATAGAAATAACCTAGGGAAATCACTAGACAACCAATTTAAATGCCCATTCGGCAATGATCGCTAAGCTTCGGCAATGATCGGTCAACTTCGGCAATAATCAGCCAATTGCGGTAAGGTACATTTAGTCGATTTGAATATCCCGCTCGAAATAGACAACCAATTTAAATGCCAAGGTCAAGCAAGGACTTCAAAGGTTCCGCCCGGAGTGACGCCTCTTATTACACCTACTCTTTGGCACTGGGGCGCACTGAGTGCGAATTTTGGCCAATCGGAGGCGAAAAAGTTCACACACTTCGCTTCCGATTGGGTAGGGTTCGCACTCGGTCCGCCCCAGTGCGACCGTCCGAAAACGCCATAAGTTCAGTCCTCAAATTATGGGTCGGTAACACAATTACGCTGCAGACACAAAGTCCCATAAGATGCTCGGGTCTATTCTATACCACGTCTGTGGTCACAGTTATCCCGCCACAGTAAATTGCACAAACGGCTGCATTCAAATGTGTAGTGCGGAGTGGGGACGGTAGATGGCGGTATAGTGGCGTAACCCAGGCATGAAACAGTTGCTAAGCAACAAAAGTGACGCGGCGTGGCGGCCAAGTGACGATGCACGACGGTGACGGCGACGGCGACGGTGACGGCGACGGTAGTAGCGACGCCGGTTCCCCCGAACTTGAATTAATATACAGTAGTCCAAGAATACCCTCGGTGAGTCTCGAGATAGCCAGAAACTGATCGGCGTTACCACGGTGACCTGCGTCGCGGCTAGGTTCGCTCGTGGCATCGCGATTCGACCCCGTCGACGCGCAAGCGGCCCGCCGTTCACTTGTTCGCTCGCTCGCCCGTTCGCTTGCTCGCTCGTCCCGCCGCTCGCTCGTTAGCATTTCTTCTCGCCTTTCATTCGTTTCCCTTTTTTTCTCCTCCCCCCCCCCCCTCCCCCGTTTCGATGGGCTAGCCGGTACGCACAGCCATCACATGTACTCGTTGATAGCGTGTGCAGTGCAGATTAGAAAAAACCGAAGGAACCGGTAAACCGGTTTCACAGACATCAGCGACCAAGCAGTGACCCCCTCGTGCCCGAGAATGCTGTAAACTGTGACACGAGTATTCTTTGCTCGCGTTCATAGAAACTGTCGGTTCTGTGTGTGTTTGGACCGGGTGTTGCGTCCCCGCCCTCGAGGGGATCGGACGGAAATCGGAAACACCGCCGGGACGTGCGATGGACGAAGAAGAAATCGACGGCGTGAAGTCGCCCATCAAGAGGCTTGGCTCCACGCGGAAGCTGCTCGTCTTTAACAGTAAGTTGCATCCACGCACTTGTGCGTCTCTTCTTCTCCCTTGCTCCTTCCTACGTGGCCGCGTGCCTTTCTTTCTCCCTTTCTTTACCCCAGGGAGAAAGCTAGCCTTTTTGCGAGTGGCGTATCGTGTGTCGATCGCCAGCAGGCTCGCTTCCCGCGATACAAAGAATTTGAAATTAACGTTCGGTGGGATTTGTATGCCTGTGATTATCGGCTTTAAGGGCATTTCTATGGAATTTAATAAAAGATATTTTCGCAGATCATTTTGCGTGAAATTATTAAGCGGCGATAGCCAATTGTTTTGATCGTACAAATCAAGTTAAAGTGGGAGAATAATCTGCGCGCAACCAATTTGCTTATTGAATAGCTGCAATTTCGTTTCGTTCAGACCACGGTGTAATAGACCCGTGGCTTAGACGATCGGGATTTTTCAACGTGTGAAACGCGTTGTTTTAATGGGTTGCGTGCGTGCTTCGGGTAGAAGCGCATAGGAACAGCCTGGCGTGGATTGTATGGTCAGCAGATGTTAGAAAATCTCGTTATAACGCGCAGTCGACAACGCGAGAGCAGCAACGCTAGGTTTCCAGGAATGATGCGAACGTCAACGCTTTTGTGTAGAGAAAGGTGTTATTTGCACGGGTACGTGCAACTTGCGACCTTCGCCTCGAAAATAATTCTACGTTCTACACGAGTTTTTTTAATTTTCCGTGTGCGTCGCGCGTTGATTGTATTTCGTACACGTACGTTATGATTTTTACAATATGGGCATCGAAAACCCCCAAACTGCTTACGTAACGCGAATTGTGCAGCTCACAGTGTTTCGTGATACGTAACGTCACACATCTGCTCTGTAACCTTTACAGCCTTTAGACGCTAGAGACGTTTATATCCGAAATTGATTTACACGTTTGCAGCCAGGCAAAGCCAATCCGCGTTTCGTCGAATAACATATTTTCTAAAAAATAATTTAAAAATATTTTCCCCGCGACTTAAGATTGTATGACAAAATTTGCTGCAATTGCGTTGGGCTCGAAGAAACGAGCAATTCCAGCAGTGGCTTCGCGCGATCCAGCGAACCACTGTTATCTGCGTTTTGAACATTGGTGCGAAGTAATTAAATGGAGGAAACTTCACCCCGTGTGGAATGTTGGTGCGCGCGAAGGTTGCGCTAGGCATTCCTAGTTGCTGGTGCACTTGTATTACGTCTGTACGCGCGCCACCAACTTGTTTGCTACAGATTGAAATGGCACTGCGCTCCTCTTACTCGGCTAGTTACGAAAGTAGTATCGCACGGTGTACAGCTTCTTACTGTATAGACCAAATATAGGTTTGTCGGCGAGCAATTTATTCCTCGCAGCGCGCATCGTGGGAATAATTAGAAAATTTATTAAAATATTTCGAAACGTGGCGAATTTTCGTATTTAAATACACGGGCTGGGGGGGGGGGGGGGGGGGTCGTTTCGTTTCGCTTGATCGACACAACGATTGTACAACACCTATGGTATTCGAAAAGGACAAACGAGGTGCTTGCACGTCTCCCCGTTGAAATGTTGGCGAGGCGCACTTGAAACTGCCTCGTCTGCATATTAAAGTCGTGGGAAGCAACAGGGATCGGTTTCACGGCATTCTCGCGAAAACTCTCACACACTAGACACTGCTTAATATCTTCCTTCTGATGTGTATTATTTTCAGCATATATGTATGTACGGTTCGTATGGTACAGCGGGGTAGCTTCAGTCTACGCAAAGCGTCTGATTAAAAATGGAAAAAAAAAATAATTATCTTACGTCTAATAAGTATATAGAGACCGTACGTTGAAAAATACTTTCCACAAATGTTAGGAAATTTATTTTTCGTTCGATCACCGATGCACCCGTGAATCGTGCCCAGCATTCAATACAATCTGATCAGAAGTTCCCAGAAGAGAGTATATGCATCGGATGCCCATCCCTATTTCCGTTTACAAACTTTCAAACTCGTTTTTATTTTGTTTTAACGTGCGTTGTCCCCTCCTCCCCGTATGCTCCCTTGGATACGCAACACAGGTTAACATTTTCAGGCGCCCAGTGGATGGTGTCTATATTCTTTCAATTCCCCCGAGGCGCATGCGCAGAGTTCCGTTGTTCTCGGCGCGACTCCTTCCACAGAACCGTGCGTGACTGGGTTGACTGTGCTGCTTCCTCCTCTATGCATTCTGGCTTTTGTGTTTATATCCCCGCACGGTTGCAACATTGTCCGTTTTAATATCGATCTCCCGGTGACCCCGACGATATAAGGAAAATCGTGCACGCTTGTAACTAACATTTTTGTGGAGCTTCTTCGACAGGCAGTATTTTATTTATGTACGCGGGTAATACATATGTGTCGCAGTTGGATTTAATAAATAGCGTGATTTAAGGATCTTCCGATGCGCGCCGTTTTGATATTTTTGTGTTTTAATTATTGGAGAATTTTAGGATACTATATTCTTCGAGCAATTACACCATCTTCTGTTTTTCATCGAACGTTTGCTGTGTAATTAGATATAACTGGAAGTATTGAATTCAAGTACAATTTCATTTATAAAATATTGTTCGCTACTTTGAACGGCATAAAAGAACTTGTTCTCCAGACACCTCCCAAATCGTACCTTGAAAACGATAAAGAGCAAAAAAGGGACTGATGCTTCCTGTTCGTCCGCGACAGATGTTTTTAGGAACCGACCATTTTTAGAGTCAAAGAGAGTGTCTCTGTCCTGCAGGGTCATGTCTTCTCTATGCGGCTGCTTGAATTTAAAAATACGATTACGTATTTTGCTTTTAGAAAACGTTTCGTGTATTATTATCGTTGAGAAAACAAGTTTAAAGAAAACTAGTTTCATCAAATTAATAAAATACTTGTTATCTTTTATTCTTCTATTTGGAACAGATGTATTCTTCGTTTGCTCTTTTTTGTTACCACTATCCCCTGTAAAGTTTATTATATTTATTTTATGTCGCATTCCTATTAAATCCAGTGGACAAATATTTTCAATTCCATTTTCACGATCTATAAATAGTACGAAACTTTCGTTCAGATTCTAACAAGCCGGGTAAACCCGTTGCCGTATAATACGAAGTAGTGTAATTTTCCGGCGCACATACGAACCGGGCCATTCATTCTAGTTCAGCTCATTAGCAACCCTGGTTCCCGCAGGGTACAAAGAAGTATGTGGTTACAAAGGAATAACGTGCCTCCCTTGCATCTATATCATTGTCAAATTAATTAACCCGTAGCGAGCGTCTCGTTGAGCCTTAATTTTGATCTGGGTGAATGATATACGATATCGAAACGAACCAGTAATTGAGATAAATCGCTAAAAAAGGGATCGAAACACAATTCTTTCCTAATGATGATTGATCGTCGCACACTCTATAAGAGGAATTTACGTTTCGAGGGATAATTGTGCATCGGTAGATCGTGATCTCGCGAGCGAAAAAAAATCAATAGTTGTTCGGTGACACCAATAGGCTTCGTTAATTGGGAAGGGTAGCGAACGAACCACTGGGTTCGTAACACTGTCTGAAGTATACAGTGAAAAAAATGATGTAACTTCTTTTTACATTTTTTTAATTCACATTAGAACCCCCCACTTAAATTGAATATACCACGCTTGCTTAATTCATAAAAATACAAATGAAAAAAGATTGTAAGAAAAAAATATTAATTTTGTCTGAACGAGTTTCAACTCGTGGAAAATAGAGACACTCTAATTTCCGCACCTAGGAATCACGTGGCGAAATTCTGGGCCAGAAACGATTGTTTCAGATTGATAGACGAGTCTAATGGGCCAACAAAGACTTTCGGATATGCGCACAGTAAGAAGGCCGAGTGGTATTATTGAAATTGCACGCTTATCTGAGCGAAGGTCGGAACCCCCGAACGATCTGCGGCTTTAAAATAGCGTTGCTACGTAATGATCACATGAATAGAGGGTTCAGTTTTAGAATAGTGGCGCACGCTGAATGAACTTCATCTACTATATCAAACCACTGATTCGCGGTTTTCATATTGAAATTATTCTTTTAGGGAAAGAGTAATATTAAAAACTGTTTTTACGATGTAATAGTTACATAAATTACTGGGTCGATATTTTAGAGAACTAATTCAGAGGTGGAGTTGAAGTACGCAGAATGGCCCGGTGCTTTTTCGCCATAAGGTTAGTGGCATTTAATAAAATGGCGCGGCATTCCTCTGAACCACTTGGGTGACCCATCCGAACCGCTAATCCGTAAGTTCCAGAGTACATTTCCCATAAGTGCTTTCATGACTTTTCAGATTTAACACATGGTTTTATGGAAGGCCTCGGCAGAGATTATATCTCGTGATAGAATTACGAAGTGAAATGCTACATTTATGACTAAAAGATTTATTTTGTTTATTACTGTTATCGGAAATAGATTTTAACGATTACAAAAAGGCTCGTAATTGCGATCATAAAATTGCTCTCATATGTAATTACAGACAAAATACTGATTTCGTTATTTTATTTATAAAGTAGACCCGAAGGGAGTGGTTAATAAAACTAAAGAGTTGATAGTTTATAATTACGAATAAGCGTGTACTAAATTTTCATATTAAAAATGATTTCTAAAACCGATCGAACAGAAAATCTAATAGTTATAATTCTGGAATTAAATAACAGATGACGCTGGTAGTTCTGTATTATGCGTCCTTTGGCATTTGGAAATAATTCAACCAATTATGGTTTACGAAAAAGTTTTAAGGAAAATATTCTCTTCTTTTGTATGAAATTTACGATTTCATTTACCTTCAAACGTAACAGGTGCGTCAAATTGCATTCTAATCCCTGACATAACCTCTAAAACCATTTCGCAAAACGAAAGTGTGTTTACTTTTAGTGCATCTTAACGGCCAATGACCGTTGTGTTTGTTACTTTCTTTCTGACAAGTCTCGCACAAGACTTGAAACGCTATAAATCGAGATTTAGTATGAAAACGTAAAAAGAGTTGGTCTTTGTTGTGCCTTCATCCTGCATATAGCCCCAAAGAAGTACAGAGTAAGTTCCAGGGAATGCAGAAAAAGTAGCAGCGGCAGTGCTTTGAGGTTAAACCAAGCCGATGGTAAGACGATCCGTGAGTGGCCGTCGAAGTGGCCGATGAAAAGCAATTTGTTGCGCCGCGAACACGACCCCCCAAGCAAACATGATCCATCTTCAAACAGAGTGCTCTTCTCCCGGACAAAAATACAAAAATTTCTATTTCCAGCCTACGATATCGTCAACCCTTTATGCGCTAAGATTTCAAGCTCAACATGCGCCATGTGTGAAGGTGGTTGATCACGTGCTCTTAACCGTGAACGTCTGCGAGCGTTCATCGCACGCCGTGCATCAACCGACTACTTCGGCTACCGACAGGCCGAAGGAAGAGGTTCGCAAAGTGGTAAAGCTGGAAATTCCCAAGTCCGCGTGGAATCGTGCAATAAGCGAAAAAGAAATGCAACGGCTACTGGAGGGAATTTAGAAAAGGGTGCCAGGCAGTGTGTAGCAGAGGTTGGCTAAACACAAATATTGGTTATTAAGGCGATCATCTGGTGGCGGTGTGCCTGCCCCACAAGGGGGTTAAATGTTCGTTGCCCAAACGCAGAACTGGTTGAACGCAAGGACGCGCGTGGTCTCGCACGTGTGTCGCGTTAAATACAGGCCGCGAAACGAACAGCCGTGTGCGTCTCTTTCCACGTGGAGAGACGAGTCACAGACGGGGACGAGCCGAACACTGAGGAAGACCAGCGCACGTATACGTATATACACGGTGGACACGCGCACTTCGTTTGATCAGAGTCACAGTCACGGTCACGCTTCGAGGGGTTGGACGAGACTATATAGAACAACCACGGTGGGAGACTGGTGTACAGAGAGTACATCTCGCCCGAGAGCAACGAGGAGGGAAACAAAAGCCGCGGCACGAGTAACGCTCATTGATTCCCCTACCAGCTCACGGCCATCTCTCTTGCATCCTTGCGCTCACCCCCCCCCGCGCCCCCCCCCTCCCCCGCCCTCTCGCTCTTTCTTTATTTCTTCCTGCCCCTCTCACTTACTCGCTCCCCCCCCCCCCCCTCTCTCTCTCTCTCTGTTATTTCATCTCTCTTTTTTACAGCGTCTCTTTCTCGCCTCACTCCCTCGTTAAGTAACCCTCTCCCTCTTCCGCGATACTAATGATTCGGCCCCCCATTCTGTCTCTCTCTCTCGCTCTCTCTTCCTTGCACGATACACTTTGCGCTCGACGCTCCCGCAACGGTATTACTCGATTCAGTTGATTTCGAAACGGTGCATCGGGAGCGCGACGGAATTTCTCCCGCTGGTAATCGGTTTTCTACAAACTCGTCCCCTTTTTTTCCCCGTTTGCGAGTGAAACGTTTTCGACGCGCGTAGAAAGTTCCCAGCGAGATTTGGCTCGGCTCGGAACGTTCTCTTTTTGTCTATATGAGCTGGAGAACCGCTATGCACCATGGGACCGGCATACGCACCGTAAGAATCGCCGTTTTGCTGGCGAGGCTGCACTGTACAATGGGGAGCTCGAGACGCGATTAATTATGAGATGGAAAGTGCGCCCGGTTCCATTTCCGATCTTCCCTGCTTGGGCACGGAATTTGCCTCGGCACGTGTTTTCGAAACTTTTCGAATTTTCATTTGATATTGAACCGGTTTCCGACTTTCGTGCAGTCCCCGCTCACCTCCAACGCAAATTTGCGTATCTAAATTGGCCGGCGAGTTCGAAATGTACGATTAAAGATCTGTCTTGTACCGAGTCCACAGGTGCATACTGATTTCGCGCATGGCGTAACGATCGCGGTGTTATAATCGATCCAGCACGAAAACACGAAAATTCGGTGTAACGTTGTTCGGCTTGAACTCCTTAGTTTAGGGCCCTTCCTCCACTCCGCCGCCGTTGGCGTGTACATTTATGTAGTTAACATCACTTCATATGTAGAGCCTCTAATGTAGCCGCAATATGGCGAGGGGAGGGGAACTAAATCCTGCCTGAAACAACACTGATAGTAAGATAATGATATTAATTAACGATATTAACAGACACTAGCCTACGAGTAGCATTGGATTATCTTTATAAAAACCTAACCTTAATATATTGTGGCAACTACCACGTGGCAGCTTCACGTTCAAAATTGACCGCTCGAAGATCGTCCAATTAATTATACAGAGGGTAATTCATATATCCGAATCACTTGAGAAATACTCGGAATATTTTAAATCGTTTTTCTTTCATGACTTACAAAACATTACTACAGAAAATGATTTAAAAATGTCACCGGTTCTCTTCTAAATCGTTTGGTCATCCGTACGTACAAGTTACCCCAACCCGATCACGGTCATCCCGTACATTATTCGTTCATTCTCTTAGAATCCCTCGGATTCACTTCGGAAACGCGAACGCGTATACGTACGCACCACGAAAGAGCATCGTAATTTCGAGATGCAGCGGTGCACGGTCGATCTCTAAGGTACGAGAATCCTCCGCGTTCCGGAGGTTGCAGGGGGTGGCGAGTCGCCAAAGAGAGAGAATGAGAGAGGAAGTTGGTGCGCTGCGCCTGCCGTAAGATCGAGCGAGAGCAACGGGCGCGTCGGGAATGGTGGAGCAGAGAGGTCTGAGCGAACGCGAGAAGAGCAGAGTACGGAACCGAACGTTGAAGCCAGGGAGAGACGGACAGAGAGGCGAGAGCGGGAGAAAGAGAGTAGAAGCCCCAGAGGGAGGGAGGCTGGAGGGAAAGAGAGAGAAAATCCGGTTGCCTGGCGACGAGCCATCTAGTTCGATCCCAGCCAGCCGACCAGCCACCCTCTGGCCGCAGGAGCAGCGGGAGAAGGCGACCACCTCTGCCTTCGTTTCCTTTTCTCGTCGTTCTTTCCTCTGCTTGGCCGCGCCTTTGTTTCCCCCGGTCTCTGCTCTGGGCCAGTCCTGACCCTTTCTGTACACCAGCAGCGCGGCGCTGTCCTACGGGCATCATGGGTTTCGGCTAGTCCGCCGCAAGTGCTGTTTCAAGGCCTCCGTGTGTCGGTCGAGTAACGTTCGCGTGTGCTGAACCGTGAGGGATCTCGTCGCTCGAACAGTGTTTCGTTTTGCTACGGGAATGAGCGGCTCGTAGAGGGGCTCGCGGAGGGGGGAGAGTCTGGGTTGAAGGGAAGAAACAGGGAGGCAGGAAGGAGAAGGAACCGTCCGTGGGCAGGAAGACACGCGCGAGTGTGGGACAGTGCATGCACACAGGATATGCGTGTGACATAGGGGAATAGCCAGTGGGGGAGATGACTTCGAGATGAAACGTGACTGACGTCCAGATAAGATGATAAGGGCCAAGCGCAGCTGAAGAAGATGAGGTTAGATCCTCCTTGACTATCGAAACGAAGATGGGAATCGAAGTTTTGAGCTCACGGTGGTACACGACGAGCCGATAACTCGCGAAGCCCTCGGGACGAACCTTTACGAGATGCAAGGCTACTCCCTGCGCTTGCAATAGTTAAAGAACTAGCGTCCTCCAGGAGGCGCGTTCGAAGAAACGTAAAAGATCGTGACCAAGAAGCTGTGATTGCCGCCCGCTGAGCTCAATTGTCAATGCCGTCACTCCGGGCAGTTCACGGTACGATATACATCGCTTGATAATCCCAGTGAAGCAGCCGATCGGTCGCCGCGATCAATCCGTTTCGTGCACTCTAGGGATATTTTTGAGAGAGACAGGGGCGAAGGCGGTTGGTCTCGAAGGAGCTCGCCAACTGTAACGGATCTCGTGTCTTTTTTCACCCTGTTTCGTCGGCCCTCGTCCCCGTCGTTGCTGCTCTCTCATTCGTTACGGCCGATCAACGCGAATCGAGACCCACGCACACCACGGCAACATGTTCCAGTGTATTATTCAGCAGAGGAACGGATGGATTCATCCTTATAATCCCGACACCAAGGACGTATTTCCAGGTACGGCTTCGTTAGATGCCAAACGACGCTCGCTTTTTCCTTGCATCATCGAACTGAACATCGAAATAGTCTTTAGGGGGAGAGAACTATGGGTAAACGGGGTGAAATCATTTTTTCTCCTTTTTCAACAATAGTAAATAATCAGTTACACGATTGCAGTTGTAGAAAGACATTTGGCTAGCTATCTCTTTTCCATTTACCTTCCATCTTAATTCACGTAAGGTTCATGGTATTTTTATCAAGCTCATGTTTTATTTTTATTTTCTTTTCGTTTGTCATGTTGTGTTCCCTGTCGAGCCTATTACACCTGGTGGTTTTTTTTTTTATTTCTGTGTCGATACAGGTTTCTATGGTATTCTATGGTATTTCGTGCGTTATACAATATACGAAACTCTAGATACAGGCAGGACACCTAACGCCACTAGGTAGAGCTCCGTACGAATGTCGCGTGAATGTATAGAATTTCTCTTCGCGTTGCTCGAAACGCAAGAAAAGCAGTGCGGCTGTTGGACGGTGAAGAAAAGACACTTTGGGGGCACCAGAACAGCGTCGTTCAACGAAACGTGCACAGGAAATTGTGAATAAACGTAGATGATACTATAAACACGCGTATGTTCATCAGGGAGAATAAATGTTAGATACATATAAACGGGTGGTTTTGAAATGTACGTCTGAGGTGGAGGTAAACGAATGAAGAAGAAGTTAAAAATTCTGCTTTAAAGTCGGGGATACCTGTAGTTAGACTTCTCATTTTTGGTTTGTTCTTATAGATCAGTCAGGTACACGCATTAAGGGC
Organism: Andrena fulva; assembly: GCA_946251845.1. Classification (NCBI taxonomy): domain Eukaryota; kingdom Metazoa; phylum Arthropoda; class Insecta; order Hymenoptera; family Andrenidae; genus Andrena; species Andrena fulva. Next base: position 35,179,578 of record OX276329.1, read on the forward strand.
AACGTTGCCGTTCTCATGTTCTTCGCGCGTCTTTCTTTTCTGTCGCATGTTCGGATCTTTTCTAGAGTTGAATGCACTGCAAACAGCATTCTGGTTTCCATAGCGGCGGTACATTTTTCACGTTGGTTCTGTTCCCAGATCGAATGGAATTCGCAATTCTTGTTAATTGTATAATATTTATACCGTAAATTTACTGTTTTAACGATGTGAAAGGGGAGTGGATTATGGTATTGTTGCAGTACATTTCGTTTACATGCAAATATGATAATCGCTTCATTTGCTTGGCAAACTATTTGCAAAGCACTTCGTTGCTGTTAGGTAAATATTCACACTATTTTTCCAGAATATTCTTCGTTGAGTAGGAAAACTGTCAACTGCGTACAATATATATAAAAAATATTCTGCACATTTTCAGTGCGCATATTCTGTGAAGGCTATAATATTCTTGGATCCTTTGTGACGAAAACAAGTTGAATTGCTCTCAGTTAAACAAACTGTTTCTCACGATCATTGTTAGTGTGCCTCAGGCGACGAATTAACGCGCTATTTCTGTTCTCTTAATAAAATTTGAAATTTTAATGGAACCACAGATAGCGGTGGGGCGACGGTGTGAATTTTATCTGCGGCTACGTCACCGCGTGTGACGTTCTAAGCTGACGAGGGATTTCAGCACCACATTGCTATTTTAAAATCAAATAATTTAATTCGGAGATACCTAGTTGGGAAACAAAAACGAATCGTATAATATTTGAAGGCGCAGTGAAATTTCAAAAAATTTTAAAGCCGAATCCAGACCAAGTGCGCCGCGCCGCGCGATGTTGCTCGGCTCGGTAGATGGTAGTGCACGCGTTGACGAACGTCGGCACATCAAAGGAAACTGCGCGTTCAGTTTGGATGGATACGGCAACAATGTTTCCATAGAACTGTTGTGGAACAACTGCGAACACGAACGAAGCCCCTGCGCGGGTTTACGCGCAATTTTGTCGCGTGTTTTGCGGCGCAGTGCAGCGCATTCGTTCTGGATCCGGCTTAAGATTTCTTATGTCAGGAAGATTGAAGTTATGCTTCCACGAGCGATAGCATTGTATCAAAACAGGATTACGTAGATATCGTGTATCCGTTCGTTGAACGAATTCGTTCCTACCATATGGCGTACTTACGAACTACGAAGCGGGTTAGTTTCCGGCCCAGGCGGTTATGTGAATGTGCCGTACAGAAAATCAGGGGTTCCTGCATGGCTTCGTCGGCGTCGTTCGACGCTACAGGGCCCGTTTACAATCATATTTGAAGCGCTCGTTTCAGTGGAGTATAATATTTCAGCCAATTTAGACGAATCGATCTCGAACACGAAGATATTTACTTTTAAATTTCAAGTAAATAATTTATTGATAAAATAAAATAGCATTATCAGCATAAATGGGTTATCTGCCTCTTGCTTAGATAAGACTTTTCATCGAATGTGTATTTAATCTAAAGGATTTACAGTTGAATAATAACTACGAAGCTATTTTAAGATTTTAAATATATTCTTAATCCCATTATAAAAGTGGGATACTGTACGTAGAATCAAAATACAAGGAGACAAATTGTAGATGAAGTTCATAAATAGTAAATTCCTTACATGAAATGTTTTTTATTGGTGGAAAGATGGTCTCCGTTTAATTGAAGCATTTTTGCTTACTTTCTTGTTCTTCCTGGTATTCTTGAATCTATATAATTTCATCCTTTTTTCCACCCAATTATTCGCTTAACATAGTATTGTGTCTAATTATTCAGTTTAGAAAGAAAGCGTTATATTAGGGAAGGGAGAGTCACGTTTATATTCGAGTTGGACGCTGTTCGATCTAAGAATTAATCTTGATAATCGACGACAAACTCTCTAAACGGCTAATTGGGTAATTCTCGTCGCGAGACTATTGAGAGGCCATCGCACCATCTTATAACCTCCTAATGCGCTAAAGTTTCTAGTTGGCCACGCACACGCGAACCTCGACACAATTATGGCCCAGTCGGTGTGCATCAGAATTGAGATAACAAAAAGCAAACCGAGCCGACGACGCAATAACCATTTGACGCTTCCCTTCAATTCATGCAGGAAGGAAGTTGATAGAGAAACGTTGCGCTGCATATCAATTTGCGTGCGAGTTATCTACGAAGATTCCCCCTCTCTCTTCTATCATCATCATCATCTTAATTACACCTTTTCAACTTTCATTTATGGGACTGTTCAACGGGCAATTGATGAACGTCTGAATTAACTTGTTGCGCTTTTATACGTGCAAAGATGAACTACTTGTTTTTAGTAGAAAATCAGAATTACTTGAGCAAAACTTCTTAGGTAAAACAATCAGGAAGATGAGAAAAGTCATCAATTTCCGTTTATATTTTAGTTCATCGCCCAGCAGACGCGCCAACCTCGCGTAAACGCGATCCAATAAAGTCTTCAATAACAGCGTTTCCACGTGGAACGTGTTTGTTCGCGCGCGACGGTTATCTCGAACGGCAACTTGGTAATTGGTGACTAACTTGTTAATTGTTGCACCCACTTCTGTGTCAAATCTGCTGGAATTGATCCACCACGGTATTTCGGTAGCGCCTCGGATAGTTCCCCAGCGCCATCTAGATTCCTGGAATTAAAATTGCGCAGGTTCTTAACGGAACCGTAGAAAGATGCGATTAAACGAACGTAGCGAATTGCTGGTGACCAACTGTAATTTAGATTTCAACTAATATTGAACGTGATAGATGAAAATACTAGTAAGAAATAATAAATTAAATGTCAGCGATCCTTATTCCTTCATAACGAAAGAGTTATTATTTCTCAAGATAAGATTTCACAAGTCACTTTGTATTTTTCCCCCCAGTGTTGCCGTTTCTGGTATCTTTGGCATTAGCGCAATTATCTTTGTGTAGATTAACAGGGAACTGAACAAACGTTCACTGTCAAATAGACCTATATTTATTAATACTATAAAAAAAACTCCTACACTAATTATTATATATTCTATATATTATTAAATAAAAATGAAAATTCATAATTTCCTGGGTGGTCATATGAGGTAAAATAATACTCTAATTTTTTAGATAACGCAAAAATTAGCATAAAAAAAATGAGGTTTGCTAAAATTCCGAAAATTGTTTTCTAGAGGGAAAACGAAAATTAATGAAATTTAGTTGATATTTAAGATTATTGGAGGTATTCTTCAGGGGTTAGGCCACCTTGGACGGAGCAAAATTGCAGTCATTTTGGGCATTTTTTTTTAGGAAGATAATAAAATAAACAGAAAATTTAATATGAAGCCTGTTATTATACAACTCTCGCCGGAAAAATTCGTATTTTTTTTTCTTAAAAAATGGCGGCGGTAGAGCCGTGATACGCAAGATCTTGTGGAGCGACGTTTTCCACGGTGTTCAATCTCACGGCTATACCGTTTGACCTAGAACAAAAAACCAAAAAGATTTATTTTCTGCATGCCTAAAACTAGAGAAGTACGTAGCGGTTTTGCAATATCTTGAACATATTCTTTGCAATTGACACTTTTATAAAAAAAAATGCCCTTTTTCTCACCATGTTCACCATTACGAGACAAATTAATATTTCTGGATTTCCCTACGTACTTCTCTAGTTTTAGGCATGTAGAAAATAAATCTTTTTGGTTTTTTATTCTAAGTCAAACGGTATAGCCGTGAGATTGAACCAGAGTTGGGCAAAATGTAATCTAATTACAAATTGCAAATTACGATTAAACTGTAATTGTGTAATTGATTACACATTATTTTCTGTAATCGTTCATGTAGGAAGTTGACCATTCGGTTTTGTCAACTATCTAAATGAACGATTACAGAAAATAATGTGTAATCAATTACACAATTACAGTTTAATCGTAATTTGCAATTTGTAATTAGATTACATTTTGCCCAACTCTGGATTGAACACCGTGGAAAACGTCGCTCCTCAAGATCTTGCGTATCACGGCTCTACCGCCGCCATTTTGTAAGAAAAAAAAATACGATTTTTTCCGGCGAGAGTTGTACAATCACAGGCTTCATATTAAATTTTCTGTTTATTTCATTATCTTCCTAAAAAAATGCCGAAAATGACTGCAATTTTGCTCCGTCCAAGGTGGCCTAATCCCTTAAATGGGGGTGGTCAAATTTTAAGAATTTTGAATTTATTATCGCACATACATACAGTTAATTTCGACAGCGAACGAGACCCGCGCGCTCTCCCTCCCCTCCCTTTAGAATTTGTCTTTAAAATAGTTTATAGCACAAGCAGATAGCATTACATATTTCTTGACGTTCTAAAGAAATCTCGCAGATATTGAGTACGGTTAGGTTTCTCAACTTTCAATTCTTACAACAGTCTACAGTAAACTTCTATTCAGGGACTTCTACCGCAACTGAAAATACCGGTATCATACCGGTATTTTTCGGTTCCATCTTCAAAACCTTTATAGAAACCGAAATACGCAAATCCCGGTATGACCTCATACCGATATATGCAAATACCGGTATATTTACCTATATTTACCGGTACTTTTTTCGGTTTTCGGATTTTATTACAGTTTTCAAAATATTATTAGACAAAAATCTATACGCTACACGTATACTAATATATTGGTATTTTTATGAAAAGATATTACGTTATGTCGGCGTTAATAAAGGTTACGAAGATATTACAGCTCGAATTAATAAGGGTTACGAAGATATTACTTTAATCTACCATGTCACCGAAAGAAGAACCAGAAAAATACCGATATTTATTTCGGTTTCGGTACTTTAACGATTTCGGTATTCGCCTATTTCGGTTTTATAACGGTTTCGGTACACATCTGTTTTGGTACGATATCGGTTTCGGTATAGCTTTGTTGACGTAATACCGGTATTAAAATCATACCGGTTTAAAGTCCCTGCTTCTATTACCTCACTGATCTAAGTGAGCAATAGTTCTGATAGATAAGACAGTAGCACTACAATCTTCCGAGCACAGATTTCAAATTATTTTTAACAATCCAATATACTGTCAAATATGGGTATTTTTCTGCTAATTATTTACATTCCCTGTTAACGCATCGGTGACTGCGAAAAAATTTCAATATTCTCATCTCCCTCAACGAAATCCTCAGCCCCGCCAAAAATTCAAATGTCCCGATGGCGCGCTCGATCGAGCGGAACGACACGGTATATGTACACAGTCTCCCCCAAAGATCTCCACAGCGTTGCAGCGCGTTATTCAGTAGCACCGGATCGCCCGCGGTGTCTCTCATTTAAAGGCGAGCGCGCAAGTGACACGTACACGCTGCGCGATGTTAAGACGGATGCGTGTATGTGCACGGGACACACGCTCGTGTTAATATGCACGGTAGGCGTAGAGAGGAAGGCGCGTGCGTGTAGGCCCCGCTGGTAATTGTGGTTAATTTAACGGACAGTCGAAGCGACGACTGGGGTCTGTCCTTACTGGTCAGTTCACGCGGCCAAGTCCCTCTCGACTGGTCGAGCGACGCGCGACACACGGCACACTCGCGGTCACCGAAACCGCACGCCATCGATACCCGCCTTTAGTTTCGCGTCCTCGTTTGCCTAGGATCGCGACACGCGGCGGCTGCTAATTCTGTGCGCGCTGTGCTCTCCGACTCTAAACGCATTCTAGCCGCGCGCGCGACCCATTCGTTTCGCAACTGTTAACAGATGGTTTCACGCCGACCGTCGGGCGGGAAATTATTTGTCGATCGAATCTCGTTTCCTCCGCTCGTCGCGCAGTGCTCCGTCGCAGGAAGAAGGACTCTCCTGTATCGGCGCCGGACAATCGTCGACTGCGCGGAGTTCATGAAAATCCCCGAATGATTTGCCGAGGTTCGGGAATCTGTTCGGCTATGGGGCACGATCGACGAACTCACATGTGAACCGCTTTAAGCCCCTCTCTCTCTCTCTCTATTACCCCTCCGCGAACCCCGTGATCGAAGTAAACCTGTTTGCCACTCGCCGAGTGACACAATCTGTGATTTAGTGCCCCAGTGAGAATCGCTGATGTTAGTGTGATCGTCGAGTTTTACGAGATCCCGAGGATGTTCTCTTGTTAGAAAACGTTACCGACGTTTACGATGGTACCCCCGATCGGTCCGTTTGTCATCTGCTCCGCTTTAGTCCACGAGGATTTGTTTTATCCGCGTAAATGGTGGTAACGGTAGCTCTGCGCGCTGGGAACCGCTGATACGCGAAAGAATCGTTAAATAAAGCGGCGGAAATTAGGATTTCAAGACACCAGCTGTATACTCAACCGTCCCGGTGCGCTGCATAAAAGTCCACTGAGTCATCGAGAGACATGTTTATGTTTCCATCGGAACAGCATCGTATTACCGGTCGCGAAACTGCTGTTACGACAGAATCGAACTGAAAACCTCCCAGCAGTCGCCTGGCATCATGTTGATCGTTTGATCGAAGGGCGGCCAACGCTCCTGCGAGACCATTCCCGATTACCAGATAATATCATTCACGAATTCACTGAGACTGGCAAAAGTGACTAAATGGTACTGAGAAATGGTAATTCCAAATTCTCATTTTATGTACATACACCCAATGCGACACTTTACCGCGAAAGTATCAGTAGCTATTGATAGCTACGAATTTGCTGATTAGAGAATTCAGAGGATACAGCGGTAGCGCGCGAGCGATCTAAATAACACAGGTGGAACGGTTTACACAGGCGACGCGCTGTAGTTCGCTTCAAGAACTGTAAACATGGCTGTTCTGTTTATTTTACCGTGACAGTTGCTGTCGGTTGAGTGCTCGGCAGGCGATCGAACTTGGTCCAAGTGCAGTCGACATTTGCTTGATACATTTTATTGGTCATCAAGGGTATTTTATCAGCTCATTTAACCACCACGGCAGAACTCATTAAGCTATTGCACTTTACGAGTTCTCTCTCTCTTTTTTTTTTTTAAGTAATAGTATTAGTGCCTAAATCATTCTGATTGGTTACTGTTGATCAACATAGGCGCGCAATGGCGCAGGAATTCTCATTTCGATTTTTTTTTCACAAACCTCTCTTATGTTTTAATTTATACTTAAATTAAAACGCACGATATTTCCTTGTCTTAATTGGCTCACATGGACGAGCCACTGTTGCCAATTCTTGGGACCGATTGAAATCAGTTTCGAGGCGGGTCGAACGAAACAGTATGAACGAAAGTACATGTCAATTTAGGGGCAATTGTGTCTAACAGTCCGACGTTCTCAATCGTCCGTGGGCGTTCGTTTCGCGGGACGAACGAACCAACGAACGAACGAGAACCCACGGGCGAACTGTGTTTCATTTTATCCTATATTGTCAGATGTACGACTTCCCTTTCCGGTCTGGGTTTACTTCGTGTTATTAAAATTACACCGCTTAATCGTCGCCGGTTACGCAATATCGATTCGTAACGGGCGATTAGTCGATCGTCTCGGGAGTCATTGAATTCCGCGTTGCTGGTCAATAATTATTGCGTCGCCGATGACTAAAACGGGGACTAAGATCGTAACGCTGTAATTTTTGTCGCAATTAAGACCGAGTTAGAGCGCGTTCAACTATATTCAACTTATTCATTTACTTAAAACTTCCGGACTTCGCGCGTGGTGTTTACGTTCGTCACGTTCGTTGTATTTGTTAATCGTAGAGGGTGATTTCCATTAATGCTTCATGGTCATACTTATACAATTTTTTTGTGTAAGGTGCAAAGACATGTAATAGTCACTGTGTTTATACTGGAATACGCGCATTTCCAATCGCAATTTCAATTGAAATTCGAGGTCAACGGTTGTTTTTTATTCATCTATATTCTGCTCAATAAGAGGACGAAAATGTTTAACAACCGTCAGTTTTAGTTAATAATTAGTGTTGTCCAGAAGTGAAAAATCTCACGTGGCGCGTCGCCCTTCCTCGCTGTACGCACACCGATGGAAGCCAATAAGAAGAACGCTCCGCCCTCAGGAACAACTCTGCGCGATCTAATTGGCTGAAATCTAAACAGTCCTTTCCGAGAAAACGGTTCTCTTGCGGCATATGATTCTTTTTAAACTTGTTATTGCCTCGTCGAATAGAATAATCGAGATGAATATTGCCACAGATTTTGTGAAAGTTCCGACTGTTACTGTTTTTACATCTTGCAGAAGAATGTTCGTCTTAAAAATCAGAAAAGAGTGATGACTTTGCAGTCAAAAGACCCGGGCAGTCGCTCTGCAGTTATCATCTACGCAAAACAGAGCTTGGCGTTCGTAGAAAAAGAACTTACCGGAACTTGAGTCTCTATGGAATTTTGGAAATAAATTACGCCGTGGTAATGATGTATTTTATGAACAATGACGCTTCGAAAGCATTTGGACGGTTCGACTCCTCCTCCACGTCGCATAAACGACCTATTAAGGCCATACTCCGCAGGCAATTTAAAAATAATTCTCTGCGTAGCCATCGCGCTGTGAAAACCGTGTCTGTGTTCGTGTTTTGCTCTCTTTGAAAGCTTCACGCAACAGCGTGCATCGCCGTTACCTGTAGCCGATCGGCTTCGATAATCGCGAAGCTCGCAACTTACCTTTCGCGAGAGTTGCATTCTATTAAAGGAAAGTCATCCTTTCGCAGAGCTATAATAGTCATTAAAGCTCACAGGAGCTGCAGTTTTTGTGCCACTGAGCTTTCAATTTTTCCCTAGTTACGCTGCGAAGGCCTTTGCATGCCTTATCGCCCGTGAAATATTACACTCCGTCAAAGCAACGCTTCTTCCCCACTGAATGTTCAATTTTTGTTCACGCGTTACGTACGTGATCACATTGCTCTTAAATTCCAGAATATATATAATCGAATTGAGTACTTCACAAATCGTTGCATCAGGCAAAACAGAATAATTACCGATTAAATCTTTATTATAGTCAGTTTGAAGTAAGAGTCGATGTGGAATACCCATCACTAACTGTTCGGACAAATACTATGATAATTGAAACGTATTTGGCAAAAGTAGTGATGGATACGAACGTATCGTGAGTATTTTTGTTTGAATACTTCTCGATGCAAAGCATATGAATCTTAGGTATCGAATTAATTATTATTCACGAGAAGAACAAGCTACTTTATAGCCCGATAGGTTTTTCATATTAAATGAGACGATTTAAATAATCTACACATTTATACTCTATTAAAGCGAAGACGTTTATCGTACATTCGTCCAAGTTTTCCAGAATATTAAATGGTTTTCAATACAATCTACACAGTCGTTTAAACATGCAATTTAAAAAATGCATTTCAAACACGTACTCCTTGAGGCACTTTATTAGTTCAGCTTTTTCATTTCCGTTCATGACTGCGCTATAGTCAGAGCAAAATAAATTGGCCAACCAAGGCCAATTTCCTCCGCTCTAAATTACGCCAACCACGATTCTAGTTTTATCTCATGCAACTTTGCTTACCTGTTTAGGCGACAGACAGCTTTTACTAGCAGATTTGCCCGCAAAACACGAGAGATCGAATGATGGACGGTAGCTAAACGCTATGGTGGGGACAGTAGTCTGGAACAGCCATTTGATTCTGATCCGACTATAGCCAGTTAAATTTTGAATTCAGAAACGCATAATATTATCAGTCACACGGAGGAGCACGATCACAAATAATTGTTCATCTTTTTGTTCTACTCCGACACGTTTTTGTTGATCACTATCGCCCCATCACGTGCATATTGTTTACCAGCGAACTTTCCATATTGCATCTATCATAGCAGCAATCCGCGCGATTAGATTGAATCCATCACAACAAACCGACGATTAGATTAAGGCGGATTCACACATATCGGTTCCGTGGCGGTTCAGTGCCGCCAGTGTCAGTGGTAAATATCGTTTCCCTGTTTTGAAATGGTCAAGTAGGTCGCACAAGCAAGTGTAAACTGCTCCACTAGAGAACAGGGAAACGATATGTGTATTTATTTTTTACCACTCACACTAACATGTGTGAATCCGCCTTTAACTTTCTTCCGCTTTTATCCCCCTCCCCCCCGAAACGTCGCATTCACGCAGTTTCTAAGCCAGACGAAATAATGTCCGTGAAATCTAGATGCTATCGCCCTTCGCAGTCGAGGAACGTCGAAGATCCAACGCAAGTGATTCAGCTGCTCCTTCCCAGCGACCGGACGATCTCGTAAAATGGCAATCGCGCCGTTAATAACGCGATATTTTACGTGAGAACGTGTCGCCATACGTGTGTGCATTTATACGAGTTACGCGCGAGAAAAGACAGTGATCCTTGCCACGAAGAGATCTAATAAACCAAGCTCCGAAGGGGAACCGAGTGTGGAGTTGACGGGGATAACAAGCAGAAAAATGTTCAAGCTCGCTGGACGCCAAGAATGGGAAGCTTTGACGAAAGGTAAATGGCGCTGCCGTTTACGGAAACAGCCCCCTTTTTATAATTATCGATCGACATACTCCCATGGGGCACGCTTCCGATCCTTCACAGGGTGTTTAGAACCTTACGTAGGTGCATGGACTTTCCTTGGATGTTAATCACTACGAGATCCCAACGCAATTTAACGATTCCACTGTTGTTGTCGCCTATGGGCAGCTCGATGTGGGTTTTCGGGCGAACTCTTCTGAAACGGTAATTTCGGTAGCAATATAAAGAGCCGCGACGGCCAGTTTCTATGCAATGGCAACGGAAAACCGAGCGATTCGATTATGTTTCATAGTATAAAACAGAGACATCGGTGCATGTAACTTCTGAATATACAGTATTCCTTCTCTATAAGACCGACGATTGGGACCGTTGCTGGGGCTATAGAGAGGGTCGGCGGCCCCTCTATTTAGCGCGTCATTATTTCACGCTTGGCCGGTGCCTCGATCCGATCGCCCAACAAGGAGAGGGAAAGAGACGCGCCGAAAACGAGCGAGATAGAGCATCAATAAGGGACCATCGACCGATGCCCGTCAACTGGCAGCGATAAAGGTCTGCGCACACATATCGGCCAGTGTTAATGGTCTCTTTGTTTCACTGTCAGCAACTGACACGGCCAAGTGTGAACTGCTCCATTCCGAAACAGGGAAACGCTATCTTCTTTACCACTGGCACTGACGGAACTGATGTGTGCGCGTAGACCCTCAACCGACACATCCTCTAACGAAGATTAAACACTTTGGGTGGCGTTGGCGTGTTTTCACGTTCATAGTTGAAAGCATTGAACGTATTGTCCGAGTGTTCTTGTATGTTTGCTTTGGGGGGGGGGGGGGGGCTTTCCAAACAATAGTAATCACTCGGAAAGGCGTGGCCTACTTTAAGGGGCATTTTTCAAAATCTTGCGCCACTCAAAGTGTTAAAAATTTCATATTTCTCATTAAATGTTTGTGAGAATTTTACCGTTAGGTGAGATTTTCCCGATACAAATGAGTCACCGATTGCACAACTGATTGTCAGTTTGTCAATTATACATTACGTGCGATTGTGTTTGGACTCGTTTTCATCGGGAAAACGTCACCAATCCGTCAGTAATATTCCCATTGAGATTTAATAAAATATGTAGAAATATAACGTTTTACCATTCAATAGTGGACAGCTTGTCTTGCGCGTCAGCTCGTGTATAGTAGGTGGAAAAGTTACAGCGAGATCGTAAATTAAGGGGCAACACCACTGTGACGACCGGAAAAGTAAGCCATTTTTAAAAAAAATTTCCCGAATAATTTACAGTTTTCATAGAAATTTTTTTTTACCTACCTTTAGTACGCTGTCTTAACTTAAGACTCTTAAGAGACTATACAAAAAAATAAATAGGAAAATATCCATAAATTTTAATATATTAATTAATCTTCTAGATTAATTAAGTATAACTATGGAACAGCAGGTCCGAAATCAAATTTCATTTTTTTTTATAAACTATATGAGTGTAGTTTCCGTTGTACGTACGGAAACAAATTTTTTGAAATACGCTAAAAAAACTGTCTATCTTATTCGCGGATTTTCGAAACTTTTCTTCTAAAGCGCGCCATTTTTATAAAAATAATTTGTTTAAGAAATCGGTACGTACAACGGAAACTACACTCATGTAGTTTATAAAAAAAATGAAATTTGATTTCGGACCTGCTATTCCATAGTTACACATTCGACCGGCTCGCGTAGGGGGTCTAGAAGATTAATTAATATATTAAAATTCATGGATGTTTTTCTATTTATTTTTTTGTGTAAATTCCCTTAAGACAGCGTAATAAAGGTAGACAATAAAATTTTTCTATAAAAACTGTAAATTATTTCAGAAATTTTTTTTCAAAACTGGCTTACTTTTCCGGCCGTCACAGTGGTGTTCCCCCTTAAAGCATCGAGCTGTGGCACCGACTGATGTAGCGGATCTAATTGAGGCTTAAGGATGAATTTCAGTGACAACCTTAGCCTAAAGTTAATCAATTTCCAAGATAATAATCGCCTGGAATTCTTGTGACAATTTAGTTCAGTGCTTGATATTTCTGGACGCAAGATTTCAAAAACTTTGGCCTATTATTTCAATCTTAATTTTGTAGTTATATTTCTCAATATTGCATTTCCCCACAAAAATACATGTTAAATTAAAAGTTAAATAATTTAAAAACTACCGAATCAATTTTTCTAAAATTTTTCGGGCGGTTTTACTATTGCAGAAATATTCATCCCTGCAATTTTCAAAGATTCTCGCTTATTTTTCATGTTATTGAAGTTCATCCTTAAGGACGTTATCTTTTCATATATCTGTCAGTTCGTTTGTATCGGAGCTCGATACACATTTAACGCTCCACCGATTCCATGGCCAGGCTATACCTCTTCCAACGACTACAACGTAAGACACTCGCTCAGTGAAAGCCAAAAAAAAGTGGTGGGGATGACTCACAGCTATATAGACACTGAGGGCGAGCATCGGTTCCACAGATAGAGAAGCAATACTGTATACAGCGTCAACTATAGTTTGATCAAATGCAATTGGCCGCTCAAGGACACATTTTTACTGCATAGAATAAAATTTTCATACTTGCGAATCCCGTCCACAGCACTTTGTTTGTAAAATGTAGGGGATAATTATTACGTAACAAACGTAATAATCGAAATTTCAGATGAAACAATATTTTTAAGTATGAAATTTGTAGTTTGATTTCTATAGAGTGGGGATTAGAGCTACTAATCGGTAGAAAATACAAAGGAATAGACTGCTGTTACCATTCTTTGTGTTTCAGAATTATTCGGCTCGTTACTTTTGAATGGAATACCACGTTTCTGTATTAGTAGGTACCACGGAAGTATAAATAAAGGAGCGGTTTCTATATGCTGCTTTTAAAATCATTTGAAATTATATAAATAGTGATCTTGAGCCACTAGTTGAATTTTTTCTAACAGTATTATTACTTTAACCACACAAATTTCAATATAATTAACAAGACATAAATGTTGAAAGTTAGAGATTTTTTTTTAATACAAATAGCTTGAAATTTGCAGCTAATATTCCAAGATTTATTTACACCTATCATCCTTCACCTTTAGAAATGGTTTCAGACGGTACCCTCTCCTTGCGAGACATATCGTAAGAAGTGATGCAATATTTTACACTTCGCCTTGAGTTTGCACTAAGTTTTATTAATTTCCACTGTAGAGTCCATTGAGTTTAATTTATTTGCAAGTGTAGAATCCACACGGCGAGTATTTCCTCCTTCTACAGCTCCTTGCATTTCGTCTTGGAACGCCCTGTATATCCTGCGCGCGGGCAAACTCGTCTATTTATCCTTTTATGGGGCGTAGACAGCTCGATTCATGGTTTCAACCCCTACGTTGGGGTCGAAAATCTTGCTTCGAGGAATGAATCACGCTACGGAACTATGGAAAATCGATACACATGTGTGGAATTGAGGAAGAAAAATTCCCCAGGGTTCGCAGGGGCGACACCCAAAGTTAAAGGAACGAGGGGGGGGGGGGGGGGGATTTTTCGCTTAATAATCTTGGCCAGAAGAGAGCTCGAAGACAGTAGTTTCGTGTAGAAGTAACTTTAATAGTAGATTCGAGGTACCAAGTTGGCACTACTGCTCTGATCTGGGGAAACCCCTCATTGTACGTGCTATATTCCCGCTCTGTTAAAACATAGTACTTTTCGTACCGTATACACTTTAAACATTCTTTCAATTCTAATTAACATACTTGCGTTAATTAATCTATTGTCGACAGTAAATTCTTCTAATGTATGTCCCTATACTTGATCATTAATACACGATATTTTTAACCGGCTTTAAAAAGGAGGAGGTTATAGATTCGACCCGTATGTTTTTTTTTTTTTTTTTTATAAATATAGAAATATTACAGAACGTCTGATCAGATTTCTTATGCTTTCTTAAGGACGATCTGAGTGTAATTATTTACTATTCCGAAAGCATATAGATAGTAAGTATATAAATACTTTCCAGAATTATGTAAATATCGAGTGTCTCGTGGCAGATGCGCGGTATAAAGCGGGGGGAAAAGGAAAGAAAGAAAGAAAGATTGAATCCAGACCTTTTGAGCCAGTCCGCCAGGCAAGCAAATGCGTTGGTAACACGAGACGCGGTTGCGGTGAACCCCAGCCCAGCCCAGACCTAACCGATCGATTATCGAAAAACCAAAGGAGAAGGGTGCCGGCCGAGTCTCTCATCCTTCTCGTTTCTTTTCGTCTGTTGCAGACATACGGTTGCAGCTGAACGAACAGCTGAGATGTCTCGATATCAGGATGGAGGCGCAAGTCGCCCTCGTCGCAGAGCTGCAGGATTTTTTTCGAAGGCGGGCCGAGCTCGAGCTCGATTACAGCAAGTCCCTCGACAAGATGGCCAGAAGCATACAGCTGAGGCACAAGGAGCAAAAGCAAAAGTACATCTGCCCTTGATTAATATTTCCTTTAAACATTTCTCTTTAAACGAAGCCAACGAAATTTTGAAGGGACTCGGGGCTTAGTGGTCCGTATTCTATTAACTCTCTACTAAATAATTTTCAGTATTCTCCCTGTAGACGAAAGGGGTTGTGGAGAACTGCAAAAGTGCCACAATGATGCTAGTGCAACGATTTTCTCTAATTTGAAAATGATTTCTAGGCGAGAACATTGGCCCCTATTCTCCAGCTATGCTTGCTGGCAGCAGCTCATCAACGAAACAAAATCCTTGAGCAGGGATCATGCAGCCCTCTCGGAAGTCTACAGCACACACCTCGTAGGTCGTCTCAATCAGGTGATGGAAGACGTTCAGCGGATATACAAGCGTGTGAGTATAAGCCAATCTCTCCCAGGCCAAAGAAAAATTAATTTCTTTATTGGGGAACCAAGTGGAGGCGTGGCTTAGATTTCAGCGCTGCGGTGGTGAGTTGGCAAACTATTGACAGTAGGCTGGATCCCACCAAACATTCCGAATAAGTATTCATTAATCGAATAAGTAAAAATTTAGTGTTCCAAAAAATTTAAAAACATGTCTGTATAAACACTGATTGATAATCATATGGACTTCGACGGATTTCAGCCTACTCTGAGTAGTTCCATTTTCTGTCACTAGATGGCGTATCGAAATTCTTGGTTTCCCAATATGCGCAGCTTAAGCTGTGGGTGATCTATGGTGGATCTATGACTGCAACGATAATTCGCTCCTCTAAAGTCTAAGTAGTTGTACTAATCAGAAAATATGGAATTGATTATGGAAACTAATGGAAAAACTCTAATTTACATTTTATTCCGGTTTCTTTTAATTTGTAGATGCTCCAAGTGTTCTTGAAACATAGACCACGGATTAAAATAACTTCCAGGCTTATTTATTGCTATTATCGTGCACGACGGACGTAGAGATGCTGCATTAATATTTTCGGTGGCGCCGGCGTGTTTTCACGTCGATACTTCCTGGAACGCTTATAGCAGAAATTTTAGGGAAATATCCTGCTGCGCACTTTAAATATATGCCGCCGTTAATAGAAATTTAAATTCCTATATATTCTGTTGAATTTTCCTGAGATTACCACCGGTGGATGGACCAGTTTTTTTCTCTGAAATTGAGTCTAAATAAACCTCGTTCTTCGCAGTATTTTTAATTATATGTATTGCGAATCGACTCTGAAGAGATTATTTCTAAAAGCCTCTTAAATAATCAAGTGCCAGTCTGTTCTTAAAATTTTCGTGCCTCCAACGTTTTTCAGTATTTTGTGATAATCTTTCGGCAAGAAAATCTGTTCGTCTTTTATATTCGAATATTCCATCTACGGGATGTAAGGCATTTTGATAATACAACTCTTGGATTTAAGACAAGTTGGAAATCACCAGGTACTATTTGTAAGCTTTTCTTGTTTAGAAGAACGATTTTAATAAAACAAACAAAGGTGCATGTTCAAATACGCCGTAGAAAATTTCATAGCAAATAATCTCCATTTTCGTAAAATATGGATTTAAGACAGTTTGGAAATAAGTTCTTCAATTCCGTTGACTGATACAGTTCGTATAATTAAAGATAATCATAATCAGTTAATCGGGGGAATCTCGCCAAGCCAGTGATAATACTTTCATAAAGATCTAACAAAAAATATAGAAGATTAAAATTCCATTAGTATCTCTCGGACCTTTCATTCGTTGCTTTCCACAGAATATTAACATAAAATACGTTAGAGTCGTGCGTTGAGTGGAAATTTATCGGCGCGTGAACACGCTAGCGCTACTGAAAGTGTTGATGAAAGTAATTTATATATACAGATGAAAAAGAACATTAACCAATAAGAAAGCCAAACCTAGGAATCTGCATGCCTGTTCATACAAAGTAATCCATAGATAACAATTTGCCTTCTGTTGAATGTGTTAACTTATCCATCTGAAGTGTCTAAGTAGTCCCCACGAGCTACTAAATTTCGATTAAAGTGATCATCGGTTTTCAGTGCCGCGAAATAGGCTACGAGACGCACGAGGAGATCCTCCGGGTGCTGCATGAACTCCACACGACGATGAAGACGTACCAGGCTTACCAGGCGGAGTCGCGGCAAGCAGAGACGAAGCTCCGAGTCGCCGAGCAGCAGCGGAGCAAGCTTGAAGTGGCGAACGCTCCGCCCGAGAAGCTCGCGCGCAGCAAAAAGTACAAGCTCATCGAGAAGGAAGTGAACAAGGTACGGCTAGAATCAAGGCCAGCTTGTCGTCTCGTTTCGTTTCGCTTCGTTTTGACTCGACCCCCATTGTGGCTACTTCTCGAGCCGCTGCCTGACCCTGAAGGGGTCGAGTGCACTCCAAGACACGGGAGTATCGATTTCCGTCACGAAGTACTGGCATTGAAGACGCGTTACCCCGAGCTCTGTTAATTTTAGAACCTCCTGTGCCTGTGCGCAGTTTCTACGTTTCTGGTCCAGATTCGAATCCGCCCACCACTCTACCCTCTGACACGAAAGCTTTTAATGCTTTTACCTGTAACAATGCGAGAGCTGCTTGAAAGATGTAGCATTGGGACCGTGTCTTCCAAGGTCGGGTGGTCTTGACCTGATTCTCCGTAGAGCGGTGACAAGGCAATTGTAAGCAGCAACGTCTGCTGGTGGGACCAGCAAAACCGTTCGGGATGTTTTGAAATCCTATATGAGTACTTCGATAAATAAATATGGCGCTTACAAATGTGGCGGAGTCCTGACAGAATATATTCGAACTTAAGGGGACCTTCCGGTCTAAAAGTCGATTTTTTTATTTCACTTTTCGAATGTTTGACCCTTTAGGAATACGTGTTTAAAAGGATTTGTTGAAATTCGTAAAATTCTCGAAGTTATAGGCATTTGAGTAGCGGCAAATGCATGGGTTACACTCGGCGCTCACGTAAAACTTTAAACGCGTTTTTCCCGAAACAGTGTTCTCAAAATCGGTGGGACCTGTATTTCCAAAAGTTATTATCCGATTCGAATGAAACTTTTTTTATTTTGAAGAATATACTTCTGGCTAGGCGGGGAACCAGAAAAGATATAAAAAATTGAAAATTTATAATTTTGAAAGGCGTTGAAAGGATGGGAAATATAGGGAAAAAGTGATTTCAAACTTCAAGTGTCGTTATTTTCTAAAAAAAATGTCATTTTTGTCATTTTTCTGGTTTCCCTCCTAGCCAGAAGTATATTCTTCCAAATAAAAAAAGTTTCCGTCGAATCGGATGATAACTTTGGGAAATACAGGTCCCACCGATTTGGATCAATTTTTTGACGCCTTGACTTTAACGACTCCCCAGTGCCGTCTGCAATGATTAATTATGAAACAAAAAATATATTTCTATAACTTAAGACATCCTTAATACTATGCAAAAAGTCCCATTATATTATATATAGTAGTTTTCCTTTAATTAATTCCTAAAGATTCACCTATCTTTTTGGGCTCTAGACCGGAAGGTGCCCTTAATAAATACTTGAAAACGCAAAAGCCAACTTGCATATAGGCATTACATTTATACATACAAAAATCATAAACAGAATACATCTTGCAAGTGATTCTGTACATAAATTTGACATGTTTATAAGCCTGTCTCAGAATATTATAGGATTTGAAACCACTTAAGTGGAACTAAATGAATCTCGTACGCTGTTGAATCGTTTGATGAGTACATATCGAATTTCAGTTTCAAAACCATTTCTGTAGATACTGCTTTGTTGTTATAGGAGCCCTCCTTTACACTTTATCTAAAATCAGGACGAATATTCCCGATAATAAAATATTACATTTGGAAACTGAACGATTGCCCTGCCATTTCTCTGTAAGGCAGAGTTGGGCATTATTCGACTAAATTGTTCTTCGACTAAGCTTCGAATAAAATGAAGCTATTCGTGACTAACGAATGAATTTTTAGCCGACTAAGTTTTTATTCGACGAACTCGAATACAAATCTCGAATAAAGTGAAGTTATTCGAGAATAAGGAATACATTTTTAGTCGTTATTCCTTATTCGTTATTCGAAGGACCTCCGTGGCGACTGAGCGACACGAATAAAGGTCTGCGCACACATATCCGTTCCGTCTCAGTTCCGTGTCAGTGTGCCAGTGGTAAGAAGAAGAGGTCCTCTACGCCCCTCTTCTTCTTACCAATGGCACACTGACACGGAACGGATATGTGTGCGCAGACCTTTAAGGTCGCCACGGAGGTCCTTCGAATAACGAATAACGACTAAAAATTTATTCGACTAAGAATTTATTCGCTATTCTCGAATAACTACACTTTATTCGAAACTTTTATTCGAGTTCGTTCGAATAAAAATTTAGCCGAATAAACATTTATTCGACTAATGCCCAACTCTGCTGTAAGGTCAGGTAAAACGGTTCTCACGTAGAATACGCTCGAGCCATGTGAATCGCACGCTTACATGTAACACCGTCGCGTGATGGCTTTCATTGCTCGCGGTGGGTGACAGTCAGTATGTCAGTAGTTTGTCAGTTAGGCCTGTCATTAGAGATAATGCTTTAAACGAGTATGATGTCGATTAAAATTGACCCCACTCATGTGAATTCGTTGTTCGTTTCAGAGGAAGAGCAAATACCAGGAAGCGAAGCTGAAGGCGCTAAAGGCGAGGAACGAATACATTTTGTGCCTCGAAGCATCGAATACGACAATACACAAATACTTCGTGGACGACCTGTCGGATCTCATTGATGTAAGTCGGACATTCAGTGAAATTATCATTTCGTGCACTTCATTATTACGTTCGATACTCGTAATTAGAACTTCCGTGATGTAGAAGATATATAAGTATTTCAAATTTCTACTTTTATTGTTGTTATTTTCTATACGCGATAGCAATGCCAATCCTTGAATGATATTTTTCCAGTGCATGGATTTCGGATTTCACAATTGCATCGCCAGGGCGTTGCTGATGCATTGCAGCGCGGAAGAAGGCAGGCAACGCTCGTTGCAATCTGGTGCTGAACAATTAGCTACCTGTGTCGGTGCTCTGGACTCTAGGGCAGATAAGCAGAGGTTCCTGGAGTCTCATCATTCTGCCTTTATGATCCCTAAAAAATTCGAGTTTCAAGGACAACGAGGAGACGAGGTACACGAAATTTAAAAATGTCCCGTTTAGAAAATGTTACTGAATTTCATTCCTTCAATCGTTTATTGCGCATGCATTCGTTTTCGTAGACTCCCGAGCCCGAGCTGCAGAAATTATTGCACGCAGAAATGGAACAGCGACTAACGCAACTGCAACAGAGAGTGACGTCTCTGAGGACCGAGTCGGAGGAAGTTTGGAAGACTTTAGAAACAGCAGAGGCTAGCCTATTGGAAATGTTGACTGCAAAAGACTATGACTGCTCGAGGTATTTCGGGGACAACGCCATGCCCACGTCTAGGTCTCCAGAAACCTTGCAAATCAAGCTCAGGGCTGACAGACAGGAAACCGAAGAATTCTACCTCACGGTCAGTTGAATTACTAGCTGCTTGAGATTTAAAGAATTTTCATTGAGAAAGATTCGTGCGCGGCGGCGATGAAATTAAAACTTTATGATATCGTTATGCTATTTTGGAGAATCCTATTAGGATGTGATTTTATATCAAGTTGTAATACATATTTTGTTTTTAAAACTTTTTCCATCTATTATACCGTATACACGGAGCACACTATGTTCTCAAATATAGTACGATACTTTTACAGAAATTCAGGGAATACCTTCTTGGAACCTCGAGAATAGCTAGGCTAGACGCGAAACAGGAATACATTAGGCAGAGCTTGCTAGATGGCTCAACGGCCAGCCCGAATCCTTCGATATCCACAACGAAGCAGAAGCAAGCTCGCAGAAAACGAATCGGTCGGCTGCAGATGAACGGTCAGCCGAAACTGTTCGGCGGTTCATTAGAAGAATATTTGGAAAGCACGAACCAGGAAATACCTTTGATCATGAAGAGCTGCATCAGAGTGATCAATTTGTATGGGCTTCATCATCAGGGTATCTTCCGAGTCTCGGGGTCTCAGGTGGAAATTAACAACTTCCGCGAGTGGTTCGAAAGAGGCGAGGACCCATTGGCCGATGTCACAGACGCGTCAGACATCAACAGCGTTGCTGGTGTTTTGAAGCTGTATCTGAGAGAGCTGAGGGAGCCATTGTTCCCTATCATCTACTTCGAGCATCTCATGGAGCTGGCGCAGCTGGAGTCCAAGCAGGAGTTCGTCAACAAGATGAAGGAACTGATCTCGAGTCTTCCAAGACCGGTTGTCATTGTAATGCGATACCTATTCGCCTTCCTTAATCAGTAAGTATCGTCGCTCTCTTGGAGGAGAGCCAACTGACAATGATTCCCTCGCGAGTCCCAGTGCTGCGTTTACAGACAGCGTGAAACGGAATTGCACAACTTTAAAATCCTGTTTCAACAGCCTCTCGGAATTCTCGGACGAGAACATGATGGACCCGTACAATCTGGCGATTTGCTTCGGTCCCACGCTGGTCCCGGTCCCGGAAGACAAGGATCAGGTGCAGTACCAGAACCAGGTGAACGAACTGATCAAGAACATCATCACCTTCTGCGAGGAGATATTCCCGGACGACATTGGAGGTACTCAGTACGAAAAGTACATCAGTAGGGAACCTGATGACGTGTAAGTGTGCGCCCTCGTACGTTGCCGGAGGCCTGAGTCGCCATGATTTTTTCACTGAAATAAATGTCTGATGCAGAGACGTGGGCGACTCTCCGACGGACCAGGTCCAGGAAGACATGGACTCCGAGGTGTACCCATCCGAGGACGGTGAGTGTCAGATGAGACTTGAGTTGTAGCCAGGCCAATCGAAATAGAGCGCGATCTACGGTTCGTTTTGTGTATTCCCAGAATCGGAAAACCTCGAAGCCACAGCGCAATTCGATTTCAATGCAAGGTCCGAAAGAGAGTTAAGCTTCAAAAAGGGGGATACCTTGACTCTATACACACAAGTCAGTAATGACTGGTGGCGTGGTGCCTTGGCCGGTAGAGAGGGGCTTATTCCCGATAAATATATTATGATCAAGATAAAGTAAGTGCGACTTAATCACACGCAATGGCGAATTATTTACTACGAAACTGCTTTCCATTGAATCCGACGATTGATTTTTTGGTGGCCCGAAAGGGAGGGAAACTTGGATAACGTTCAAAGCTTTCACTTTCGTCGAGCCGCGGGAAGAAACACTCCTCTGGATTCCGTGGTAGAAATGCTTGTGTAGTTCAGCCGCTATCAAAATTTCATCTCTCCTATTTTAATCCTTTCCACATGGACACATCCTGCTTGCCGCCTCATATACAATCCTTCGTGTTCCAAAATCGTCGCAGTCATGCTCGCGCAGGCAGTCGACAGCCGAAGGAAACTGTTCGAGTTTACGGAGCTGCAAAGTTCATTGTGCTTCAGGAATCCCATTTTAATAGTTCTAGCGTTTCACTTAATGCTGCTGGATACGAAGACGCCAAACGTCCATTTGTTGACCTAGGAGTCTGTGATTGCTCAGCCTTGGCTAATCATGCCCCATAAAGACGACATTATCGTTTGTTTAGGGACGAGGAACGGGAGAAGGAGCTCCTACAGTCATCGAGCGAAGAATCAATGAGAAGAAGAACCTCCAGCTCCGCCGACAGTGTTCTATCGAGCAATCACTCGCCGTTAATGGGGCCAACTGTAAACTCGGCTACCTGGTGCTCCAGTACTGCGTCCGACATGCCAACGACGGCGAGCGTAATCGCGTCCGACAATAGCAGCGGCAACAGCGGGGTTATCCCAACAGTGGTGACAAATGTCCCTTGCATCTCGTCGACGCAACCGATCATCAGTCGAGAGGTATTGGAAACTACCGTTTAGTATAACCACTTCCTCGATTTTTCTCCTCGTAATTCGTCTGCTTGTACATTCTATGCGGCGCACTCCGACGTTTTGTACTCTAGGCACAAGTGCATGGCTGTTGTGCTGCATTTTTTTTGTTGTTGTTTTCCTCCTTTCGAATTCCGGGTAGCAGTGATCGAAATGCACCAGTGCCGATTTGAGGCACGGATTCGTTACTTGCACCATTGCACCTCCGTAGTATGTCATCAGTATTGCTTAGTATCGCGGGACAAAAATCAATCACGAACAAGGACTTTTATTTATTTTATACACAACCACGATGTTTTTATACTCGTAGGACACGCAATTTTGTTTTTTTTTTAGGGGTAGGAGCGGGGGGTTATAATCTGTGATTCCAAGATAAAAGCAACCTTATTTTTTTTGCCAAAATAGCGAGATGACGAAGCGGGAGACAGATCTAAGGCTATGTTAAGTTTAATTTTACTCGAGATAGCAGTGTGTCTCAATTAGCTGTAATCATTTGTACGATACTATTTTTTGTAAATAAAATAGAAATATACGTGTTTGTTGCTGCATGTGCCTTGGTCTCTTTGTCTTGTGTCCTTACATGTCTTGTGCCATATTTAGTATTTTTTTCCTTGTTTTTTTTTGTATTTTGGTATTGATCATGACTTTCGATGTTAATAGTTTGGGATGGTTGCTGTTTTTCCAGATATACGTTTAGTCGGCCTTTAGTTGACGAGAAAAAGTTTCGCATACATAGGGTAGTGGGCGAAATGGACTAAAAACTGTTCGATAAAAACTGCTGCCAAGTGTTGTGTGGTTCTGTCGTTTGTGTTTTTCGTTTCGTTGAAGGAGCGCCTATGTTAAACGGTTCAGTTGGTTTGTGAATCCTAGCGTTCTGTAAAAAAAAAAACAAAAACAATTTCAGTCTATAGACGAAACCAAAAAGGAATTCTCCTCGCAGACTCTACTTGTCCAGCGGATATTCTTTTGCCCTAGGTGAGTAAAAACGTACCTCACCCACTCTCCACCACCAGTCCAGTTAATTTTAACTGCGTCGTTGGCATCTGTAGAGAGATAGGTATCAATCAAGGCTGTTGGTCGTGTATACATGTTTTGCCTGCTTCTATTCATGCTATTCACATTGTCAGTTTTACGAGCAGTTTTTAATCCTCACTTTCGCATGAATATTAATCTTGTACATTTATGTGTAGTTGTTTCCTTATTTTCACATTAATGCATGCAGGTGTACAACCTCATCGACGTGTTATATTCTCGAAAGAAATTGACTATTGTTCACCGGTACTGTATATAGACTCTTCTCTCCCTTCTGCAATGTATCACTTATTTCTGTCGATGAAGAACTTTCTATGCCATTGGATCGGTAATCCGACACTCAGTTGAACATAATTTATAAAGAAAACTGTTGGATTGCTGCTGTAGCACCCCATACATCATCCGTTGCTCCAAACTCCAAGCACTAAAAATAATAATTTAGAATTCTATGCACATGTTGGGCACCTTGGATATCTACAATAAGCTGCAGACAGTTCTGACCGCTCGCTGCCCCGTGAATAAAGATAACCTGTGACAAAAGTTCCGGAGCACTGCATTATGCGTAACAACATACATAGAAAGCAATTGCATTTAGTTGCAACGAACGTGGTTGGCGACTTGATATTCGAAAACCTATTCCATTCATTGCATAACAGAGCATTTCACATTGACAGCTTTCTACGGAGACCAATGATTCTTCCTCATGCTCTGCTTTATCTGTTAAACCTTTTTCAGGATTGCGCATCCCGAGTGGCAAAAGTGACCACGCCGGAAAAGGAGAAACAGCCGTTCGTTTCGGAGCATCGCGGAGACACTACACCAGTGATCGTGGGTAGCAGTACCGAGAACGAGAAAATATCCTTCAGCGAGTCATCCATGCAGCAGCAGCAACAGCAGCGCAACGAAGAGGTTAGTGAAGAGGCAGAGCGCATTTCCTTGTTGAATTTGGACAGTGGACAGAAACGTGGAACCAGCAGGAAACAACACTGGAAGTCTCAGAGCATGGGGGATACCGTGCAGCAGGGTGTAAATGCCCTCCAAACGACCAACCCGCTGTTACAGGAGGTAGAGATTCAGGAACAGCCAACGTTTTCAGCTAATCGGGAACTGTGGCAGCGACGAGCGACTTCCCAGACGCAACTGAATCCCCCGGTACCGCCAAATAACAAGATCTTCCGTACCTCTCAAGAGTTCCGTGAAATGCGTCAGAAGCACACGCCGGACCTAGTGATGGACCTGCCTCTGTCGGCTCAAGACGCCAGCAAAAAGTCCGCCTCTTCGAGCAGCTTAAGCAGCTCTGACGAGGAGACTCCTGTCCAACCGTCCCGTACAGAGGCGGCCACTTCTCCTACAGGAGGGCCAGAGTCTCCGGACATGAGCACAGCCGCGGAACGGTTCGCTAAGCAGAACCAGTGTACCCTGAAGAAGAACACGAAGACGAACCCGGACGCGTCCAAGCTGAAACGCGTGGAGACAGAGAACGAGGGTGAACCGGAGCCCGAGGAGATGGTCAGGTCTGCCAGTTCCAATCAGATCGCCGACTCTGTGCCGTTGAGGTCGCCGCTCCCGCCTCGGTCCACACCGAAGATAGTCGCCAAATTTGCGGACATGCACCTGACTGGGGGCAGCCAGGTGTCCACGTTCAAACCCCAGGTGAAGGTGAAACCGACGATACTACGAAAACCGGTGCTGCCGTTCCCGCATCCGCATATGAGCCCGGAGCTCGCGAGGAAGATCGAAAAACAGGCGCAAAGCGCCGAGCCGACAAATTAGTTCGCCCAGCCGTGAGGGAGAGTTCTAGCTGCGAGGAATAATTTATTTTCAACAGTCCATGCGTGTTTGAGTAAGATATAGATTCGCCACTGACTTCCCGTTTGACCAGTTACTCCGCCCAATCGCGAGGACTTGAAGAAGCGCGTTAGTTACTGTACCCAGAAGAAAAGAAAGATAAGCCAGACAGCATCGTTCCTTAAGATAGATAGGCGGTAGCGTACGCCACATAAGATTGGGGATAGATGCTGTCCACGGGCCAAGTTTATTTTTTCTACGACTATTTTCCATTTTCGCATAATTTTTTTACCAAATGACCCGCGAAACGATGTTTCTAGTCATCGAGCGACGACGCAAGATACGTGTGAGCGAGAAAATACATCGAAACGAAACAAAAAAAAAAATATGAGGAAAATACGATTTTTTGAGGTTAAGCAGCTGTGTTTGTGTGAGAGGATGCGAAAGGAGTGAAAGAGAGGGAGAGCGTGTGTGTGTGTACTGTGAATGATAGAGAGGCAGAGAGAGTGAAAGAGAGAGAGCGCACGAGAGAGAGAGAGAGAGAGAGAGAGGGGAGGAGAAAACATGAAAACAGTTTTGTACATCGAGTTCCCTTGATTGTCGGGCACCAACCACGCCACAGTCACACAGCGGAAAAGCTGTCCCCTCCTAGGTACTTTCTATATCTTCCTCGTGCAGCGCGCGAAGTAGGGGCCCGGCTCTTTCGCTGTGCGAACGCGGTCGGTATCTGAGAGTTAAGGGACTCTGTGTCCGTGTTGGACGATAACGTGTAATTTATTATTGCAACGGAGATAGATTTCCGTCTGAACGTTGTGTATCGGTTAAGGTATTTGCGACAAACGTGTTCGATGTTCCTTTAAAACGCACGCGAGTGAGTATGAGTTTTAAAACGCCTTTTCCAGGAGTTCGTTTTTTCTTAAAGGGAATGAGTGAGATGATAGCCCGGGATATACTCCGGCTCATTACTAGACATATTATTACATAGATACATATATTAACGTGTCACGGACGTCTTAATCTTTAAGAACTATACGACAATGATATGTTCGATATATCCGAGAGTAATAAGTGTACAATAACGCACGAAATATTTAACGGTTTCGACGTCAGTCTCTAAGGCATGGTACCGATAATCCCGCTACGAACAAGTTCAATGAAATAGGGAGGGGAAAAAGCAAAAAAAAAAACATGCGCAACATTTTCAATACGTATTCATGCCCCTTTGTAACCGACTAAAAACGCATTATTGTACTCGTTTATTGAATAATATGCACACAGTAACCCGATACTATGTGCAGGTATTATATACGACTGTATTTCAGGCGAGAAAAACGTATTTCGGAGCGCGCGTGAGCGTACGCGGTTCGATAGGTAACTGAGACCCGCGAATTGAGGTTAGGACGACTAACGTAATACTCTTTCTAGTTACTGATCAAGTATTAGTACTAATAATTATCGCCACTGTACCCACCGCAATAAGAAATACCAAAGCCAAATGGATTATCGACCGCCCCCCCCCCCCCCCCTCCACCTCCCCTTCCCCCTTCCGATTCTGTATCGAATTCGTTGGAGGAATGCGCGAAACCTCCGTTTTCTGCGGTTGTGTTCGTTTTTTATATGCCCCTCGCGGGATTGCGTTTTTAACCTACACCCTACACCAAATTGTTGTATTGTTCCTAGGCGCGGTTCGGTGTAATGCGCGCGATTCGAATTGACCCGTCGATTTTTGACTCTTCGAACCGGATACAGGAGCCTAATTTGACGATTCTCCGTTACGTTTACTGATTAATAACTTCAATAAAGAGACTTGCAGGCTGCATTTGCCATTCATGCAACAACCCTGATTGTTTTTGATTCCAATCTTTCCGAGCTCGATAATCACGGTAAGTAAGTTTCTTTCTACGGCGTTTTCTGCAGTTGCGAGTTTCATTTTGAAAGTAATAAGTATTGCTATAGTGAGTCAGACTGGAGAAAAATAATTGCCTTGAAAGATATCCACCACTTCTTTTGGCGAAAAGAACACTTCTGTCACTCTTTTACTTGACTGACAACTGAGGTACTCGGTTGACATGTCCATAAGACATCTTAAAGATATCTTTCCCAGTAAACAAACTGATCGCAGTATGCCAGCAGATTCAAGCAAATCTTGGCGACAAGAGCCCGCTGCCATGATCTGACGGCAAATAGGCAGCAGAAATAGAGCAGATCCTGTTGGCATAACCTGATCACAGATTGGCGACAGAAATCGAGCAGATCCTGCTGACATCATTTGACGGCAGATTGGCGACAGAAATCGTGCAGATTTTGGAGTTCAAATAATTTTTCTACTTTTTCATAAAATATTTATATTTTCATTAACAATTTCCAATATAATACACATTTACAATATAACTTCAATTTGATTTGTTTACAATTTTTACAAAATATAAATAACACCTAAATTAGAAAAAGCATGATGTAAGGGGGAAAGTAACCAAATACAGTAATTCGTCGTAATAGTCCCGACGAACGGGGTTGGCGGCGGGACATCAACGCAATGCGGACACCATTCGTAGCCGACGACAACTTCGTGTCGACTCTTTTGTTCTCTCGCACGTTCTCGGATTCTCTCACTCTCGACTGAAGGATTCCAAGAAATGGTGGGGATAGTGAGCGGGACTATTACGCATGGTAAAAATTACTGTACATACGTATTTTCGAATTCTTAGGAATTGAAAGTCGTTGTACAGCGTGTAAAAAAGTAATGGCCACTGCTTTCAGGGGTGAATCTGCACGTATATATCGGTGGACATTTGTAAAAAAAACTTGTCGCAAAATAGTTTATAACATTGAAAATTAATGTTAATGTTTTTTCTGATGTCAGCGTGTTCTGATCGATGCGAGGGAAAAGGTTAAAAAGTAACCGTGTGCAGCAAATGCCGCACAGTTTCAACGCAAAAAATTGTTAAATTTTATGCAACAATTGGAGTGTGTAGAGCCACTCGCACAAGCAGTGGCATGTAGATGTTTGCTGACTTGAGAGCCTCATATACAATTTTCCTACCCACTCCTGGTTTCTCTAACGCACACTCATATCGAAGCCCAGCTGTTTCCACAGATCGATATATTGAGTATCATTACACCTTTGCTTCTTTAAGGCGAGAATGAAAGGATATGAGTGTGAGTGGCTCTATACACTCAAATTTGTGTGTAAACTTTAACAATTTTTGCGGCACATGCTTTCTTTTGAACTTTTTTTCTTCTCATTGAGCAGAGCGCGTTGTAAACAAAACTTTAACATTAAATTTCGGTGTTATAAACAATTCTGTGGCAAGTTTTTTTTTACAAATTTCCACCGATCCAGACGTATAGATTCACCCCTGAAAACAGTGATAGAAGTTTTCGAGGAATCCAATCATCTTTTAAACACCAAGAAGAAGGCATACGTAATTATGAATAATCATAATTTCAAGTATCCACATCGCGGAAATCGGCGCGTAGATTATCAACCTGTTTTCACTAACCAGTCCATCAGCATAAGCCAGTGGTGGGTCCGTATTTTACCTGACGTAGAAAAGTGAATTCTCTACGTGTAGAATAAGACGTAGCAAATAGCTTAACTTTATTACGTTCATGTATTTTACTGTATAAAATCATATTGTTTGAAAAAACCGTTGCAGACTGTGGAACGCCATAACCTGCATGGACATACATGCGCCGTATTCATTAAATTTAGAATTGCAACAACATACTTATTGTTGGATGATAAATTTTTCAACCATCTAAAAACAGAACTGCATCTTCGGATTCCACACCGATTATTGATTTTTTGTAATCTTAACATTTTGCGTTAAGCAAATTATTCGAGAATGTCTTTCGAGTTGGAATTTTATAAGATGGATTCAATTTATGAACAAAGTTCCTGAAGTGGCCAGATTCAATAATACTAAATGGAATGTTACATCCAAAAAAATAATCTGCTAAAGCTTTATCAATTTCTTCAGAATCCATGTTGATATATGTATGTAAGAATTCGAGTATCTTTTGCACACCAAAGATATGAAATTTACTAAAAAATTTAAAATTATTTATAATTTTTATAATTACATTCCAATCTTTTCTTTTAAAGTAATTTAAAATAGTGTGCAGTAAAATTTAACGCAATAGGTAGAGGTTAATAGTTTGTATTTGAATTTTTGACATTGAATACATTTTCTACATTTTATACAATTATTTACATTTTTTATGCGTGTCACGTAGTAAATTCGATGTAACGTAGTAAACCCACCACTGGCATAAGCCCCCGCGCATCCAGGAGCCGCGATCCTCATAAAGGCGGCTTCGCATTTAGATCCCCACACAGAATCACCTCCTCGCCGGGAAGCTGTTATGTGACACCACGGTGTAATAGACAGGTGTTCCGACTCTGTACCTTTTACGCCAGTGATTTTGTGTGCCGATTTCTGTCTAATTCCCCTGGCCGTCGCGAGAGGCGTCGTGACTTAGAAGGCATATACATACGTATTAATGAGACTGTAGTAGTAGAGATTTTAGTGGTATTACTGGGCTTGCCAGACACAACAGGCCATATGTAAATGCCTTTACGACATCGACGAAATCTGCCGGCCGCCAGAAGAACTAGGACGGAAAAGTCACACATTCTGGACAGGAGTCGGAACACCTGTCTATTACACCGTGTGTGACACTGTTCGAACTACCCGAACGCGGTCATCGGCAGGGGCAAAGAGGAGGTATAATAAGAGGCGTCACTCGACAAGGACAGAGATAACCTAGGGAAATCACTAGACAACCAATTTAAATGCCCATTCGGCAATGATCGCTAAGCTTCGGCAATGATCGGTCAACTTCGGCAATAATCAGCCAATTGCGGTAAGGTACATTTAGTCGATTTGAATATCCCGCTCGAAATAGACAACCAATTTAAATGCCAAGGTCAAGCAAGGACTTCAAAGGTTCCGCCCGGAGTGACGCCTCTTATTGTACCTACTCTTTGCTCGGGATCCCGAGACTCAATTCGGGCTACAAGCATAGCCGCCATGAGCGGGAAATTTGACTTCAGGTCGACTCGGCAAAACTCGGACGCGATCGGCTCGAAAGCTATTAAAGCTATTAAGAGTAGACCGAGATGAAAAGAATTATGTACATCATTTATATCAATACCAGAGTGATAATTTGTATCTTATTATTTATTTACATATATATATAATTCAATGAATATACATATATATATATGTATATTCATTGAATTATGATTCAACAGGAGACAGAAAGGTAAAAACTTATCACTCTGGTATTGATATAAATGATGTACATAATTCTTTTCATCTCGATCTACTCTTAATAGCGTTCGTTTCGCGGTGTCGCCACGTGGCTGACTTGGCGCTGGCGTTAATTCACGCACACATTACCACCGCTCCCTGTAGGTGTTCGGCCGGCCAGATCCATTCCATCCCTGCGCATACCCCTGGTCATCGGGTAACACCTATCGACTTACCCGAATACAGTTGTCATGCGACGCCGACCGATTCACGCTTTAACGTGCCCCTGGAGTTAAGCATGTGCAGCAGCCGGTTGGTGTAAGGTGGCCTGCACGTGTTTCCTCCTTTCCAGGAAAAGCCAGGACCCCCTAGTTTTCCTGGTCACGTGGGCCACGCCGAATCCCTTGTTCCAACAGGGAATAAAAGGACAGGACCTCCGCCTCAAGGCGTCAGTCGATTCACACAAATCAGCGCGTGTACTCTTTGTCATTTCTGTACGATCCATATTAGAATAAATATACTGTGTGTCTAATAAAGTATTAGAAGAGTTGGAAGAACATAATCCTTTAATTCATCCAACCCATAACAAAGCGACCGGATAGGAGGTCAGAGCATCCAACACCGCCCCTACCTTCCCCTCGTGCCCTGGCACCCAATGGATGCAGATTTTCGCACCTCTCCTCCCCAGTTCGTTCAGCATATTTCTGCATGTCAGCGCCACTTTCGAGACGTACATGCATCTGTTCAGCGCCTTGATAGCCGCCTGGCTGTCCGAGCAGATCGCGATACTTCTATTCCTGTTTGCTCTGGCTATTCTGACGTCACTTGGTCCTCCCTTTGCGCTCCTCTAATCTCTTTCTTCCACTTCGGCTGCATCGAATTCCTCCCCTATGCAACAGGTCACTGCACGCATTCCTTGGTGGTCACCAAATCCGCTTGAAACACCGAGGCGTATTTCCCAGGCTCCTGACACCCCATTTCACAGTCCCGTCCCCTTTGCAGTATCCTGCTCCGGCTAGTCCATCCACCCGCTTCAAGCCGTCCGTGTACCAGACCGCGTCGTGCTTATTGTTGAGTTCCTCCTCGCTCCAGTCCTATCTTGCTGCGATCACTGTGTCAAATTCTCTGCTGAACACGTATCTATTGACGATCAGGTCCCTGGGCAACATTTGCCCGCATTTGCGCGGCATTCAGTTCTCTAGGCAATCCCTGGGCCAACCATGCCTCCTGGATCAGGGCCACGTCGACGTTGAGGGTACTCATTACCCTAACCAGCGTCCCGGTGGCTCTGGATGAGTGGTACAGGTTGATTTGCACGACATTCAAGGCCATCTGGGAACAGTACCGTGAGGTCCTGGTTATTGTCTTCAAGCGAGCGAAACCTTGAGGTAGTCTTGCCGCCCCCCGTGATTCCCCTTCGGTCTCGTCTTCTGACCGGGTTTCCTTCTTTCTTTTATCCGTCCGTTTCCCATCCTCCGGGTCCGCTTCTCCTATATTTCCGCCCTCCAGGCCTCCAGACCCTTCTCATCTTGATGGTGCTGCCCCAGGGGATCGTTCAGTGCGTTTGTAGTGATCCCGTCCCCGCGACGGTCCGCCGACGGAACCAGGTGGTCACCTCCACCGGCCGGCGGACAGCTTACTGGAAAGAAGGCTGAAAGCTGAGAGAATTGCTGAAAGAAATGCTGAAAGAAAAGCTGGAAGATACATCGTGCCTAGCACATCATCTATTTCTAACTACGACCTGCAGATGACTGTACGAACGGTGACACATGATGAACAGTTTTGCGTGCTCATGTTGTTCCTGATTTTGAGCATAATCCTAGTTTATTGTCTAGCCGATAATCTACGCGCCGATTTCCGCGATGTGGATATTTTGAATTATAATTATTCATAATTACGGACGTCTTCTTCCTGTTCAAAAGATGGTAGGATTCCCAAGAATTCCTTGTAAACTTCTGGATCACTGTCTTCCCTGAATTCCTTGTTCTTGGCTTGTTCTCTAATCTGCACAACTTTCCCCAACTTTCCGCTGCAACAGTTGAATCAAGTTGAATTCGGACTCCGAGTCAGTGATGGGATTGGGGATGGGTTTTCTCGCGCATGCGCGGCGACTTTAGCATCAGTATAGTACAAGTTTCGATAAAATGGGGCACCTTGATCACCCTGCTGCTTTCCCGCCAATAACACTACATCTATTAGTTGCGCCCCAACATTTGTATAATAAAATTTATTTTTATATTTCATACTTTGTTGTTATATTTTATAATATTAATACCGTAAACATTTCAGTATAATACGACTAATAAATAAATTCGTAATATGGTACGAATTTAGTAGAATACACGTTTTATTTCATACAATCGGAATGGTGCAAGGAGAGAGGGAATCTTGGGTGGTAAAGTGAGGGAACTGGGACCTCACGACAGTTGAAAAGCTCATTCTATGTACACTTAAGGTCTGTGCCCACATATCCGTTCCGTCTCCGTTCCGCGTCAGTCTGCCATTGGTAAGAAGAAGAGACCCTCTACGCCCCTCTTCTTCTTACCAATGGCAGACTGACGCGGAACGGAGACGGAACGGATATGTGGGCACAGACCTTAAGGGACAGAATCGGCTTCCCTTCGGAAATTTGGCAACGTTGCATGTCACTAGGCATAACTCAGTGGTTCTAGTGACAAGCAACGTTGCCAAATTTCCGAAGGGAAGCCGATTCTGTCCCTTAGTGTAGGGGAGACCGGGGCTAGTTGACTAATTTTTTACATTTCTAATTTTTATAAATAGACCATTAGTATTTTGTTGACTTACTGCATACCAAAAGTTTCCAAATTTCATTAGGTATACAGGCATAATTTTGAAAATCGTTTTAATCTAGAGACGCGGTAGCGTCTCGACGCCAAGTACAGGAAAAAGACACCCTGTATATGTCGACTGTCGCTACCACTATCATTTACTCGTCCCCCGGCTATTCCAACCTAACCTGAAACTTATTTCATTAATATCTCATGACGCCTGCAATATTTTCTAAATTTAAAGGCATTTTTCTCATATAAACCGCATATAAGCTTTCGAATGAGACCAAATTCAATAAAATCGGTCCACGCATGACGGAGATATCGTAATATTGTCTCATGGATCAGTCGGAAACGGGAAGTTTTCTTCTGATTCTTCAACAAAATTTTTGTCGACATAATACGTATATACGCGTTACACGCACACCTTCAGCCAAAAGATACTAGTGTATGTTTCGTTCGTCGACTCTCGGGATCATGACGCCTCTCGCGACGGCCAGGGGAATTAAACAGATACTATTGAATTATAACCTAACAAGTGTCAAATATGAAAAGTTGTCAAAATTTTCTGAAATGTCACTAGTTTTTACACCACATAAGACTGAATTATTGTCTCAATTAACAAGGTAAGTCGCCAAAATTTTTTAATAGACTTTTTATGTAGAGTCACAGACTTGGAAGTTGTGCGGAGAAGGTTCGATTCGACAGAGAAGCATCTTCTTTCGCATAACTTTCTGAAAATTTGTACCATGCATGTACAAAATATAATATATATATATTTTTATACCAGTAAACTATTTGTAATTTCGAGTTTTTATGTAAAGCTTAATATATATATATATATATATATATAGAAATGAAGGGGACGCAGAGGCTTGGATAAAAATGAAGGGGCCGCAGAGGCTTGGATAGATGAAGGGGACGCAGAGGCTTGAATAGAAAAATAGAAATGAAGGGGACGCACAGGCTTGGATAGAAATGAAGGGGCCGCACAGGCTTGGATAGAAATGAAGGGGACGCAGAGGCTTGAATAGAAAAATAGAAATGAAGGGGACGCACAGGCTTGGATAGAAATGAAGGGGCCGCACAGGCTTGGAGGTTGTCCGGAGAAGGTTATTAGATAGGCAGAGAAGCATCTTCATTCGCACAAGTTTCTGGAAATTTGTCGCATAAGGTAAAAAATAAGGTAAATGGACAAAATTTAGTTTAAATTTAGCAATGTGGAGCAAGTCACATTAGTGAACAAAGTACGCTGAAGACACATCTCCCTTGATACTTTTCAATTCAATCTTTTTTTGTGAAAGACATTCGCAATACGTTAAAATCCACAGTAGTTGCCACGCTATTCATTAATTTTATTAGTTTCCTATTAACAAGATTTCAATTCACCAATAAACATACTAAATTAATTTTATTCCAACACCAATAAATTGTGCGTTAAAAATATTGGATCTTTTCGTTCATTTTCGCTAAATTACCATTAGCATTTAAATTTCCTGCAACAAGACTTTCTACCATACGCTCTCACCTCCTTTGGACACATTATGCAGTTTCTACACTTACTGTAGCAAAAGGCCACTCTATTTCTATATTTCTATATAAGTTCTACGTTAAGTCGTATAACTAAAAAAAATGTGGCTTTCATATATTTACAGATAATCTGAGGAGAAGATGATGTAGTGTGATCTACGTCAGACTATGTACGCACAAATTTGAAGGTAGGGTTTTGCATATGCAATTATTCATTCACTTATGTTGACATATGAGCACGTATGATAATTTATAAATAATAAGTAAATGTGTCCTATTTCAGTTAACGATGCAGACGAAGATAATTATTTCAACAGCTGAAAGAGAAAGTAATTCTGCTGCACGAGCAAATGAAATAAGCACATTTTCATGTATATGTATAAAATAAAAAATTTATTTCTTTAAAATTATTATAATATTTATGTTATTATATAAATATATTATGGGGATTATTTTTATTACTCACGGCCGCCACGGCCCCGGTAATAATATGATATTAAAAATTATTTGAAGCCATTCCCTATGGAAATTATCTTTGTAAAAAGAAGTGAGATCCCCATAAAAAGTTAAAAAAAGTAAAAAAAATACGCCAAAGTACATGAAATCAAATAAGTCACAAAAAATAGAAGATAATATAATATTAAAAATTATCTGAAGTCATTCCCTATGCAAATTATCTTTGTAAAAAGAAGTGATATCCCCATAAAAACTTGAAAAAAGTAAAAAAATTACGCCTAGTACACGAAATCAAATAAATCACAAAAAATATAAGATAATTGCTTAAAAGATGTGAAATCAAAATGTGCTGCAAGTACATAAAGGTGCTTTCCCGCAGCGTGCAATTATTATTTCTCATTATTATTATTATTCAAACCTTGGAGAAAAACCGACGAATTGAAAAATGGTTTTAACACATATGCGGAGGCTTTTTTGTCGCTAGAATCACAATTGACAGAAGCAGTTCAATATTACGAACGAATAACGGATATTCAAGAAGCGCGTGATCATATAAAGGAAGAAATTGAAAAGAAGGTGTTGAATACTGTGGAACAAGAAGAAAATGATCAAGGCGATCACCCAATAGAGTGTGTTCCCGTTGAAACTGTTGGTGCAATGAAAGATTTTAAAGACGCGGGAAAGAAATTTGACTGTGGTGATCTTCAAGAAATGATTTCGGAATTGAACCATGATCAGAAGCGGATATTTGATATAGTTACTGAGTCCTTGACGTCTAACGATAACATTCTCAGACTTTATGTGAGTGGAGAAGGTGGCACTGGGAAAAGTTTTTTAATAAAAACTATCAGACACTGGATCAAGGAGAGAAGCGGAAAAGACACAGCAGTAACTGCTCCTACTGGAATCGCAGCTTTTAATATTGATGGTCTTACCATACACCGATTATTCCAATTACCCGTAGAACATGGACACACAGCTCAGTATAGACAACTAAGCGATGCAGCCCTTCAAATTGTACGAGATCAACTCATAAATGTTGCTTTAGTAATCATCGATGAAATTTTGATGGTTTCTAACGTAACTTTTCTGTACATACATCTACGACTTACAGAAATATTTGATATTGCAGATTCCGATGATGCTTGGTTCGCAAAAATACCTATTCTACTATTTGGTGACTTAGTACAACTTCCTCCTGTTCACGAAGCACCTGCTTTTATACAATTATGCAATAAGAGTATGGAGAAAAATGTTGGAGGATTAGGTTCTTATAATTTATGGTCTGCCTTGTTTAGCTATGACGAATTGACAATAAACATGCGACAGCAGGGTGATAATATTTACAAAGACATCTTGTCGAGAATTCGCACCGGAGTAGTGACAGTTTCGGATACGAAGCTGTTAGAATCGAGGAAATTAAATTTCAAAGCGACAAATTGTAATGACCGATTAAAGGAATTAAGTGATTACATGCTTAATGTGGGATCTAATACGGTGTGTTTACTTCCCACATGTGTTCAGTGTGATGTTTTGAACGCTGCAATGCTGACTCGATTTCCATCCGAAGAAATCCATTTGATTGCTCATGATACCACGAATTATGCACCGTACTTGAAAAAAAAGGTATCAACGGTACTGAACAATAATGACGATGATAGCTCCCGAACGGCGGGACTTGCAAGAATCGTAATTGTTAAAGTAGGAGTGCAAATCATGATTAGAAGAAATATTGATGTTACGCTAGGTCTTGTCAACGGTACCATTGCTAAACTTGTTTCAGTTACACGAGGTGTTGATAATGATGTTGAAAAATTGAAAATTATATTACCCACGGGGCAAGAACATATAATAGAACGGGTAAGTGTTAAATTTGAAGTAATGGATAGAGCGTTCGTTATTAGAAAACAATTTCCGATTTGCCTCAGCTATGGTATAACTATTCACAAAAGTCAAGGACTAAGCCTGCAGAATGCTGTCATAGAAGCAGGTAACTCAATATTTACTTGCGGACAAATTTACGTTGCTCTTTCTCGGGTGACCACATTACAAGGACTGCATCTTATCAATTATGATCCATCTTCCGTAAAGGCACAAGAATCGGCTATAATAGAGTACAATAGATTGCGAAAAAAAAAAATTTCGACCTGATCTTATGACTATTTCAATTTCTAAAAACCGCGTTCTCAATGTTCGTGATGCTGTTTGGGCAGTACCTAATTATAACATATCCGAATGTCAGGATACTAATGATCACATCGTGGATACCACTCAATACTACGTAAGAGGTCTCCCGAATTCTGATGGTGTGTCTTGTTATGCGAATGCCACGATCCAATGCATGTTATATTGTTCGTCCATAAGAGAAAACTTATTTTCGACTGAAAAAGCTGATCATATTATAAAAGTCTTTATGGACCAATATAAATCGGATCAAAATCCAAACATAATATCATTACGGCAATTCGCAGGTGAAAAATACGCTTACAATCAGCTACATGATGCAGCTGAGTTTATTACCTCTCTTTGTGATCATGAGATTCTTCTTAAGAATGCAGTACAACACGAAATAACAACGGTTTTAAGATGTTTAGCGTGTAATTACACAAGTACTACTATCAGTACAAATTGTGTGGTACATCTTGCACTGCCCAAGATGTTAAAAAAAAAATCATTTGAATTTCAAGATATAATAAAACACAATTTCACAGGATGGAAAAATCTGAAAGATCCTTGCAATAATTGTGATAATTCAAGTTCAAACACAATGAAGAAAATTGATATAACTGCTTGCAAACAAATTCTTATTGCAAAATTAGGGTGACTGTACCTAATATCGCCAGGCAAAAGTTAAATCGCTGTCGATTGAATAATAATTGATATTTTTCCATGCAGTTCGTTTCAAAGTAAAGAGAAATTATTCATCTTTCATGTAGTATATGTTAGAATCGTTGAAACCTACAAATTGTTAATTAGGACTCAAAAAACGCAAGACATGCAAAAATCGGGTCCTGAAAAAAGTGTACCTAATATCGCCTACTCAAGAAATATTGATTAATTCATGTATATATGAGTTTTTAAAGTCATTTTCACACGTGCTTTTATTATTTCTTGCTCTATAAATGTCTTTTTATCCATCTTTGATTTCATTTTTATTAGAATAATATAGAAATTTGAAAATATAGATTTTTAAAATATTTTATTTTTTACGTTCCGATGTACATATTGGGCAAATAAATTTTATTTCGGTTGCTCCGCACATTTCGTGACCTCACTTGTAACAAGCATTACATCGAAACCATTGTTCTCCGGTAGGCGGTATTGAGAACACGCAGACTGCTAAAAGAAAAACGCTATTTTCATTATGAAAAATATTTGAATCGATTTCATTTCTTAAGTACATCATTAATTAGGTATTTCTAGTAGATATTCTTGCATTCACAGATTTATTAGACTTACCTTCTCCGAATGTGACGTAAAATTGTGATAGTCCAATAAATTTTTACACTATTAAGATTCTCTAAAATCCTTCCCTTTCTGTAATTGTTGATCACATGATGCTGCAATTATAGTATGTCTTCCTACATATGTTTAGGTACTAATTCAGTACATAACCGATAAATTTTAGAGCTTACTTTAAGAGATATAGCGAGTGGCGATATTAGGAACACTGGCGATATTAGGTACAGTCACCCTACATTTGTTCGATCACGATAGTAGTGGAACAACGAAAGTGGAAAATTTCCACATCAAAGCAATACCTACTACTAAAATACAAATGGTAGATCACTGTTATAAACTTAAGGCAGCGACTTTCCACCACGGTAAAAGTATTGCCGATGGTCATTACACGTGTATGGTAAGGGGTAAGGGCACAACGTGGGTATCCGGTGATAATTTACGAGTAGAAAAACCTCTTGGCCACGAAATGCTAAAAATGCATACATATTTTTCTTCGAAAGGTGTTAATTGTGGTTGTTATTATTACAGTTAAATGTTAAATACGTTCAGCCCCATAAGCTGCTTCGCGCAACATGTACTGTACACAAAGTACTGTACATACAGGGTCATCCGTTAAAACTGCAACCAGTCCGGCGTTCGGAGGGTTGCCAGCTACCGCTGGACACTGCAGTGATGCCCAGACTTCGAAAATTTAGGATGGTCTCTTTCAAATTAACGTCGCAAACAGCTATTCGGAATTTCCCGGCTCAGGTAAGCGAGCCGCGCGCTCCGCTTTTATGATGATCGGTTTACCCTCGCACCCCACATTACCGTAATGAGGTTTCAAAACAATGTCGACTGGTCTCGTACCCGTCCCAATTTCAAAAATTTTAGCTACGACAGGGTTGACCCCGGTGCTACTTAACGCCACGCCTATACCGGCCTCCGTTAATGTGTCATTTATTGGAACGATGCGCCATTATTGTAGTTTTTGCACGCATGTGGCGAAAAATCTCTCCGTACAGGGGTATAGCGTCGCGGTCAACTCTGTCGTAGCTAAAATTTTTGAAATTGGGAGGGTACGAGACCAGTCGACATTGTTTTCAAACCTCATTATTATTACAGTAAACCGATCATAAAAGCGGAGCGCGCGGCTCGCTTACCTGGGCCGGGAAATTCCGAATAGCCCTTTGCGACGTTAATTTGAAAGAGACCATCCTAAAATTTTCGAAGCTGGGACATGGCTGCTATCCAGCGGTCGCTGGTAGCTCTCCGAACACCTGGCCCGTGCATGGTTGTAGTGGAATGCGTCCGTGAGGCAATGTTCACATTTTATTACCTGTTCGTATGAGCGTTGGTTGTAAGAGACCCTGTACGTATAATACATCACAAAAAAATAGAAGATAATAATATGATATTTATCTTTGTAAAAAGAAGTGAGATCCCCTTAAAAAAACTTCAAAAAAGTAAAAAAATTACGCCAAGTACATGAAACAAATAAATCATAAAAAATAGAAGATAATAATATAAATCAGAAAAAATAGAAGATAATATACAATGTAAAAAAAGATGTGAAATCAAAATGAGTTGCAAGTACATAAAGGTGCTCTCAAGCTGCGCTTAAGATGACACAACTACATATACACAGCTAAAATGCTGAGTTCATACATTCCATTATTACTCATATCGCGGACATTTTAATTTTAATTAACCCATCAAAAAGAATCCCATTTAAAAACATTGTCGTAAATTAATACGAATAAATATTTTATTCAAAATACTTGGCGCTGCGAAACCGAAAAAATGTTAATTGTCTTAGTATTAAAATTTTTACAATACCTCCCTTACAATCTAAAATACATAAACATATACGTATACATATTACAAATGCAGTCAGATTTATTCTACATATATTTAACTTTAATATCATACGTAGCATATGCACACGCACACATACGCACATTCACGGACGCACGCACAAGAAAGAAAGAAAAAGGTTATTGCATTAATGCAATTTATACATATGTATTCGGTTTAGCAACACCAATTCGGAGAGCAGCGCCAAGTATTTTGAATAAAATATTTATTCGTATTAATTTACGACAATGTTTTTAAATGGGATTCTTTTTGATGGGTTAATTAAAATTAAAATGTCCGCGATATGAGTAATAATGGAATGTATGAACTCAGCATTTTAGCTGTGTATATGTAGTTGTGTCATCTTAAGCGCAGCTTGAGAGCACCTTTATGTACTTGCAACTCATTTTGATTTCACATCTTTTTTTACATTGTATATTATCTTCTATTTTTTCTGATTTATATTATTATCTTCTATTTTTTATGATTTATTTGTTTCATGTACTTGGCGTAATTTTTTTACTTTTTTGAAGTTTTTTTAAGGTTGAGTCTAGGTTGTAGTTTTTATTGTATTTAGAGTAGTGAGACGAATAAGTCAACAGACCCCGGCTACGGGGTTAGTTGACAAATATGATGGGGTCAGTTGACTTGACATTTACTTTTCAGTTTTAACCCTTTGCATGCGAAAGGTGTATATATACGCTGTCACGGTACATCAATATAATGTAAAAAACTTATATAAACGCTGCCAATTCCACCAATATAGTATACGAAACGCGTACATATGTATACTACGACCAATACATTTTTTATTGTTTTTTCACTCCTCCACAGTGTTATTTTTTTTTATTAATTATCATGGTCTAAGATACTGTAATTATTTTGTACTGGTTTGTTATGGTCTATTTGGAAGGC
The DNA here is from genome assembly GCA_946251845.1 of Andrena fulva. Classification (NCBI taxonomy): domain Eukaryota; kingdom Metazoa; phylum Arthropoda; class Insecta; order Hymenoptera; family Andrenidae; genus Andrena; species Andrena fulva. The sequence goes on from OX276329.1 coordinate 35,221,418, forward strand.
CTGAGAGTTTGGAGGGAGGATAGGGTGTAAAACCGGTAGGGGTGAGTTTGGAAGGATTTGTGGTGGGGGAAGTGGACTTGAGCAGCTAAACTCTTTGCCTCGACTGCATCTTGAGGATAAAAAATGCAATTATTAGTAATATTCCTATGCTTAGTCAAGTAACCCCGTCCGACATTGTTAACAAGTTAAGGGTCGTACGTACAAAACCTCCACGCACCGGATAAAATAAAATACCGTAAATTATAGTCAAGGTATCACGTTTCCACAAAATCTTCATGAAATAACATCAAGCAGTACTTAGTGGACAAACATTCATAAATAGTCGAAACGAAAATATTTACTTCCAGCCGACATTTTTAGATTTTTCATTCTCACTGACAGAACACGCAAGTTTTTGTCACGGCGACACATTAAATGGCAAGCTGGTCATTCATATGCTCCAATATTGCGAATCGCAGCATAATTTATTCCATAATACAAGAATTAGAGGGAATTAGTCAACTAACCTCGTTAGTCAACCAGCCCCGGTCTCCCCTACATGCACGAAACGGGTTCCTTCTTATATGCCAGGGAGAGTAGATACGTTACTGCAAACGCCGCGCATGCGCGAGAAAACCCGTCCCCAATCCCATCACTGCTCGGAGCACTCGAAGTCAGGGATCGGCGGGCTCCAGCTGCCGCTGATGGAGGGGGAAACACCTACAGGTGGGCATGAACTGCGCCATGTCACTTGGCGTGGCCAGGCAAGGTCCAGGTGTCGATGAATAAGAATTATTTAAAAACGCAAAATAATGAAAGTGTACTCATATTGTTAGAGTTTTAAATTGACAAATTATCTGAAAGCCTGCGAGAGGGATGGTATGGGTATTGATGATCTGAGAATACCTTGCCTGGCCACGCCAAGTATTTGACTTCCAGGCCGCGGACATCTATAGTCGAATTAACGAAAGAAGGCGCCTTGGGACCGGGGCCAGAATTTGCGACGTTGCCGCTACTCCAGGCTCGCGATTGATGTTTCCCCTACGCGGCTCCCTACGCCTTGGCCGCAATGACTTTCGACTACTTAGCTGTGGGCCTATACATATAGAGTAATCGTTGTCCTTATCGGGTGTATATTGCTATCCTCTTCCAGAGGGCGAACCCAACGTTCTTCCCATAGAGATTGGACAGTGTGTCGAATCTTATTGGCTATTGCGGCTCATAGGATTGTTATTCTATTTAGCGTCATTCCACGGCAATTCGATCACTTTTTGCACTCGATGTCAGGGATTTTGTTCAAACTGAAATAGGTATTACATAGGAAGGGATTTCAGTCATCACTTTGCTGGTTTTGAATTTGTTCAATTTTTGCCTATTTTCGTGAAACCGTGCTGTACTTGGGAATTTTTATCTCGAAAACTCTTCATCCAATTGAATTCATTCTTTTTTTTCATTTTAATCTAGAGAATGTGGGTTATTCTAATACTCTTTTTTTAAATAGAAAAATTAAGTTTGTCATTTTGAAAATTATAACCAAAGTTTTATTCTGCAAATTTCACGTTAATTTTAATGATGTTATCCTAGAGTAATACTTTTAAGCCATCTTTAAAGGAACGAATTACTTTTAAGCCATGTTTAACGCATCGAATTCCTGTCGGAAATGAAATGAAAAATAGTTTTACAATTTCGAAACTTTATTCTGAAAGATTAATTCTTCTCGATTAAAATAAAAGAAAATTAACGCAATGCTGTTTATAGTTTTCGAGATAGAAATTCGTAAGTACAGCATCTCTTCACGAACATAGGCAGAAATTGCACAATTCAAAGTCCTATATTTTTTAACCAAGTTTCACGCGATTCACAAAATACATATTGAATTCTGATCAAAGTCTCTAAAAATGTGATCGATTTGGCGTGAAGTGACTTGTAGATGAAGGCATCTGTTTTATCGAGCGAGTGAGAGAGACACAGTTGCGCTTGAAGATAGAAAGAGACGTCCGGTCTGCTACACAACGTGGCAACGTCGCACGAAGTACGGAGCAGGCATTGGGTCCCTTCCGAGCCACGCGCGCCGGCCTATACGGGCCGCCCAGGCGCCTTCTTTCGTTAATTCGACTATAATTAGTATTGTCCCGTCTCCTGTCTGAACGAATTGTATAGTTAATGATTTTATTTAAATCATTCGAAAACTGAAATAACAGTGAAATATCTGACCTTATACTTACACGTTGAATATAATTGCGCGATCGTAGTATTTCTTTCGATAATCAATTATATCAAGTACAGTCATAAATCACAATAATCACAGCGAAATATTCAGAATTAAAATTAATATAAAGAACAATTTGATTAACAAAGTTGCCAAACAACTTTTAACGATGGATGATACCGAAGAAACTATGTCTGATATTTACAACACATTAGTGCAGATACGTTATCCGAAAATTACAACCGCGACAGTTAAAAATGTAGAATTAACAATTCTGAAGGGGCAGAATCGAATTTCCTTACTGTCTTGGCTCTTGAGTGACAAATCTTCCTCGATAGCAGCTACATTAGAAAAATTAAAAGGACCTGTTTTAGAAGGTTTTAGCTATATTGCCATTGAATAAGGATATCATAAATATAGCGTGTTTAATGTTAAAAGCGATATCTAGAGACGCGGTAGCGTCTCGACGCCAAGTACAGGAAAGACACCCTGTATATATCGACTGTCGCTACCGCTATCATTTACTCGAGAAACGGCTAATCCAACCTAACCTGAAACTTATTTCATTAATATCTCATGACGCCTGCAATATTTTCTAAATTTAAAGGCATTTTTCTTATGTAAACCGCATATAAGCTTTCGAATAAGACCAAATTTCCATAAAATCTGTCCACGCATGACAGAGATATCATAATATCGTCTCATGAATCTGTCAGAAACGGTAAGATTTTTCTTCTGATTCTCCAGTCAAATTTTCGTCAACATAATACGTATACGCGTTACACGCACACCTTCAGCCAAAAGAAACTAGTGTATGTATGATCGGCGTCCGCCATTGTACATATACCTATGTGTACTATTGAATTATAACCTACCAAGTGTCATCGCTTTATAACCTACCAAGTGTCAATCCGTCATAACCTGCCAAGTGTCAAATAAGGTAAGTTGTCCAAATTTGAAATGTCACGAGTTTTTACACTACATGGGAGACTGAATGATTGTCTCAATTAACAAGGTGGGTGACCAAAATTTTTTAATAGATTTTTTTCTCTAGACTCGCAGACTTGGAAGTTGTCCGGAGAAGGTTCGACAGAGAAGCATCTTCTTTCGCATAAGTTTCTGGAAATTTGTACCATGCATGTACAAAATATATATTATAACAAATTGCATTGCATTTAAATTGACAGATATTTTTATTATACCAGCAAATTATTTTTAATTTAGAGTTTTTATGTACAGCTTATAGAAATGAAGGGGACGCACAGGACTTAGATAAAAATGAAGGGGACGCACAGGCTTGGATAGTAGAATTGAAGGGGACGCACAGGCTTGGATAGTAGAATTGAAGGGGACGCACAGGCTTGGATGGATAGAAATGAAGAGAATGCACAGGCTTGGAGGTTGTCCGGAGAAGATTAGATAGATAGACAGAGCATCTTGTGTCGCACAAGTTTCTGGAAATTTGTCAAATAAGGTAAATCGACAAAATTTGTCTAAAGACATAGTAGGGTAAGTGTGGGTATTACTGCGGATGCCCCGATTACTGCGGATATTTTAAAACAGATCATATTTAATGTTGGAGACTACATAATCTCTTGAAAATTATTGATAAAATTATTTTCAACTCTATAACAGATAATTATTAATATATATGTACAGCAAAGTTATTATTAATTCTTTTATCGCGATTTGAAATTTGTCAAGGCGAAACTTCGGTCGATTCCCGATATGGCGGTCATGAACACCTATACTGAATTCCATCTAAGAGTAGACTCGATCCGCGCGGGGATATACTGTTGATTGGTGGGAGTCCGGCAGGGAAAGCGCTGCGACCAATCGCGTGTGTCAGATCCGTGGGAGCTGCGCAGATCGGTCGCAAATCGGTAGAGGCGCAGGTCTACTCTTAGATGGAACGCCATATACTTGAAAAACATTTATATTTTTGTTATTAACAGTAATACATGTAATGTAGCGTTATTGCTCGATAGAATAAGAGCTATTTTTTCAGAAAAACAGTAAATCAGTCGTCTACATTTTAGTTTTAATTTTTATTTCTCACCGCAGTATTAGGTGCAGTACTTTACACCATATGCATGTATTATTGCGGACCAACGACTGCGCAACCTAACCTTTCTTCCGACCGTTTCACTTACGTGACAACGTGACCATAACCTTATACCTAACCTTCATATTTCTACTAAGGTTATGTTTCGCCTGACATCAGACCGCAGTAATACATGCGCAGTAACTGGTATTTCGTTCGTAACAGGCACGCAGTAATACATGCATGTCCGCAGTAACTCCTGCTCGACAAATCTCTTTGTTTTTAATTAACTGTGCTTATTACCCCGCCTTTATATTTTTTTATGGAATTATTAAGGTACCACCTTTCTTGTAGAAAAAGAAGGAGGAACTTTCATTCATTTGAACGCCGTATCGAGGGTTCTAAAGTTAACCTACACATTTTTTTTTTTTTTTTTTTTTTTTTTTTTTTTTTTTTTTTTAGAGAGGGGGAAAATGCTTTATGCATACCCCGGCTAACCGGGGTTATGTGGGAGTCCCCGTTGGTCGGGATACCCACTAAAAACCCCCTGTAGGTGCCACCTACGGCTGGCCCTCTTAGCAGGGGGAGGTACTTCGAGGTAATACTTCTACCCCCTGCCCAAAAAGTTAACCTACCTTAAAAGTCCGCAGTAATACCCACACTTACCCTATTAAGAATTATTAAGAAAGTAGATTATGGTGGACTGCTTGCAATGTAAAGCAAGTCACATTAGTGAAGAAAGTACGCTGAAAACACGTCTCCCTTGATGCTTTTCAATCTTTTGTGAAAGACATTCGTAATACTTTAAAATCCACAGTAGTTGCCACGCTACTAATTAATTCATTAATTTTTTAGATTCCCATTAACAATATTTCAATTCACCAATAAACATACTAAATTAATTTTATTCCAACACCAATAAATTGTGCGTTAAAAATTTTGGATCTGTTCGTTCATTTTTGCTGAATTATTACCATTAACATTTAAATTTCCTGCAACAAGACTTTCTGCCATACACTCTCACCTCCTTCGGACACATTATGTAGTCTCTACACTCACTGTAGCAGAAGGCTACTCTATTTCTACATAAGTAAGTTCTACGTTAAGTTGTATAACTAAAATGTGGCTTTATATATATTTACAGATAATCGAAGCAGAAGATGATGCAGAGTGATCTATGTCAGACTATATACGCACAAATTTTCAGGTAGGGTTTTGCATATTCAATGATCTTAACATATGAGCATGTGTGATAATTTATAAATAATTAATAAATGTGTCCTATTTTTCAGTGAACGATGCAGACGAAGAGAATTATTTCAACAGCTGAAAGAGAAAGTAATCCTGTTACATGAGCAAATAAAATAACCACATTTTATCTATAAAATAATCAATATAATATTTTTTTTTTAAAATAACATACAAAATTTATATTTTTATACCTTATCCTCTAACGTCACTAGATAGGCTGCAGGGCGCCATAAACACGTAAACGTGTGGCGAAGATAGATCAGAATTTATAATTTATTGAGATTTCCTTACTTTTTCCTTATTTTCAGCACACGTGGCAGTCAACTTCAAAAAAGTAAAAAAATTACGCCAAGTACATGAATTATCTTTGTAAAAAGAAGTGAGATCCCCATAAAAAACTTTCAAAAAGTAAAAAAAGTTACGCCAAGTACATGAAACAAATAAATCACAAGAAATAAAAGATAATAATATAAATCACAAAAAAATAGAAGAAAATATATATCACAAAAAATAGAAGATAATAATATAAATCCCCCCCAAAATCGAAGAAAATATACAATATAAAAAAAGATGTGAAATCAAAATGAGCTGCAAGTACATAAAGGTGCTTTCCAACTGCCCTTAAGATGACACAACTACATAGACACAGCTAAAATGCTGTGTTCATACATTCCATTACTCATATCGCGGACATTTTAATTATCCCATCAAAAAGAATCCCAATTAAAAACATTGTCGTAAATTAATTAATAGCTTTACAAAATTAATATACAAAATTGCGCCAATTATAACAATGGCTATTTATAAAAAGAAAAAATGTATTAAATAATATTAAGCAGATATATTTTTATAGATAAAATACTTGGCGCTGCGAAACCGAAAAAATGTTAATTGTCTTATTAATAGTAAATTAATAATTTACAATAACTCCCTTACAATCTAAAATACATAAACATATACATATTAGAAACGCAGTCAGATTTATTCTACATATATTTAATTCTAATATCATACGTAGTATATGCACACGCACATATACACACATTCACGAATTCACGCACAAGAAAGAAAGAAAAAGATTAATGCAATTTATACATATGTATTCAGTTTAGCAACACCAATGCGGTGAGCAGCGCCAAGTATTTCGAATAAAATATTTATTGGTATTGAAATATTTATTTCTATAAAAATATATCTGCTTAATATTATTTAATACATTTTTTCTTTTTATAAATAGCCATTATTATAATTGGCGCAATTTTGTATATTAATTTTGTAAAGCTATTAATTAATTTACGACAATGTTTTTAATTGGGATTCTTTTTGATGGGATAATTAAAATGTCCGCGATATGAGTAATGGAATGTATGAACACAGCATTTTAGCTGTGTCTATGTAGTTGTGTCATCTTAAGGGCAGTTGGAAAGCACCTTTATGTACTTGCAGCTCATTTTGATTTCACATCTTTTTTTATATTGTATATTTTCTTCTATTTTTGGGGGGATTTATATTATTATCTTCTATTTTTTGTGATATATATTTTCTTCTATTTTTTTGTGATTTATATTATTATCTTTTATTTCTTGGGATTTATTTGTTTCATGTACCTGGCGTAATTTTTTTACTTTTTGAAAGTTTTTTTCTTTACAGCAAAGTTATTACAGCATTATTCCGAAATTGGGATCTGCATTAACAAGGACTTGCTGCTGGTACGTGTTTCATTTAAATTTCCTTGTATTATTAAAATGATGTACGAATTATAATTTGCAGGGAAATTGCACTTTACGAGAACAACTGCCCACTTTAAAGTTGTTATTAGATTTTATGAAATGCGTGTATATTGAACCTTCTAATGGCGAGCACGCTTCAAGAGAAACTGTCGACGATATATTACAGGTATTCGAACAAATGTTTAAATTATAAAGATCAAGCCATATGTATTTTTATCAGTGCTCTCCAGCGTAGGGGCCCCTCACGCGCCTGCTTCCCCTTCCAATCTTCCTCTGGCGCCGCGTGCCTTCCGTTGTCAGGGAGACCGCGCGACGCTACGAAGGCTGCCATGACGGGCTAAAGGTAGAGTTTCCAAGCCGCGATCGACGGCGGCGGCGGGCGGGCGCGGCCGGTAGCCCGCGGCGGCGGCCAGACTCCGGCCGCGCAGCGTTGAGGGTCGCACTTTGGTTCGAGCGTACTTGAAAGGGCCTACGGCCGAGGATTCATACCTGTTTCCGAAATAAAATAATTTTTTATTCTTTATCGTATCGATATGGAAGTGATACTAATGGATTCCTGATGTTTCTCCGATAAAAATCATACGAAATTTCATGTAAATCGGACTATTATTAACGAAGACAACTTGAAATGATATAAATTAAATTTTCATGGAATTTCCTTCATATGGTCCGAATTACGGCGTTCGTGGTGCCAGTTTCATCGGTGAAACATAAGGAATCCATTGACGTCGTTTTCGCAAAGATCTGGTGGGAAATGCGGAAATCCTGGTTATTTCTGACTTTTTAATGATATTCGAACCCTTCCGAGGGTCGAAAGCCATCAAATTCGGTGAGGCACTGCGAGGTGTTGTCCTCGTCACCGGGTACCATGCGGCATCTATAGAGATGTGTCAAAGGACGGGCGGCGCTGGAGAATCACCCTGTATGTAGTAGTAGAGTAAAATATGTACAACCTGCTGTAACATCCAACTAAATAAATCCCATACCAAGAAGCCTTGAAGGTATTATAAAATCAAAAGGCAATCCCACAAATTATTAAAACATTAAATATTTATTTTATTTCCATAGTTTATTGATCCTTTATTTAACTGTACGAATATTTACTGCGGGTCTATTTCTGCACGTTTATCTGCTTTTATTCATATTTTTGTAAATGTTAAAGGGAATATAAATTTGTTTATACAAGATGTATTCTACAAACATTTAAGAATGTTTATTAATCATCTTTTTCTGTTAAAATGTAGTACTGACATGGATATACAAAGTTTTACTTTAAATTGGTCGCTGTACAAATACTTTTTACACTGACTGTATATAAGTACCGAGGCCTCCAACGAGGTAGGTAAATGACAAACAACGGCGGTCGTTTCGTCGAACCCTATTCCACCGCCCTAGGGACATAAGTCAGCCCGTTCAGTTTTTATTTAGCAATTAAGAAGTATTATCCACCAAGTCCACCATCACAGAGACACAGGAAGAAAAGGATAGTCCGCTGCCTGCGTGTGGTCCCGCCTGCATCGTCCTCCTTTCAAATTAAAGACGGATCCCTTATCTCTTGGGTATAAACAAATAAAAAGTAGAATATCCGCACCGAGATATGAACACTGGACTTTTTGTTTGCGGCCCAAGTGCTTCGATGTCGGTAAAATGAATTCTCGCCGGAGAGCGCCGGTCAGGCAGCGCGTACGGCACACGGACAGAGGGACGGGTATGCTTGTTTGGTGCGGTACATTAGTAGTTCAAACTCTGCGTTACGTAATCGTTACGATTTCATCGGCTCTTTCCTAATTAACTATTGAATGGATTTAAAAATCGTAAAAAACATCTACCATGAAAGTACCCGAGCGTATCACCTGCGTTAAAGTCTGGGCATACATATCAGTTCCGTGTCAGTCCACGCGGAATTCAACCTACTCTTTCCATTACAATCATTAAAACTAATCAGAATTATATCACGTTTGGTGTCATTTTCATCAGAAAAGCACTAGCAATCCATTGGTGATAGGTATTTCAACGAAGATCTAATATGGAAATTGACAGATTCATTACTGAATCGCCTATTGTTGACTTTATTTTAATGCCTCTAGTGTTTAGGATCCCCGAAACCCGTATTTTTATTGGCTATAACGTTATAGTAATGAAAATACGTCATCCCATGAAAAAAACCATCGATGATCTTGAAATTTCGGGAAATATAACCTTGAGAACAAAATCGTCTCCGTCAGAATAATTGTCTCTCTGAAGCAAACATTTTTTTCCTTAGACATTTTCTCGTATCATTAAAAACAACGGAAATATTTTAGGTTTAAATGGTAGTTGCAGCAACGTTGCGGCAACATTGCAGGAACGTTGCCGCAATAGTGGCGCAACGTTGCCGCAATAGTGGCGCAACGTTGCAGCAACATTGTGGAAACGTTGCTAAACGTTACCGTAACGTTGCAGCAAAGTTGCAGGATCGTTGCAGTGCAATATAGCAACGCAACATTGATGCAACTATGCAGCAATAATTCTATGTCCGCCCCGTGTAATGTTGCACGGCAACGTCGCAGCAACGTTACATCGACATTGCGCTGCAACCATGCAACACTGCAAGCTTACTGCAACCATCCTGCAACGTTGCCGCCACGAAGTGTGCTGTAAGGAATTTTTCAGTAACGAAGGTCGACCGCCAAAAAGTTTAGAGGAAAAAGTTTTTCAGAATGACGTCCTTGACAACATATTTCAAGGTCGTCAAAATCCGTGAGGTTGCCCTCTATGTATACCATTACCATATAAATAAACTTCTATCAGTCAAGGAACTCAAAACGTACATTTACCACCCTTCACTGAATATCGTGCCTTGAAGTCATTTACAAGCAACAATTTGTGGCCGGAACACCCGCGTTCTTTTTGCGCCGTAAATTCTATTCATTCCTACCAGCTGAGCTATCTGTGACGTCCCACTATTTTTCGCGCGGTATTTTAACACCACTTCTTCACAAATCAATCCACAACTCCATCAAAAACCCTCATACTCAAGCCTTACCCCCTCTTTCAAACCCAACCGATCGTTTAGACGATATACCTTAGTGGTCCCTATCTCTAAACGGTCAATCCAGATTCCTGACCGTTTGGACGATGCACCTTAGCGGTCCCCATCTCGAAACGGTCAATCCATAATCGCTGATCGCCTTGACGATGTACCTTAGCGGTCCCCATCTCAGGATGGTCAGCGACGACCTCCAAATCCCCACTTCGACTTACGTGGCATGACCACTTTCCTCCAAATCTACTTCAAACAAATCCCTCGTCTTTAAAACCCTCTCTTAAATCGAGACTATGTCTCATGCCCTCTCTATGACCAAAGAAGTCAGTACCCCGTTTACCCCTATCCGATACGACCTCCTAAACTCCACCAAATGGGTTGAGTATTCAGCTTCAAAGCCCCATGCAAAAACCCCAGAAATGTTACTGCGACACAAATTTACGAACGTGATCAACACGTGATCGTTACCGCGACGCAGATTTGGCCTACGTGCCATAGGAACACACCGCACATACCCTTCACCCATTACCAGTACAAGACAAGGCCACATAAAACCCCTAAACACCGACTCTATTAATAAGTAATTGCGACGCATCTTCAAAGATCAGTCAAGGTGCATACCGCGCACACTCTTCACCCCTAACAATCCCGACCATAGTATAAATACAAGGCCCAAAACGGCCAGATCGCTTCTAGACATCAGCTTCTAGCTTCTGGCTCTTCTACGGAAACCACTCCCGCGAAGTGTCTCTTTACGCAATTTTGCTATCTATACTGTGTTAGCTTACTGTGTTCAGTGCTCTACAGCAAATACCGTAAGCCATTACTATTTCTTATTATTATTCTTATATCATTTCCATACCATTTACTATTTCTTTGTTAATAACGCTTATTGCGGACTTGTATCGATATCGTGTATTTCAAACATTATCGAAATTCTTATTAATTACTAAACGCTTATTGCATTTTTGTGTATTGTTCTTATTCACGCTTACTGCGTTCATATTTCATCGTTCATTATTGCTTACTGCATACATATATATATATATACTTTGTACAACGAACCTTTATTGTATTCTATATTATTTCTCTAACGCTTATCGCATTTTTGTGTATTATTAACGTTCATTGCTAAACGTACTTCTTTCTCCGGTTTATATACCTGTTATTCATGTCCATACATATATTTCATACCTTATACTGTTTTATATAAATGTACTGTGTCAATGCTCAAAGTCCCACGCATTATTATAATTAACGCTCCAACAAAGCTAATAAATCGCTTTGTTTCAATCACGCCTCAAATTATTTGTATTTACCCATTGGTTACGAGAGATCTAAAAATCCAAACGAACAAGGTAACGAAACAGCTGATTCTGGTTCGCGAACGCGAGAGCGCTTGCCGTGTTTACTAACATACTTTTGCATGGCCTGTGTATACCCGCACGTTTAGACGAGTTTCTCGGAATTATTACGTATAACTTCTTTCGCCTATGCAACGGTAAATCCAATTAGTAAAACCAAAACAAAGTGCTCTAACGGGTGTCACCACAGGGACCATAACTATCTAAACCTTCCCTGGTCGTTCACTGCTACGAATCTGGCATTCGCGCCTGAATCCTACACACCATAGTGCCACGAATCACGTATTCGCGCCTAAAATTCCTAATCTCCGCAGCGCCACGAATCTGGCATTCGCGCCTGCATCCCTCCGAACATTCAGCGCCACGAATCTGGCATTCGCGCCTGCATCCTACTCTCCGCAGCGCCACGAATCTGGCATTCGCGCCTGCATCCCCTACGAATAAAACCCCATATGTCATCTTCCCCAAAGACCTTCACCCGGGACGTGACATAATTTTGGTGACAGCGGTGGGATACGTTAACTGTTCAGAGAAGTAAATTCTCGAACATACGGTGCCCACAATAGCCCTATATATATATATATATATATATATATATATATATATATATATACATATAAATTTAAAATGTGCATTAAATACCCACATCGTAGCACGCTAAATTACCGCAGCCGCAGATTACAAATTTTAACGGCACACATGCGGTGGTTGATCTGTGTCTCCGGGAAAATAGCTACAACATATGAAGGAGACGACATTTGTTCGAGTTGCTATGAACTAAATCTAACAAGTGTGGAAACTTTATACCAAGTCCATTATTATCAGACGCCGACGGTGTCTCCCAATTGCTCGTGGTGCAATTCCGCTCTGTTTCAAATCTGCCCCGTGAGCAGTTGTGTCGTGTGTTCGGATTGGTATCTCCTAGCTAGTGAGAGCCACCGAGAATTTGATAACCAAATGAACATAGATCACCCCGAATTTTAAATAACTGCTAATTATAACAATATAACTTCGTACGCGTTTTTTTTTTCTCTCTCTCTGTATGCACGTTACTAGTGATGGGCGTGATACCGCTCAAGCAGTATCGATACCTAGCGGTGAAGTATCATGGCATCTCAAGCAAGTATGAGTACCGTAGGTATCAGAAGGTATCGATACCTAAATGATACGTACTCAAAAGGTTCGATCCTTGTAGGTATCAACATCTTGGCTGGACTTGGTATCGATACTATTCGAACCCGAAACAAGCATCCATAGGTATCGAAACAGGAATGAGTACTTGGAAAGAATCGTTTCCCAAATGATACCTACAAAAGTCTCGGTCCTTTAAACTCGACTGCGTTCGGGTCCGACGAGATGCCGCGTGGCATCCAGATAGCGAGGACACCCCCCCCCCCCCCGGCGATGCCTCTACGAGTGTTGCGACTTTCGACCCTCGAAATGGTTGGAATAACCATTAAGAAGTGAGAAATCTTTCAGTTCCGCATTTCTCATCAGATCTCTGCGAAAACGACGCCAATCGATTCCTTATGTTTCGCCGATGAAACTAACACCAAGATCGACGTAATTCGGAGCATAATGAAGGAAATTACTTGAAAAATTCATTTCCATAATCTCCACCTAACTTCGTTAAAAATAGTCCGATTTACATGATATTCGGTATAATTTTCATTGTAACAACATAACGAATCCATCGGTATCAATTCCATATCGATACAATAAAGAATAAAGAATGCAGTTTTTCTGAAACAGGTATGAATCCTCGGCCGACCGCAGCGAAAGGAGGTTGGCGCCTCGCAGTCGGGGATGAAATATTCATTTCAGCGTATTAAGAAATTCTTTATTCTGCATCGTATCGATATGGAAGTGAGATCAGTGGATTCCTGGCGTTCTCCCAATTAAAATTATACCAAATGTCATGCAAATCGGACTACTTTGACACAAACAATACAAATCATAAAAGGAGTAGGCATTTTTTTACCACTCTCTCTTATCGTATCGATATGGAAGTGATACCGATGGATTTCTTATGTTTTTCCAATGAAAATTATACCAAATTTCATGTAAATTAGACTATTTTTAACGAACTTAGTGTGAAATTATATAAATCAATTTTACATTTAAGTTCCTTCATTATGCTTCGAATTACGTCGTTCTTGGTGTTAGTTTCATCGGCGAAACATAAGGAATCAATTGGCGTCGTTTTCGCAGAGATCTGATGAGAAATGCGGAACTGAAAGATTTCTCACTTCTTAATGGGTAGGTATACTAACCACTTCGAGGGGTCACGTTTTCGCCACGTGGTGCCGGGCGCCAGTTTGTTTGACTAGCGTCGCGAGAGGATCACCCTGTACGTTTATTTCGCTTTCTCTCATTATATTCATTCTCTTTCCTTGTCGAACTATTCAGGGGTCCCTTATCGCTAGACCTTTGTATGCTCAACGTCGGACCCGAACGCAGTCGAGTTTAAAGGACCGAGACTTTTGTAGGTATCATTTGGGAATCGATTCTTTCCAAGTACTCATTCCTGTTTCGATACCTATGGATGCTTGATTCCGGTTCGAATAGTATCGATACTTTACTGTTGCCGTGATACCAATTCCACTCAGTACTCATTTTAGCTCCTACTGGTATCAAATGTCGATACCAAGTACTTACAATTTCGATACGTATCGAACCTTCCAAACGAGTACTTTGGGTATTGAACTACTTGAAACTCATGAGAAAGACTGGTATCACGCCCATCACTACACGTTACCCTCTACATCCCTATACCTAGTATGTGTAACAGATTCCAACGACAACAATTATCAAACCTGTACCGCCAATTTATAAACCAATTGGCATACACTAATGAACTGACCTGTGTTTCGGGCGGTGTAGCAACGACCACGGGAGGCTACAAAATTTGCCTAGACTGCTTTGATCTGGATCCGAGTGAAGTAAACGAAATCGATCAGGAACATTTTTATACATCTAATAATACATTCCCAAAGTGCCCTCGTTGCAAAAAACCCTTGTTACAAATGCGTCCCTTAAGTAGTTGCTCCGAGTGCACCGAACGTTTTCTCCTCTTGAATAGGAACCATTACGGGTTGATAATTATTGGTTCTAGGGATAGAATTCACTAAGCTTGAAAAACGGCTACCAGACGCCCAAAATTTAACCGATCATTTCTAAGTACAAATAGAGTCAAAACGATTTTAACATGTCCGATTATGACGAAACTGATGAGCCTTATGCAATAAACCAAGGCGCGGGCTCTTCCATGAACCCTATACAGGGTGTCCCAAAAATGTCGGACTTCCTTGAAAGGGGTTACTCAGGGGGTGATTTGAAACAACTTTTTCCTTAGCGAAAATATTGTCCGAAGCTTCGTTAAGGAGATATTAAGCAAAAACCCCGACCAATCAGAGCGCGCGCCTTCCGCCTGAGTTCCCGCGGTAGCGTTGGCTACGAGGTAGGCGACCGCGCTTGTGCTACGAACGTACGAACAAGCAAGTCGACATGCATCGAAGGAAACCGCGTTACACATTTTTTTTTTTAAAGCAGAATCTTAAATAAGAATAATTTGAAGTGAGAGGACAAGAAGTACGTAAATTTCGTTTTTAAATAAGGCATAAACGAAAAGCTAACGTAACAGAAAATGTACGACAAGTGATCGTAATTCGTTATTGAGGTAAAAATCCGTAGTTTAACAACGGCCAACACAACTAAATTTAAAAAATAATATTAAGTGTATGAATAAATTCTTTCCGACTGGAATTTCTATCGCGGTGGTATTCAGAAGCTGCCAGAAAAACGGCAAAAGGTAATTAACAATAATGGAAATTATTTCGATGATCGAGTTGTTTTCATATTTTTTAAATCGAACCGTTATTGTACCCTAAAATCGGAAAGAATTTATTTTCACACCTAATAATCACCAATAAATGAAATAAAACTCACCCTTTCGGACATTCCTTTCCTTGCTTTCCTTCCCTTTTCGGAAACCTGTGTCACTGGGTCACTGTACCGATCCTGGTTATCGGTGGACGAAAAGATTTATGGTTGGGTAGCGCCCAGTGCTCAGCTGATCACACTGCGTCCGGGTTAATGTACCGAATATTCACTTCACTGCACGGCTACTAACACTGATCACTGAATTTATTTTTCACGGAACGTGTTGTTCCTACGTTATAAAAATTGGTGGCTGCGAAAGGGGCCGATTACTGTTAATTACTGGGACGAGATTACTACTATTACCCGGCGAAAAGAAATTGCGTGGCAGACTGTCTCGGGCTGTGCAGTCCGCTGCTGTGACGATTGGTCGAGTCACCTATTTGGGCACACTTTTAAAGACGGGACACACGTATTTTGGTTATTGGCTGAAGTTGCCACATACATTGTCGCACCGCGCGACGAAGAGATCGAACGAAACACGAGATCGAGTGGGATAGAGCGATTTGACCAAGCGTAGCCTACGCTTTTGTTTTGACGATCGTCGGTCGGATCCGTATCTGATCGCTGCACAGCCCGAGACAGTCTGCCACGAGTTTTCTTTTCGCCGGGTAATAGTAGTAATCTCGTCCCAGTAATTAACAGTAATCGGCCCCTTTCGCGGCCACCAATTTTTATAACGAAGGAACAACACGTTCCGTGAAAAATAAATTCAGTGATCAGTGTTAGTAGCCGTGCAGTGAAGTGAATATTCGGTACATTGACCCTGCGATCAGCTGAGCACTGGACGCCGATGACCAGGATCGGTACAGTGCCCTACTGACACAGGTTTCCGAAAAGGGAAGGAAAGCAAGGAAAGGAATGTCCGAAAGGGTGAGTTTTATTTAATTTATTGGTGATTATTAGGTGTGAAAATAAATTCTTTCCGATTTTAGGGTACAATAACGGTTCGATTTAAAAAATATGAAAACAACTCGATCATCGAAATAATTTCCATTATTGTTAATTACCTTTTGCCATTTTTCTGGCAGCTTCTGAATACCACCGCGATAGAAATTCCAGTCGGAAAGAATTTATTCATACACCTAATATTATTTTTTAAATTTAGTTGTGTTGGCCGTTGTTAAACTACGGATTTTTACCTCAATAACGAATTACGATCACTTGTCGTACATTTTCTGTTACGTTAGCTTTTCGTTTATGCCTTATTTAAAAACGAAATTTACGTACTTCTTGTCCTCTCACTTCAAATTATTCTTATTTAAGATTCTGCTTTAAAAAAAAAAATGTGTAACGCGGTTTCCTTCGATGCATGCCGACTTGCTTGTTCGTACGTTCGTAGCACAAGCGCGGTCGCCTACCTCGTAGCCAACGCTACCGCGGGAACTCAGGCGGAAGGCGCGCGCTCTGATTGGTCGGGGTTTTTGCTTAATATCTCCTTAACGAAGCTTCGGACAATATTTTCGCTAAGGAAAAAGTTGTTTCAAATCACCCCCTGAGTAACCCCTTTCAAGGAAGTCCGACATTTTTGGGACACCCTGTAGACACCGCGACTACCGAATTATTAGGAAAAATCGAAACACTAAAACAACAAGGAGCAGTAATCGAAAATTTACATACGAAATTTGTCGAACCCAAAATGCATTCGGGCGTAACTACCAAATCGGGCGACCCCACGTTGGAAGGTTGGGACGAAAGGATGCAAAAAGTGGAAGGGATGCTAGAAAAACTTCTTACTCCCCCACCATTCGCGAATAAATTTACCACGCCGGGTTCCTCCCGTTTCGATAGAAAACCGGTATTAAGATATAATAAAGAACCTGAGACGCTGACTCGTGACCATATTCCGGACCAAGAACCATTACCCCAGATCAGATTAAAGGACGCGATAGAAACCGTCCCAAAATTTAACGGCCATAACATGTCCGTTTTGCAATTCGCGAGAGCTTGCAATAGGGCTAAGGCTCTGGTTCCCTCGCAAGCCGAATCCCAGCTAGCGAGGTTGTTGATAAACAAGCTACAAAATCACGCGTACTTGGCGGTTGAGGATCGGGTCTTCGAAACCGTAAACGACTTAATTAAACAGCTTAAACGCACTTTCTCCTCTGCCGAGACATCGGACCACTACCGAGGGGAACTCGCGAATATTATAAAGGGAACCAACGAACATATGTTGGCATACATTTCACGCGTTAAGGACCTCCGGTTCGCCATCTTGGAGGAGAATAGAGAATATCGCGACGACTTCGCACAAACCATGGACGTGGATCGCCTAACCTTGGACTCGTTCATTGATGGTCTTCCGCCTCACGTAAGAACAATGTTATTACAACATAATTTCGAAACACTTGAAGAAGCCTTCGAGGCAGCCGTACTCGTGGATAAGAAGATGGACAGGGACCACCGAAGGTTTTCAGAACAGAAAGCACCAAAACTCGTATGCCAGGTTTGCAATAAGACAGGGCACGACGCACTATCCTGTAGGAGCTACCAAGGTTTGAACTATCGACCGACCGAACGATATCCTCAAAACCGAGTAACAGGATATGGTAATCAAGCCCCAAATCCAATAGTCCCCTACTGGGACAAAACTCGACCTCCTCCTTCTAGACCTACGGAATTGCGCATCTGCGCGTATTGCAAAAATCCCGGACATTTAATTTCAGAGTGTAGGAAACGTTTATTCAATCGTAACGAAAGGAACCCTGGAACCTTCCAAGAGCGAGACTCGGGAAACGCTCTGCCCCCACGGCCAACTATGGAGGCGTACCGTGGAACGGGCCAGGCAGGAGCGCGTCCAATAACGACACAAGCGGAATCGGGAATGCCAAAACTAGGATCGCCACCGCATGGTTAAATACAGTTGGCGAAACCCCGTCCGTAATTATCCGATCTCCAGATTTCGAAAGAACTCCGGAACTAATGATTGACACAGGTTCTGAAGTGAATTTATTGAAAATTCACGCCGTAAAACAATCTCAAAATATAGACGCAAACAAACAGGTACAACTTAGAGGCATTGCTAAGGACCTCGTTTCCACCCTCGGGACAATAAAAATAACCTTATTAGGCAACGACGTTACGTTCCACGTAGTTGAAAATGTAGGATCTGAGAAAGAATGAGAGTGAGTGCGTATGTACGTGTTTGAATTTGGCGCTCTGGCACATGTGACGTCAGAGCGATAGCGAGGAGCGATCCTGTAATCAGCCAGGAAACCGCGAGGCAGTTCGGCATGAGACTTCGATCCGTGTAAATCTATTCTGTACTTTCTTTTGACGCGCTGTTATACAGCTATTATACTTTTCTTCTACTAATTACGAGTTTAACCGTTTATTCCAATACCGTGTCCACCGTCAATCCCTACAAAAACGATTTCCCGATTAAACCACACGGGATATTAGGAACTGAATTCTTTATGGAACAAGATGCTTCAATAGGGTAAGTGTGGGTATTACTGCGGACTTTTAAGGTAGGTTAACTTTAGAACCCTCGATACGGCGTTCAAATGAATGAAAGCTCCTCCTTCTTTTTTTAAAAGAAAGGTGGGACCTTAATAATTCCATAAAAAAATATAAGGGTGGGGTAATAAGCACAGTTAATTAAAAACAAAGAGATTTGTCGATCAATGTCATTGCACGAGTTACTGCGGACATGCATGTATTACTGCGTGCCAGTTACTAACGAAACACCAGTTACTGCGCATGTATTACTGCGGTCTGATGTCAAGCCAAACATAACCTTAGTACAAATATCACTTGTAGGGTAAACCAACCAGTAACTGGGCTTCTACATGCTTTGCATTTTATAATCGTATTTTGATAAATTATGACAAGAATAAGTAATTACATTTATAGAAATTTCAAGAAAAATAAATTTAAATGCAGTAGTAGGTCCGCAGTAATACATGCACATGGTGTCAAGTAGTGCACCTAATACTGCGGTGAGAAATAAAAATTAAAACTAAAATGTAGACGACTGATTTACTGTTTTTCTGAAAAAATAACTCTTATTCTATCGAGCAATACCGCTACAGTACATGTATTACTGTTAATAACAAAAATATAAATGTTTTTCAAGTAGGTGTTCATGACCGCCATATCGGAAATCGACCGAAGTTTCGCTTTGACGAATTTCAAACTACGATAAAAGAATTAATAATAACTTTGCTGTACATACTTATTAATAATTATCTGTAATAGAGTTTAAAATAATTTTATCAAAAATTTTCAAGAGATTATGTACTTTCCAACACTAAATATGATCTGTTTTAGAATATCCGCAGTAATCGGGACATCCGCAGTAATACCCACACCTACCCTACATTATTCGAAAAAAACAGTTGGAATTCAACGGAAATTCCATTCCGTTTGTAAACAGGGGTCAAGTCGTGCTACCCGCTAGGTCAAAAACTGTTTCTTTTATAAACGTATCAAATTCAGACATAAAGGAAGGATATTTACCTAGATTAGATTTAGGCACTGGGATTCACGCTGGTAATGCTCTTGTCCGTAATCAAGACGGCAAAGCATACTTACAAATAATAAATTCTAACGAAACGGACATAACGGTCACTATACCTACTGTTGAATTGGAAGAATTCGAAATTGTGACTCCAGAACCCAAACAAAGACGACCAACAGAGGCTAAGACGACTAAATGCGTCACTCCTATCCCAACCTTAACAAAAATCAAGCCCCTTCATCCCCAGGACCCATTGATCCATCATTCAGAGATACACTCGCTCTCATCCCCAAGGCATTATGCCGAAACAACCCTTCCCCTAGAATTCCAGGAGTCTCTTGCTATGGCGTCGGGTGAGGAAGTATCAACAATTTCTGAAAAATCCTCAACAAGGATGGAACAAGTGCTGGAACTAATTTCAACGGAACATATGAATCCAGAGGAAAAACTCCATGTCCAAGGAATTTTAAATAAATACCATGACCTTTTCCATTTACCAAATGAGAAGTTGGGTCATACGAATGCTATCCAGCATGGAATCCAGACCACGGACCCAGTGCCTATCAATACTAAACAATATCGCTTCCCTCCAGTACACAAGAAGGAAATCGATAAACAAGTACAAAAATTACTAGACCAAGAAATTATAAAGCCTTCATTATCACCTTACAATTCACCAATCTGGATTGTGTCTAAGAAACCAGGACCCGATGGAGAAGTCCTATGGCGAATGGTACTCGATTTTAGGGATCTAAACAAAAAGACCGTTCCTGACGCTTACCCAATTCCTAATATCAACGAAATATTAGACCAATTAGGGGGAGCCAAATATTTTTCCGTGTTCGACCTCGCTTCGGGATTTCACCAAATACCTATGAAGCCTGAAGACGCACACAAAACAGCTTTTTCCACACCACACGGACACTATGAATTTAAAAGGATGCCATTCGGGCTCTGTAATGCACCAGCTACTTTCCAACGTCTAATGGATCATACTCTTACTGGACTCCAGGGCACAGAAATGTTCGTATATTTGGACGACATCGTCCTTTACGCAAGTTCCCTTACTGAGCACTTAATCAAATTTAAAAAACTTGCTAACCGTTTGCGAGAAGCTAACTTAAAATTACAACCTACGAAATGTAAATTCCTACATAAGGAAGTCGCTTACCTGGGACATATAATTACCGAGGAAGGAGTAAAACCGGATCCAAATAAAATCAAAGCTATTCAGAAATACCCTGCACCTCGTACACCGAAAGGAATTAAAGAGTTCCTCGGTCTAACCGGCTATTACAGAAGGTTTATCCCGGAATTTTCCAAAAGGGCTCGCCCTTTAACCTCCCTATTGAAAAAGGACGTACCATTCAATTGGGGAACGTCCCAGGAAATCGCTTTTGACCATTTAAGATTCGCATTGCTGAAAGAACCTATCCTGCAGTATCCGAATTTTGAATTAGAATTTCACGTCACTACTGACGCCTCTGAATACGCTATAGGAGGAATATTGAGTCAAGCTGCTAATGACAAGGAACTACCGATCGCGTACGCCTCCCGTGTTCTGAATAAAGCAGAAACAAATTACTCA
The DNA here is from genome assembly GCA_946251845.1 of Andrena fulva. Classification (NCBI taxonomy): domain Eukaryota; kingdom Metazoa; phylum Arthropoda; class Insecta; order Hymenoptera; family Andrenidae; genus Andrena; species Andrena fulva. The sequence goes on from OX276329.1 coordinate 35,243,009, forward strand.
ACAATAGAAAAGGAACTTTTAGCAATTGTGTATTGTGTCAGATATTTTCGACCTTACCTATATGGACGGAAATTCATTTTATTTACTGACCATCAACCACTGATTTGGCTACACAAGGTAAAAGACCCTACGTCGCGTCTCGTTAGATGGCGGCTAAAACTAGCAGAATATAAATACGAAATTCGCTATCAACCAGGCAAAAGTAACAAGCTTGCCGATGCGTTATCCCGCAATCCTCCCACAGTGGAGGCATATCCGGTACGACCACGAGAGGAAGCTGATGACGACTGGGAAGATCAGCCCCGGCTAAACGAGGTCCCGGGAGGCCCCGACTCACCAAGCCATCGACTAGACCCACATATAAAACTCGCCCAAGAGCAAAACCTACCAGAGTACAGCCGCCCAGAAAGGTGCGCCAAAAGTTGACCAGTGCAGAAAACCCACCAGATCCGCTCTCGGTAAACCCGCCGGAACCGATGAGTAGCGAAGAAGATGAAGTAAGCAGGAAGAAGAGAAAGAATTAGCAGACGCCCCTATTATTTCACCTCCACAATCGCCAACGCCGCAGGAAGAGAACGACCTTGACTCCGAAGTGGATTCCAACGCATCGGATGAATCAGACTCAGAATCTTCGATAATTGGACTAAACGATTCTTTGGACGCGGCATACGAAGCAGATCCCGAACGAAATATCCGAATAACGCCATTAATCAGTCGCGACCCATTATCCCTACGAAAAGAAACGCTCGTTTTCTTTCTAAGCGTGGATGGAAAACCTTGCGACAACGGAGCAAAGGAATTGCAGGAAACGGGAATCCTGACAATACCTGGCGATCTCCCATTGGGTAGGGCCCACGTAACTCACAAAAAGGGGCAAATCTTTATAGGGCTGGTTGTTAAAGAAACACAAAATACACCACTAACTATGACTACATGGGGCAAAGCCCTTTCCTACCTTAAATATACGGTACACGAGCTTCAAATACAATCCTTCAGTATAGCCAAAACATCGAACTTGGATCAATTAAGCTGGCAAAATGTCATTACGGGTATCCTCGAAGCCGTCAATGAAGAGGACATCAGTGTCACTATATGTTTACAACTAGTTCAAATTCCCGAAGAATCTAAAAGACAAACTATTATTACCGAAAATCACGCATCCGCATTAGCCGGACACAAGGGAGTAACGAAAACATACAATCGAATACGTCATCATTATTTTTGGAAAGGGATGAAGAAAGCCGTGGAAGACTATATTAGAACATGCGAGGACTGTCAGCGAAAGAAACTCGTCCGTGTTAAAACCAGGCAACCTATGATTCTAACTGACACGCCTGGACAAGCCTTCGACAAGATTGCATTGGACATCGTAGGACCATTACCTACCACTAGAGAAGGGAATACCTATATATTAACAATGCAAGACTTACTAACAAAATACTTCGTGTGCGTACCCCTTAAACAAACTACATCAATAAAAGTCGCAGATGCGTTTATAAAGAAATTTATCTGTCAATTCGGAGCTCCCAGAGCCATCCTCACCGACCAAGGAGCAAACTTCACTAGTAACTTCATGAAAGCTATCGCGAAAAAGTTTAAAATCGAACAATTTAGAACCACAGCTTTTCACCCACAGACTAACGGTTCTCTAGAGCGATCGCACCTCGTCCTAACGGAATATTTGAAAATGTTTATAAGTAATCACAGTGACTGGGACGAATGGACAGACTTGGCCGCGTTCTGTTATAATACCAGCGTCCACGAAGGCACTGGCTACACCCCACATGAATTAGTGTTCGGAAAAATAGCCCGGGTACCCAGTCGAAAAAGGATGCCCGAAGATTTTGAAAATGAAACCTACAATAATTACCTCTCAAGGCTAAGCGCGAGGGTACAAGAACTGCAAACCGCCGCCGCAGAAAAACTAAAAGAAGCCAAAATCCGTTACAAAAAATATTATGACCAACACACAAACGAACAGACCTTCCAACCGGGCGATTCCGTTTTCGTACTTATAGAACCACGTAAAGGAAAATTCGGGGACCAATACTCCGGTCCGCACACAATAATAGAGGTTATTCCCTCACAAAACCTAAAGATATCATGGAAGGGCAAAACCCGAATAATACACGCAAACAAAGCGCGCCTTGGTCGCGTACGCGAAAACCCCGGCTGATCATTACTAACAATTCATGTGTTAATACTCTAATTTCTTTATCTAGAAAAATATCAAACCATGCCAAATAGATGGGGAAAAGGCAAGGTACCCAGGCCTGGACAAAAGGGGGGAGGAAAGGCCAGGCGCCTGTCTCACCTGCGGTGGATGCGCCGAGAGACGACCAGGGAGGGCCGAAGCATTTCGCCCCTCCTCCCAAGGGTCGTTTCCTCGGTCATCATCAGGGAGGCAGAACCGACTGTACCAGTCATCACACTCGACGACTCCCCCCCGCAAACACCGACACAGAAAACCATGCAAGAGGCCATCACACCAAGGCCCCAAAACAGTCCTCCAACTAATAATGGGGTAATGGAGCCACTCGTCCATTCCATTCCCCATCCATACCCTTCTCCTTCCCAAACCTCCACCTTACAAATTCCCTCCACCCTCCCTCCTTACCCAGGTGTCGTGGAAGTCCTGGACACGGGGGTCAGCCATCCGTATTCCAGACTTTACGGAACTGACACCCGCTTTTCTAAGGTGGTTCAATGACCACTATCAAGATGGTTACGACCTCACGTTCATCCTGGACGATCCCTCCCTCCAATTCCTCGAATATTCCTACCCCCCTTACTAATTCCTAGTCCCTCCTTCCTTCACCATCCCTTGTATATAGTCCCCTGTACATAAACCACCCCATCACTTAACTTTTATTAATTTTTTTTTTCACGCCAAACAGGCTTTATTTTTTTTTTTTTTTTTTTTTTTTTTTTTTTTTTTTTTTTTTAGAAAATAGTAACGTTTGTTTATTTTGGGTACCGTCTTGGTTTGACGTGTACCGTTAGGAACATATGATTCAAATGTAATAATAGTGATGCACATGAATATTAGTAATGAAGATGCAATACGAAATAGACCGATAGGTCTTAACAATAAAGGTGATACAAATTAGCCAATAAGCTTTAGGCAATAAGCAAACACACGTAATAAGCCAATAAGCTTTAAGCAATAAACAAGTAATAGCAAATAAGCCAATAGGCTTTAGCAGCAAGCAAGAAACAAAAATAATTGAATAAGCTTTAGTAGCACTTAATGTTATAAGTGAATAGTTATACAAAGAAATATGATTCGCAATAAGTTTTAGTAAAGTAAATGAATATGACATACAATGATATATAATAGTAATAATAGCAACTTACAATGAGTAGAGCAGGACGGTTCTCCTTCTTGGAGTATTCGCACTGATTTTATATAATATGAAATTGGGATTCGTAGATGGTTATCACTTTTAAAGCCGCGAGGTTTATAATATAACTTGTCGCAAAAATGGTAAACATGGTAATGAGCTCCGGCCTCTGTGGACCTCATATTTATAGTAAAGATTGGAATGTCAGGTATGAAGGGTAAGCGCGGTAATTCGCCATGGCACGTACGCCAAATATGCGTCGTAGTAAATAACTGAGTGATGACTAATGCGCAAAGTATGCGTCGCAATTACATTTTTGGGGTTTTTATATGGGAATACTCAATCCGACGGATTTGGAGTAGCTGGATGGGTACAGGGGTAAGAGTGGAGTCAAATTAAAGGGCAGTTTGAGGGGGTGAGACGTGGTCTCGAATTAGTAAGTTTTTGGGGCGAGGGATTCGTTTAAATTGGATTTGGAGGTCGTAGTTGACCATCTTGAGATGGGGACCGCTAAGGTACATCGCCAAGGTGATCAGGAATCTGGATTGACCGTTTAGAGATAGGGACCACTAAGGTATATCGTCTAAATGATCGGTTGGGTGAGGGAGTAGGGTATGACTCGAGATTGAAGGTTTTAACGGAGTTGTGGATTGATTTTCGAAGAGATGGTGGAATAATACCGCGCGAAAAATAGTGGGACGTCACACCTCCCCCCTTACATGAAGAAATTTTTACATTTCTTAACAGTAAGGACCGGAGTGGATTGGAGTGAGAAAAAAAAATTAAACGAAAAATAGTGGGACATCACACCTCCCCCCTTACATGAAGAAATTTTTACATTTCTTAACCGTAAGGAGCGGGGTGCACTTGATTATATATAAGAGGGGTCTATATGGGGCGAAGGGGCAGTGGCCTCCTGGAGTTGCTCCCTGTTGACTGATGTTGGAAAGGAGGGAGTCGTCTATGGAGATGTCCGTTCTGCGGAGGCGCCTCTCTGTTGATGACTCGAAGAGATCACTTTAGGGAGGAGGGATGTTATTTTCCTTCCTTCTGGACAGCATAGCCGCATAAGTGATGATGTAGCAATAAATGTTGCAGTAGACATTATCTATGATGGAAAATTTATTACAGTATCTTTTGTTTGTGGTGGCGTGGGGTCAACCGGGACTCTCGCGCACGTAGGTATAGCGATCATAATGTCGTTTCCTCCGCAGTCTCCTACTTAGTTTTGAAAGGCAACTAAGATATGTTTCGTTTTCATTATCTTCAAGAACCGGGGTCCGGCCGGGTACCCGAGCTAATTTTCCAAATTCGAATTCATGCGGAGTGTATCCAATGACCTTGTGGATACTGGTATTATACGAGAACGCGGCCAAGTCGGTCCATTCGTCCCAGTCAGTGTATCTACCGATTAACAATTTTAAGCATTCGGTCACAACGAGATGCAATCTCTCTAAAGAGCCGTTAGTCTGTGGGTGAAAGTCTTTGGTTCGGAATTGTTGCATTTTACATTCCCGTGGTACTGCTTTCGTGAAATTTCGAGTAAAATTTGCTGCTTGGTCAGTGAGAATGGCTCTGAGAGTTCGGAAGTGATAGCTTAGTCTTTTAATAAATGCGTCAGCGGTCTTAATTAATGTTAATAGGCTGAGAAGCACGTACACTAAATATTTTATGAATAAACCCTGCATGGGTAATATGTAAATCTGGTCTGTTCTCGTGGTAGGCAGTCGTTCACGTTTGTTTTCTGGGGAAGAACTTGGCGGAATTTCTGCTGGTGATAATTCCCGGCGCATCTTTTGGTGCAATTGAATTTCTTTGGGTTCTCTTCCTAGATGAGCGCTGGATGTGGGCATTGCAGGGTCGACGGAGTTGCTTCCACTCGTTGCCACATGGATCGGTGAACTGGAGAATCGAGGCCTCTTGGGGCCGCTTGGTTTATGTTTGGGCCAGTCCTCCAAGTCGTCGTCAATTTCTTCGCGTGGTCGTTTGGAGCATGCCTCCACTGCAGGGGAATTATGGGATAGGGCGTCTGCAGTGACGTGGAATTCCCGCTCAAAATTCGAGAATTGCAGGATGGGATTCTTCTGCAATATTGATATGAAGTAGTCAAATTGTGTTTGTTGGGACGGTCCCCAGTCAAATGGTGTGCTCCTCTTCGATAGTGAGGTCAATGGGCGAACCTTTCTAGAGAATTTTGTGATAAACCGTTTATGATATCGGGTCGGAACAAGGAATCCTTTAATTTGTTTTGGCGTGCGAGGTGCAGCGTCAACGAACTTATCGCTTTTCCCAGGAATTGGATGCTCTTTGGAGATTGATTGAGGTAACTTTTCCGCCCTTGAAGGAGCTTCCGCAGAAATTTGTATTATTTCCAGTTCCGGCGTAGCCGCAAGAGACTCTTGGGAGTTTAGGGGAAGGGTTAATTTGGCGTAATGCGCAGGGGGTGAGAGTGAGTGCACCGTCGCGGGTGCCTCGAGGTGGTGGATCGACGGATCCTGGGCTAAGAAGGACTTGTTTTTAATTAGGTCGGGGATGGGAATGATACCTGTCGGCATCGTAGTCTCTTTTGGTCGTACTTTTATTGTTCCAAGGGTAGAGACAGGGTCCGGGAAGGTGCCTCTTAATAGCACTCGCTGCGTCGGATTGATGTCCTGAAATCGCTTTGCGTCCTGAATTTTTGGCAAATTTACCTCAGTATTGGTGTTGATTATTACAGCGGCTGTTTTCTGAAAGTCTGGTGAGTGAATTCTCACAGACGGGGCCTGACCAACTGTGTTTATTCGAATGATACCGGTTTCTACGGTATCGCTGGTGTCTTTGGTTGGATCGCAAGTGGGTGCGCTCCTGCTTGGCCCACTCCACGGTTCGTATCCGTCGGTGCCCGACGGGGTATTTCCTGACTCCGTTTCCCACAAGGTTCTAGGATCCCTGTGGTTGGTCAAGATGCGTTTTCTGCATTCCGAGATCACGTGTCCGGATATTTTGCAATAATTGCAGATTGGCAGCTCTGTAGGTATTGAAGGAGGAGGTCGGTTTTTGTCCCAGTAGGGAACTTGGGGTTTGGGTGCTTGGTACCCATATTCCGCAACGCGGTTTGGAGGGTGTCTCTCGGAAGTCTGGGAAGCTGAACCTTCGTTACTCCAACAGGATCGCGCGTCGTGACCTGTCTTGTTACAGAGTTGGCACGTTAGTGGCGGAGTTTTCTGTTCTGAGGATCGGAGGCGGTCCCTGTTAATCTCCTTATCTACGAGGACAGCCTGATCGAATGCCTCGTCGAGAGTTTCGAAATGGTGCTGGTGTAATCTGATCCTTATGTAGGGCGGAAGGCCATCGACGAATGAGTCTAAGGCTAGGCGGTCTAGGTCCTGAGGATGCTGTTGTGCGAAATCTCGGTAATATTCTCTATCCTCTTCTAAAATGGCGAATCGGAGGTCTCTTACGCGTGAAATGTACTCCAACATGTGCTCGTTGGTTCCTTTAATAATATTGGCAAGTTCCCCACGATAGTGGTCAGACGTTTTACCAGGAGAAAATGTACGTTTGAGTTGTTTGATTAAATCATTTACGGAGTCAAAGACCCTATCCTCAACGGCCAAGTATGCATGGTCTTGCAGCTTATTTAGCAACAACCTCGTTAGCTGGGGTTCGGCTTGCGAGGGAACCAGAGCCTTAGCCCTATTGCAGGCTCTCGCGAATTGCAAAACGGACATGTTGTGACCGTTAAACTTTGGGACGGTTTCTATTGCGTCTTTCAATTTGATCTGGGGCGATGGACCCTGGTCCGGAACATAATTGTAATTTAATACTGGTTTCCTATCAAAACGGGGGGAACCAGGAGTTGCAAAATTGTTTGCCATTGGCGGAGGTGCAAGAAGTTTTTCCATCATGTCGCGGATGGCTTGAATTCGACCGGAGAGACCTTCTAACGCGGGGCCGTCCGACCCGGTGGCCACGTCCGAACGCGTATTGGGTTCCCGGTTTGCGACAAATTCCGCGTACAAGCTTTCAATTTCGGCTTTCCTTTGCTGTAATAATTGCACCTGCTCCATTTTTTCGGCGATCGCGGCGTCTACAGCGTTAGGGTAAGGACCCGCGTTTTGGTTCATTATGTGAGAGTCCTCGGTATCGCCGTACACGGACATGTTTAGGCCGTTTATTTAAAATTCGGGGCGTTCCATACCCATGTACTGGTTGTCAAATTCGCGGTGGCTCTCATTTGCTAGAAGATACCAATCTGAGCACACGGCACAACTGCTCACGGGACAAATTTGAAATAAAGCGGAATTACATCGTGAGCAATTGAGAGATACCTGCGGCGTCTGATAGTAATGGACTTGATATAAAGTTTCCACATTTGTTAGATCTAGCTCAGAGCAACTCGAACAAATGTCGTCTCCTTCAAATGTTGTAGCTATTCTCCCGGAGACACAGATCAACCACCGCATATGTGCCGTCAAAATTTGTAATCTGCGGCTGCGGTAATTTAGTGTACCACGATGTGGGTATTTAATGCACATTTTTATATATATTTATTAGGCTATTGTGGGCACCGTATGTTTGAGAATTTACTTCTTTAAACAGTTAACGGATCCCACCGCTGTCACCAAAAATTATGTCACGTCCCGGGTTGAGGTCTTAGGGAAATGACATTGCTGGGGTAGGTTAAGAGGAGGTTTCGGCACGAAAGTGAGTTTCGCAGCACAAAATTTGGGTAGGAGCCTCGGCACGAAAATGTATTTCGCGTCACGAGGAGGGTAAGAGTCTCGGCACGAAAATGTATTTCGCGACACGAGGAGGGTAAGAGTCTCGGCACAAAAATGTATTTCGCGTCACGAGGAGGGTAAGAGTCTCGGCACGAAAATGTATTTCGCGTCACGAGTTGGGCAGGCGTCTCGGCACGAAAATGTATTTCGCGGCACTAAACGACCAGGGAAGGTTTAAATGGTTATTGTGTATTTGGGAGACACCCGTTAAGACGCTAATAGCTTTGTTTTGATTTACTGTTGCATTTGTTTCAGAGAACAGCTCGCGATATTCCGCGAACTACGTTTAGATGCACTGATTCGGGAAAAGTTGTGTAAACATAACAAGAGCTCTCGTGTTCGCGAAACGAGATCAGCTGTTGTACCGACGTGTTATGTATTGTAATCTTTATTATCGTAGGATTTATGCAATAATACGAGGCGTGTTTAGGAAATAGTAACGTTTGTTTATTTGGGTACCGTCTTGTTTTGACGTGTACCGTTAGGAACATATGATTTATATATGATATTTTGATACGTTCGAATATGTGGTGATGAAGATGCAATACAAAATAGACCCATAGGTCTTAACAATAAGTAGACGATACAAATTAATCAATAAGCTTTGACGATAAGCAAACACACGCAATAGGCCAATAGGCTTTAAGCAATAAGCAAGTAATAGAAAATAAATCGATAGGCTTTAGCAGCAAGTAAGGAACAAAATAAATCGATAAGCTTTAGCAGCAAGCACGAAACGAAATAAAGTCGATAGGCTTTAACAGCGTTAAACGTGATAAATGAATAATTATATAATATGATATGATTTGCAATGAATATTAGTAATATAGATGAACATGACATAAAATGTTATATAATAATAGTAATAACGACTTACAATAAGTAGAATAGGTGGTTCTCCTTCTTCTGAGGATTCGCACTGATTTTATATAATATGAAATGAGATTCGTCGATTCGTTATCACTTTTATATTCGCGAGGTTTAAGTTGACACTTGTCGCAAAAATGGTAAACATGGTAATGAGCTCCGGCCTCTGTGGGTCTTGTATTTATAGTAAAGATTGGAATGTCAGGTATGAAGGGTAAGCGCGGTAATTCGCCATGGCACGTACGCCAAATATGCGTCGTAGTAAATAACTGAGTGATGACTAATGCGCAAAGTATGCGTCGCAATTACTTTTTTGGGGTTTTTATATGGGAATACTCAATCCGACGGATTTGGAGTAGCTGGATGGGTACAGGGGTAAGAGTGGAGTCAAATTAAAGGGCAGTTTGAGGGGGTGAGACGTGGTCTCGAATTAGTAAGTTTTTGGGGCGAGGGATTCATTTAAATTGAAAGATAAGGAGGACGTAGTTGACCATCTTGAGATGGGGACCGCTAAGGTACATCGCCAAGGTGATCAGGAATCTGGATTGACCGTTTAGAGATAGGGACCACTAAGGTATATCGTCTAGATGATCGGTTGGGTGAGGGAGTAGGGTATGACTCGAGATTGAAGGTTTTGCTGGAGTTGTGAATTGATTTTCGAATAGATGGTGGAATAGTACCGCGCGAAAAATATTGGGACGTCACACCTCCCCCCTTACATGAAGAAATTTTTACATTTCTTAATACAAGGTTCGGGTGGCTTGGAATGAGAAAAAAAAATTAAACGAAAAATATTGGGACATCACACCTCCCCCTTTATATGAAGAAATATTTACATTTCTTAACATAAGGTTCGGGTGGTTTGAAATGAAAAGAGAAAACAAAAATAAAATATATGGCCTTCTTAACATAAGGAGAAATAAAAGTTAGAGCCTTCTTAATATAAGGAAAAATAAAAATTATAGCCTATGTGGCGTATATATAAAAAAAAATAAAAGATACAACTGATTCAGAAGAGAAAAAACAAACAAAATTATAGCCTATTCGGCAAAAAAAAATTATATAGAAATAAAAGGGGAAAAGGTGTATTTACAGGGAACTATACAAGGGAAGAAGTGAAAGGTAGGAATTATGGAGGATAGGAATAGGAAAGGTACTGGAGGAACTCTGAGCTGTCCAGGAGTACGGTGAGGTCCTGACCCCCTTGGTAGAGGTCATCGAACCATCTTAGGAGCTCGGGCGTCAGCTCCGTGTGGTCTGGGACCGGTCGCTGACCCCGTGTCCAAGAGTTCTACCGCTCCTGGCCAGGTTGGGAGGATGGAAGGGTTTTGGGATTCGTTTAATGCAGGTGGGTAAGGAGGTGGAGAGGGGTAGGGAGGTGGAGGATAGGAATAAGTAAGGTTTTGTGGGTCTTTTACCGCTTTAGGGGGGGGGGGGGGGTAGGGCTGCGCAGGGTCCGCGGGGTGGTCGCTTCCTGCATCTGCTCCTGGCGGTTTTCTGTTGGTGGGGGTGAGACGTCTAATATGACGACTTCTGGTTCTTTGAGGCTGACTATAGAGGTTATCTGGGGGAGGAGGGGCGACGAGCTCCTTCCTTCGATAATTGGCTGTCGCTGCCTCCACCTTATCTCGGCCAGCTTCTTTCTGTTGCCCCCTCCCCGGTGAGGCCTCCTCTGGTGGTGGGCGTCTTCTCGCGAGGAGGGCATCGTTAATGCCTTCTCTTTTTTTTTTTTTTATCTAGGAGTAAGAATCAATTAATATCTGTTTATTGTTTCGACTCGGTCAGCCGGGATCGTCGCGTAAGTGACCAAGGCGCGCTTTGTTTGCGTGGATTATTTTTGTTTTGCCCTTCCACGTGATCTTTAAATTTTGCGAAGGGATTACTTCCAGTATCGTGTGGGAGCCCGAGTATTGGTCGCCAAATTTCCCTTTTCGGGGTTCTATTAATACGAAAACCGGGTCGCCCGGTTTGAAGGTCTCTTCGTGTATATGCCGATCATAATATTTTTTATAACGAAGCTTTGATTGATTAAGTTTTTCAGCTGCAGCGGTTTGCAGTTCTTGCATCCTAGTATTTAAATTCGAGAGATAGTTATTATATGTTTCGTTTTCAAAATCCTCGGGAATCGGATTCCGGCTTGGCACCCGGGCTATCTTTCCGAATACTAATTCGTGTGGAGTGTAACCAGTACCCTCGTGGACGCTGGTATTATAAGAGAACGCGGCCAGGTCGGTCCATTCGTCCCAGTCACTATGGTTCCCGATAAACATTTTTAAATATTCAGTTAGAACTATATGCGATCGCTCTAAAGAACCGTTAGTCTGTGGGTGAAAGGCTGTGGTTCTGAATTGTTCGATTTTAAATTTTCGCGCAATAGCTTTCATGAAGTTACCAATGAGATTTGCTCCTTGGTCCGTGAGGATGGCTCTGGGAGCTCCGAATTGACAAATAAACCTTTTTATAAATGCGTCTGCAATTCTTATTGCTGTGGATTGTTTAAGGGGCTCGCACACGAAGTACTTCGTTAATAGATCTTGCATGGTTAGTATGTAGGTATTGCCCTCCCTTGTAGTAGGTAACGGTCCTACAATATCCAATGCAATTTTATCAAATGCTCGTCCTGGCGTGTCAGTGAGGATCATTGGTTGCCTGGTTTTAATACGGACGAGTTTCTTCCTTTGACAGTCCACGCAGTTCCTAATGTAATCTTCGACGGCTTGTTTCATGCCTCTCCAAAAGTAACGGTGACGAATTCGATTATACGTTTTAGTTACCCCTTTATGTCCGGCTAGTGCGGATGCATGATTTTCCGTTATGATTTCTTGTTGTTCCGATTCTTTTGGGATTCGGACTAGCTGTAGGCAGATAGTTATACTAATGTCTTCTTCGTTGATGGCCTCGAGGACATCTAAAATAATTTCTTGCCAACTTAATTGATCAATATTTGCCGTTTTGGCGATACTAAAGGAAGTGATCATAAGCTCACATACTACGTTTTTGAAAGAGGAAAGGGCCTCGTCCCAAGTCGTCGTGGTTAAAGGTGTATTTTGGGTTTCTTTTATAACTAGTCCAATGAGGATTTGTCCCTTATTATGTGTTGCGTTGGCTCTGCCTAGACGGAGGTTTTCTGTTGTTTTTAAAACTCCTATTTCCTGTAATTGCTTAGCCCCGTCGTCGCAAGGTTTTCCGTCTGCGCTTAAGAAGAAAACGAGTGTGTCCTTTCGTAGGGACAATGGGTCGCGACTGGTTGACGGCTTTATTCTGATATCGCGTTTAGGGTCGGCTTCGTATCCTGTATCAAGGGAATCATTCAGCTCGATTATTGACGAATCTGAGTCCGATATTGATTCGTTCGAAGCGTTAGAGTCCACTTCAGAATCGAGGTCGTCTTGTTCTTGCGGTATTGGCGATTGCGGAGGCGAGATGGCTGAATAGGGGGTATTCGCCCGTTCCATTTCTTCTTCTTGGTCTTCTTCCTCTTCTACGCCACTCATCGTTTCCGGTAAATTCTCCGGGGTAGGATCTGGAGGTTTTGGTGCGGGTGTCAAGATTTTACTTGCCTTTCCTTTTCGGTGCGGTTGTATTCTTGTGGGTCTTGACCGTGGATGAGTTTTACATGTGGGCCTGGCTTTGGAGGTTGATGCTTTGGTGAGCCGAGGCCTCCCGGGGCCTCGTTTGGGCGGGGGTTGTTCTTCCCAGTCATCGTCGGCTTCCTCTCGTGGTCTTATAGGATATGTTTCTACCGCAGGAGGATTACAGGACAACGCATCGGCAAGCTTATTACTTTTCCCCGGTTGATACCTAATTTCGTAATCATACTCTGCTAGTTTTAGGCGCCATCTAACGAGGCGCGACGTTGGGTCCTTTACCTTGTGTAACCAAACCAAGGGTTGATGGTCCGTATATAGAACAAATTTCCTTCCATAAATATAAGGACGGAAATATCTGACGCAATAAACAATGTCTAAGAGTTCCTTTTCTATGGTTGCGTAATTGATTTCCGCTTTGTTTAGGAGACGGGACGCGTAAGCAATCGGTAGCTCCTTTTCAGCGACAGCCTGACTCAATATTCCTCCTATGGCATATTCGGAGGCGTCAGTAGTAACATGAAATTCTAGGTTAAAATTTGGATATTGTAGGATTGGTTCTTTCTGTAAGGCCAATCTTAAATTGTCAAAAGCGGTTTGCTGGGATGGTCCCCAGTCGAATAGTGCGTCCCTTTTTAATAGGGCGGTTAATGGGCGAGCTTGTTTAGAAAATTCTGGGATAAACCTTCTGTAATATCCAGTTAATCCAAGGAACTCTTTAATTCCTTTTGGGGTGCGAGGTGCTGGGTAGTTTCGGACGGCTTGAATTTTCTGTTGGTCCGGTTTTACTCCTTCTTCGGTGATTACGTGGCCCAGGTATGCGACTTCTTTGTGTAAAAATTTGCATTTTGAAGGTTGGAGTTTGAGATTGGCCTCTCTTAGGCGATGGGCGAGTTTTTTAAATTTGATCAAATGTTCCGTAAGGGAACTTGCGTAAAGGACGATATCATCCAGGTAGAGGTAGACGAACATTTCCGTGCCCTGGAGCCCCGTAAGGGTGTGGTCCATTAATCTTTGAAAAGTAGCTCGTGCATTACATAGACCAAATGGCATCCTTACAAAAACAGTTTCTCGGAATTATTACGTATAACTTCTTTCGCCTATGCAACGGTAAATCCAATTAGTAAAACCAAAACAAAGTGCTCTAACGGGTGTCACCACAGGGACCATAACTATCTAAACCTTCCCTGGTCGTTCAGTGCTACGAATCTGGCATTCGCGCCTGAATCCTACACACCATAGTGCCACGAATCACGTATTCGCGCCTAAAATTCCTAATCTCCGCAGCGCCACGAATCTGGCATTCGCGCCTGCATCCCTCCGAACATTCAGCGCCACGAATCTGGCATTCGCGCCTGAATTCCTACTCTCCGCAGTGCCACGAATCTGGCATTCGCGCCTGCATCCTACTCTCCGCAGCGCCACGAATCTGGCATTCGCGCCTGCATCCTACTCTCCGCAGTGCCACGAATCTGGCATTCGCGCCTGCCTCCTACTCTCCGCAGTGCCACGAATCTGGCATTCGCGCCTGCATCCCCTACGAATAAAACCCCATATGTCATCTTCCCCAAAGACCTTCACCCGGGACGTGACACTATCATAGATTCTTCGTTGCATAATGGTACGATTATTATAATTGGTCACCGATTTTTTTGTGACTTTAAACCATCCAATTCTTTAGATTACCACTTGTCGAAGATTACTTACGCCTTTGCGTTGCGGCATTAGATATTAGGCGCGAGCTTCAATAGCGTTACGCATTCGGAAGCTTTCTAGAATTCTCTGAGATATAAGATTGAAGAGTCCTTGTAGACGACACTCTGAGTGTCAAAAATCAAATTCTACACTATAGTATTAAGCACCACTTGCACGTAGAACATTTTCTAATAAACAATTTTCTTTACTCAATTTTTCTTTGACTCTTCAATTATTACGAGTCATTTTTTCGAAATGGGAATAAAAGCGAACGAAACTGTATGTCGCAAATATCAACGGACGGCCCAAGGAAATATTAACGCAAACTTAATTACGATAGTGCAGAGTTAGAATAGAAACTGTATTAACTCGTGCTGTACATGAAATCAATGTAAACACACGGCAAATCATGGACACAATGGTTATGTGCTTGACTTTTCCTTTCTCCAGCCGTTATGCCGAGAAACAAGGTAAACGTACCGATTATGGAACACCTTCCTAACTACGTCCCCCTTTTGAAACAGTACCATAAATAGTAAAGTAAAAAATTCTCACAAAATATAAAAATAAGTATGAAAATTTTATTGATATTTGTAAATATTTCTGTTTGCAAAATTTACAAATATGACGGTTTATATGCAATAATTAACTTAAAAAAAAATTAAGTAAGTTACTTCCGATACTCGCAAAAAATATTAGCTTCCGTGTGCACAAAAAAAGCTAATATGTGAGCCTGATTCTTTTAAGGATATTTATAATTTTCAATTATTTTCGAATATGCTTATTGGTGTATATGATAATATTAACCTTAGATTTTATTTATTTTTACAAATTTTCCAATTCCGATGTATTTTTTATTAATTAAATGACTGTTTCATATAGCGTACTTGAATTTTTCGAATGTCCGTCGTTATGGAACAGTTGAAATCAGCGAAATTTAATTATTATAATTATATTAGAGCGATGTAAATAATACCTATAACTCCATTTATACGAGTATATCAAGCATATAAGAGTAAATATACCAAATTAGAAGGTTTTATATGAAACTAAAATTCTAACCTATAAACATGTCATGCACAACTTGTAAGCGCAATTATTATTTTTAATTTATTACTATTACAAGCCTTGTAGATACTTAGGTATTTTAAGATTAAAGTTGGTTTAAAGATATTTTCTTAAAAAATTATTGCCTTGAAATAATTTGTCATATTTAAAAACACTAACCAACACTAATGAGTTTTTAAGGTTTTAGTACCTCGCAAAAATATTATTTTCATGATAATTTTGATTTGCGAATATTTTTGATGTTAAAAACTCAATTCAATCTTTGTTTCTACTTAAAGTGGTACGTTTGTAACAACTTGAATGACTGTTTCAAAATGGGGACACAGAATCTGGAACACCGGGTCATGGTACGAAAGCGGTGTTTCATAACACGTACAGATCCTTACTTTAGTTTTTTAAACATATTATTTTTTACTCATAATGAATAACAATTTTATGGCTCATTATGTAATCACAAAACATTTATCTATCAAATGGTGTACAAGGTTTCCAAGTTAATACGTTTAATTATTTAAATTACATGATAATTGAATATCCCTGCCGAAAAGCGTTCCATAATCGGTACGTTTACCTCATTGGCGTCCTGTAGCAACTCGTCATTCGTGAGCTGAGCAGGGTTGCCAGGCGTACTGAATAAATGGTGGTGTGCTGACGTATATGACGTCATACGGTGTAGGAGAAGGGGAACACCTACAGCAATAACGGTGTATTTGTGTTGGTGACTTCGTGACGTCATGCCAACCGACACCAGCGCCAAGTCATGCCAAGTGACGCCACTACCGATTAGTACCACAATTCATCGCATGGCGTGCACAAGTCGAGTAGTGTATATAGGTCTATGCCGTCTTGTGACGTCATATATGCCAGTACGGTGTACTGAACCGCCTGGCAACCCTGGAGCTGAGCCGAGACAGACGCGAAGCGACAGGTGTTTACATACATTCTACCGCAAAATGATCGCAATTATTTTCGGAGCGTCGCTACTGATCAGCGTGATCGTGAGCCTATTGAAAAAACGGACCGAGAATAATGGTGAGTCTGAACTAACATTGCGTATACTGTCTCTACATCTTGCGATTATTCTCCTGGCGATGGTAAACGATTAACGAAGATCCAGCTGTGTCTAGTTAGAATACGAATAAAAGAATTTCTGCAAAAGTAGCCCAAGACAGTACTCCAAAAATTTCAATAATATATTATAGAAAATGCATGTGAAATATATGGGGTCGAGTATATGATTCCATGGATTTTATATAAATGTGGATGGATAAATATACCGATATATTTGAATATTTCCGTTGCGTTCTCGACGCATATAACGATACGTTTCGTATAACACATATGTATGACTGTCACGTCCCAGCCCCACCATGGGTCCGCGCCTGGTTAGTCTTCGCCAGCGCCGCTAGATGTCTAATCTTCTCACAAGTCCCCAACTCTAATCTCGTTCGTATATATACAAGTTCCAAGTTTATTCCTCTTAGTTCCCGTGTGTCTGAGGCAGGGGCCGTCAGCTGTAGCCCTACTGATGAGTCTGGCTGACGGTCCCAAGACGAAACACAAATCTTTCTTTTCCTCCTCGATCTTCTAAATGCCAATCCACCTGCCCTGCACAGTACTCCAAAAAGCGTGACCGGCCTGAGGGATTACGGTTACGCCGGAGGCGACGGGGCAAGATCCCTTTACGTTCCGGAAATCACACACCCATCGGTTTCGAACGTGACAATGACACTTCTTATCCATCCACATTTATATAAAATCCATGGAATCATAAGTAATCCCAATCATAAATCCATATACAATGAAGAAGCAAGTTGAATAGATGCGTATCTTGTAGCGACGTCGTTAATGGGTTGATGAATGGGCATTTTTGGCATACCATTGTCGTTTTTATTCATGAATCGAATGAGCGGCAAAAGTAATGGGAATGCCGAAGCGGTGATTGATTTCACAAGCATGTTTAATTGGTCAAATAAAAGGAGAACGAATTTTTATTTTTAGAGGGCCAAATTAATGTATCACATCCACATCGAGGCCAGCGATCGAACCACACCGTCCCCCGTGCGTACGATAGCAGACAGATTGTTGCTGTGGAATTACCCCGCGAACGACGCAGGTATGAGGGAATTTATTAGTTAATAATGGGGGTCCATTTTCACTAATCAGAGGTAGGGGAGGCCGGGTAGGTTGTCGCAACCGCTGTAACAAAGGAACAACAAAGGATAGGAATGTACTAATAATCCATGGCGACGCGTAAACATATCGCGTGAAGACACGACATGTCATTGTTTGTTTTCGTGCGCTCGAAGTAAATTATGCCGTATTTTCTATGAAGTAACTATAAGTTATTTCTTAGTATCGACTATAATATTGTTGCATTATTCTCGTAGTTTAGAGTTTTTTCTAACTTACTGCAATGATTTTTTGCATTTTGTAAACATTTTAAGGTAGTACTACCGATACGCCTTGAGTCAAGTGCGTGTTAGATCGTCCTTTGACTTCCGTGGTGATTTGATTTGGCAACGTAGCACGATTGATTGTGTAAGTTTTCTTCTGCTCGCTTGAAGCTTGAAGTTAGCATTGCATCACATTGCATAGAGATATAGAAAATTTCAAACTGCGCGGTCTTACTAACCTCTTTGCGACGTTGCGAAATCGTGCGTATAATGGCCGAGTGAGCACAGATAATTTTATTCATTTGCTTATATTAGCTATAAAAATTGGTGAATCAACATTTGGATACATGCATTATGTTTATGGAATATTAAATTTATATTTCTCTCAGTTTCATCAAAAACTGAATTGGCTATTAATGTGAATTTTTGTTGAAAACGTCATTTTCCATAAGACTACGTGTTAATAGTGGAAACATAAAATTGTTAATAACTTTTTTCTGGGTTGGTGTAGATTTCCAAAAATTTACATGAGTCAGTGTAAGGTCAAAACAAACTACTGTACAAAGTTTCAGAATTTTCTCAACAGTATTTCAAAACCGGTAGTACTACCTTAATACATGAGTAGAGAGGTGGGATTGTTTAACGGGTTGGGCCAAGTTGTCACTGAACATTTGGAAAGAAGAACAAAGCAAAACGAGTTATTTTATCGGATAAAGGAAAAAATAAAAAAAAGAGAAATCGTATCAACAATTAATAAAGAAGAAAAAGAAAATGAAGAAGACTTTTGCCTTGTGTGCTTGTCTCTGTATTCAGAAAGCAAATCCAGAGAAATTGGGGTTCTGTGATAAAGTTTTAAACTGTTTGTTAATAACGTTTCTAAGTTTAATTTTGTGGTCAAGACTGTAGCATTTATAATTACAATAAAAAAATTGGGATATACTACGGTATGACCCAACCATCATAATGAACTGAAATTTTGAGGAGTTGGGAGAGAGGGGAAGAGGACCCCTATTATAAAATTTTAACTCCGGGTATTTGTTAGTTTCTGGGATATTAATAAAAAACTTTCGGCATAATACATTGAAATCTGCCTATTCAGACGTTACTAATACAATCATCTTCTCGTTGCGAATCGGCTTTTTATTAATAAACTTAACTATCTAAATTTGTGACAATCGACCCCAGATACTGTGACAACCACCCCAACCTCGGGGTATATTGTCACAAAATAGTTCCTGCAAATAATGTGAAATAGCTCCTAACCTGATTGACGAAATCCACAGGACCAATTTCTTTTATAAAGTCGGACGTACGTAGTTTATATTAAACTAAGTCTGAATGAACTTCCCTGCAGCTATAACCCGTAAAAAATCAAAATAAAAAATGAGACAACCATACCCGGTCTCCCCTATACATAGTATATGTATCTACAAGTATCCTCAGTTATCCGTATAATGTAATTAAATTCAAAAAGAGATGAAATACTACCTAGTTTAAATAAGAAATAGAATTTCGCGGTTGAAGAGTTTTATTCACTCAATAGATAATTGTTGACCCTTCGTGGTCACACGGGGTGTATCGCACCCCAAGAGCAATTTTCGAGTTCAAATGTCCCGCCTTTACGACTTCCCAAGGGGATTTATCGTGAAAAAAGAATTAATAAATCGCTTTTTTCCACAACTTTGGAAAATCGCTCTCTTTCAATTACAAATGTCATCTTATCAAAATTTACATTTCTAGAAAAAAAAAACTATTGTGGAACATTACGAATGTACAATTATCACTGAAAAGTTAAAAGATGCAAAAATACGCTGGGGTGCAGTGAACCTTATGTGACCAATTTGTGTTTATGAGAGGGCGTGACCACGGAGGGTTAATGGAATAAACTGTTTCAGAATATCAACGAGAATTTGGTCGCCCGCAGTGTCCGGGGGAAACGAAGGAAACACTACAGCCCTTGCGCCGAGCAGCCATGAGACCTCCGGGATACGTGAACGCAATTCGTTTCCACCTAATAACAGCTCTTCCCCCGGATTGGTTCCGTTGGCGAGGGCGCTGATTTGCTCGAGGTTAGCGCGCAAACTTTCAGCAGTCACTCTACTCCTTCTTTCCCTGCTCGAAATTAAGCGCAAACTTTATTCGCAGATCCGATGAGTCAGTCCGGTTTCGGGACGAAGGGGAAGACATGAACGGATTCAATCTATCCATCGTGGCAACCAAGGAAGAGTCAGCCAGTTTAAGGCTGGCAAAGTTCCGGTTGAAACATAAATTTAAATTTTAAATTTTAAATTATTGATTTTAAAATTTTAATTCTTATTTTAATGCGAATATTTATAAAAATGATGCGGTCGTAGCCTAACGTAGGCAATGGTAGGGCGCGACAAAGGGTTGAGAGGACAATTAACAAAAAATGGAATTACTTGCCCTACATTCCATTGTATAATTCATCAGGAAGCACTGTGCGGAAAAATTATAACATTAAATTCGACGATGAAGATCGTGACCAAAATTGTAAATTTAATTAGAGGTGGAAACCGATCACTGTCACACCGGAAGTTTAAAACTTTCCTTGAAAATGTGGACGCTGCTTATAATGATTTACTTTTACATAATCAAGTGCGTTGGTTGAGTGCAGGAAAAACTTTAGAGCGCTTTTTTGCTTTGAGGAAAGAAATACCACAATTTTTAAAAAAAGAAACAAAAGTGGAAAATGGTGGAAAAATTCAAAGACGTTAAGTTTCTGTGCGAATTAGCATTTTTAACGGACATCACTGATCATTTAAATTCTTTGAATATAAAATTGCAAACACAGGATCAAACAATTTCTGATTTGATTGGTCACATTAACGGTTTTAAAAATCAAATACAACTATTTATAGCCGAATTAAAAATATCGGAGTTGTACCATTTTTCAGCATGCAAAGAAATTGCTGAAGAGCATAAATACGCAAATTTCACCACATTTCTACCAATATTAATTGAAATAGAAAAAGAATTTAATAATAGATTTGCTGATTTCGACACTTTGAAGCAGGACCTCCTAATTTTTAATAACCCGAAAGGATGCACAATAGAAGAACAGAAATTGGAATACCGCCTGGAACTTTGTAATTTACAAGCAGACCCATTTCTATTAAGCAGAAACGACTGTGGGCTGGATTTTTTCAAATTATTACATGAAAAAAATAACCTAAACTAGTCAATTTAGGATTAAAAATCTGTTCGATGTTTGGATCCACATATAAATGTGAGGCTGCATTTTCAACCATGAAACATATTAAATCCAAATATCGCTCGACGTTGACGGACGATTCTCTATCCTCATTGATGCGAATAGCAACATCAAACATATCAGTGGATATACAATCCCTTGTCGATAATATGACACGGCCACAATGTTCGCATTAGTAGAACATAAATATCTCTAAATGCTATGTTATGAGATCACTCGGTAATAATCATCCTGTGATTTATTCGTATATGCTTAACGACACGCCACTCCCGGTTGCAAACGAAGTTATGGACCTTGGCGTTTGTATTACACCTGGGCTGGACTTCTCTAAGCATTGTACGAATGTTGCCAATACTGCTGCCAGAACCCTTGGTTTCATAAAACGATCGGCATGCGACTTCAAGAATGTCGCCACCTTCAGATTACTATATATTACTTTGGTTAGGCCCCACATGGAATATGCATCCATAATTTGGTCTCCAACACATCTAAAATACAAAAAAATCCTGGAAAAAGTGCAGCATAGATTTTTGAGATACGCAGCTTACAAGTTGGGCCAACCGATGTCTTTTTTTGATCATGATTACACCCTCATTATGGATAAGCTTAGTATAACGCCTCTACGTACACGCAGAATGGTCGCAGGCCTGTCCTTTCTATCTCAAATACTAAAAGACCAAGTTGATTGTCCACCCCTGCTGGAACTTATAAAACTGTATGCTCCGTCCAGATCGCTCAGGGAAAAACCCTTATTCTATTATATCGTGTACAAAACGAAATATGGATCATCTGATCCGATTAACCGGCTACTACAACAAGCAAACCTATATGCTGATGCAGTTGATTTTTTTCATGAATCTGTGGACGTATTAAAGAGTAAATTATACAGAATGCTAAGAGCGAGCGAACAAAATAGCTGGTAATCCGTTAACGCGACAAAACTAAATTTAATGTTATAGTATACACTTTGTTTCCACCCCTCACTTTTCACTTTAATTCTATTTTCTATGGGTTTCTATTTTTATTTTCATTTTCGTTCTCATTTTCATTTTTCATTTTCATTTTCATCTTCATTTTCATTTTTGTTTTTCATTTACATTCTCATTCTCATTCTCATTCTCATTTTCATTCTCATTTTCACTCTTATCTTCATTTCCATTTTCATTGTAAAATTTTTCATTTCTCACTATTCATTCTTCACCTCTATTTTTTAAGTACTCTCCATTGTTAAGTATAAGTTGATATAGTATGCATATATTTAGATTTATTTTATTCGACACGCAAAATGTTATGTATCCGTGCTATATAATGGGTTCTAACCCGTTTATGATTAATAATAATAATAATAATAATAATAATAATAATAATAATAATAATAATAACATTTCTACTAGAAATCAAGTAAGTATGTAGGCATATATCAATTTGCATGGACATAAATATACGTATGTCACGGGTAAAGTCCGCTTAAAGGCTAAAAGTCTTATATAGATGTTGATATGTAGTGGTGACTAGCCTACTGGTGGTAGGGCTTGTGCGGCGCCGGAGGAGAAATGCATCAGAGTGCAGTAGGTATGGAGGGGGTCGTTCTCCTGCGGCTCTCCGGAACAGGCGAAGCGGGGAAGGAGCCACTGCGGCTCGCGAGCCGCCTGTTCGACACCCCTGCCTTATACCGAGGAGTGGGGAATGAACTAGGGCTGTTCGAGTACTCGAATATTCGAGTAGCTTGAAATTCGGACCGAGCCGAGTACTCGAAACAACCGAGTAGCTCGAATAGAACCGAGCAACTCGAATTTTTTCGAGCAACTCGAATTTTTCCGAGCAACTCGAATTTTTTCGAGCAACTCGAATTTTTCCGAGCAACTCGAATTTTTTCGAGCAACTCGAATTTTTCCGAGCAACTCGAATTTTTTCGAGCAACTCGAATTTTTTCGAGCAACTCGAATAGAACCGAGAACTCGAATTTTTTCGAGCGGCTCGAAGTAATCCGAGCGGGCCGAAAGAACCCGAAACATTCAAACTTCAAACTACTCGACACACCGGATTGTTCGGTACTTTCGGCCCACTAGGTACTTTCGGCCCGCTCGGTTTACTTCGAGCCGCTCGAAAAAAATCGAGTTCTCGGTTCTATTCGAGTTGCTCGAAAAAATTCGAGTTGCTCAAAAAAAATCGAGTTGCTCGAAAAAATTCGAGTTGCTCGAAAAAATTCGAGTTGCTCGAAAAAATTCGAGTTGCTCGGAAAAATTCGAGTTGCTCGAAAAAATTCGAGCTACTCGGTTGTTTCGAGTACTCGGCTCGGTCCGGTTTTTCGAGCCGAGTCTGGCTCGGCTCGCTTTTTCCGAGTACTCGAACAGCCCTAGAATGAACCTACCACGGTCGAGCTCGAAGGCGCACCGACTGCCCTAGGGCAGACTAAATAATAATAATAATAATAATATTTATTTTACGGGACAAGCCCATTACAACAAGTATGTGCAGTACAGTAGTTTGCACAGACAATATAGGAACAAACACCATGTTCGAATCAGCAAAAAAAAACAAAACAAGTAAAAATATACTTTTATAAAGAGTATAAAGAGTTCGGCGTGTCGGTCAGGCGTAGGTCTGGAGTGTAGGTCTGGGTTACACTAAATAATGCCATCAAGTAACAAGGCTTTCTGAACATTCGTCTTGAAACTAGAGAGGGAATCGGCAAAAAAATCGATGCTCCCATGATACCTGTTCGCGAGATCGGATATTCTGTGCAGGGGATCCGTATGTCCGACCCAGGAGGAGTAGCCAGGAGATCTAAAAAGGAGAATATGCCTTGTAGCACGTACAGGCACGCTGAAGTTGACCAGCGACAGAACATAAGGGTTATCAACCAACCCGTTTAATATCCTGTACAAGAAGGACAGGTCAGTGACTCTCCTCCTGTGCTCCAGAGACCGGATACCCATTCTGCTCATAATGGGGCCATAGTCATGGTTGAAACGATCAAGAGGCTGGCCAGTTTTGTAAGCCAGTAAGCGCAAGAACCTATGCTGAACCCTCTTGAGTTGTACTCTGTATTTGTTCCAACGCGGCGTCCAGATCACCGAAGCGTATTCGAGGTGAGGCATCACGAGGGTATTGTAAAGATATCGCAGCGTGGAGGGGTTTGCAAAGTCAGCGCTACTTCTACTAAAGGTCTAAACACACATATCCGTTCCGTCTCAGTTCCGCGTCAGTCTGCCAGTGGTAAGAAGAAGAGACCCTCTACGCCCCTCTTCTTCTTACCAATGGAACACTGACACGGAACTGAGACGGAACGGATATGTGTGCGTAGACCTTTAAGGTCGGGAGCAGAATTTCAAGATAAATTATTTAAAAAACTATGAAAAATATTTTTCATACAAGAAATCGATAACGTCGTATTTTTCAACATAAAAATTGTATTATTTTTTTTTTCGAAAATCTGTTCCCGACACATCTTAGGGAATGGTTTTCTGCATGTCTCATTAAATTTTCATCCAAATCGTTAGAGCGGTTTTCGAGATTATATGTACACCATCAAACGGTGCACCGCGTACGCGCCTTTACGTTTTTATTCACAACTTTTATGTACATAGAGATATTTACACTTTTCTTTTTTTGTGTTAAACCTTATAGAATAACGATTAAAAATAGAAAAAACGTTGTCCCTATTGTTACTTATCACTTTACAATTTGCGTTTGAAGAAAGGCCTGTTTTAGGGATATCGAGGGTGACCTACCCCCTTAAGGGGACTAGGCAGTCGAAAAATCAATTTTTTTTATTGCATTTTCCGAAAGTACTATCTTTTCTGAATAAAATGCCGTTTGGGTTATATTAAAATTCGCAAAATTGTTGATTTGGCAGCTAAAAAGATCAAGCGGTAACTTATTGCGTCGCCTTTGCCCAGAAATTTTCTCGAATCTTTTTTTCTCTTGGTTTTTTCCTGATTGCGAACGAATGGAGGTTCAGATCGACTTGAAAAAATTACAGGATGTGTAAAACATGTGCCATTTCGACCCAAACCTCTGATATGATCCGTAAAAATTCGAGATATTTATAAAAAAATTGAGGAGTCACCGGATTTTTGCAGCGCACAAATAAGAACGAATTTTTCTCAAAAAAATCGCCGTTTTTCAGCCACCAATCGCATGATTTTGATTTAATTGTTGTTTTTATAGGTTTGGGCGGAAACTATGAATCCAACAAACAAGAATCTCGCCTTTGAAATCGGATTACGTCACATTTTAACACCGATATTAAAGCAAAACGACAGAAAAACGTTAAAATGTTTACCCGTCGGCAGCGCCATTTTTAAAGCACATATATATTTCTTATTACTTTTTTTTCAATCTGTATGGTAGTAATAAACATTGGGTAAAAGCATATATCTGGATGTGCTTTCATTTGTTTACAAATAAATAAAGGACAGAGTCTATTTCTCACGAAAAACGACTGTCTAGTCCCCTTAAGGCAAGAAGGCACAAGCCGTTCTAAAATATCAAAATTAGTCGGCCGAAATGTCATCAGAAATTTATTAAAGAATCCTAACAAGTACGGCAAGACGAAAGGAAAGGGTCGCCCACGTGCCGTAAGTGACCGTGGAGTGCGTGCAATTATTGTTAAAGTTGCGTCCAATTCGATGTTGACATCACGTCAATTTGCACAGCAATCGGTTGTATCTACACATGTACAAAACGTCCAACGTATTTCACAAAAAGCAGAAAATATTCAAAGAAGAATAATTAAAAGAAAACCACCCTTAACAAAGAAACACATAAGCTGGAGGAAAAACTGGAAAAGAGTTATCTTTTCAGACGAAAAAAGATTTACGGCAATAACGAGGCAATAAAGTTACCCATACAGCACACTTCGTGGCGGCAACGTTGCACTAACCATGCAGTGTTGCATAGTTGCAGCGCAATGTCGATGTAACGTTGCTGCGACGTTGCCGTGCGAAGTTGCCTCAAAGTTGCCGTGCAACATTGCACGGGGCGGACATAGAATTATTGCTGCATAGTTGCGGCAACGTTGCGTGAAACATTGCAATCTTGCACCGCAACCATCCTGCAACTTTCTTGCAACGAGAGTGTGCTGTATGGGTACATGCATGGCGAATACGTGGAGAAAAATTCATATTCCAGCAAGACACTGCAGCGGGGCTTATTGCCAAATTGTAAAAAATTATTTTGATATTCATGATATCAAAGTTTTATCATGGCCGGCAAGATCACCGGATTGAAATATTATCGAGAACGTATGGGGACCATTAACTCGTTACGTATTTCGAGGTGGAAAACAATTTAATTCCTTAAAAGGCTGTTGGAGGTTATAGAAAAAGGGGGAAATTCTACTCATTTTTAAAATTCAAATAAAACACTTGTTCCTAACTTAAATTATCCTTTTTCTTCAACATGTCCTATCATTTTGTCTCACTCGTTTTTCAGGTACCTAAATGGTTATAATTTTATTCTTGAAAAATAACTTAAACAGTTGCCGTTTTTTCGCACGTTACTATAATAAAGGGATACTTTATATAGACCATATACAAAATCTTCGTACATATCATTGCTTTTGAGAAACACGAAAAATCCACGGGTGTCCTATCATTTTGTCGCGGACTGTACGAAACGTATCGTTATATACGTTGAGAACGTAAAGCCGCGTATTCATCTGTGCGTTCGCCTCGAATTTGCATCGGGCGCGCACCGATTTTTTGCTCGTTCGGCGCTCGTTCGGTTTGCGGCGAGGGTTCGGTGCGCGGCGCGCGTTCGGGGCGTCTGCTGGCGGTCCATCAAAGCGGGCATCCGCGTCCGAACAATACCATGAAAGTGGACGGCGCAAATTTCACTCAAGCCCGAACGCGCGCCGAACGAGCAAAAAATCGGTGCGCGCCCAATGCACATTCGGGGCGAATGCACAGGTGAATACGCGGCTTAACGGAAATATTCAAACATATATGTATATTTTTATATTTTTATATACAATATGTGGTTAGTTCAGACTCACCCTTATTCTCGTCCCGCTTCTTGTGATAACGTAGGCCAACACACGCCACGGTCACGCCGATCAGTAACGCAGCTCCAAAAATTGCGATCATTTTAGAGCAAAAGGTAAACACCTGTCGTTTCGCGTGTGTCTCGACTCAGCTCACGAATGATGAGTTGCTACAGGAAGCCAATGTTTCTCGGCATAACGGCTGGAGAAAGGGAAAGTGCCAAGGTCAAGCACATAAACATTGTGCCCATGATTTGCCGTGTGTTTACATTGATTTCATGTACAGCACGAGTTAATACAATTTCTATTCTAACACTGTACGATCGTAATTATGTTTGTGTTAATATTTCCTTGGGCCGTCCGTTGAAATTTGTGAAGTACAGTTTCGTTCGCTTGTATTCCTATTTCGAAAAATGACTCGTAATAATCAGGAATCGGTTTTCGACGAGTGAGACCGCGGCCAATCAGCGTCGACAACAGATTCCCCAGCGATGGTTAGCCGCGGTCTCAGTAGTTGGCGCTGGCGTCGGCAAATTTTCATCTTGGCGTTGATTGGTTCGACGGGCGGTTGGGGGTATAATGGTGGGGGATCTACACCCACTCCCCTACAGGCTAAATGCTTACGATCAACCCGAGAGCTTGCTTAGAGCATATACTATGGAGGTCTCATTGAAAGCTTGAAACTGTCGCCAACATGGTGCGAGAGAGAAAGACATGTGCGAGCGAGAGAAGTATATGTCCTGATCGACCGCAATGCGCATGCACCGATATCGCCGACAACGATCCGCGGTTACTATGAATATCGTTGTTTACGCAGACAGACAGAAGGCAGAACCATTGTCACAAATTCATATTTAAATTACAGGAAACACTTAAAACTTAGTAAGTTTATTTCACTATTCCGTATTGGGAGATATAATATATGCATAAAACCACAGTGTCACCCCAACAATACGTATGTATTCGTTTTTAATTTATTTTGGCAAGGTGGTCAATTACTCCCTTGATTATGGGATAGTCCGACCACATGTGTTTTTCTTACTGTAAACCTATCTTCAGATTCAGGGAGCGAAAATTCCATTATACAAGATAGGAATCTGACGTTAGAAGACTGAGACGAAAACGAATGTGTGGGATGCGGAGAAAACTATTTCGAAATCCTGAAAAGCGACAATTGTATTAAATGTGTGCACTAGGAAATAAAAAATTTCCATATGTTCCACCATTTTCCATATGTTTCGTGCTTCGTTTCGGAAAATAAATAAATGAAGAAAGCATGCACCGCGTATTACCAAAGAGTAGGTATAATAAGAGGCGTCACTCCGGGCGGAACCTTTGAAGTCCTTGCTTGACCTTGGCATTTAAATTGGTTGTCTATTTCGAGCGGGATATTCAAATCGACTAAATGTACCTTACCGCAATTGGCTGATTATTGCCGAAGTTGACCGATCATTGCCGAAGCTTAGCGATCATTGCCGAATGGGCATTTAAATTGGTTGTCTAGTGATTTCCCTAGGTTATTTCTGTCCTTGTCGAGTGACGCCTCTTATTATACCTCCTCTTTGATAAGACGTAGAGCTACCATTCCCTAATCGAGATATGCAGGAACTCGGAGTTGCAGCAGTTCCTGCGCGCGTCATGCACCGCAAGTGAAACAAATTCTAGGGAATCGTACGATGCCACCAATTTCATGCGCTCAATGCGCGAATCGGAACAGACCCTAGGATACACGGTTTAGGTAGACAAAAATGATTTATGAGTATAATGAGATGAAAGTCCAATATAAAAGTTTTTTGTGCTTTATATACAATAAAATACAATCCTCCACATCAGTCACATCATCTGTTGCTTAATTGCTGTACTCTAGCTATGCTCCTCTTCCGACAATCTGTTTGAAAAAAAAAGAAATCGAACTTCTTAGTAATATATTCTAACATGCAAGCAGAGTTGGGCAAAATGTAATTTAATTACAAATTACGATTAAAATGTAATTGTGTAATTGATTACACATTATTTTCCGTAATCGTTAATTTAGGAAGTTGACCACAATTTTGTTAACTACCTAAATTAACGATTACAGAAAATAATGTGTAATCAATTACACAATTACATTTTAATCGTAATTTGTAATTAGATTACATTTCGCCCAACTCTTCGTGCAAGATTATAAGAATTTAAACATACCTTTGTTTTTTTACTGTGTTCGCTTGTTCTTTCTCACAGTCCGAGAATAATATATAATTCAACTGAAAGAGATGGTTGTATAAATAAATGTGCCAGTGTTAAAAAATTATTCCCATTGTCATTGTAAACTTACATTCTTTGTCTCCCTGTTTGCGCATACGTCTGGATTACAGCTACAATCGATACATATACTCTTATTCTTACGACATACACAAATACGCGTGGCACACTTCGTTTTGCAAGAACACTTTATTTCACCGTCAGACGATCGTTTCAATGTGGAACGTTCAAGTGAAGAATTTTTAGTTTTATTCTGAAACCATAAATGGAAGAGCATTAGAGTGTCAAGAAACATCTTTCGTAATGTTAGATCGGTATTGGAAGTCGTTCATCGATTCGAATTACCAGAAGTGACTGTATGCGATTGTAGAGCGGTGTCCGCGTCCAATCTGGATTATTTTCGACATCATCATTTTCCACTGGACTGTCATCCGAATAAGGATATGAATTTTCATCAACCACGCCTGTCATCCTTGGCATGGAAGTCTTTTTTCCAATTGGTCTCAATATTTTAATATTATCTATGATTTCATTTAAAACCTGCGAAATTCAGACGGGTTTTATATAACTTCTATATAGTAAACTTTATCAACGAATTTAAAAAATTATATTAACCGTTTGCTCCAGATATTGACGTTTTTCTTTGTAAAGTTCTAATTCTTCTTTCAATTTGACAGTCTCTTCGTTCGTCAACTGTGTAACAGAGTTTGCGTTATTCCATGTGAATTGCTTCGATATACGTCGCCTATCATTTTCTTTGACTCTATACTCATCGAATTGTGCTTGCAATAATTCGTGCTTCTCCTAAAATTACAGTTGTGTTAGAGTAGTATGATAAAAATCTCATCAATAACAAGTTTAAATGAATAAGTCAAGTGTATTATACAAATCACAAACCAAAAGTTCATTATATTCAGACTCCTTTGCGCACTGTCTTCTTCTATCTTCCGCGTTGTGCTTGAATAATATTTTTAGTGCAGCTCTTGCTTCTTCCAACGTGTGTATTTTTTGCCATCTCGTATGTACTCTATTTTCTAAGCAAACAAATATTTACACACGTAAATATGTATACATATGTATATTCAATTGAACGTTAATATTAATTCCTCCGACCAATACCGAAGCAATTAATTTAATACAAGAAATACGTACCCTGATCCGATTCAACTATTTTCTGTTGAAGATCGGTAATTTGCGTGTTGCGTAAATTCAAGAATTCAGCGAGTTCAGAAACTTTTTGTTCGTTTGCATCATCATTGTTTTGCATTTCGTCCAGCAAGCGCGTCAACGATGCCCTGTCTTGCATTAATTTCTCAAGAGAATATTCCGCGTCCACAGTGCTCACCATTATTTGTATTTCTTGGTTCAACCAACTTCGAATCTTATCCGAATGGTTGTTCATTTTCTCCCTTCTCAATACTGCTTTCTTCTGCAAATCAAGGGCGTCCTAAAAAGGAGAAGGCATTAATTGGAAGCTATTGGGGGATAAATGCCTTTGTTTTATTTCAAAATTAATCACTTTCAATCTTTTGTTGACCGCAAAAGCTTCTTCCATTTTCCTCTTGAAGACCGTTTCCTGTTTACTGTGCCAGATTTTCAAGCGTGTCACTTCGTTTACTTGCTTTCTGTTCTGATCCTTCAATCTGTTCAGCTCCTTCTCCTTTGATTCTTTCCATTTCGCGAATTTATCAGAGTCGGCGCGCATTTGCCTAATTAATTTCACCCTAGTTCGCTTTAACATTTGCATCTCGTTCGATAAATTATTTA
This sequence comes from Andrena fulva, assembly GCA_946251845.1. Lineage (NCBI taxonomy): Eukaryota > Metazoa > Arthropoda > Insecta > Hymenoptera > Andrenidae > Andrena > Andrena fulva. Next base: position 35,273,961 of record OX276329.1, read on the forward strand.
TCTGCTGATCTTGTTTCGCTTTCATTTTTACTATTCTATCTTGCTCTGTAATCTTGCGCCGTAATTCAGATATATTTTTCTCTAACTCCTGCACCTTTTTACGTCGACTTTCTGCCAATCTGTACACAACATATTAAGCAGATTAGGAATCTTGTATATCGGAAGGTAATATTCAACTAAAAAAAATAAATCATTAGTTTCTTACTTCGAGCTAACTTTCTTCGACTGAACGTTCTGTAATGCCTGCAAGAGTTCTTCCCGTTCCGTTTGAAGTGTTTTTATCTCTTGCTCCATGTCTTGTATTTCTTTCGTGTAATCAATCATTTGAGAAGAATTTTTTAAAAGTTGGCTTATAAGACTTTCTTTGATGGCCAATTCTTTATTTATATTCTGCACTTCGGTGTTCCTTTTCACTTGGAGCAGGGTATGTTCTTCCTGTTTCTCATCGAAATCTTGTAAAGTATTCGACTGTTCCGAATGTGTTCCATCTACAGATGCTCGGTCCAAATCCTCATCGCCATTAATCGCGGCTGCTTTTAAATCAACAGTTGCTATTCCACAATTTATAAGCTGCTCTGATGCTTTCTTCTGATCTTGCTGAATGTCTGTCCAACAAAGACGAAATAGATTTAGTTATTTGTTTTCACCTTACATTAAAATATAAATAAATAAATAAGACAATAAATCACGTCACTTACCGAGAATTTTTAAATATAAAGCTTCCACCTTTGTGCGAAATTCGGAATGGTTATCCGGATCCTCATCGAAGGTATCTAAAAGCTCTTTACACTCTTCTAATATCCTCACCATATCGGACTGAATCTTTTCCCTAGCCTGCTCGGCCAGTTCTGCTCTTTCGTGCAAAACTACAGTTTCGACTAAATTTGTATTCAGACTTTCCGCCAAGTCTCGTATTTTCTTTTGCAACAGCTGATTTTTCATTACGAGCTGTTGATGCTCAGGCGGGCAAGAAGTCCCAATTTCTTCTCCGACCAGAGCAAGTTTCAGTTCTTGCACCCATTTGTTCAACCGATTTATCTCCGCAATCTGTGGATCTTGAGTTACCACAGGCTTATTCTTAATCTTACGCGCCCTGTCAGCGTATCTCAATGTGCTTAAAGTCTCGTCTAAATGATAATCTACAAATATTTTAAGCAAACAATTGAGTGATTATAGGTGCTACAACTGAAACTCAACACGTGATATATTTTGTTTTCATAATCACCCGCCGGACTGACGCACGCTAGCATGAGCGTTATGGAATTTCCACCAAGCGAATCTTGCAACAATCTTGTCAGCTTACTGTCTCGGTAACCAACATAAGACGTAGAACTACCATCCCCTAATTGAGATATAACGTTGCCCAATGCTAACAAACCTTTATTTATATTTACTCCTTCCTTAAATCGTTCTCCAGTTGCTTGTGTCTTTTTACTGCGTTCAGAGCCAGCCAAGTCAACCAAATGAAACTTGGCCATCGTTGCTGTGTTACTAAATCATATGGGTAGTTAATTATCCATTCGCAAACGACAATACAGTGTTCCTCGGACTATTAAAAAGACTCTGGGCTCGGATTATCAGGAAAGACCTATGGTTTTTTAAGGTTTCCCGAGGAAAATGAGTTCGAACATGGAAAAATTCGGTCCATTTTTAGTGAACGTAGCGTGTGCCGCTTAATCCGGGAACACTGGAATTCTAATCGCGCTTTCGTAATAAAAAATAGACCGAATTTCTTCGTGTTCGGACTCGTTGTCGTCGACATAAACTCACCAGCCCATCGGTAATACTCTCATCAAGCTGTAATGAGAAATACGAAAACGTTCATATTCAACACCGGATGACGCAAGTCCCCGTCGACCGAGGGTCTCCCGCTGATGCGCTATTTCGCTCGCTTTCGGTTAACTACTGCCCCTGCCTCGGATCATGGAGAATTTTCCAGTCCCAAATCTATCTACGCTATCCGAGGAACGCTGTACTTTTACAATTACTCCGAAATCATTAGGCAAAAAATTTACGGATCATTTTTCTTCTGTTGATGGATGCAGAACGTGAATATAGCGTGGCTGCGGCTACTGTGGACGTTCATTGCAGTCGCGCCAGTCACGCGACCCAGAGATCCCTGGGTCAAACATTGTAACGCCTCCGTTGCATTCGTCACCACTCTCTCCTCTATCCCAGTGATTTTTATATTCTTCCCATCGTCTCTGATGTCGACGATAGATTGATTGCGTTGCTTGTCGGTCAAAAGATCGTACAGCTGTTCTTGGTAGAGTTCCATAAACGACACCGTAACTCTGAAGCACCAGTCTTCCTTCGACGAAATCGTGTCGAAAATATCGTGTATAGCTTGTGGTATAACGCCCGAATCTTTTGATTCGACATAATTTGTACCCATCGAATGGGTCTTGCCGCTGCCGGTCTGACCGTAAGCTAATATAGTGACATTGTAGCCTGCAATTAAACGTATAATTGTACTATATAACAGCGAAAAAGTATAATAATTATACTTCGATGTAATCCTGCAGTTTTATTACCTTGGAAAATATATTTGATCATCTTTTTAACGGCTGTGTCGTAAAGCTCTTCTTGGCCGACCTCGGGAGGAAAGACATAATTAAACGTGAAAGACTTCTCAGTGTTGCGTATAACTATTTGCGGCTCTCCGGGAACAGCCTCTAAACATCTTTGACAGCCTTTCTCGATTTCATTATCGACTAGAGGACGGATGCGCACAGCAACACGAACTGTATCTTCAACCATCTGCGATAAAAGTTTTCCAGCTGCTATATTCCTCTACGCTCGAAATCGATGACTACTAATCTATTAACTAACTTGTTAATAGTAACTTTTCTTTATTTCTTGTTCCACTATGGACATAAAGTACTCAGTATCGCTTTTAGTTACGAATGTGAACAGTCGACAACGCACGGGTCTCCGGTGACCCGGCCATCGTTATGCGAAGGTTAATAAACGCGACAATCTACGGCGTTTAGTCGCTATTCGTCTAGCTATAATGAGTACGACTTATGAATGCTAGTGTACATCAAATATAATGCATTCAAACGTGACAGTAAATGAATTGAACATGTTTGAATACAGCGACTCTGATTAATATTTGGACACCATGGTGTTCGAGAGATTATCGGTATATATGTTTGTTTATAATTTGAAAATAAAAATTTGAAACCGACAATGAGACACGGCGGTGGAAGCTTAATGGTGGTGGGTTGCATCTCGACCACAGGTGTAGGAGAATTAGGTTTCATCGGTGGCATTGTAGAGAAGAAATAAATATTTAGGTATCTTGGAACAAAATTTAATTAAAAGTGCCATTAATACGAGCATACGTGACAGTTTTAAGTTATACCAGGAGAATGGTACAAAGCATCAGTCGAGAATACTTAGTACTCGGACTGTTTAGTCAGTAATAACTAAACCACTGTTCGATCAAATTTTATGAAATTTCGTACGGGTATTCTCAATTACATCGTTAGTATTATTATTAAAAAGCAATAAATTCGTTAACAGTGCTATAAAGAAATGTACACTTTCGATAAAAGATATTCTGTAGTAGCATCTTAAAAGCCTTCGTAATTTAATGAAGGGAAATAATAAACCGAAACTACTTACTTTCGATTTGTTTGACGTAAAACACCTAGCAGATTGTAGAATCTACGATTAATGCTTCTTCACGCGCAAGCGGAGCAAGTGCGAGCAAGAACAAGCAATACAGGTTTGTCTCTGTTTGTCTCAACGTATCAACTGGACTCAATTGTCTCGCGAGTCGCGAGAGCATTTGAAAGTTCTATACACGGTTGCCAGGAAAGTGCTGCACGCACTGGAGGGGGAGCCAACCTTGGCGTCGATTGGTTTGGAGCATTGAGCTATAAGAATACCTGGAGAGGGAACAGAGCAATGGCGGCCGGTCAGAGTAAAAGAGGGAATGTGCTATGTTCATTGAGCTCAATGAACATAGCACATTTACAGGGTTGCCAGGCGTACTGAAAAAATGGCGGTGTGCTGGCCTATATGACGTCATACGGTGTAGGAGAAGGGGAATGCTTATATTTGATTGGTGACGCCGTGACGTCATGTCAACGCCGAGCCAATCCAAGCTAAGTGACGTCATATATGCCAGTACGTGTACTGGATCGCCTGGTAACCCTGCACATTTACTACATGATAGTACAGAGTGAGAGGGATAATAGGAAGAAGAAGGATAGGTTCACCCGTAATCTTCTATTTTTCTCTGACCGCTGTCGCCTCTACTTCTTCCCATTGCTGTTCTCTCTCCAGGTATTCTTATAGCTCAATGGTTTGGAGCCAGCGTTGCCAGGGATTGTTAACTCCATAGACTTATATAGACGGAGCGGAAGAGAGGACTGTGGGCGAGGGGACTGTAAGATCGGAGGGGAAAATGCAGAAACCATACAGGCAATTCGGTAGTTAGGTTCGGATGTATTCGGTTCTTGTCGGTTCGGTATTAATGGCTATATTCGAAACATAACCACTGTTGCTCAACTATTACTGTTCTAAAGCGTCGTAGTGGTCGTTGTATATAATCATATATTAATTGAGTGTAATAATGACTTATTGCGTAGTAATCGGTTGTGCAAATCGCAGGAAAAATAAAAACTGCGAACAGTTGGAGAAAGAAAGTATAAATAATGATAGTATTCGATTTCACATGTAAATAAATAAATATACATACGTAACCAACAATTTATATATTATATATATAATCTTAGAAATTCAAATGTGTTGCTTGATTATCGAATAGATAATATGTTTATAATAAATATATTTTTTTTTTTTCATCAGTTATGTCGCAGCAAATAAGCGATATATATCTATTATACTATATAATTATTTATGCATATTAATTATGTTTATGAACTTTTAAGCTTACAAAATCTTTAAAAATATAACTATTATTGCATATATCTATAAGTACGATTTTATTTAAAAAAAGCTTCATTCTATTTACTAATTTTGTTATATATATAACCTACATGATATACGAAATTTTGAATTATGTATAAGTATACCTAACCTTTTCGACTAAGTATCCCTCATAGATATATATAACGTCATTGAATTTCCGAATAGCCCCGAGGAGGAACGGAGTTACCCGATTTGCCTGTATGACAGTCCCCTTACCGCAAATCTTACAACCCCCCTCAGACACGCTCCGTCTATATATGTCTATGGTTAACTCCTACAGGAGTGGTGGTAATGTGTGCGTGAACTGACGCTAGCGCCAAGGCAGCCAAGTGGCCGAATGCGGAGCCAACCACGGCCAAAAACCAGTGTCGACAACAGATTTCCCGTCGACGCTGGTTGACCGTGGTTGGCTTCGCGTTCGGGCCACTTGGCTGCATTGGCGCTAGCGTCAGTTCACTCACACATTACCACCACTCCTGTAGGTGTTTAGCCACAAACAATAGATTCTCAATACTTCTCTCGCTCGCACCAGTTCGCACATGTCTTTCTTTCTCGCACGATATCGGCGCATGCGCATTACGGTCGATTGGGACCCCTATACTTCTCTCTCTCGCAACAGTTCGCACATGTCTTTCTCTCTCGCGTGATGTTGACGACAGTTTCGAGGCAGTCAACCTTAGGCAATAAGACCTCCATGTATATATGCTCTAAGATTTGGGCGTAAGTGGAACGCACCCTATATCAGGGTTGGTAATACAGGAGCGGTGGTAATGTGTGCGTGAATTGACGCCAGCGCGAAGCCAGCCAAGTGGCGACAACGCGAAGCAAATGTGACGTCACGGATGTACCGCTGCCAGCGCCAAGCCAAGCCAAATGCGCCACGGGCGCATACAGGCAGGGATCGGCGGGCTCCGGCTATGCGCAGGCTACACTGAGGAGAAGGAAACACGTACAGGAGCGGTGGTAATGTGTGCGTAACTGACGCAGGCGCAGTTCATGCACACATAACCACCGCTCCTGTAGGTGTTTCCCCTCCCATCACTGTGACTGGACTGCGATGAATTATGGCGGTAATATTCAAGAATATAAGGTCCTCTACGTCCCTGCTTCCAATAAAATGAATTGAAATATATGTAAGATTTGTGGCAGGTAACAGAAAACGCAAAATAATAATGAAAACATGATGTATTTATGCACTAATAATGGGAAATTGAAGGAATACTATACGTGTAAGGTGATAAAACGTATTTCTCTATTTCGTATACAAAATATACATAGAGTATATAGAAATTATGTTAAAAAATATATACACGAGATATAAACCTTAAAGTGCCAAACTTCATATTACAGGTAAAATATAATGTAATGTACATATAAACAGGAAAGGAACACATAAATATATACATATTAACAACCCTAATATATACATTTATGAATACAATATATTCTAATTGCTATCGGTACTGGTTTCATTTCCCTCATCCGCCAATATACTTTCCAAATTGTCGTACATGCTGTTACTAAATAACTTCGTCATGTCATCAGTAACCTTATAATTATAGCAGTGCGCATTTCGATTTTGCATGTCTAGTTTCATTCGGGTGAGTGCAGCTACTGTTTCTGTGTTCAATCTGTTTCTACATTTAGTATTTATTTGTGTCACAGTTGAAAAGTATCGTTCGACATCAATATTCGGATGGGGCAAAGATAAGCACAGCTGTGCTAGTTTTGATATGTTTGGCAATATTAATTCGCCATGGGTATTCTCAGTGATGCTCATTTCGTGCCAGAACTGAGGCAAACTCATTACTTTCAACTTTTCTTTTGCCTGGTTCGAAAAAAGAAACGGCACCTTATACCATTCATCTCCTACAACGTTATGATTCAATTTTGAATTAAACTTCTTTACGATACATTCTAATTGGCCATTCTCATGCTTGTCAATGTATAAAGCTGTTTTTGGGTTTAAAAAATCTAGTGCTTCTAAAAATGTGTCATGAAATGGCACTCTATCCACAATATGTTTGTAGCCCGATTTGTAACATTTCTGTACGTTTCTACGAAATTGAAATATTTGTTCGTTCGTTTCCGAACTACCATTTGTTATTTTATCCACTGTATTCATACATTCGAACCCAGTATACATTGTTGTCAGTGGCAGTAAATTGTCTTCATTGTCGATGTCAATTTCGTGTATATTTGGTTCGTCCAGATGTTCATAATGTATGAAATGGCCTCCCAATAAATTTAACAATTTGTAAGATTCCGGGAACAGGAGGTGAACTAACACTTTCGAATTTCGAAATAATGAGTTCAGTTGGGTAAATATATTTAAAACATAATTCATAAATTGCAAATACGCCTTGGTAAAAGGACAATTGAAACTTGTAAATATTCTGTTTGCGACATCAGAATCTTTCTCCGTTGATGCCTCCGCGAACACACTAGATAAAATCGTCCACTGATCCAACACTCTTCTAATACATTCAGCTAGTGCTAGCCACCTACATGCCGACGGCTGTGAAACTTTCCGCTTCGCGGCATTCATAAACTGTTGCGTGCCTTCTAACATACTCAGTCGTTTAGGGTTTTCCGAGAAGTACGAATACAGAGAATGCAGAAACTTCTCGACGTGCCGTGGCAGGCATTCGAACGCGTGGCGTGCAGCCAAATCTACCCAGTGACAAATACATGGAAAAATACAAATTTCGCCATTGTCTGCTAATAAACGAGATGCCAGTGAATCATTTTGTCCCAACATGACGCTCGCGTTGTCCATGCAAACGCCAACCATGCTGGTAATAGGCAAATTATACTTCTTCAAAGAATGTCGGAAACACCGATATAAGTTCTCTGCCGTGTATTCCTTAATCCTAATTAAATCTAATAAATCCGTGCACATCTGCCCTTTGTGAACGTAACGTATTAAAAAACATACAATTTGCATGCCGGATATATCTTTAGTTTCGTCGATGAAAATCGAGAAAAATTTGCCCCGCAGATTCTCTGTAGTCTTTGCGATAATGGACTTATTTATTACGTTTTCAGTAATAGCTGCCATTTTCTTCGGATTTAGCGACATGCATTTGACTAAATTCGGGTCCGGCAGCGCCTTCTGCAGCATTCCCGTAAAAGGTACGAATGAGTGAAAGGATCTGTTATGCTCTATTGCGTCGATGCATACTCTCGTTTCGGCGACCTTCACGTCGTCCGAAAAATTCCTTGTCGCCTCGCCTGTACTTATCAGCGATCCTTTTCCCGATTTTATGTTCTTGATATGCCTTTTGCTGTTTGCATGATGCTCTAGGATTATTTGGCTGGCTGTAATATATTTGCAGCAAATTATACATTTTCCCTTATACGGGTCGTCCTGAACTTGTTGTAGCCAGGATTTAAAGGCTGGGTCCTCCAGCCAAGCTTGGCGAAATGCTGGCGTCTGCCTCTTTACTTTCTTTGCAGCGGGGACGACGGCGATGCTATCGCTGCCTATTCATAAAATACTAATTGTTACTCACGGAATATTAAAAAGCAATTTCAAGTAAATAATCACTGAACAAAGAAACTGCATTCCGTTTGTAATTCTGTGATTTGAGACGCTGATAAATTAAAGGTATATCTTACTCGAATCAGTCGCTGTAGTTGCTAGTGGATCTATGCCGTACTCCTTGTTCATGATATGCTCTGGGCTGTTTGCATGATGACATAAATTAGATTTGATCGCTTTAATATATTTATAGCAAATTGTACATTTTCCCCTGTGAGGGTCGTCCTGGACCTTTTCTAGCCAAGATTCAAAGGCTGGATCCTTCAGCCAAGCTTGGCGAAATGCTAGTCTCTTCCTCTTCCTATTTACTTTATTTGTGGAGGGGACGATGATGACGTTATCACTGCCTATTCATAAAATAATAATTTTCATTCACGCAATATTAAGAAGCAATTTCAAGAAAATAATCATTGAACAAAGAAACTGCGTTCCGTTTATAATTCTATGATTTGAGGCACTGATAAAGATATATCTTACTTGAATCAGTGTCTACGTCCGAGCGTATAAAAGCTGCGCCGCTAGGTCCAGCAATGCTGGCATCAGTGCCTATGTATAAAATATCCGTTATTAGTACATTTCTAATATCATAACGATACATCGATGTAATGCGTAGTATATATAAAAAGTATCTGTTGACGCAAAGTATTTGTCTTACCCGATTCCTTATTCATATTGTAACATCAATTACACGTTACACTTCGCAGAATGAAAAATTATAAAAATTTTGCACGATGCGCTGTGTCTCACGACTCTCACGTGGTGTCTACACAAAAGTACAGTTGAACACAGTGTAGTACCTGGACGCGTCCGTGGCGCATTTGGCTTGGCTTGGCGCTGGCATCGGTACATCCGTGACGTCACATTCGCTGCGCGTTGTCGCCACTTGGCTGGCTTCGCGCTGGCGTCAATTCACGCACCCTAATGATCCTCTAGAGAGTGATCCAGGGTCGTGACACTCTTATGGGCGAGCTGTTAGCACTAGATTAGTTTTGCCCCATTTCGCCATGCGGCGTTGTACTCAATTTAGTGACAGAATTGCGCGCTAGATGGTGTTGGCAGCGTCATGTTGGACGCGTCCTCCGACAACATTTTGGCAATTTCATTGCATTTCGTTTGGAGCTATTGTGTTATCGTGTTCAGTTGCGCGAATTTTATTTAAAAGAAGGTATTTTATTCATTGCGTGTGTATTTCAAAAAAGAATTCAGAAACCTCTGCGAAAAACTTCTTTAAAATATTTATGCACGTATGTATATAATGCGGTATTGCGCGGCATAACCTGCAATTTGTGCAATAGTTACATTTTTAAAGATTGCAAGGCACAAAATGAAAGAGACAGATACAATCCATCATTTCTCAAATGTATTGAACAAATATGCGTGATTGCAAATTACATGTTAAATAATCGAAATATTAATGAACAGGCGATTTCCAATATTACAAATTACATAAATAATTATGTTAAAGTTAGTTTTAAATGTCAGCATGCCGAAAAGATAGAAGAGACATTAATTAAAACAATAACTATACTTTGTACAACTCATTTTGTAAAAAAATTAATAATATAATTAAGGGAAAAGAAGTACCACAACATGGAGTCCTTAATAGTCTTGTTTGTAAAGCGACCAAAATATCCAATAAAAGAGTTCATTAAAGAAATAAACAAATGTGTACGGTTTAATTTCTGTTCCCTGAAAAACTAACATCTGAGATACAATTTCTGCATGACTACGCATACTTCTAAAATTGTATATAGGATGCATACAATATGATTATGTGTAGTCCAGTAGTCATACAGAAATTGTATTAGTCGTTTCTGAAGTTCGATGAATTTAATAGCGAATTCAGTACGTTGCACTGATTCTGCACTGGTGTCAGAAAATGACTTGGATTGGTTGTTTCTGATAGAAACAAAGATAGCTCTATAAGAATCAACCAATTCAAATCATTTTCTGGCACCAGTGCAGAGTCAGTGCGAGGTACCGAATTCGCTATAACTGAAAAGTGCCTACTCCACGTTTCAAATTTCCCGGTTATAGTAATTTTTTTCCGCCCCATTTCGCCAGAGGGTGCTGTCCGCGCTAACAGTAGAATGCATGGAGGTGTCACGACCCTGGAGTGATCGGACAAACGCGTATCCAAAGAGGAGATATAATAAGAGGCGTCACTCCGGGCGGAACCTTTGAAGTCCTTACTTGACCTTGGCATTTAAATTGGTTGTCTATTCGAGCGGGATATTCAAATCGACTAAATGTACCTTACCGCAATTTGCTGATTATTGCCGAAGTTTACCGATCATTGCCGAAGTTTACCAATCATTGCCGAATGGGCATTTAAATTGGTTGTCTAGTGATTTCCCTAGCTTATTTCTGTCCTTGTCGAGTGACGCCTCTTATTATATCTCCTCTTTGGCGTATCGTCGCTGATTGGTTGCCGCCATTTCTGACAAAAGCGGAAGTAGACAGAGAAAGAAACTGTAAGAAGGGAAGAGACAGAAATACGAATAGAAAGAGACAGAAATACGAATAGAAAGAGATAGATAAACAAGCAGCTTGGAAAGCAGACGATTTAATGAATGTTTAGGTTATGTTATTTCCGGTTTTGCAGGAAATGGCTGCGGTTAGGCCGATCACTGCCTAGAGGATCACTAACGCACCCATTACCACCACTCCTGTAAGTGCCCCCCCTCCATCAACATCAACCGGAGTCGGAGTCCTCCGAACCCTGATTGCCAGGAAAGTGCTGCACGCACTGGAGGGGGAGCCAACCGTGGCGTCGATTGGTTTAGAGCCAACACCTATATTCCCTGTCATACAAGAAGGATGTCTATATTCACGCATGTAGAATGAGCTCATTGGCTCCGAGGGAGCGTTGGTTGGGGTATAGCCAATAGTAGCACGGAACAGGTCTATGCGCAGGTTCCTTCTTAAATGACAGAGCATATACCTTGGCATCGATTGGTGTGACGTCACGGCGTCATCACGCGCGTGCGTGACTCTAGTCGGCTGTGCTTATATCTTATATCCTTACTCATGACCCACGTGGGGTACGACCAGTGTTCACGGGAAATTCCCTCCGTAGTAGGATACTACCATCGCAGGGAGGGGGAACGCATGCGCGCGATGACGCGGTGACGTCAAACCAATCAACGCGAAGAAACGAAACCTGATGGTGGCGCCGTTTCATTTCCCATCTTGACGGTGGCGCCGTTTCGTTTCCCATCTTGGCGTTGATTGGTCTGACGTCACCGAGTCATCGCGCCGACCGTCGAACCAATCAACGCCAAGATGAACTAGTGAGACCGCGGCCAACCAGCGTCGCTGGGGAATCGGTTGTCGACGAGTGAGTTCGCGGCCAACCACCCAGATAGCACACCTCGTCTTAGAGACGTCTAGTTTAGGTCCATTTTAGGTCTGAACGTCTTGATTTGTAACAAGACGTCTTTAAGACGCGTTTTGGACGTCTTTAAGACTTTACCAGACGTTGTGCTATCTGGGCAGCGTCGACAACCGATTCCTTGACGACGCTGGTTGGCCGCGGTCTCACTAATTGGCGCTGGCGTCGGCGAATTTCCATCTTGGCGTTGATTGGTTCGACTGTCGCGCGCGCATGCGTGGTACCCGGTAGGCCTTTGAGCGGTGGGGGATCTACCCCCCACCAGTCAAATGCCTACCGGATAACTCAGTCGTGCCCCACGCTGCTCATGACATCTACTATCTATATACATGATCTACAGCAATCTATATACAGTGGTTCACAGTGGTTCAAACAATATTTGTCTGTTAACTGTTTATTATAGATAATGCCATGAATATACATATGTGTCTCTGAAAATAATTAACAATGCCGGAGCGAATTGAAATTGGTAAATAAATCGACATTACGAATTATTTAGAATTATACTGTGCAAGATACTAATTATTCACTTTCAACTTTTCTATACGTTTAAATTATTTTTTACATTACACTGAAAGTTTGTAATACTTACCTGTATGCTTCAAATATCACGTATTCGTCTAATAAACGTATCTATTAATTATTCATTTTTGAGGTTAAGTTTGACGTTTTGTTTGACCGTGCTTTTATCAACACGACAGTTCCGCGACTTGCCGATATTATTCGATTTGGTAGAAAATTTTTCATTAATCGATACGCAATAGACGTAATATCATCTGTTTCTTATTACGTTGAAATATTATATAGAAATTTAATGTTTAGGTGTTATCCCCGATAACTTGAGACACGAAGAGACTATCGGTCAGATAGCAGATGCTCTCGACGACCTGGATTCTGCCACTTCCTATATATTTGAGTATATCAATAAAAGACTTCTAGAGAATAGTCATAGGTAATTCTTCCTCTCTCCCTTGCTAGATGTTCTCGATACGCGTTTTAAAGATTAATTTCCAATTTGTAAACAATCGATAGATTTTTAATGTCTCCCCGAGCCTGGAATGAGTCCAAAAGGGCACAGGCACCCTTAACCGAGGCTTAAAGTTATTCCATTGCAGCTTTTACAGAGGATTATAAAATTTGCTCCACAGGTTAACGAACGTCAGAGCCCGAGCTACAAAGCTTCAAGACCGCTTGCAATATCTGAAAACCAATTTGAATTTGAAAGCTGTGAAGATGTACTCCGCCGCGAAATATCCCGCTAGTCATACCTACAAGGAATACGAAATGGCGATACCACCCAAATGGGACAGCACCAGCGAGATACCGAAACCCTACAAATGCTCCGTACCTATAAAAGAAGTGCCTGAGACGTACTTGTCTTCTACCTGTAAAACAGAGGACGGCCAATACCTGGCGAATAATAATTTGCACGAGAAGCTACAGTTCTATCATGTCCGATCTAAGTCGCACAAAGAAGTGTACGTGGACAGCGACGATGTGTCGTTCCCTCTTCGCTTGTCTTCGATCAACGCTCTTTTATTCGAAAGCATGGATAATCCTTATAAGATCGCGAGGAAGGAAACCTGCCGCCGAACGAATGATAAGCAGCAGATCGAGGACGCGCCGGATTCGATGGTGCAGCCGTGGCAAACGCTGGAAATGGACTCATCCTCTAGTTATCTCTATACGCCAACTCTGGGCGAGGTAAAGTATTTAAAAATGTCGAAACATTTCGCTGTGTATCGCGAATACACGAGTAACTTTGCGTCGAGCATAAGTACGACGAGGGAAGGTATCGATAAGTGAAACACTGTTTTGCAGGTGCCGCAGATAAACGTGCCGGCAATGCTTCCCGATTTGCCTGGGATCGTAGACGACGAGAAGTTTGTTCTCGACTTCAATTCTCAGAGTCCTATTGCACCGTCCTCGGCAGTGACTACGCCCACTGTTCGTCTGGATCTTCCGACACCAACGGCCAGCACAGATGTGAAAGACTCGAATACAAAACTCGGCCAGTATATGCCGAATCTGCCTGGCTTTGCTGATAACGAGACCTCGAAGCATCCCTCTCAAGATTCAACATTTGCACCGCCTCCTCCAGCGCCTTTCGTTCCGTCCAACGCGAGGAGTTCCATTCCTTCGAATTCTGAAGCGAATAATCGTTCGCCTTTACCGCCGGTGCTACCTCCACCGCCGCCGCCACCACCTCCGCTACCGCCGCCGCCACCGCCGCCGCCGCCGCCACCACCACCGCCGCCACCACCACCATCATCCGAGCTCAATGCTTCAAGCTCGCAGACAGATTCTGGGAAGAGAAAAGCCATGGAGAAGAAAAACGTACCAGTGAAGGCAGACGATCGTTCGAATTTAATGGCAGAAATTCGTAACGCAGGGGGCATCGGGAGAGCAAAGTTGAGGCATACAATGCTACAAGATGAGAAAGGGAACCGTTGGTCTTCAGCGTCCGTTGGAGGGGATCTGATGGCAGACTTGCACGCAAGGCTGGTCCTTAGGAGGAAAGGAATCGCTGGGTCAGGCGATAGTGCCCTAGAGAGGATGTCCAGCTTGATTCCTCCGCCTCCGAAACCCAGCGAAGCGACTACCTCCGACAAGAATTCGGCCACCAGCGAATGCGATTCGCAGCCAGACACCGACGATTGGGACGAGTAATGCTCTGCGCGGTTGACTGCGCCTCCTCTAATTTTATTCGGATGTTAGGTAAATAATACATTTTACGTTTGGTTCGAATGGATTCGATGAGAATTTGAGAAATATCGCGAGAGATAGCTATCGTTATAGCTAATGGAGTACGATCAGGGGTTTGTTTAAAGGGAAATGGATATTTCAAGCGTATGTAATTCTATTTTTTTGGATATGCGTAGCATAATGAAAATTTATATATTGTTTTTTCTTTTATAAACTATTTGTATTATCTCTGAATTTAGTTTATAGACTTATATCGTGCTTGTTGATTATTCCTACGACCATTATTTAAAGTACATAAATTATCTATAAATTAAAGGCTGGTTCTTTATTTTCAAATTGCGTCAAATTTTATTACACTGTTTCCAAGCGAGCGAATGATTCGAACAAGCCTCGTTTCGAAATTACGTATAATTATCGAAGGTCATAATTTCGAAATAACTGCGTTTCGAATATCCGCGAGATTTTTGTTGGATAAAAACTTGAGTCTCAAGGAGCCGCAAGTTTTTCCGTCGTAACAAAAAATGAAGACTCTCGAGACATAACTAAAATGAAAGATTAATCGTATACTAAGATGTACCATTTTTCTAAGAGGAAGTCATTGTCATCGCGTTCAAAAGTAATATAACGATGGAGACGTATCGATGTGGTTATCAGGTTTGATGTAACACTTGACCCGAGATTACTGGACCGAGCGTCTATATCTGTTTATAAATTTCAGTTAGGTCGCGGAATTCGTAGTTTTTGCTCTGTCGTTAATGCTTTTCGGTAATAAATCTCCCGTTAGGTGGTTGAAATTTATCGTTCGCATCTTAAATCTTTGGCCAGCGAGTTATTTAATTGTTACAACGCGTAACTGATCGTTTTCCTACGTAGACAAGCTTCGCCCTGCCAGACAAGTGACGTTTTAAATTGTGAAAGACCATTAGAACTTTTACGCAAGCAATACTTAAATGTTATTATTTACGGTCATTAGTAAGTGCATCTACAAAGTGCCTAAAACTTATAAGCAGCTCGTACAGATTTGCCTGACCTCTAAAGGTTCGTGCAAATGCAAAGGCAAAGGCAAAGAAGCAATTCGAGGAACATAGAAAAGAAATTTCCACTTGGAATATTTGAGAAAAATGGGAAATGATTTAAGAATTACATACGTATGTATGAATAATTTTAGAAATAATAGAGATACTCCGAGAACGTGGAAGTGACGAACCAAACAAAATCGAAAGGTTCTACAATCGAGAATCGCGAGAGAAATAAAAAGTAGCACAATCAGTTCAAATTGGTATCAGCTAAGAAGTGATTAAATAAAATGTAGTTTAGAAACATATCGGTTTCGAAGAAAACGGATCCTCCTGTTTTTTCAAAATGTGCCATAAATTGGTGTGAAAGAATTCGCGTAAAGTAATTTAAGAAAGAGAAAGAAAAGAAACCGGGCGATTTTTCACTGCATTTGCAGTGCGATCAAAGTACAATGCGATGATACGCTAGGCTGACAGTGGATTTATGTCTTTTAAATTTAAGGAAGATACAAGTACCGCTGTTGTTTTTCAAACTACTCATAGAGGATTCAAATATGTCCCATAAGTTTTTAATACTATTCATGACGAATGTTTTCTGGGGAAACAAGACGAGGGATAACTTATAATGCGATTAATGTATGCGATCTTGTAGAAGCTTCGTTTACAATTAGTTTGATTGCCAATAGAGTTTCTGAAACTTTAAGATACATCATGGGAAGCGCCGTAAAGATCCTTACTTCTACCGAATTACCCAACCCGAGGACCAACGATTCGACCGACGCGGAGCTGCCGATTGATATGCGCTTCAACGAGGGTCACGTTGTCAGTATAGTGATTTACAGCGTATTAATGATAGTATCTGCCATAGGAAATGCCACCGTGTTAGTGCTCATCACGCGCCGTAAGCGTGTATTAAAATCGAGAATTCATGTAATGTTAATGCATCTTGCGATTGCCGATCTGCTTGTGAGTATTCAATTGTAACAACGATTCTTACAATCTAGTCAAACTCTTTCTCCTTTAGCGGAAAGCTAAAGGAGTGTCGAAACATTTTAGTCTCGTGACAAACGTTGCGTCGCGTAGAATGTATTGTTACGAATTGTTCACGACGCAACGGTACGCCTGTAAACAGAGATAGAACTTCCAGGTTACTTTTCTAATGATGCCACTCGAGATTGGTTGGGCGATCACAGTGTCCTGGAAAGCCGGAGACGCAATGTGTCGAATAATGGCTTTCTTCAGGGTGTTCGGTCTGTACCTATCGTCTTTCGTCTTGGTATGCATAAGTATGGATAGGTCAGTGGAATTTTTCAAAGCGACCAGATCGCAATGTGTCGAAGCCTATTGATCGAATTGTTACAATTGTCATTTGTATGTAAAGCTAAATAATTGCATGGAGAATCTGAGATGTTTGAATCGGACTTGGTCCTTTTAATTCGTTCGTTATTCTTTCTGTAACATACCAGACAATTAGTTGAATATATTTCTGTAAGGTCGAAGGGAGCTCTTTGGATCTTACCTAGCGAGTTTGATATTTCTTCGCTTCAGATATTATGCAGTACTGCGACCCCTCCAGCTATGGGACGTTGATAAGAGAGGCAAACTAATGCTATGCTTCGCGTGGATAGGATCTATCGTATGTTCGATGCCCCAGGTATTGTAAGATACGAGCAGTTGACGAGCAGTTGACGAGTAGTTATATATATAATAATAAGTTTATATATTTCAACGGGATAAACCCTTTGTTATAAGAAATACAAATCACAGTCACACAAGCCTAGAACAAATAATTAGGAAGTACAAAAGAAATATAATTAAAAGAACGAAAGCAAAGAAGTAAGCGCAAAAGAAACCATTAATGAATAGTGACAAAGCCAGATATAAAAGAATAAAAGTAATAATATTATATATTGACGAATAATCGACTATTGACTAAAGTGACGATAGCTATTTCTCTTTTTATATCTATCATTTCATAGCAAACCAATGGAGTATTTCAATAAATACAATGTATACTACGATACACTTCCGAATGAAATAGTCTTTAACGCTTTATGTGGCCCATTTCATATACAACTGCTACGGCCGAGTTTGAAGCAGAAATGAACTGTTCGCGCCTACATGTAATATATATTATTTTCAGACGATAGTATTTCACGTAGAAGTCCACCCAAATATCACTTGGTATTCACAATGCGTCACATTTAACGCTTTTCCAACGTACACTCATGAGATAACGTATTCTCTGTTCGGAATGATCATGATGTATTGGTTTCCCCTTATCCTGATAATATACACTTATACGAGCATTTTGCTGGAGATATGTAGAAGATCGAAAAAGAGCGAACATGGTATGTTCAAGTTTACCTTTCGTTTGTATTGGAAATGACAGTTGCAAATGCTTAAATTGATTTCAGAGAAGATTCGTCGCTCTTCTATGGGTTTTCTTACGCGGGCAAGAATACGAACTCTAAAAATGACAGTAATTATCGTTGCTGTGTTTTTCGTTTGCTGGACACCGTATTACATCATGAGCCTTTGGTAAATGTTATCGCTTGCTACAGATTTTATTTTTGTTAAAGAAAATCTATCCGAACAATTCGGCAACTCTATCTGGATTAGGGCTGGGACTATTCGAATATTTTCCAAGTATTCGAATGCTACGAATAAACTTCGAATATTTGAGTATTCGAATGCTACGAATAAACTTCGAATATTTGAGTATTCGAATGTTATTATTCGAATACTATTCGAATGTTATTATTATATATATACATCAGTATTACGAATATTATTATATATATACATCAGTATTCGAATAGTATGGTGTGAAGTGGGTCAAAATTAGCTTACAAGATTTCACCCTGACAAATGAACCTAAAGAACTTGATTTATAATTCACACCATACTATTCGAATACATCGGTATTCGAATACATCGGGATTCGAATACATCGGGATTCGAATACATCGGGATTCGAATGCATCGGTATTCGAATGCATCAGTATTTGAATGCATCGATATTCGAATGCATCGTTATTCGAATGCATCGGTATTCGAATACATCGGTATTCGAATACATCGGTATTCGAATATATCGGTATTCGAATACATCGGTATTCGAATACATCGGTATTCGAATACATCGGTATTCGAATACATCGGTATTCGAATACTTAAATATTCGAATACTTGGATATTCGAATTATATTCGCCAAATAATTGAGCAACTGAAGTATTCCAATATTCGAATACCGAAAAATTCGACAAATAGTCCCAGCCCTAATCCGAACGCATTATCATTTGCATAAAATGAGCGTGAATGTTACAGGTACTGGATTGATCGTCAATCAGCATATAAAGTCGATCAACGAATTCAAAAAGGCCTCTTTTTATTCGCATGTACAAACTCTTGCATGAATCCCATTGTTTATGGCGTGTTTAATATACGAGACCGGAATAAGGTGAATCTCTTTTGCTCTCTCTTCCTTTTATCAAGTCCAAATACAAACGTTAAGCATTGTTTTAGAAATCAGTTCGGCCGACCACTTTAGAAACTCGGGTTACCCCGTTGTCTCTATCGCTTAAATTCCTCGACTAAGCATTTACGTACTTGAAATAGAATGTAAAAAAATGCAAGTCAAGCCGAGCTGTTGGTGTGGAATTCGACGGTAACTGATGGATTCCTTGGAATTAATAGTACGACGAATAAGACTACCAAAAGACAGAGATAGAAAGATTGTTGTACAATTTATTAAAATGTGATATATTTAAAGAAATATTAAATTATTAAACATCGATGTTACGTTTACATTACGAAGAACCTATTACGAGATTTTGTAGCGTTAATAAAATAATTTTTCTATAATAAAGAGTATTAAGAGGATGAAGATGAATCTTCTCAATTTCGAACTACCAATCGTCAAACAAGACGCGATAATGCGATATCTTATGTTATCTACTATATCTATGTACTTGATTAGAAATATAGGTAATCAAGACAATTGGAAAGCGGCAAATTATAACAAACTATTATATTTGCTTCATTTTATTAGTACATCGTCATTGAAAAACATTTGTTACCAAGTAATTTCCTGCCTGAAAGTGTGTTTTGAATTTAAACCATTAAAAAGTATTACAAAACTACATCGGCAGTAACGTGCTTTATAATAAGAATCAGTAAAAAATGGAAGCATACAGTCTTACGTTATATCGATAATGTAAAATGACTCCGAAATGATTTAAGTCTGCATATTGAAACTAATCGCCTTATGGAATAACAGTCTTCTCCTTTTTTTACTTTTAATATAAGGCCATGTACTACTAAGCAAACGGTTGTTAGAACCGCATCCCGTCTCTCAACAACCAATTAAAGACGAGCAAAATTGCATTTACCGTGATGCACGGCAAGCTACAACGCGGAATGTTTATTTCACATCACTGGAGAACATGTAAAAAAGATTCCGAACCATGGATTATGTTTTTATTTACTAAAATAGTCGCCAATTTCCTTAAAAATCGCAAGATGTTGACATTATAATCTGTATTTAAAACACTTCGTATATAAACACACATATAGCTCTAACAATCTCAGTGTGAAAATCTCGAGCCCAGCAGTGAGGCTTGCCTGAGCATTCTTAGAATTGTACAGCACCGGCTTTCTATGATTGAATGGATTGTAATTGATACGGTTTAAAAGTCACAAACGGAATTTCATGACTTCGTTCAAATCCTCGATCTTTTTATGTAGGGAAAAGCTATAAAAACAAGCATCTTAACTGCAGTTTTATCGTGTGGATGAAGTTTTACCGGAGAGTATTTGATTTGGTGTAAAGCGCCGCGTATGCGAACAGCTCCGTTACTTACGTTCCTTCACCATCGTGGTTGAATCTGATGGAAAGACCACTGCTGATACGTATTGTTCACATCGCACGGCATTAGAGACAGTTGCTGCGTTTGCGGATGAAGCGCCATGCACTTTTTGTGCACTCTGTGCAGCAGTGTTTTCGTCTTCTGTGAAATCGATAAAGTCCAAATGTTTCTCAAAGAGAATTCTTACGTTGCGCCATAGTGTATATGTACAGTCGCCGCGGAAAGTAAGCTGACACTCTTTAAAATCGCACAACTTTTTTAAAATTCGTCCAAACGACTTGAGTTTTTTTTTAGAAGCTAGCGGAATTAGTTTTCTAGGTGACGTGTTTCGTCGTTTTGAAAAAAATTGCAACTGGTCCGAATAGCGATGAAAATAGTGAAGGTCGTTTTTTTCAAATTTTTTTCCGAGCCTGTAATGAAAATTCAAAATACCCGTTTGTAGATTAAAGTAAGTTGTATACATGCTGAAAATTTCATCTAAATCGGTCAACGTTGCTCTGAGCTACACGCGAATAAGGTCGAAAATCGCTGATTTCGGGAATTTCCGCAACTTTTGAAAAAAGAAAACGACCTTCGCTATTTTCATCGCTATTCCGACCAGTTGAAATTTTTTTCAAAACGACGAAACGCGCCACCTAGAAAACTAATTCCGCTAGCTTCTAAAAAAAAAACTCGAGTCGTTTGGACGAATTTTAAAAAAGTTATGCGATTCTAAAGAGTGTCAAGTTACTTTCCGCCGCGACTGTACATGTGTGTAACTTACCTCATCATACTGCCACGGACCATCTACGGTTCCTAACCGGCAGAATACGAACTTCACTCCTTGCCCATCAGCCGACACGCATCTCTCTCCTATTCCTAATTGACCTTTCGTGTTCAACCTGACCAACTGAGAAACCATTGCTAAATGCGTAAGTTACTGTTCCAAGGTGTACATATCGAAAATTAATTACATACCTGATTGTTACCAAACCCGTGGCAGTGAGAAGCAGCCATCAGACTAGGAGGCGAATGGCCCATCGTATCTAAACACGTTCCCAGTGCTACATTTCGTAACTGAAATTTAAATAAAAAAGAAAGAAAGAGGCTTCCTTAGCGTACTATAATAAACGTAACACGTAAAATGTTTTCGATGAAATGAAGCGATAGAAAACGGAAGCAAAACACTATTAATCTGTAACATTATAAACATTACTGTTATATACCTCTCCCCAATGGATATTGGGTGGCAACTCGGGAAACTTATCAAAAACATCGTAAGCCACGTTGTCCATGTACCACTGAAAACTTTTACACCTTTTTCGTTTCTTAAAAGCCAATTGCTCGGATATATCGCCGTGGTCGAGTAATCGGGCGAGCGGTTCCCTCGTGTAGAAGAATTCTTTATACTTGTCGTCGAACCAAGTCTCGATCACTCTTTTGTAGTTCTGCAATGAGATCGACGGACTTTCTTAATTACATACACATATGTTACGTACAGTATTCCAGCGGTTTAACTGACTCGGAGTGGAGTAAATAACGCTAACGGAAGCATCCCAACGTCTGTTTCACTTACTATCGTTATCAGCGGCCCTTTCTTCTTCTGAGCCAATTTACCAAATGTATAGGGCATGAACCCTCTATACACATGGCCAACGTGAGAGCACGGTACCCAGAGAATACTTCCGCCGCACTGCCATAGCTTGAACGACAATTCGAAGTTCTCTCCGCCCCACACAAGCAATCCCTCGTCGTATCCACCCAACGACAGGAAGTACTCGCGATTTATCGCGAACAAGCCACCGGCATGAGTGGGAGACCTAAAGTCAGGTTTCTCTGATACTCATACGTCGGACAATTTCCTACTATCCCGCTAACGGTGCCTTTTTCTAATACAAAGTACCTGTACGGCATGCTGTTATGAGGCCGCATCTTCTGCTCCCGCGCGGGAAGCTCGTTTTCCTTGTACAACATTCCCCATTCGAAGATGCCCCGATACAGGTGCCCCTCTTGGTACACGGGCCGGAACTCGAAACTTTTGTGATCGATACCGTCTATCACGGGAACGGTCATCACGGTTCTAAAAATTCGTAAGGCTTAATAAGAGAAGCTGCGTGCTCGATGTTC
Source organism: Andrena fulva (assembly GCA_946251845.1). Classification (NCBI taxonomy): domain Eukaryota; kingdom Metazoa; phylum Arthropoda; class Insecta; order Hymenoptera; family Andrenidae; genus Andrena; species Andrena fulva. The sequence goes on from OX276329.1 coordinate 35,296,543, forward strand.
GTGGATCGGAAAGGAAGATCCGCGTGTCTTGCAATTCACTTCTGTTCGGTACGAAAACTATGTAATATAAATGAAATTACTTGTCTGCAGCTATTGGAGCCAAAAGAGGTGTTAACCAGTTAACATTAACTTCGCAATGAGCATCCAAAAACACTATAACTTCGCCCTTAGCCTCGCGTGCACCGCGCGATCTTGTTCTTATTAGACCTTGTCTTTCGTAATTCCTGATTAATTTAACTTTGCCTTCCCACTGTTCTATGTACGTTTCCAAATCGCCTTTTAAGTTATCTGTACAAACGTGTATTAGTGATTTTTGGATAATCAATACTTCCGCGCTTCAGCGCCGTGCCGCGCGGCGAAGCTTACCCGTACCTTTGTCGGAAAAGTCGTCCACCAGCAACACCTCCTCTAAGAACTGAGGCGGCGTGCGATTTATTACGCTGTGAACGGTCCTCATTAGCACCGACCAGCCTTCGTTGTGAAATACAATGATCACGCTGGTGCGCGGCAGCGCCTCCGGATAATTCCAATGTTTACACCTGTAACCAAACGCGCAAGTTTCGTATTACGTTGCGTCGTTGCGCGCTCCGCTGTTCCCACTTCGGAGGAAAGGGAGGGCGATAATAGTAGAAACATACTCGGGCATCCTCGTGTCGGGGACCGCTCTGTCCAACGAAATTTCATCGGAGCACACCATGTTCATGCCGTACTCGGACTCGGACTGCTGAATATCGTTCTGCTGATCGTCTCGCAGAATATGAGCTTTACCGCCTTCGCCGGGCCCCGTCCTAATTGGTACATGTTGCGGTTCGAAGTTTCCAAGGTCCTTTACTAGAACTGGAACCTACAAGATAATGTAAATCTGTTATCTCTTAGCTTTGGTAAACTTAAAGTAAACCTAGAATCTAAAAAATTTGCTCCGTCCTTTTACGCAGCGTTGCTTATTTTAAATAGCGGTACAAAGTAAATGATATTTCTGCAGTCACGTCCGGTTATTGAAATGCAAATTCTGACGTTGCGTTTACCTGTTTACTTTTCAAACCCTCCGCCCAATACTCTTTTAAGCTGTTAATTGGCTTCTCGGAGAAGAAATTGATGAGAAGGTATAACGTTAAAAGAGCAACTATAGCATATATAATGATGCTAAACAAGCGATTTCTCCTTAGTTGCACGATTCTCATTTTGTTCGAAATAATTGTACCTGGAAAGAAGAAACCGATTTAATACACGAGCATAATATAGTGCGTCGATCGACCTTGCGCGACACGAATGAATAAAAATGTATGGAGTAACTCCGAAAATCGGATAACAGAGGTTGCTCTGATTTTAGTGTGCAGATCGTTTTGATGAAATTAGTATAGTAAAAGTAAGTAGTTCGCGAAGCATTATGTGTGACAGAAGGGTAACATATTAAAGTAGCAATTACCTTAAATAAAAATGCATAGAAGTCGCGAAGTGAGAAAAAAGTACTTCGGAGAATAATTCGTTCAAACGTATCGCAAAGTTGTTGGAAAACTATTTAGCAATGTACTTAATCATTTCGAAAAGTGTGAAGCACGGTCGCTTCGTACAACAGCCAACGTGTCTTCTTCCACTATTTACCAGTATTTTCTGCTCACACCCATACCTAGCTACATTAAATACCTTACACACATTCATGCAAGCCAACCCGCGTTCCAGGTTCCTAGACTTTAATTTGAAAATTTTCGGAGCAACGCTTTATGAGTGTACCACCAGGTGCATATCAGCAGCACCTGCTTCTCGCAATGTAAGTAAGTACACTTACTTTAAAGGTAATAAATTCTTTCTACATTCAAATGTTCCCGCGTTTAAAGTCAAGTTTGCGATGGATGCTTAGCACTATATGCCATTCCATATAAGAGTAGACTTACGTCCCCACTGATTTGCAAGCGATCTTGCGTAGCTCCTGCTATTTAGGTATACTGCCTGCGTAACCATCGTAGGGTAGATGTCCCAATTACCGTGCTTTGACGCCGACTTGCTCGCGAAGGAATTAATTACTGACTTCTCTTACTTCAATTTTGCTTGGTGAAAATTTATATTGGTATTTTGAACTTTTCTCTTTATTAAGACGTTGGTGGCATATAGGATTCTCTAGAATTCCCTAGAATCCTCCAACTTCTAGCGTATGATGCGCCGGTTGAGGGGGGGGAGACATGGACCTGAAGGACAGTGCATAAGCTAGGCTTATGGACGCGGGGGTTGAAGCGAATGACGGAAGGGGAATCGACCTCTTCCAGCCACTTTTTGCGGGATGACTGGTGGTGCCATCTGTGCCATACCGTGGAAAATTTCTTCTGGCAAAACCAATATATACCAATTTTTAACCTTCAAATACAATACTTTTACTATTTTATTAGAAAATTTAATATTACTTACGTAATTTCGAAAGTATCCCAAATAATAAGACAATTATATAAATACACTACACACATACAAGTTACTTTGCAATGCTTTTACACTGTTTTGCACCGTTTTCCACCGTTTTGCACAATGGCGTCACAAGGCTATACCAATGAAGGACGCTATTTCTAAAACTTATATTCGGCTGTAGAGGACACCACCAGTCGTCCCTCACATCGCAGCCCCTTCCGTCTTTCGCTGTAACCCCCCGGAACTAAGCACTGTCCTTCAGGTCCATGGGGGGAGAGCACCTACATCTGCCTGGATTTGATTGGTTGCATTCTACGCATGCTCCGTACCGCTAATTATGAAAAAGTGTTTGCTACAGATTAGTACATACAGACGTGTAATTGTAAGTATATACTAACGGAGTGATTATTCACGAATATAAATTGTTAAAATAATGAAAATTGAAGAGAAATATGCATCTATAATTATGAAAATACCTATATGAGGTGAATTAGAGCAGAGATACTGACGTAACATCATTTATTGTTCGAAATAACAGAAACCAAATTACGATAAAATCTGATCTGTTTTTCCACAAAGGCATGGTGCACTGAACCGGTGTTCTTAATAACTTTTTCTTTAAAACGCTACTGCATACCACACTTCGAGAAACGCTTAAAATGTTTTGGCGGTAGAATGGTCATCTCCGATAGGCCGCGTCATGTTGCCGAAAATCGTGATTGGTCAGGTCAGGATTGTACTGGACTACCTCCAGTCGCGTGCGTTGCGTAGGTCTCGAACTGTCTCGTATGTACAGTGAGAGCTGCACAGAGCAGGGTGGGGGGTAACGTCACGCATGCGCGCACAAGATGATCTTGGCGTTGATTGGTTCGACGGTCGCGTGCGCATGCGTGGCGACCCGATGGCCCGGTGAATGGTGCGGGGGGCTACCGAGTAACACAGCCCTTACCCACCCTGGCTCGGAGTGACTCAGAGCTGAACCGTCGCAGCATAAAGGTGCAACGCAAGACAAGGAATTCAAAGTGGTTGTATCACGTTGTACCTATAGAGATGCAGTGATAGAAGTTTACGAAGAATCCCAACATCTTCTAAACACCAAGAAGAGATACGTAACTATGAACAATTATAATTTCAAATTATTTACTTCACGGAAATCGGTATATAAGGCATGCTGCAGACGACCAAGTTTTGTCGCGCGGGCATATAATAATAAAACGCAGCAGATAACGTTTAAAAATGTTATATTTCCCCGATAAAGTATAACGATCATGCGTCGTCGTCGGTAACGCGATATATTCACGAATGTTTCTCGGCATCGCAGTCGTCCAAAACCTGTCTTGTTCAGGCCACAACGCAGTCCTCGGAAAGACTTGGTTTATAATACCCCCAAGTGTCGATTGTTCAATGCCTAAGTTGACGACCGCTAAATGACCGTTTGGAAACTCGCTCGTTTGTCTCGGGCCTAAGAGTGTCCCGTAATTTCTATCCTATTTCTGTTGAAACCTGTACCAAATGGATTGGTGAAGTTTTCCTGACGGAAATAACCCGAAACACGACATACATCGCACTAGTTTTAATAGTAACCAATTTGAATATATATTATCCTGAATAATGATCGGAGCAAGACGAACGAATTAAGACATTATTGTTCGAGACCTGTTTCTTTACGACGTATTTCTATTGTACGTTCTTCAGTCAGGTATCGCACGTTGTAATAAGCCCTATGTTGACAAATATTGAAGTCGACGAAGTCGTAACGGCACATTCGTCGTACATATATAAGTTTAGTCTTGACTCAAAATATTTACAAAAGATGGAAGTTTTTCCTCTTGTTAATTATCCATACGAATAGAATCGGTTGCGAAATATCTGTGGTTGTGAGGAAAAACGCCGCATGTCACATGATATTGTCGTTTAAAGTTCTAAACACCAATTCTTCTTAGCAATGTTTCCTTGTTTTCTTTTTAAGATTTAAACGTATATTTCCTTCATTTGGCACAATATTCAATATTCGCATAATTAACGTAAATAATAATAAACAATAGAGTAATAATTTACGGACACTTTGGGCAGAACGACGCAAGTCCACTGGGCTTGTGTTATTCTGTTCGACCGTGCCACAGTTAAGTAGTTTTTCCAAAGCAAAATATAAAGAATTGCACGCAAGACGCGGGCATCGTACGCGTCTGAAGCGTTACCCCGGGTCCACACCAAGGCGAACACGAACAAAAACATTGTTCGCGAACTTTTTCGTCTGTTCTTGCCAAGTCCACATTGCTGGGAACATGAAAAAAACTCAGCGTACGTTCACATACGGTTCGTACGCTGAGTTTTTTCCTTGTTCGCAGCAATGTGGACTTGGCAAGAACAGACGAAAAAGTTCGCGAACAATGTTTTTGTTCGTGTTCGCCTTGGTGTGGACCCGGGGTTAGTGTGTTCCCGTTCAGTCAATGTGATCTTGCGTCTTATGTGATGAGCATCTTAACGCAAATTAGTAAAGTTTAATAAACACCTACATCAAAATTCAACTATATTATGTGTGAAATATATATTTAAAAATGGATCCCATTGCCCACTATTCTTCAGATACGGATTTGACGGATAAGGTTCAATTTTCTGAAGGTAGGTAAGTACAGACAGCTCAAACGATTGTGGAATAGCTTATGTGCCACAGTAAAAGCGTCATGCAGTCAATGTATGTATTTTCGTACGATTGTAGGTTAGGTTATATGTATTTTAGGCAGAGATGGTAAAAAATTATTTGAAATAAAAATTTCGTTCACAATTTTTTATTTCAAAATACTTTTTTGCCCATCTCTGATTTTAGGCATACATTTACTAGGAACTGCTGGGAACTGTATACATTTACTACACTCCATTCCATATAAGAGCATACCCACGCCCCTACCGATTTACGACCGATCTGCGCAGCTCCCACGGATCTGACACACGCGATTGGTCGTTACACTAGAGCCTATATTGGAATTTTATTGCTACTAACACAATTTCGAAAAAAAGGGGGTTAGTTCATCGTTGCTCTCAATGCCTCAATTATATGGCAAAATACCAGAGATGGAATAAAAGAGACTTTATCTTTACTCGTCACGAATATAAATAACCCGAGCCAATTTTTATTTGAAGCGCTATGATTGAATTAATTTAATCATGGGGAATTCAATCGTCGGCCATGAATAATTTTTTTATTCGAAGGCCTTTCATCTGTCGGCCATGAATAATTTTCTCGTATTTATTCGTAATTTAGTCGAGAATCATTTATTTATTTTTTTTTATAAAAGAGTAGGTACATGGTTACTTGAAATAAAATAAATTTGTAACTCCTCTTCCTCATCTTCCTCCTCTTCCTCCTCTTCCTCCTCTTCCTCCACTTCCTTCTCTTCCTCCCCTCCAACATCGTTGTCCTTCCCGATACTTTAATTTTCTGAGCTCTTTTTTTAGCTCGCTGGTCTGTAATATGAAAAATAAACATAAATCTTATGTTAATTACTGCAATAATGTCTAAGTAGACGTTTTCACACTTTCGTGAAAATGTAAGAAATGTGTAAATTCAGTATGATCGTTTTACGTGAGATCGCCTACGTATCTGCATACCTCCTTCTTGTAGATCAACGCCATTTCCATCCGTCGCGAGGACGGAGTCCGTCTGCGGCTTGGACTCCGTCTTCGGGACGGAGTCCGCCGGCTGCTTCGACACCGTCTTCGCGACGGAGTCTGGCTGGTGGTTCGACTCCGTCTTCGGGACGGAGTCCGCTTGCTGCTTGGACTCGGTCCCCAAGACGGAGTCGCTGTCTTTTTTCCTTCCGGATTTTGTCGTTCTTCGTTGTCCATCTAAAAATGAGTCAAAGAAAAATTACTGCATGTAATTAAAATGGATTTGAAAGTGCAGTAGAAGAGTACACGTTTATGAAGTTGATACATTCGAGTATAATATAGGCTTCCTTTAGCCAAGATTTAGCGCAGGAGCGGAATCTTCAGATTTCTAAATGCTGGAATTTCCAAGTTCGGGAGCTTTGAAATTCAAACATTTCCAAAATTTGTAATTGTGAGGTTATCAAGTTTCAAAATATCTGTGATTTTAAAAATTTCCGATTTTTCCACTTCTGAGGTTTAGAAACTCTTTAATTTTCATTACTGGTCTAGGTAGCCACGATTTTGTTGTTGCTTGCTTTTGAATTTTTATTTGGTATCCAGGTAAATTCTTCGGCTCTAAATATATGAACTCCCAAGACTGATATCAACATTTGCAACCGCAGATATAATAGGCTTCACAATAGTACTAAAATTATAATGAAATATATATGAATTATGTGTAACTTTCTTCAACATCTCTCAGTATTCTTGACAAAAAAAATTTTTTGTACTTTTAGTCGCATTCCGACGCCATTCGCGGGAAACATTTGCGGAAACTCTGTATAAATTGCAAATGAGTAATGTTTCATTAGATATGTATATTTTCACAGCCGACTCTAGCAAGTACTGGCCGTGCTGAAGGCAAAATGGCAACAACGCGAGAGTCCGGCTTTGATATAGTACTTATGGACGCTATGGCAACAGTACATATGGTAGTACTGCGCTTGCACCGGATAGCGGCCAATGAAAAGGAGGCACCCTTTTACCTCGTCCCCGTCCCGCAACGGCCCCCCCCCCCCCCTCCCCGCAGTGGTAGTTAGCCCATTGAGCTATAAGAATACCTGGAGAGGGAACAGCAATGGGAAGAAGTAGAGGCGACAGCGGTCTGAGGGAAATAGAAGATGACGGGTGAACCTATCCTTCTTCTTCCTATTATCCCTCTCACTCTGTACTATCATGTAGTAAATTATAGACGTCATATCGTGATCTGTGCTATGTTCATTGACCTCAATGTTATGTTTTATGTTAGCCATTTTGGTATTGCGGATAGCGAGAAACGAAATGTGTAGAGCGTGTTGTATCAAGTTTTGTAAAAGTGAGTGGAAGATAAGTGAGAATGTTACTTTTCGTGTTCTTGTGCGCGGGTAAATTCAGTGGCATGCACTATACATCAATAGCCATTGAGTTATTTGCTTAGAGCATATATACATGGAGGTATCATTGCCTTAGAGTGACTGCCTCGAAACTGTCGGCAACATCACGCGAGAGAGAAAGACATGTGCCACTGGTGCGAGCGAGAGAAGTATATGTCCTATTCGACCGTAAAGCGCAAGCGCCGATATTGTGCGAGAGAGAAACACATCTTGCGAGCGAGAGAATCTATACTTCACTCTCTCGCACCAGTTCGCACGATGTGTTTCTCTCTCGCACGATATCGGCGCTTGCGCTTTACGGTCGAATAGGACATATACTTCTCTCGCTCGCACATGTCTTTCTCTCTCGCACCATGTTGCCGACAGTTTCAAGCTTTCAATGAGACCTCCATAGTATATGCTCTAAGGTTATTTGCAGCTCAATATCTATAGTCTGTTTGTAAGACAGAGAGTGGTTCACCCGTTATCTTCCCTCTTTCTCGGACCGGCCGCCATTGCTCTGTTCCCTCTCCAGGTATACTTATAGCTCAATGAGTTAGCCCCCTTGGCTCCACCAAAAAGCCGCCGAAAGCATAAGACCCTCTCACTTGCACATAAAGCTCTGTCCTTGTTTAGCACCATCCCTGTCTACCGCATGCTCTCCGTCATTCCCGTGCAGCGAATTGGCGCGAAGAGGCTAGTTATTATTTATTACGAAGGAGCAATATCGATGGTCCTCACTATCGATAGCTTATTTTCACTATCGATAGTTATCGGTTGTGAAAATCGTGGGTTGATATCCGTGCAATTCTGATCGCTTTGCTTAAGAACTGCTGCTAAAGCTGATACAGCATTAAACTTAGCATAATAATAACCAAAAACATCGAAATTCATTAGGAAAACATCGATGGTTTCGATATACATATCGATGTCCCAATATCGATTATAAAAACATCGATGTATCGTTATCCTCTCTACTTCAAGTTCAAATTTTATTGTAAATTATTGAAACTCAGTTAGGGGAGAGTCTTGCAGTACCGACCGCTCTAAGTTTTTTGGTTATATCTTCGGCTAGAGTCGATAAAAATCAAAAATTCAAAAACATGTTTGTAGTATAGATGGTACTTAATAAGAGGAGGGAAATTATTTTTGTGAAATTTAATAATAAGAATTGATAATTCGCAAAAGTAAAAAAGTTGTAATTTCTAGGAAACGAAAAAGTGTCGCCCAGTACCGACCAACTGTTAAATTAGAAGATTTTTAAGTCTAAATGACTAACAATGTTAATAAAAAGACATTTAATTGTTACAATAGAAGATTTTTTCAAATTTTATTAGTACACACATCGCAAATAAAATAATTAATATTTTCCTGATTTGTGCATTCGACGTGTGCCCAACCTTCACATTCGATACACTGCACCCAATCTTCGTCAAATGATTCCTTGCAAATAACACAGTGGGTAACTTCTTTATTAATTCCTATCTTCCTGTTTGGCCGGTTATCACACCTATCCTTATTTACTTTATCCCCTAATTTTCTTCTTTTCAAGTTTTTTTGAGGTTTCCTTAATTGTTTTTTAGCTTTTCTTTTCTCTGCTTCTTTTGCACTTTCGTTTCTTTCGCTTTTCTTTAATTCTCTTTTAGCTTTTCTTTTATCTGCATTTACCTTTTTCTCTTCAATTATTTTCTTTTTTGCCTGAAGTTCGTCTATAAAAGATGTTGAAGTTAGGATTTCAGATTGTTGCGTTCGTTGTTTTCTCTTTTTCGTGTTCACTTCTACAGTTTCATTTTTAGGAGAGATTTCTTTTAGAATTTCCATGAAATTAGAAGATACGCTTGCTGGAGAAGATTGCCAAAGAGTAGGTATAATAAGAGGCGTCACTCCGGGCGGAACCTTTGAAGTCCTTGCTTGACCTTGGCATTTAAATTGGTTGTCTATTTCGAGCGGGATATTCAAATCGACTAAATGTACCTTACCGCAATTGGCTGATTATTGCCGAAGTTGACCGATCATTGCCGAAGCTTAGCGATCATTGCCGAAGCTTAGCGATCATTGCCGAATGGGCATTTAAATTGGTTGTCTAGTGATTTCCCTAGGTTATCTCTGTCCTTGTCGAGTGACGCCTCTTATTATACCTACTCTTTGAGATTGCAATGAAAGATTTGTGTTAAGGGGGTAGACACGTCACGTGACCTGGCCGATTCGGCAGGTCGGTATTACAGCAGATTTTTATGCACAGAAATGGTAATACCCATAGATATGCGGCTGCTGGTGCACGCGAGAGGGAGCTGTTTGCTATTTCCGTATTCTATTCTGAATAAAGAAATAAATTCCTTGCTGTTGCGTTGTACATGTAAATATTTAAATGGAATGTCTGCTGATAGAGCAAACGTAGAAAATTCATTGCACATACATTTTAATTACTTAAAATGTGCTTATGTTACACAATGCTACGTTGGCAGTAAGGAATTATATAAGTGAAAAGGAAAAATAGATGAGGGGATATCCCCAGAAAATGAAAGATGTTAGGTTAGACATTTTTTTATTAGCAAAACACTGAAACAGAACATGAAATACGCTTATTACAAGATAATTAAATGTCTTATGCAGAAAGCAGTTATGAACAAACATTATAGAATAAAATTGTGTTGGATGTTGAATTGGGGCTAATGAAAATGCGCAGGCTGGATGCGCGTGAATATTATATGGTTGGCCCCTCAAAGTGACAGAAAATATAACCTATGTATCTGTTATATGACAATACATGTTTAGCGGCAATTTCGTTCTTTTGCGCTACATTTGTGAACTTTTTATCATCCTTCCGAAACATTATTATTACGCCGCAATAGTATCTTTAGGAAATCGGGTCTAGCGTATAGGTTATATTTTCTGTCAGTTCAAGGACAGAAAATCTGCTCCTCAAAGTGACAGAAAATATAACCTATACGCTAGACCCGATTTCCTAAAGATACTGTTGCGGCGTAATAATAATGTTTAGGAAGAATGATAAAAAGTTCACAAATGTAGCGTAAAAGAACGAAATAGCCAATAAACATTTATTGTCATATAACATATACATAGGTTATATTTTCTGTCACTTTGAGGGGCCAACCATATAATATTCACGCGCATCCAGCCTGCGCATTTTCATTAGCGGATTTGAGATGCGGATTTTCTGTCCTCGAAGTGACAGAAAATATAACCTATACGCTAGACCCGATTTCATAAAGATACTATTGAAAAAGACATCAATGGATTCCTCGCATTCTCCCGATTAAATTGACAGAAAATTATTTAAATCTGACTATTTTTAACGAAATAGGCTTTTAATTCCGCAAACAAATATTTCACGTAATTTCCTTAATTATGATCCGAGTTATATCATTTTTGGGGCCAATTTGATCGAGAAAGCATAAGGAATCGATTGACGCCACTTCCCACACAGCACACAGGCGCCTTTAAGGCGCCTTTCAGGCGCCTGGTCCCAGGCACTCGAGGCGCCTTAAAGGCGCCGCGAGTGTCCTACGAGCGTCCAATATGCGCCTTCGGAGCGCCTGATGTTACCAAACGGGACGCCTTAAAGGCGCCTTTAAGACGCCTGTGAGTCCTAATTCAGGCGTCTTAAAGGCGCCTAAAAGGCGCTTGGAACAGGCGTCTTAAAGGCGCCTGGAATAGGCGCCTTAAAGACGCCTTAAACGGGCCTGGATTAGGACTCACAGGCGTCTTAATTATCGATAAATTAGGTCAAATGCAGCTGTTTAAAAATCGCCATTAATGGCGTATTTACGATGGTTATAAATACAAATTAATTATAATATAAATTTAATAAAACAAAGGGTTATCAAAATGAAATCAGACTCGTTAAAAATTAATTTTCATTATTTATTTATTTAAAATTTCTTTACAGATACTTGAAAAAACAAGGAGGCTCTCAGTTGGACACATATATATTTCTTTTTTTATAATTATTACTATTACATACCATGCTTTGTATAAAATATATAATTCACAGTGTGTTTACAAATATTTAAGAAGGTATACTTATACAATACTTGTGTTATTATATGTTTTATTTTATGGTGTGTGTGTGTGTGTTATATTTCTATATCTAGATGACCTTACGCACGCAATGAATGCAGAATGCACTTACATGAGAAGTATAGATAGGTCATGCACATGTAAGTATGCAAATTATACAAAATGTACAGAATATACATTTAAAGACACTGGAAGCCCAATAAGCCGTACAGAAAAACTCGCATACATAACTAAGGAAAGAAATTTTTTTAATTAAGTTATACTATTAATGTATGTGTTACAAACGAGTAGGTTGCATTTTTAAACAATTAAAGCTTCTTTAAGTATAAAGGCACGGTAATAGGTACAGGGCACGGTAATTGGGACATCTACCCTGGTATTCCTTCCTTTACAGAGTGGAATTGCCGCATCAACATTGGATTTTGGATGTCAGACTATATAGAGACACTATAATAAGAGTCTGGACACGAGTGATAGTCCGCCATGTTTGATCGAAATCCCACGAGAGAGAAAGAGATATACACCATTTCACTCTTCACCACTCTTAACAACTCTTACGTTTATGGCAACATTTTACTTCTGTTTATTTCGCATTTAAATCAGTATAATAAAATAACATATATCAAATAGAACACAAGATTTGGTTTTATGCTTTGTATCTTCATTATCTTGGTATAATTGACAGATTTAAAAATCAGCGGGAATAGATGAAAAATGACGGGCCAATCAAAAACCCAAATGCACATTTTCAGATTAATAGATAGTAAAATACCGCCATAAACGTAAGAGTTGTTAAGAGTGGTTAAGCGTGAAATGGTGTATATCCCTTTCTCTCTCGCAGGATTTCGATCAAAAATGGTGGACCAATCAAAAAGTGGCCTTCTCGAGACCAGACTCTTATTATAGTGACTATATGTCAGACGGGCAGCAGGATCCGCTGCGGATCTGCCCAGATCTGCCGTTCATCTGCCGGCAGAACCGTAGTTGAATGCGGACACAGACGGCACCGGATATGCCGGCAGACTTGGTTATGGTACATTTATTTTTGCGCCGCTTTCCTGTCGCACGCCCGCTTTAGCCACTTCTGTATGGAGGACTCCGCTTCCTTCTTCGTTAAACATATTTTCCCCTTGTCCGCAGCATCTTAAACAAGAATTTCAATAAGATGTTACATATATATATATATATAATTCTACATTAATCAGTATTAGCTATGGTGAAATTTGGGTGATAATTACATACCTATAACGACTTGTGTTAATTTTAGTTTATTGAAGGGCTGCTTCCCCTGCCTCCCCAGCCAACTGAACAGCAGGGCCAAATCATTCGTGATGACGGAGCTCAAAACCCTTTTAATATGATCGTATATATTTGCTCCCCCAAATTTTGCAAATTCATTTACCTATAATTGAAAAATTATTAGCTTGGCTAAATTAAAATGGCTTATCCTACAGGTTGGAGTACAGAGAGAGAGAGAGAGAGAGAGAGAGAGAGAGAGAGAGAGAGAGAGAGAGAGAGAGAGAGAGAGAGAGAGAGTTCAATGTCGGAAATGTTGATTTCCACAATTTTTTCATTATATCTTTATGAATGTAGTACCAATAAATTGATAAGACACGACACACGACATATGTAGGAACATACATCGGACTACTAGATTGGAGAATAACGTAAACTCATTTTAATTTAACCGAGCAGTGATTTGTTATAATATTAACAAAGATGATATTTTACTTACTGCATCTTGGAAATTATTTGGGTTCTGCAAAATTTCTTCTAGTTCCTTCACCTTTTCAACGGAGTCGATTGGGAATTGCAAATATTGAAATTTGAGCAGAAATGATTGCTTTTCATGAACAACTGCTGGCTTATTCTCCAGGGTTTTCACCCGCTCCATTGTTTCTATTAACAATGTCTTCAGCAAATTGTTTTGCTGCATTATTTTACGGTTCTGTTCAATTATACTTCTCAACAACCCATCAGTCGTGTCGCTGCTACTGCCACTGGGGCCTGCATCTATGTTTTCTGAAAATTATTTATTACATCTTATATTGTTTCACTGTAACTTTCCATGATAAAAAACTATTTCCGCATAGAATAGAATTATCTTTATGCACATGACTTACCAATTTGAATGTTATTTAATGAAAAACTCCCCTGGCTTTCATAGCTGGTGCTGGGGGATGCTGTTTCGTCTAAAAACCAAAATTATTTTTGTTAAAGAAATCTGCTGCAAACATTAAACGTATATATATTTTATATCTCGCGCCCTCGTCAGTGCAAAGAGGAGATACAATACGAGGCGTCACTCGACAAGGACAGAAATAAACTAGGGAAATCACTAGACAACCAATTTAAATGCCCATTCGGCAATGATCGGTAAACATCGGCAATAATCAGCCAATTGCGGTAAGGTACATTTAGTCGATTTGAATATCCCGCTCGAAATAGGCAACCAATTTAAATGCCAAGGTCAAGCAAGTTCCGCCCGGAGTGACGCCTCTTATTATACCTACTCTTTGACCAGACGTTGTGCTATCTGGGGAATTGCACGGATATCAACCCACAATTTTCACAACCGATAACTATCGATAGTGAAAATACGCTATCGATAGTGAGGACCATCGATATTGCTCCTTCGTAAGAAATAACTAGCCTCTTCGCGCCAATTCGCTGCACGGGAATGACGGAATTTATGTTCGAATATAAAACCGGAGATGGAAAGAGCAAAAAAGTTTTGTTCTCGAATATCCGGAAAACAGATGTGCAATTCTTTTAAGTCCAAACAATTCAGAATTTGGAAGTATCTGTTTTTTTAATTAATAACTTTTATTTATATAAAATTGATACCATTGTATAATAACACAATTTCTTATTATCTCATTTTTGTCTGCAACCCGGAGATTTTTCCAGTAAAACCGGAGCCCGGAGATTTGCTTTAAAACCCGGAGTCTCCGGGCGAAAACCGGAGAGGTGGCAACCCTAGTTATGCTCTCCACCAATCAGATCACGAAAATCGAGAATCACTGTGAAATATCACCGTGATTGGGAACGAACGTGATCGGGGGCGCCTTCCGTTTCGCGCATTGAGTGCATAGACAGCAGGCAATGGTGATTGGTGGTTCATACGGTGAGTGTATAGACTGCATAACCTGATTGGAGTTTTCGAATTCGACATAAAGAAGGGAGAACTACGCATGCGCGCATTATGTGCATTGGCTGCCTATAGCAAAGAGTAGGTATAATAAGAGGCGTCACTCCGGGCGGAACCTTTGAAGTCCTTGCTTGACCTTGGCATTTAAATTGGTTGTCTATTTCGAGCGGGATATTCAAATCGACTAAATGTACCTTACCGCAATTGGCTGATTATTGCCGAAGTTGACCGATCATTGCCGAAGCTTAGCGATCATTGCCGAATGGGCATTTAAATTGGTTGTCTAGTGATTTCCCTAGGTTATTTCTGTCCTTGTCGAGTGACGCCTCTTATTATACCTCCTCTTTGCCTATAGTTTGATTTTCTGTAGTTGCTGCACACCTCATGCGCCAGAAGTTGGAGGATTCTAGGGAATTCTACGAATCAGGTTATGCAGTCTATTTACTCCCTGCATGAACAACCAATCACCATTGCCTGCAGTCTATGCACTCAATGCGCGAAACGGAAGGCACCCCGGATCACTCGTGATTCACAAGGTTCTAGGGAGTGATCCGATCACGTCGCTAACCAGTTTCCTGAACAGTTCGAATAAACTTCAAAGTTTAAGAGGGTATTCTACCCAAAAATTAAATTTTTTCTGTTTTTAATTTTTTAATAGTTTAGGGTCTCGAAAATATGTCACTAAAATATTAAGGTGAAATTCGAAAAACTCCCAGAGTTATAGGGGCTTAAGGCCGCAGCGTGGCCGGCAGTCGTTCCCTCGACTCTTGTATCTAAAGAGGCTATGACTGCCAACAGAGAAGAGAGAGCTGCCCAACATGATTTTTTATAGCAGATTAGGGGAAGTTGCAGAAATTAGTCGTTATCTACCATAACTTCAGTCGTATAGGCATACCCACACAGCACAACGTCCCAGGGACGTCGACAGACCGTCCCAGGTACGTCCCAGGGACGTCTTGTTACTGATCAGGACGTAAAGACCGTCTTTACGTCCTGATCAGTAACAAGACGTCCCTGGGACGTACCTGGGACGGTCTGTCGACGTCCCTGGGACGTTGTGCTGTGTGGGTACTGCATGTCGTATACTGCATGAAAAACTTTAAACGCGTTTTTCTCGAAACAATTTTTTTAAATCGGGCGCACATTTTTCCCCAAATCTACTGGACTGATTGAGCTAAAATTTGACACACATTCAAAGTGAATGTGTACCTATAGCCCGAACCAGAATTATATCAATAGTTTCAATACAACCCCTCCGCCGCCCCGTTTCAAGAAAAGTCGAAAAATCAAACATTAATTTTTAAACAGCTGTGATTTCGGTAACAATATCCGGACTTGGTTACATCTGGTTCGGGCGATAACTACACTCCTATAGATTAAAAAAATCTTTGGTACTTTCGTTTCAGATGACTAGGACGGCCGCAATTCGTGCGCCCGATGGGGCTAGTTTTTGATGGTATGACCTGCGCTTCGGCGTGTAACTGGAACAAATTTCAATATCATACATTCCAAAAAATTTTGTTGATAGTTCAAACACTACTATATATGTGTGCAAAACCCCTGCCCTGTAGGTGCGATAGGTTTTCCAGAATTAATTTCCAAATATCACCTTCAAAAACGAGTGTCTAGACTAGAATACCCCCTTAACTTGAAAATACTTACCTGGTACTTTGTTTTATTTGAAACACCCGCACTCCAACGAGCAGAGCGGTTCAGCGCTCCACGGGCACCAACCCGCGGTCGCATCTCAATATCCCCGCTAAAATACGTAACAGCTGCGTTGGCTGCAGTTGGCTGTATTGGCTGCAGTTGGCTACATTGGCTGCATTCGGAATACTAAGCGCGTGTCCGCGGCGTTTCCCTTTTAAAGTTTACAAATAATAGGTACTCGCACGTTTGATTCTTATGCTTTTATTTCCTGGTTATTCTGTTCATTGCTCGTCATTTTTCCGCGCGATAACAAGGTAATTTCTTTTACGTCAATTCGGTATAAAGTACAAACCTGTTCAGATTTTGCTTTTGGCTAATCAAGTAGGAAATTATTTGATACTGGCTGCGTAATATAATCTATCTTAGCTACGTTGTATATAGGAATGAAACGGCATACATCGAGGAATTCGCATCGCGATGAAAAACCTAAGCCTTCGCGTAACGAAGATAGCGACGTGGTTCTCCGCGCAAGAACGGAAGAGGAGAGGCGACGGCGTAGACGCGAATGGGTGATCGAACAAGAAGAAATGGACAGGCACAATAGACTGAAAAGAAAAATGGCTATGGAGTATGAGATACGACGCGCACGTAATATGGGCTTAGCACTTCCTCAAGAAAGATGCAACAGACCTCGTAGAAGTAGGAGCGGATCTCCACCTACTCGACATAGAAGAACTTCCGAGCTTTATACACCTAAAGTTACTGTGCTTTCTAAAAAGTAAGTATAAACTGTCTTCAATTGTTAACTGTTGAAGTAAACGCAGTGTCCCATTCTGGAAGATTTCATCGTCGGGTCGTGGAATTTTCTGTCAAAATTAAATATGTTTTTGGCTATATCCATAAAAAGTTCACTGACGAAGTGTTAACTTGTATTTGAATGAAATATCAAATTTAGTTGACTTAATTTTTCAATATAATTTGTATACTATGTTAATATTATTCTGCACTTTAGGTTTGAAACATCGAGTGATACAACACCCTTATTTAAAGGACCTGAAGGCACAAAAATTAGTTTAACAGAACTTCGCAAAATCAAAGTAGACATTCGTAGAAAGATTCCTGGAAGAGCAGCTACCCATGAACTTAAGCGGGACGTTACCAACAAGGAAGATGTGGTGCTTAAAAGAAGAGCGGGTAACATGTTGCTTTTTAACAGTAATTTCTTAAGAATTTTCAGTCATTCGACGAACGAGTACCACAAAGGATAATAAGCTCAACGCGGAAGATGATTCTGGGGTTTTCAAGATATCACGATCAACAAATTAAAGTTTGAGAACATTGTATGCTTTCTAATGTAAAAATGTCTCTTCTCTGTGAGACGTTAGTCTTCACTTTTTAGAATCCATTCGGTTTCTGTTTAAATATATTATCGAACTCTAGATAAATATTTCCACATTTTCACTTTACCAAGTGCTACATTCGAAGAATGGCATCCTTGTCGCCGATTCCTACAGTCATGAAGATTCTGGATTTTTAAGAATTTTCTCAATTTTATTCACCAAGTTAATAACGTATTTTTGATTCATCCAGGATATAGGAAATTTGGAATACAACGTTGGATCACTGTATTGATCGCATAATGTGCAATATGTAAGCACAATTTTTTTTACATTGGCTGCTTTAAGATTGCTATGCTTAACGTATCTCTTGCTTGTTGCTTTATGTACAGTATTTTTGTTTTCTTACGAGCTTGCACAAAGAATTATGCTTCAGTTATATTAACTGCTGTAATGAATATAATATATTTTAGTACAAATTATATTTTCCCCCAAATACGTAGTTCAAACACGTTTTGTGCATTCTCCTTGTGTCCTGGTGTCGGGAATGTGTGCATGTCCAAATTAGAGCTCTTACTACCCGACCCGCCGGGTACCCGTGAGATACCCGACTACCCGGGTAAACAAAAATTACCCGGGTATCCATGAGATACCCGAGTAAATTAGATGTGATGAGATAGTTGAGAATTTCGATTTGACAGCCGATCGTCTTTCGACTTTCGATCATTTTCGGCTAACATCAGTAATGAACGGAATAAACTTCATGCAATTAAACATTTTATCATAATATTCATAATCGTAACGTGCGCACAGTACACATTCAATTGCTTGAAGTTTATTCCGTTCATTACTGATGTTAGCCGAAAATGATCGAAAGTCGAAAGACGATCGGCTGTCAAATCGATGATCATTTACCCGGGTATCGCACGGGTACGCGGGTAGTCGGGTATCGCACGGGTACCCGGGTAGCCGGGTAATTTTTGCCTACCCGGGGACTCACCGGGTATCCGAGTACCCGGATACCCGAGCCAAAAGAATAGCTCTAGTCCAAATGAGTGGATTTTTTAAACGCTTTATTTACTAAGAGCAGACCAACTGGAAGATTTTCGCGTCTTGGAGGATGTTTTAAATCTTGACATTCAACAGCTGAAGAGGCATGATGAAACATTAAACATTAGGCTTCAACGCTGGAAGAAACGAAATCGGAAATTAAATCTCAGAATTTTTCCAAATTTTTGCATAGTGTGGTATTTCTTATTCTTATTCGTCTTTTATTGAATTGCATTAAATAAATAACTACAGTTGGGAAATAGGTACTTTCTAAATTTTAAAGTCTGAGTACTCGTAGACTTAATTTAGTTGGCTTGAGAAGTTGCGTTCCAGAGCATTGTATATAGAGTGAATATCGCGAAAGCTTGAAATTGCGATTCAACGAAGTGGAAGATTACTTAATCATCCTGGAAAATATGAACCACCTCGGGAGACTTTATTGCGGAATCTTGAATCTTCTACACACAAATTAAACTACTTTATTTGAACTATATTGAATGGCGTATCGATATCTTTATATTTTTGTAATCAATTCGCAATGGACAATGAGTAACATTCCAAGAATTTAGCTACATTCTTTTGAAAAATTATTTAATGCGATTTGTATACGGTATGTGAAGAAGAAAATAAAATATTACGTTATAAATTAAAAATTATCAGTTGCTACAGAATATTTAGAGTTAGAGTTTTATTAAAATAATGTCATGAAAATAATTAAAATTTTAAAAAATAAATTTCTCTTAATATATCTGGCACTCAAGAAAGTTCTAAGCCATTTTTATTTATGTAAAGTTTATTTATGAGGATGAAAAGTAAATTTATACATACTTTTAGTATAGAAAATCATACAAATTAACAACAATCTATTTAACTAATTTGAAATTGACAATACGAAATGACTTGGCTCACAATTGTTCAGAGCTAGTCAGTTTATCGGAGTAGCGACGTTAATATCTTCAAGCTCTGCCACACCTGCTTGTATTGCTTAAATGCTTTTCCGATTTCTACATACGATTGCTTTTCTATTAATAAATTTACTTAACTTAACTATAGGAGAGGGATCCAAGCCGATATTCGATAGAGAAGAATTCAAGAGAGCAGTAAGCGAAACAGAAGATGTTGAGGAACATCGTACTGTCGTAACTGTGAATTTGGAAAATTCAGGTATGTTTATTATTTCAAATTGCTAAGATTTATTACAACTTCTGTTTCGCAAATATGGACATTTTAATTTTTAGAAAACAAGTCGAAAACGTTGAAAAGGCGTTCGGCGTCCTGGAGTCCTACAAGAACCCGAAGTCACAGTCCTAGGCGCGCGTCGGCGTCGTCCCGTCACTCCAGGTTCGTGCCTGAAGTGGCAATAATACTTTGCTACACAGCAAAGCTGTTACAATTAGTGTTAAGGTTTCTTAACAATTTTGTTACCTAAACCTTTATTTATAATATAAGATTCTGTATAATATGGATATGATTATTTTTATGCAGCTAAATTGTGAACGAATAACAAAGATACTAATGCTGGAGTAAGCTCTTCATTCAGAAAATAAATTGTCCGTTCATAAGTTAGATTGTGCATATGAAAATTATACTGAGTATTGCTAATGGATTTATTATTACAAGAATATGCATGTTCCGATCAGTCTTATTTGATGTGATCAAATGTATTGCAATGTGGTTTAATGATTCGTAAGTATATTGGTTTAAGCTTTTATTTGAAGCTTCTAATCCGTAGTTCTTAATGCACTACTGTTTATGGATTTTAAAATGATTCAAATCAAAGTATGTGCAACATAAGAGTTTCGCGGATATGATACATACTTGTGTATAAATTGTTTAGGAAATTTAATTTTTTGCTAATTTCTTTACCGTCTTTCAGGTATGACGATTCTAAGCACGATGACGAAGGAAGTTACAGAAGTGATAGGTAAAAGCTATTATTACACTTTCACGTATCTGCGTTCATTATATTTCTTCCAATTGTATTTCACCAGACTATTACATTATTTACATAGGGAGAAAGATCATAGTAGAGAGCGGAAAGATGGTGAGCGATCTTGCCGAGACCATCGCGAGCGGCCCAGAGATCATTCTCGAGACAGGAGGAAAACAGATGGATCCAGAGAAAGTCCATGGGAGGGAATACAAAGAGATAGGTCTAGAAAACAAAGGGTTCCCCTACAGCGATATATTGAACATAATCCTATTTATTGTGGAGTACGTACTTTATTTACATAAAAATGCACAATAATTCAGTCATGATATAAAATTCATTCATTTCTTTGCTCAGAATTTTCAACCGAAACCATTAATCGTTGGACCAATTCGCGGACCTATTGGAGGAATGATACATCCTCCTATGATGAGACCTTTCAGAACATTTCCACCACAACCAATAGGAATACCTCCAGATATGTATGGATTCCGTCCACCTGTAAATCCTAGTAAGTGTGAATTATAAATGAGCAATACACATATCTAATGAAACATTAATCGTTTGCAATTTATACAGAGTTTCCGCAAATGTTTCCCGCGAATGGCGTCGGAATGCGACTAAAAGTACAAAAATTCTTTTTTGTCAAGAATACTGGGAGATGTTGAAGAAAGTTACACATAATTCATATATATTTAATTATAATTTTAGTACTATTGTGAAGCCTATTATATCTGCGGTTGCAAATGTTGATATCAGTCTTGGGAGTTCATATATTTAGAGCCGAAGAATGTATCTGGATACTAATAAAACTGCAACAGCAAATTCATGTCTACCTAAAACTTATTATGTTCTGTTAGAAAGTAATAGATATACCTATATTTCTGAATATTTATATATTATGACGTTTTTTAATTATATCACGATATGTAATTAAAAATAACGATATAATATACATTTATTTACCCACTAAATGTTGAACTGTTGATAACTATTAATTCTAGACAAAATAGTTGCAAAATATCACTGTAACCTTATCCAGAATCTGTTAATAACCAATGAATGTCTTTTTTTTATATGATTTAATTAAATTAAGTTAACTTTTCTTTCTTGTTCACAGTCTAATTCAAATCATTTCGTTGAACTAAAAGTAATTCCTGCTGGTTAGTGTATGAAGGAATTGTTAATAGTTTTTGACAATAACTAACAAATTTCGGATACACTGATTGTATAGTACGGCGAAAGGTTTTAATAGATTTATATTCTTTCTGAAACATTTTTTCAAATATACCAGTATTGTCTTTAAGTATAAAGGCACGGTAATTGGGACATCTGATCTACCCTAGGAGGATTTGGCTAATGACTTCAGCGAGGACCTCAAAGTATACTTCGAAACGCTACAAGCATTCTGTCGCTAACAAGCTTCCTGAACACTAAGGGCGGTATTTTCAGTCGCTACTTATTCTTAATTAATTGCTTAAACATGCGGCATCCTCTACTAACCTAGTAGCTAATAAAGGATGCCGAATGCTTAAGCATTTGCTTAAGAATAAGCAACGACTGAAAATACCGCCCGCATATACTGCGCATCATATATATATAGTATATACACGTTAGTCAATGTGGAATAAAGAATAGATTTATACATGATGTAAAGGCATTAGGTGTGCTAGTGCGCAGCCTTCCAGATTAGCCAATAACGTGCCCTTCCCAAGATCGTCCATATTGGATTGTCAACCAATACGACAGTTGCATTCAAATCTGGTAATGTAACAGTACACTAAGGGACATAATCGGCTTCCCTTCGGAAATTTGGCAACGTTGCTTGTCACTAGAACCACTGTGTTATGCCTAGTGACATGCAACGTTGCCAAATTTCCGAAGGGAAGCCGATTATGTCCCTTATAGCGAATTCGGTACCTCGCACTGACTCTGCACTGGTGCCGGAAAATTACTTGGATTGGTTGATTCTTATAGAGCTATCTTCGTTTCTATCAGAAACAACCAATCCAAGTCATTTTCTGGCACCAGTGCGGAATCAGTGCGAGGTACCGAATTCGCTATTAGTGTACATACCATGGACCTGAAGGACAGTGCCTAGTTCCGGGGGGTTACAGCGAAAGACGGAAGGGGCTGCGATGTGAGGGACGACTGGTGGTGTCCTCTACAGCCGAATATAAGTTTTAGAAATAGCGTCCTTCATTGGTATAGCCTTGTGACAAAGAGGAGGTATAATAAGAGGCGTCACTCGACAAAGACAGAGATAACCTAGGGAAATCACTAGACAACCAATTTAAATGCCCATTCGGCAATGATCGCTAAGCTTCGGCAATGATCGGTCAACTTCGGCAATAATCAGCCAATTGCGGTAAGGTACATTTAGTCGATTTGAATATCCCGCTCGAAATAGACAACCAATTTAAATGCCAAGGTCAAGCAAGGACTTCAAAGGTTCCGCCCGGAGTGACGCCTCTTATTATACCTACTCTTTGCTTGTGACGCCATTGTGCAAAACGATGGAAAACGGTGCAAAACAGTGTAAAAGCTTTGCAAAGTAACTTGTATGTGTGTAGTGTATTGATATAATTGTCTTATTATTTGGGATACTTTCGAAATTACGTAAGTAATATTAAATTTTCTAATAAAATAGTAAAAGTATTGTATTTGAAGGTTAAAAATTGGTATATATTGGTTTTGCCAGAAGAAATTTTTCACGGTATGGCACAGATGGCACCACCAGTCGTCCCGCAAAAAGTGGCTGGAAGAGGTCGATTCCCCTTCCGTCATTCGCTTCAACCCCCGCGTCCATAAGCCTAGCTTATGCACTGTCCTTCAGGTCCATGGTACATACTGTTGTGAGTCTCGTCGTGATATGTTTTATTGTAGAATGAAGTAGGTGCCAAACAGCGCGATATCGAGATTCGATAGACAGCGACGTTTGAAAAGTCGTTTTACATTTTAAAGTGGCGCGCACGACAGAAGACCAAGTACGTTTCGTTAATGTATAATTTTAAGTACTGCAGGTTCGCTCGCACAGGCTCGCTCATTTTTTGTAAGACGACTTACAAATAAAACGACTACCAATAAAAAATACATTTTTTTTCAATTATCTTATTAACTTTATTAACAATAACAGTTACGAAGCAACATCGGGAAATATCAGTGGGAATTCCATCATTAAGAGGGAATAATTTTTCCTCTTTTTTCGGCGCAAATTGCCATTTTACAAGTTAAAAAAATAAAATTTATTATATTGAACGAAACAGTGAATACAAGTGAAATTCTCACGATTGATCGCTTTGCAAAACCAATCTTCCATGAATTTATAGTCGTGAAGTATGTTTACCAAAAGGATCTGTAACTATTTTCAAATCCTTGGGGGCTTAGGGTGCCTTCCGTTTCGCGCATTGAGTGCATAGACTGCAGGCAATGGTGATTGGTTGTTCATGCAGGGAGTGAATAGACTGCATAACCTGATTCGTAGAATTCCCTAGAATCCTCCAACTTCTGGCGCATGAGGTGTGCAGCAACTACAGAAAATCAAACTATAGGCAGCCAATGCACATAATGCGCGCATGCGTAGTTCTCCCTTCTGTATGTCGACTTCGAATACTCCAATCAGGTTATGCAGTCTATACACTCACCGTATGAACCACCAATCACCATTGCCTGCTGTCTATGCACTCAATGCGCGAAACGGAAGGCGCCCTTAGTCTAACTTCACCTTTACTTTTCTTTCCGATTACATTCGTGTAGTCTTGTTCAAACTTCGCGCCTTTACAGTTTACGCTACACGAAGTTAGGTAGTACATTATAAACCCCATAATGTAACTAGGCGGCCATATTTTAACATGGCGGAAAGTGGGAAGGCGCAGTAGAAGACGAAAATGAGCTGCCGGTCGAGCACACCTAATGTCTTTACATCATGGATTTATATGTATTATGAATATAATATATATAGTTTATTGGTTAATTTTGTATTTGTCTTTCAATAAATTTAAATTCAAATTCGAATTCAGCGCCTGTTTTAGTTCACCCTTTTACCACTACGGACCGCTAAAATTTGCATTGTAATTGTGATCCTCTAGAGGATCACTACATTGTAAATGGGTGCGTTCAGCGGACTTAACCCGTTGAGTAACCGCTCACTGATTTTTCGCTGAATGCTACCGCTCAGCTTATTACAGCATATATGCTCTAAGCCGCTCAGTTGCTCACTTCTCACAGGGTAAGTCCACTGCGGGCGTTATTTTTGTTAGCTAGTGATCCTCTATTGTTAGCACAGCATGAGCACCCTCTAGCGGGATGGATATGCACTATATTAATGGCGGGCATTTCAAAATTTGTATTCAATGTATCCCTTGTAATGCATTGCATTACACCACAATTTGAGCGGCTCAAGACGGCTGACACAGTCGCTGAATCGATACCGTATCGCTCCTTTTACTCATTACTTGTATCGAATGAAACTATCGATATTTACTCGGTATCGGAACGAAAGTATCGATACCTACTTGTATCGACTCAAAATAAACACAATGTTCTTTTTTATTAATATACAAAATCGGTGATTTCTTTTTTCGATCAGTATCAGATCCTTCCTTATTGGAAGGATTCCAATCCATTCTTTATTAAAGATGTCGAAAGAACAGTTTATTCAATGTTGAGTACAAAGTTTTCTTAAAGTTATTCTAACTTTAAACTCCAAACTCTTGCGCATCCCACTAAGGCCGGTATTCATAGTCGCTACTTATTCTTAAGCAAATGCTTAAGCATGCGGCTTCCTCTACTAACCTAGTAGCTAGTAAAGGATGCCAAATGCTTAAGCATTTGCTTAAGAATAAGTAGCGACTATGAATACCGGCCTAACAGAGTGCTTTAAGCACCCCGCGGGCGACAACTTTGTTTTAATTAGACATATCCAATGAACACGCAACAATTGTCTATAAAAGCTTCGTGAGAATACCATCAATGGATAAGCGAAGCTTTGAAAATTATCAGAACTCTTTACATCAACTCTATGTGTGTAACTCTAATTCTAATCATCGAAATAAAATTGAACAATAATTTTAGATTGTAATTCTTCTAATGTGGCATTAGATGGCGCTGGGGAAACGAGCAACATTTTTTCACAGTTGCTTGCATAAACCACCCATTTTCGCTTTATCATTCATGCATTTCATACATTCCGAGAGCAATTCCGATTTCCGATTTTTGCTAGATGTCGATTGATGTCGATTTTGTTTATATATACGTTTGAACATCTACACTCGGTTGTCTTCATTTTCTCGCTGGGAAAGTGTTGTTAGAAATTCCATAATGTTTCAAGTATTTTAACGCGTGTACCAATAATAATGCATCAAATATTTATTTTCTGACGTTTAAATTGTAGACTTTACCGTCGAATGTGGGTTCAAAATTCTACGGTTATGTTCCCTTTTGTTATCATATATATATATATATAGATAGTAAAATGTATTTGGTATATATCTGTCGAATAAATATCAAGAACTAAATAGACGAAGTAGTATGTACGGTGAAATTATTCAAACGTTAAATCAATTATCAGTATAATAAATTGATGATGGACCAGTTTATTAAATCGCATTCAGCGATTAGATCGATTAAGTTATTAGATTCGTGTAAACTTGCGAAATACTTGGTTTCATTAATGTAAGATCATTCGACGCACGATCGGTCATATTTGCGATTAATTTTCAATTAGCAGTTCAGCTAAACGTTCTATTCATTCCTACAAGATTAAAATAATCCAGACACATAGCCCGTACCTATATCATTGAGATGCAATTTCACCATTCAATTCGCCTTCCCACCTGAGTAACTTGGTACTATCAAATTTTATGCCAGACAAACTATAAATGAAAATAAAATTTTATAAAATCGCAGAAACGTAAAAACGATTAAGAGTTCGGAGTTAGAAATCGAAATGCATTCAATTTACGCCCTAAACATACACACTCGCGATTACACTTCTGCCCAAACTAAAGCTTAAAAAAACTCACAAAATACTCGCTTCCCCGTCGATAATTACTTCGCGGAAATAAATAATGACGCCTATTCTTTGAACGGTGTTCAAATAATTAATGCGTAAAAAAAAAGAACACAAAAATGGCATCTTCCGAAATCGATGATCTGTTATCCGGACCGTTGGTAACTTGGGTAAGTCTTACGCGCTTTAAACCTTAAACCGCGTCTTAATAATTCCCATCTGCGAATTAAACTTACGTTTATTAAAATTCCCCTCTAGTTCGCCAGTTGCCTGGAGGATCCCAATTTATTGACCAGCTACAACGACTTGGTGGACGGCCTGTTACTGCATAATGTATTTCTGCAAATGTAAGTAGCCCGGCGCGTTTAGTCCCTTCCGTTAAGAGCAGCTTCGTTCAACGGCTTATTTACAGAGACCCGGAGCCGCCGCAGGACGAAGTACTGTCCCCGGAGGGCAGTTCGCTGATCCGAGCGAAGAATTTGAAAGCCGTGGTGGATAACATGAAACAGTTCTACGAAGAAGAACTGGGTCATCTAGTATTAAGGTTGCCGGACACGACGAATCTGGGCAAAGAGCCCAAGCTCAATGTCGCCGAGATGAAGTTGCTGTTACTGTTGCTTCTCGGCTGCGCCGTGCAGTGTCCTAACAAGGAGAGGTTCATCACGAAGATAAAAGCGTTGAACGTCGATACGCAGCTGGCGATAGTCGAGTGCATCAAGCAAGTATGTTTCCGTACTGCCGAGTCGCTGTACTGTCCGCGCGATCTTCTCGCCATAATTTAGTTCAGCAGATTTAATGTCGCTCTATTAGGTGACCGACCATCAGGATATAGTAATCACCCAGGATGCGATGGAGAATGTAAACATGGGCGGCCTGTTTATGGAAATAAAAAGATTGACCCAGGAATTGGAGGTGTATCGTCAGGTATGGTTCCCGAAATCAATGCCACCCGTTGCACGAATTCTTAACGAAAGGTATACAAGATGTTATTGGGATAGCAGAGATGGAGAGACAGCGGCGTAGACGCGGGCGTCGAGCGAAACGACTCGGCGATCGGCGGTGAGGCCGAGGAGATGAACAAAGTTCAGGCGTCTAATCCTGTTATTAAATCCGAGCGCGAAGAGAACCATCATTACGCGGTAGAGTTGGCTGATTGGAAATCCAGAGTCAGAAAGCAACGACAAGAATTGTATTTACAATTATTTGTTGATGGTACAATGATTCATTGCGTCGCGTCGTGTTTTCGTCTGTGTTCACCTCGGGAATTGCTTGCAGGGAGGAGAAAACCGAGGCCCTGTTGGAGTGTAAGGAGGAGCTCGAGTACCATAAGATGTTGATGACTAAGCTGAAACAGGAGGTAGAGCGTCGTATCTCTCGCGTGATTTAAGGTCAAAGTAGATGGGGGATTGCGAGCGTTTAAGTTCTCCGCCAATTTGTTTAAGAATCAAGATTTGATGCACGAAGCACGCACGGCGAAATCCTACAGGGACGAATTGGACGCGGTGATCGAGAGAGCGGATCGCGCCGATCGATTGGAATTGGAAGTAGTACGGTACAGGGAGAAGCTTACGGACATAGAGTTTTATAAAACTCGCATAGAGGAGCTGCGCGAAGACAACCGGTATTTCGCATGATTAATGGTGGCTTTCTTTCGAAACATTGGAAATTACATTGCGTGTACGCGACGCGTTTCTTTCAGAGTCTTAATGGAGACTAGGGAAATGCTCGAGGACCAATTGAATTCGTCGAGGAGAAGGGCGGACAAAGTGCTAGACCTTGAGTCCGAAATTATTAAATATAAACAGTTATTAAACGACATGGCATTGGTAAGCGAACCGCGGGAGTGCAAGTTTCATTTGCATTCGAACTCACCTTTCAATGGATATTAAAATTTTCCAGGAGCGCGCTGCGGATAAAGAGAAGTACCAGGAACTGGTCGAAGACAACACTCAGTTGCACAAGCTGACAAAAGCTGCCGCGAACGAAGCTGCATTGGCTGACGCTATAAGCGATTCCGACGAACCAGGTACAGATGTATTATTTTTTCTACATGCACGATATGATAATTTCTGCTTGTCGCTTCGTAAGTTTAATGCACATTTGAATTTCATCTAGCGCAAACTGATAACAGATTGTCCGAACAATTGACGAATAACGCTCAAACGCGAGCGCTGAAATTAGAATTAGAAAACCGTCGGTTACTTACCGTAATAGATTCTTTGAAAGAAAATTCGTTCCACGAGAATTCGTCTCGGGTATTGGAATTGGAAAAGGAAAAGAAGAAATTGTCATTAAAAATTGAATCGCTGAACGATAATACGGAAAGGCTGACGCAACAAAATTCAGATTTAGAATTGGTATGGAAGCAGGCATTGGAGGAGAACAAGAAGTTGCAGAATTCGCTGAAAAACCAGAGAACGTCGTCGGAGAAGCAGCAACACGAATTTCAGGTGCGTCGTAAGTATTTACGTTGCCCGCGGGCAGAAATTAATTCCCTTCGTTGTTACTCTGCTGTTTAGTCTCAACATACGAAAATGATAGAATTGGAGAAAAATTGCGACACAGCGGTGAAAGAGAAGCAACGAGTCCAGTCGTTGCTGGAAAGCGTGCAAAGACGAGCTGACGATTTAGACCGTTCGTTGGAGCTTGCAAGTCAGAAGGTCGAAGAATTAAAAGTTGTCGAGAACAATAGACAAGAGATTAGCTCCAAGTGTCTTGATCTCGAATCTAAACTAGTGGTAGTAGAAAAAGAGAAGGATGTAGCACAGCGCGATATTCATCGATATCGGGAAACGATAGAAGTACGAATTATCAAGGGATTATTTTACCGCAATCATTAATCTGTTCCGTAGCCATGAATATTAGTGTAATCCATTGGATTTCAGGAGAAGGATGTTGCATTGGATAAAGCAACGAACACCATCGAAGTTTTGGAGAGGAAGGTAACGCAACTGGAGCAGGAACTTCACGAGTCACTGACGCAGATTTTAAGGTATGTACCATCTCGCTAGAAATCTCCGCGCTCCTTTCTTATAAGAATCTTTGTTGCAAAATGATTTATTCTGGCAGATTGCAGGAAATTGAAAGGTCTAGTAAGGAATTGGATTCGCGAGCGGCCATCGACAGGGAAACGTTAGAGATCTTGCAATCTAATTTGGTGGCCGAAAAAATGAATACGCAGCAATTGTACACTGTCCTAGAGAAACTTGGATTCAGTGATAACACGCTGTTGTCACTTCCACTGGACGACGTGCTGAAGAAGTAATGAAACTACAAACTCGCACTTTCAATTCGTCGCGAAAACCGAGCCTCAGCGCGGATTAGAAATGTGAACGTTTATAAATTGCAGAATCGCACAAATCCCGGAAGTCGTGGATCACGTAAGGAAGTCGAATAATCCGTGTTGCTGCGAGAAATTGGTACCTGAATCTGTGAATTCTGAGAACAGCGAAACTAGTAATATTCATAGTACGTTAGAGGCAACGGTGGAGTCGCTTAAGGTATCCTCGTATTTATATTTCAAAGTTTTTTTTAATAAAAAAAAGTGTTAAATAACACGTCGAAGCGTTTCTCCTAAATTGTATAAATATTGCACGTGTATCGTATCCGGTTTCAGAAGGAACAGGAACAATTAAACGTGAAATTATTAACAGCGCAAGCAGCGTCAGAAAATCTTTTGTCCGAGCATGCGAAGCTTCAAGTGCAGATCACAACATTGCAATCTCAAAATAATTCCTTGGCGGCTCAACATACTGCCTTGCAACTTGCCAACTCGCAACTTGTCGCTGAGAAGGAAGAGGTACGTGAAGAACCTCTGTTTGGCCTGGCAATTTTTCTAAATTTATTCAGCGCGAGGAAAAAAATGTTCGCGATTAAGCCTAATTTTCATCGATTCGTTTCTATAATTCTTGACTCTTAAGTATACAAATTAAAGATTACTCGCTTTCAAATCTGATCTTAGCTGCTGAAAGAGCGTGGCGCGCAGCAACAAGCGCACACGCAACTTCTTCGCGATCAAGACACCCTGCAATCTCTGCACGAACAATTGAACAACGAATATGAAAATTTGTTCCACGAGCACGACGCTCTTAAATCGAACCTGCGGGACGTGAAGAATGAGATTAGAACGTTACGAGAGTCTTACGAAGGGCTGAAGGGGAAGAATAAGACGCTGCAAAGTGAAAAGGAATCGCTGGTGACTAATGCGAAAAGTTTAAACAATCTGAGGGGAGAACATTCGAAGCTGAAGGTAGTGAAGGAATATCTAAAGACAAGCTGCAATTTGCGCGTGTCTGTGTCGAATAATTGTATCATAAAGCTGTTGCATGTACAATTAAGTAACGCGTGCAAATAAATTCTAGGACGACTTTAGAAACTTGTATACTGCTACGGAAAAATTGAAAATGGAGTACAGAAATCTGCAGGAAGATTACAGGAAGAACAAAGTCGAGACGAATCGACTGAGTCTGAAACTAACGGAAATGCAGGGCGAACTCAGCAGTAGAGACGAGAGGTGCTCCAACTTGGAGCTTCAAATCAATAAATTAAACCAACGCTGTGAAGTACGAATTAATTTGTATCTAACCACTCATCAGTGGGTTTAATACAAATCTCACGCTTTATTCTCATTCGACATTCGCGTTTCAGATGCTGCTGCAAGTGAATTCCGGATTAGACAACGACAGACGTTCGTTAATGGATCACATCAGCTTGTTGTTCACCCAGTACCACGAGCTTTTGACTCGCTCCCTCGAAGACAAGGAGCAGTACCACATGGAAGAAAAGATGTACACGTTAGTATACTAAAAGTAAAAATTTAGATAAAATCCTACGTACTTACGCCTCTATACCAGCTGGAAAAGCAATTACTTTTCTGTTGCAGCGATAAGATGAATCATCTGTACAGGCAGAAAGAGAAGTTAGAAGACAAGATCATGGAGCATTACAGAAAACTAGAGAGTTGCACCCCGAAGAAGTAAGTACGTACGAAACGCTTGCAATATTCTTTGCCAGTGTCTAATACGCTTTCGATCTATTCCTTGAAGGAAAGGATTCGGAGCGAATTTAGTGAGAAGAGTCCGGAAAGCTGGTTCCGAACTTCTCAACAAGGTAAGTAAATTAATTAGCGTGTAAACACGCGAGCCTAATGTTCCCGTCGCGCGAATTAGAATCGAAGATCCTGGGCAGAGGATTCTAAACATTCGGAGGGGAAAACTTACGAATCGGAATCTGGAGGAAATGATTCGGACGCCAGCACAGAGGATCACCGTTTAACAGGTATGAGCTATTCCACGTCAAAACGGATAGGTGAAAAATTTAGTTTCACCGATTCTCTTCAAAATTCCAGCATTTGTCGATAACCTTGCAAAAACAAAGCATACTGAATTTTAAAGGCCTATGTCAAATAGTTGTCGAAATATTTCATGTTAAAGTTTTAAAAATTGAAACATAATCGGCTGACGCGTCATCAGTTAAACTGTAATATCTCGGCCATTTTTAAAGATAATGCCTCCGTCTTGGACTCATTTTAAAGCTGAAGGAATGCTTTCTTAACCCGTATATAGAATATTTTGTTTATTGTTAATAAACTTGACAGTAATCGATGTCAAAGTTTCAAATCGCGATTCGACGTCGTTCCCACCCACGATCCGGCTTGAAAAACATACCATTCGATTCGTTGAGCCTTCAGCTAATAAATGCGTTTTTCAAAAAAGTGGAGAGATTTTGGTAACAGTCAACAAAAAAATAAAACTTCCGACAGTGCACACCGCTTGGAACTGCACGGATCCCGTGGTCATTCCGCACGCACGCCTTTTCAAAACAATCGCCTAGCGTAGGAAAGTATTTATATACGATGCAACAAAACAAACTTTTCGTTCACTGTTTTCAGCATTCTCGAGAAAAATAATAGGAATATCTGCTCACCATATAAAAGATTAGCAATAGTGTCAGCCGATTATGTTTCAATTTTTAAAACTTTAACATTAAATATTTCGAAAACTATTTGACATAGGCCTTTAAAATTCAGTGTGCTTTGTTTTTGCAAGGTTATCGACAAATGCTGTAATTTTGAAGAGAATCGGTGAAACTAAATTTTTCACCTATCCGTTTTGACGTGGAATAGCTCGTATGCGTATGCTGTTTTAAAAATTATATATAAAAGAGTACAATTAAATGGCTGTATTATAATCTGTTTGACCTTAAGGATCCGCCAGCAGAGGCCTCGGCTCCGATTCGCTGTCCCTTGGCCATCCGGGAACTAGAAGAACAGTGTATTACACTGACGACTCGCCGCCGCCATCGACCACCTTGCCAGTACGAAATATTTTCTACTCCGCTAGAAGGCAATCTTTCACCTATTTGTTTTTAGCAGACAGATAGAAAAGTAAACTGTTGCAGGAACAGGGGGATGACAGACGTTCGGTCTTGGTGGAACCGGCACCGAGATCCGAGGTGCAAGTAGAACCGCGCCCGGTTCTTATATACAATAAAGTGTCTGCAGTTATAAATGAATCGAAGAGCATGAACAATAGTGGAATGAAGGACGTAGGGCAAGAGGAAACGATTATCGAGACTCCCGTGGATAAAGACCCGAAAGCAGGCAGCCCGGTTTGGTACGAATACGGTTGCGTTTAATTCTGCACCACCTCTACTTCATTCGCGTGCTTATCACGAGACGAGAGCTTTTCTACAGTTTTTTTTTTATACTATTATAATTCCATTTCTTATATCGCTTACGATTTTATATAGAAATGTACGACAGTAATTCAACGTTTCGCAAGACTAGATTATACGATAGTAATTTTGACGGAGGGTTTGTAAGTTCCTAGATGGCAGTAAGTCGGTAGTAACGTAAATTACTGATTTATTTACAAATTTAATATTTATTTTAAATCCAGTACTCGTGATGTACATGCTTCGATTTGCGTAATTGTAACGATGCGAGTCTACCAGTTCGATAATTAATGCAATGAATGATCGGCAGTGCATTACGTAGTTGTATATCCAATCTGTATGTAATAATGCGACGCGGCGAACATTCTCTGTCTAGTGATCCTCTAGGCAGTGATCGGACAAACTGCAGCCATTTTGGGGCAAAGCCGGAAATAACATAACCTAAACATTCATTAAATCGTCTGCTTTCCAAGCTGCTTGTTTATCTATCTCTTTCTATTCGTATTTCTTTCTCTTTCTTTCTTACAGTTTCTTTCTCTGTCTACTTCCGCTTTAGACAAAATCGCAGCAACCAATCAGCGACGATATGCGTTTGTCCGATCACTGCCTAGAGGATCACTATCTCTGTCGAGGATAACAGTTGTGTATAGTTTCAGGAACGCGATATGAGTATTTGACGAATATTACCAATATTTAACTCGTCTTACTTCAAACTGTTCGAAACAATTGTAGTACGTAATTCTTTGTTCGCTTTTATAACACATCGAATAATAATAATTATGCATACAAAAAAACATTTGCGTCCCGTTTTTATTCCGTTGTATTCGCACGATTCCCTGTAACTTTAATAATGATACATTCTTTTGGCCAAGGGAATTGTTTATAAATAGACCGATCAAGTTTATTGATAAACTTCAGAAGGAACACGCGCATAGTTAGTTTCCGGTTCATCAAAAACTGCGTATGCGTGTGCTCGATATTTACTATTTACTATTTATTAATTTCCCATTCGCACAGCTCCGAATAGCCGGAAAATTGACAACCGGTTGTGAGCGATACACCTTGACGAAAGTCTCACGCTCAAAACTTTCACGTGGTCGTCAAGGGACCACACGTACCTTGCACAATTTTTTGTCATTTTCCTACGCTCGGGAGCAGGAGGCTCTGACCGAAAAAAACTGTCCACCGTCTGCTCGAACCCCTTCGGAATTACTTCTCAGGCTCGAGGCATTTGCATACGGACGCGTATCCAAGGAATTAAATTGCTGCTCCACGGGTCAGATGTTACTATTTCTTTTCCACGTCCGCTTGCATTTTGTTGCAAGGGAATTTACAATACTTCTAAGGAACTATCTGACGCAAGTATCGAAATTACGAGAATTTCAATTTAATTCGTTAAGTGACCTTTAGTGTCGCAAAGCTCGAAGGGAATATTATGATCTTTTCCAGGTTAAATATCGACGAGTGTCTACTGCGTCTTTTCTTACTATAACTCGCCGGTTGTCGACGGCAAGGGGGCGTCGTAAAAAATTTCGCTCCCAGCGTCGGTTGGCTGGCAAAACCTCCCTCTCCAGCCTGCTTTTTCCATTTACCGGAATAAAAATCTTTCTCTCTATTTCTACTGGCGCGGAAAAGATAGACCGATGGAGCGGGAAGGCCACGGACGGCGGTCGGAGGGGGTAATAGTAGCGGGTGGACGGGTGGAAAAATAAGACTGGCCAGAAGCGAGGGTAGCAGAGCAGAGGGGAAGAACTGCGATGCCACGGAACGGCGAAAAAGAAGAGTCGCCCGCCATGACGGTGGTAGTGGCAAGAAAGTAAATTGTGAATGCAATTTATCTCTCGAATCTTTATCTGTTTTTTCTTTAAAAAAATTAAAAATCACGTACTTAAAATTAATAACGTTTCAGGCAGTAAAAATAAATTAATCGAAAATAGCAGTTGCAAAGGTTCGAACTGTGGTTGAACAGTTTTTTGGATGCATTTTTTTACAATAGCTTTCTATGAATTTTATAGATGCTCGTTAAGCCACGATCTGCGAAAGTGTCTGCGTGGTGGGGCTAAAGAGGTCGTACGTTCCTTCCAGGGGGTGCACAGGACGAGGGGAGGAAAGATACGTTTTTGTGTACACAAGGCGTCTTCTTTCTCTTACCCACCACTCGTTTACCGTGATGGTGAAGATGGCGGAAATAGTGGGGAGTGTAGTTTTGCGATAGCATTGAGGGCTAAGGAGGGGCATATATGTAGTATACATATACCTATATGTTCTACATGCACACTCGGCGCGTAGGCACGTATGGAGTGAAAATAGTGGAAAGTATAGCCGAAGGCTGCCGCGAGGTTTCCACCGTCAAATGTCTTGTTAAACTGTCGCGAGAACTTTCATGCGCACTCATGTGTTCAATAATTAATGTTAATCGCGCCTAGGCGTCAGTAATAAATTAACTCAAAATTTAATAATTATTTTTTAAGCAAATGAAATATTAATTTTTCGCATGCAGTGAACATAATTAGGAATTAAATCCGACTTCAAAAGAATAAAATTGCACTAAAAAGTACAAAATAATTATTTCCCTTATTTAATCTACGACTCTCGTATTTTTAAGTCGGTGCCTCATCATTTGCACTGTGTAAATCTGGCGCCGACTTAAAAAATATGAGTCGTAGATTAAATAAGGGAAAAAATTATTTTTTAGTTTTTAGTGCATTTTTATTTTTTTAAAGTCGGTTTTAATTTTTTTATTTTTGACTTTTTAGTTTTATACACAATGACACAACATACATAAAACAATACTAATTAGGTGACAATTGTCTGTATTACTGACCAGAACTGGCAAAATATTGGGCCAATATTGATGCAGTGTAGGATGGGACCACCGGGGCATCGCCCTCTTTCGAATAAAAAAAAGATCATCAAAATCGGTCCATATCCCGAGGAGTTATACGGGGACAAACATAAAAAAAATACAAACGAGTGGAATCTATAACCTCCCCCATTTTGAAGTCGGTTAAAAAACACGATGCCCTAAGTAACACTCTAACTCTAGCATCTATAAATGCCAAATTTCATGGTAATCTGGAATATTTTAATTCGCCTTACAAATAGAGCGGTATGTCGAAATAATTATGAGGCCTGCAGTTTGTTATTTGTCGCTGACCCCGGGAGAGATTTGGGGAGCGCAGATTCCGAGATTTACGTACTGTGGTTAACGCAGTAATGCTCATCATTACTCATCGCCTCGAAGGAGTGGGGTTTTCGTACAAGGGGAAGGGATAACCGCACGTGAAACGTGGAAATAGTGGGAGAAGTATTGCACGTTGTGTGTTCGCGTGGAGGGGGCATCGTACAGCGAGCAGCAGGCTCACTCGATGGCCGGCAACGTGCACCGCGTCATCGTCCCGAGTGTCTCGCTGTCGCTTTTCAAAGTGTTAGCGCGATTTTTCTTCTCCCACTAGCTTATTGTTTCATTCCCCAGATCGTTTCGAATATACCAAACTTTACGCGTCTATTGCCGTAAGAAAGGACCGGTCGGCGGTCCCCGAGAACACGACGACAATTTTGACAGTTATCCGGTATAGAAAGTTATAATTTCTCCCATGATCCCACACGCGTTCTAAACCGGTCTCCGACAGCATCCAAGTGTCGTCGTCTCTCTACTCTTTGCCCCATCTCGTTCGAACGTGATTCTCAATCGCTCAGTAATTCCCCGCGTCAACTTTAATCGTTGTCGTTCGCTATTATGCCGATCGATCGATCGATCTATCATCAGGGATTCGCGCCGGCCAAGCTCGAGTTGCTGGCACTGGTGCTCGCGAGAGACATGTAAGGGGGCGCCCCGAATGTGTCGAGTCGTTAAACGCGTGGACATTTCGATGCGCTGGAACGCGATGAACGTCGCTCCCCGTGTGCTGTGAGTGTGAGACGCCAAGGTAGGGCCTGTCGTCGTCCTCCGAAGGGAAAGAAGAGCGGTGCCCACATACTCGAAGATGGAGAGTCGCGTGCTGGCCGTGTCCGCGAAGGAGGAGGTGACGGTGACCACCACTTGCGGCATCGGGACGCCCTCTCCAGTGCCAACAGCACCGATTAACGCGGCTCCCGGTGGTGTTGGCGCCCTCACGTCCGCCACTTGTGCCATTCAGAATCCCGTGGTCGTGGCGAGCCCGCCGATCAAACACCAACAATCCGTGCTGTCCAGCGTCCCTTCTGTCCCTACGCTCCCTACGGTCCCTACCGTTTCAGCTGTCACCTCTGTCGCCGCCGTTAACGCTGCTGTACCGAAGATACTCAGCAGAAACGTCAACGGCACCCGTAAGTCTCCCTTCTTGCAGTTTATTTCCTCTTCGACTCTTGCGCCGACGAGGAATCGAGCCCTTAGCGTACGTTGCGCGACAATCCTTCGTTATAGACTTTACTCGAATAGTTATAGAAATTATTCGAATTTGAAAGTAGAGAGATCGTTTTGAAAAAATTTAGGTGAGAATGTAAAATGTTAATAATAATTTCCGACGAAAGGATACTATTTTTTTCTACATAATTTCGACAGAGTTATGCAGAGGAAAGAAAATATTTTGAGAAGCGCGCGCGGATGTCCCGCGCATTTTTAAAATTGGAAACTTTATTTTCGCATTTGGTTATACCGCTTATTTTGGGGCGCCTTATATAAACATTATTTATCCCTTAATTTATAACGGCGGGAGTCCGAAGTTTATCACCGTACTCGTATTACTTCTGGGCAATTTAGAGCAACAACAGTCCACAAAACTAACAGCCTTGCATTCAATAACAGTCAATTTTCGATTTACCGCACCCCGCTCATTACACAAATATTTTTTTAATTGGTAATTTTTTCTTCCCTGCCTTTTTCTCTTTTGTACTTCTGTATCGCTGATATTAGCATGCAATAAGGACGTATTATTATTAATATTATTATTGTAACATCTTTTTACGTGTATGAAAACTGTTAATATTCGTATCTACCCGGTAGTAAGTGCGGCAAATTTAATTGCACATTTCATAGACCAAATGTTGAATGGAATTTTACTCATTGAATAATCCAATTGAGTGAAATGAAACGTTGTTTTGAGCGTTAAATCTCGTTTTTGGCATGAAAATAGAATAATTTAATACAACTAGTACAGTATAATAAACCACTTAAAACAATTCGGAAATAATATGTATACGAACGATGGAGGAAATATCGATCTCCAGATGATTAGATAATCTAAATATCAAACACCTGAGGAAACTATCGCCTATCTAAAGCACCCTAAGTAGAGTGTTTATTGAACTTCTGATTGATGTACAACGATCGTCTTTGAAATTATTTCGGGAAACACGTGCACCATTGCATCTTGAATTCTTTTACCGCTACTTTCACCGAACT
Organism: Andrena fulva; assembly: GCA_946251845.1. NCBI lineage: Eukaryota > Metazoa > Arthropoda > Insecta > Hymenoptera > Andrenidae > Andrena > Andrena fulva. Next base: position 35,335,164 of record OX276329.1, read on the forward strand.
ATTTAAATTTCAATAATAATTCCTTTCGAGTTAAGTTACCGATAGTGCGTACACTCATTGTTATTATTGTTACTTCTCGCACGTGAAGGCTAAGGACCCCTCGGAAACCACAGAGCTGACGGAAATATACTTTTTCCAGACGCTCGTGTCAGTCGAGTATAATATTCTTTACACTTTACACGAATAAAAACGTTCAAGGAAGCATCAGATAAGTGTACGTACTAGTATAGAATACAGAGGCCGGCGGTGTAGGTGCGCACAGTGGATGGGCTTTGTCTACTTGCGATAGGAAGAGGCATGAGTCACGGCTAACCAGCAAAAACGGCCGCGCCGCGCAAAAAACCTCTTTTTCTTCCGCCATCGGCGAGCAAGTATTGCGAGAACGGTTTTTTGCCCGTTTCTTACGAGACGAACAGCCATCGCTGGTAGCCGTATAAGCGTGCAGAGTTGACCAGCGGGAACGGCAAAAAAACCGCTGGCTCGCGGTTTTACTCGGCGTTTCTCCGAAACTTGAAATTACGAGAGAAAGAGGTTATGTCTTGGAGACGCCGCGTCGGTCCGTAGCGGGCAAAAATGGCCGATCCTTTTTCTCGCCCCATTCCCTTTCTCGATTTCAATTTTTTTGCCCCGTGTCGAAATAACAGTGGGATATCGCTGAGTCTTCGTAATCTTTGTCGAGACACTTAGATTGCACAAAGGACGCTTGAATATTATTTCGCAATATCCGGGCCTGTGCTGCTCCTTTCCAGAGAATTGAATGTTTTCTAAGGTCCATTTTAATGGTCCAAGGTTAATGTAGTTAAAATTGCTGTTCTTCTATTCTTTTTTTATTTATTTATTGGATACCTCAACCGGGATGGAAATGTTAATACTTTCGAATTGGAATGGAGGAATATCTGGCGCGTTGGCATAAAATTATCCTGCCAGAGACAGCCTACTCGAAACACCGGAATAATTCGGAGCCCCATAAATTTGAGCTGGAACGTTGATAAAAACAGCCACTTGCTCGCTCCACTGCTATGCAGCCGGACAAAAAATGTTGATGTTTTTACGGCAAGTTTTCTGGATTCCCGCGCTTACTTAGAACTTATCGAGCCAAGAGTTTTTCGCCCTTCCTCCAGCCATGTCCGTCGCAGAGGAGTCTCTTAAGTTCCCAAGCCTTGGCTTCTATTATTTTGCGATTATAACTTTTCCGATCTAAACGAACAATGTTGCTGGCCCGCTTTCTCAACATCTACAACCTACCTACATACATAGATGCCTACGTGCGTGTACAATACACGGGGTGTATTCGAAATACCTATGCAACATAGGGAAATTCCTAAGAAATAACTCGAAAACGTAGAACGAAAATAGAATGTTTTTATATACCTAAGCCGCGTTGACGAGCAGAATTTATCCGTAAATGTGGTACCTATAACCGCGAATGAAACGAATCCTTGTACAGCAATAAGAGGGGTTGTAGAATTTATTTTCAAAGCAGGCTTAGTTTTTGAGATAGTCGAGTTTGGAAATTAATTATGCACGCATACACTTGACTAAAAATCAATTCCACATTTATATCCACCTCGAGAACAAAGCCTCATTCGCAGAAAGGTGCATATTCTAAGCTTTCAACTTACGTGTAACTCTGCTGATCTTTTAGTCATGTGTGCGTGTATCGGATAAAATTTCAAATTCTATTTTTTCGAAAACGAAGGCTCACACGAAGAAATTTTATTCTACGTTTTCGATTTGTTTTTGCATAAGGAATCACCTTTCTCAGATTGACAAGCTAACATTTAGGTCCAAGGTAGGAATTTTGAACGCTTAATATGAAGGTATAAACGGACGCAAGTTACTTGAACACAAAAGTGGATATAAATGTGGTAATAAAACAAGCTGGGGTACTTTAGGTATGAGCCGTTGTTTTTGAAAGTGGTATAAGTCCATTTTTTGGTAAAAATGAGTTAATGATAGTTTTAGTCAGATATAGATATCCTCCTTTTATATTTATAATCACAGTCAATGGTGTACAATATCCTCATAAATTAATAAAAAAAACTTGAACTGTAAAATGTTATCGCAGGAATGTTTTTTTGAAAGTGGTATAAGTCCATTTTTTGGAAGAAATACTTCACTATGCTAAGTGTAAAGGAGAAATAAGATTGAAATATGAGTAAGTTTGTTATTACTAGTTTATTTATAAATTCCTTATAATATAACTGAAATTATTTCTTAATAAACTCGAATAATCGGTTACTTTTAAATAATGAAGACACGTATATCTTCATTTTAATTATTATTTTTTACACCAAAAAATACATTTCACAAAGCCAACTTCAAATAAAATATAAATATAAAATTACTATTGGTTATATTTTTCAATATATGTTATTATTGAAAGTGGCATTTGTAGCTAAAAAATCGTTTATTTTTTTAACATTTCTATTGATTATTAATAGATAAGTTTATAGTTTTAAAAATATTACCCGAATTGATTAACCTTTGCGAATATTTTTAAGTCGATTCAAACGCAAACCCTTAAATATCTCAAAGTACGAATAAATGGACTTGTATCACTTTCAAAAACAACGGCTCATATATATATATTTGCGTCAACTTTTGTTGTTGGTGTTGTTAAAACAAATCCCGCGTAGGATTAGAATACACCTTCTCTTCTCTACTCGTCGAGTTATCCTTAATTTTCTCAATCTTCAAGCTTTCGGCGTTTAGTTTGGCATAAGAAATAATAAATTGATGCAATCGGGGAAGGAGGACGCGCTTTGAACGGATTCATTCTCCTTTCACTGTGCCTTCCCGAGTCGTAAGGGTTTTGGTTTCCGTTTGACGTCCAAATTAACCGGGTATTCGAGTGCATCCACCCACGGATCGCGCAGTTTCTTGATGGTATTCAGATTACATTCGGGCATCCCTTTAACGTCGGACGGGTACACAAGCGGAACCAAAGAGTTCGTTAAAATAAGCAGCTGCGTGTGCACTGTGCATCGCTAATATTTGTGTCAGTCAATTACATTCGGGCATTTAAAGCGTTATGAAATCGATTGTTATCAAGTCTAATATGCGGCAAATGAAATACCAAACTTTCCGCTTCCCCTTATCTTTTACACCAAGTTTTATCTAACTACACGTCAAAAATCTAAATTTAAAACTGCGCCTATTTACATTCCGCTCTTCTGCTTACATATTTTCGATTTGCATTCCGATATTTGTCAAACCTACATTCTTGTATGTGCACGTTTTTTCTACTCAAGTCGCTTCTTATTTCATGCTTACTTCTATGTACTTCGTGCTTCTGTCATAATCTGTTTCGCTACCGGTTACTACTTTATTTTACTCCTTATCCATTTGTTTTTATTCTAGCTTTTTCTACGCTATTACCTCGTATATAATATACATCCCCTCCTTCATCGTTCAAAAGGGGCGAGATAGTGTAAAGTTTCAAGGTCTGTAGAAAAATCGAGGGGTAAGGTAAATGTACCAATACCCGGCCGCTGAAGGGGCTTAAGGAATAGCGGCAAAGTTTGTCTCCTAATTTAATTTGTAAAACCATCATGAAATAAAAAAATGTTGTTGAAATGTTGAAGATAACACAATATTATACTATTGGAAACTGAAAAAAAAAAGTTTATGTATTATAATAGACGTATTTATTAATGAAAATACGAAAACATGCAGATGTCCCAGTAAGCGGACAACCTAAAACTGCATGTCTCAATACCTGAATTATATCGTCCCAGTAAGCGGACAACCTAAAAATGCATGTCCTGATGTCCCGATATCTGAATTATATCGTCCCAGTAGTCGAACATTTAGACTTGTTTAAAAAAATATTAATTTTCTTGCAAGTTTAACCATCTTAAACTAAATTTAAATCTATTTACTATTATAATAATGTATTATTATAATATATAAATATGAAATGCAGTCAATATTTTCTTAGTAAATGAGTGGCGTTTCTTAACGGAAGCCATAGAAATTTCTCGAAATTTGCTATGCGTACGAAGTGTGTTACAAAATAATTATTTCTATCTAACGATTTTCAATTTTCTATAATAATGATTTTAATTAATATTGCTAAATACTTATGCATTATGGTACTATTTTTTGTTTTTAATTACATTAAAAATTAAGCTTAAAAATAAATAAAATTCGCATTGTTGTTCAGGTACTGGGACATGGCCGGGCACTGGTACATTTACCTTACAGTAATTCCTGGAGGTTTTATTGAAATTTAAGGAATCAAGTTTTACTTTAGGTTTTCTTACTTCTCTAAATTTAATTTATCAGTCTCACTTATAGAAGCATCCAAAGCTAAGATACTACCCAAACTCGAACAGAGGCTGTACCTATATGTGAAGCAGAAGGAAAATGTAATTCCCACGCAGTTAGATGCGTTAAAAATCAATAGAATTTAACAATTAAGTAGGTACACATGGAACAAGTAAAGCTTCGCGAACTTCCTTTTGCTCCTGCCATTAATTTACATTAAAAAAAAACTAATCCTTCTGTTGTTTTTAAACAAAGAAAAATAAATAAAAAGTCTTGTTAGTTTAAACATTGTACAACAATAGAAACTGTTGTACCTAGAATACTCCAGAAATACTCCCAAGAAAGAAGAAGTTGCAGTATTGAGGGTAATAACCTTACTTACCCATACAGCACACCATTGTTGCAGCAAAGTTGCAGTGCAAGATTGCAATGTTATATATATATATATTATATCTATATACCGTTATTTATAATTTTGGCCCTACTGCCCGAAACATTGCAGGAGGCGGACATAGAATTACTGCTGCAACGTTGCGTGAAACATTGCAATCTTGAACTGCAACTTCGTTGCAACGAGAGTGTTGTGCTATATGGGTAAGTGAGGTGTATATATATATATTGAATGTGTGCAGGAATTCATAGAATTATAAAGCCCGTTTTTTTTTTCTTATAGAAAATACTTTTCCCCCAAGGGGAATTGAACCGGCGACCTGTAGCGTCGTAGGCGAACACTTTACCGCCGCAGCTACAACCACTGATTGATAAGACTGCTAACGTACTTCTACCGTGCAAAACTTTAAACTCACCTTATTCAAAAACGATGGCTCATTTTGACAAACTGCATTAGGGTTTTGTAATACTAGGTATGCACTACAACTTCCACCCTGTGTCATTCTACACATTAAAATATACACGGTGAGACACCTAACATTTAAACTTAAAATATCTCCGTTGTTTTTAATGATACGACAAAATGTATCTGGAAAAAAATGATTGCTAGACAAAAAGGACAGCATATTACACATGGTTGAATTTGTATTATTATTGGCTATAACGTTATAGTAATGAAAATACGCCATCCCATTAAAAAAACCATTGATGATCTTGAAATTTCGGGAAATATAACCTTGAGAACAAAATCGTCTGCGTCAGAATAATTGTCTCTCTGAAGCAAACATTTTTCTCCTTAGACATTTTCTCGTATCATTAAAAACAACGGAAATATTTTAGGTTTAAATGGTAGTCGCAGCGACGTTGCGGCAACATTGCAGGAACGTTGCCGCAATAGTGGCGCAACGTTGCAGCAACGTTGCCGCAATAATGGCGCGACGTTGCAGCAACATTGTGGAAACGTTGCAGCAAAGTTGCAGGATCGTTGCAGTGCAATATTTATTTATTTTTATTTATTTATATATATATATATATATATATATATATCAACGGGTAAAAACCCTTTATTACATAGTTGTGACGGAATACAAGTATGTTAGAAAATAGGTGAGAAATACAGAAAAAGCAATAACAGAAAGTATAATATTGCAACGCAACATTGCTGCAACTATGCAGCAATAATTCTATGCCCGCCCCGTGCAATGTTGCACGGCAACGTCGCAGCAACGTTGCATCGACGTTGCGCTGCAACCATGCAACACTGCAAGGTTACTGCAACCGTCCTGCAACGTTGCCGCCACGAAGTGTGTCGTATGGGTACTTACATCCATATGGTATCAAGAAAACATAATCAATTTTGTAAAGACATCAGAATCTTCAACGACATACAAGAACCATTTGCAAAAAAGATCTTATTAAACTGATATGTAGGTATAGTCGCTAATGACCTATGCAGTCGATGCGACGTTAAACCTATATTAGGGAGAAAAAAGCTATCTGAAAATGACTTGAGAATATATCTATCAATGGATATATAAATGTGTATACATATTAGGGTGGTCCTTATTTTTCAACTTTCAAATTTGTATTGTCTGACCCTCTTAAAATCTTCCATTTGACAAAAAAAAAATATCGTCGTGTGTTTTATTTGTATATTTTGATATATAAAGGTCGCTCAAGGACTTTATATTTCGCATGTAGGTACCACAAGTTTGGCAACTGCAACTTCCCATAATTGTCACTTGTCAATTTTAATGAAACGGGGCCCATATTTATATGTCAGAATCCGAAACCATGCTTTTATCTATGCGTTTAACAACCTGAATATGTAGAATGTACGTCAAACTATGCGTCTGCATCTGATTCGAGAGCTGCTGATGAGAGAAATTTAAATGTGCATAAAAAGCCTTATGCCACAACATAATACAGTACACACTCGTTATAAACCCGTTTCGTCTATGCGATGTGCGCCCGAATTTTAATGTTATACTCTCAGTTAAAAGTTAATAAAATTATTTTGCCCTTATTGCAAAAATTTCTATCAATTTATACCAAAATTGTAAAATTTCAATGCCATTGAGCGATCTTTAATCCTTAATATATTTTAACAAAATATTAGACGAAATTCTTTTAAACTATTTGGAAACTTCTGAGAGGGTCAGAAGAAAATTTTAAAAACTTTGATTTTTTACTATACAAATAAGGACCACCCTAATAGATATACATAGCAATGAAACATGACATAATAATGCAGCAACATTCAATAGCACCCAAGTGTGATCGTCTCCTCCGAAGGATATCCTGGAGTATTCCCACAAGAGGGTCTCCCCGTCTTTATTTCGCCTGCGAATAAATTAAGAGGCGTCCGATCGCTGCACCGCTGCAACAGGGATCAACACTGTCCCCTATTTTAGCGCCTACCTTTCCCCGGCCTTTTTTGTTCTAAACGATAATCCCGTGGAGCGATGCACGGCTGCGCCCGCGCCGCTCCTACCTGTCGAACTCCGCGGGAAAAGCTGGATTAGAGAACATAAAACGCATGTGTGCTCCGTTTCCACCGAACCCGTTTGTCCGGCCCAGCCTCGCTCCTCCGACTCCTCGAGCATATGCATATCATCATCACCCTTTACGTCAGTCACCGTGAAAAAAAAAACTGGGAAGAGGCCCGACCCCAGAGAAAAAAACTCCAAATACCTACGAAAGAATTCTTTGTCTCTCTCTCCCTCCGTCTCTCTCTCTCTCTCTCTCTCTCTCTCTCTCTCTCTCTCTCTCTCTCCCTCCTCTCTTCTGCCGTGGTCTGATCTGCTTCATTCTTTCCCCGTGGGTTCTGTCTGATCACCTCCTTTCTCAGGCGGTTTTTGTCCCGCCGGTGGAAGCTTTTCTCTCGGTGCTTTTTATCAGTCTCTTCGACCCCGTGAACTCTGACGGACAGGGTGAATCGAGGAGGGATTCGTGCGTCTCCATTTATAATTAGCGTTGCTGAGGGGAAATTCTCACGAGCCGAGTAGAACGTCGATGATACGTACGATGAATATCTACTATTTTTTAAAAGGTTTATTTATTATTTAGTAATTAATCATGGCTGAAGAATCGCAAGGAGGTCGCAGTAGTGTCTACGCGCGATGAAGCCGATTTCAGCCAAACTTGCTTTTTAACGATGTTGATGTTGGATCGAAAATTGGTGGACCTGGTGGGATACTTGAGTTGGCAGGAGAAGCTGCAACTTTTCAATTGCTAGAGGAAACCAGGTGTTGTTAATATATTTTCTTTATTAATGGCTTTGTAAGTAAATAGTAACTTGTACTGTTTAGAGAGCCACAATAAGAATGGTGTGTGGTAAAAGTTGTTAAAGAAATGTAACATTTGTTGATCCAGATCAACGTGCACCATCCAGTTTACTAAAACCTTAGGCAAACTATTTTTGTAAATAATCTGCATTCGTACAAATTTTATTCAATTTCGTTCTGGATTCGTGGAAAACAGTTTGGTTGAAGATTATTACCCACTGCTGTGGTCCCTTGTTGCATAATTCTGCCCGATGATGCTTAAGAATATTTTTATAGCGTCGTATTATAAATTTGGTAGTGTCCTCTATGATTTATGCTAGGCAGGTACTTATTCGCAGTTCCTATAATCAAATTGCAAAATACATCGCTGATTATAGCCAGCGGCTTAGAGGAAGTTAAATAATTATTTTGATTTTTAAAATTTAGAATCTAATGCAAGCCTAAAAAATTTATTGATCAGTCATTCAATGCACCAGAACGAGAAAGACAATCAGAAAAATACTATGTACAATTATAACAAATGGGGTACGAATGATGTTCTCACAGAGAAGGAAGAAAAAAAATTATATCTTGGGTAAGAACAAGCACTGCAACCCTTTGCTTCGTCTTCAGCCGGTCCAAGAAAAAACTTGCTCAAAAAATCATTTATTCTTACTGGGATACCCGTGGGAAAGGGTTTCTCCCTAATTTCACTCCATTTTTTTTTAATCATCTACGAAGGGATATTTCATAGTTTTAGTTCTAGTGGTAATTCGCAAAGCGAAAGAAAGTAATACTTTCGAGATAATAGCAGAAGCTTCATTATCCAAATCACTAGGTACTATATATTGACGATGGAATTTTTTGTAATAGAATACTCACTATCGTCTAATATCAATAACAGAAAGGAAGATATACCTAAAAAATGGATTTTTTTTTAAATTTGTGAAGCCATATATTTTCAACTGCTGAGTCGTTATTACGAGAAATTATATATTTAATTAAAATTATATTCTTCTTATATTTAATTAAAATTATATTCTTCTTATATTTAATTAAAATTATATTCTTCTTATATTTAATTAAAATTATATTCTTCTTATATTTAATTAAAATTATATTCTTCTTATATTTAATTAAAATTATATTCTTCTCGTGCTTCATCCCTCGAAAATATCTTCATCAACAACGTATGTAATCTGACCTTTTACAAAATCATGGAACTTTTACTACAATAAGTGAACTATTGTTGCACAAGCGACCATTGTTATTAATTAAAAAAAGTTCCGTGGAATTTTCATTCTGTCGACATTTCCTTCGATGTGTACGTAGATCGTAGAATGCAAAAACCTTTGCATCCTGCAAGTATATTAAACTGGTCGCCATTCGCGATGGAATCCAGATTTATTCTTGTTTATTCGTTCGAAGCCTGTCGCGCGACTTTTTACCCCGGCTGTTTTCGTACATTCTCGGTCGACCTCCGAACTCTTTCATTTGTTCTCCCTCCGCGAAAGTTCGCGCATTTTATTTCTCGGTCGAGATATCATCAATTTTTGCGCCATCGGTCGGGTCCGCGAACAGCGAAGAAACTTCGATCGAGCATCTTCCTCTTTTCCGTCCGCGCTGTTCCGCGGCGAATGGAAAAAAAACGGGACACAGGTAGATTTTCGAAATCGCCGAAAAATTGACAAACACGAATATTTCCATTCGTCGAATATGCAGTTCCTCGTGCGTTCTTCTTTTTATTCGACTTGGAGTATTCTGTTACTTAACGTGTAGGTACCAATCTCTTGTTTCTTCACTCGATCCACGGCGAAAACAATGCTCTATCGTGACTGTTAAAGGCCCAATGGTGCAAGAAGATATTTCTTTTCTTCCGCCGCACTGATGTCAGGCGAGTGGAATTTGTTTTGATATGTAAAAGGATAGGCGAGACACTGTTACTATATTTAATATTATTATTGACAAAAACACACTGAGATGCGTATTTTTTTACACTCGACCTTTCATCTGCTCTTCTTTTTTGGTTATACTGATTTAAGTTATGCGAGGCAAGAGTTGGGTGGAAATTATCCAAACGAATTCGGCGATTCTTTAAAGTATTTATTCGCGTTTACGGTTGCACCGTAAAATATTATCGACTGTTCGAAATCCCAGTGAAGAGACGAAAGTTGAAGTATTCGACTGGCGAACCAAGGAACTTATTACAACTCGCACTCAATCTGTTCAGCATGCAAAATTAGTTTGCGTGGTACTAAAAAAAAAAAATTAAATAGCTGACTACAATGAAATGAATAAATCAAACGTTACAATTATTATTGTTTTGGTAATAGAAAATTTGTGCATTGATTTATGACGAATTACTATTGTCGAGAAATAGAAGTGTAAAAAATTGAAAAATACTCATAACTTCGAAGAGTTGAAAGTTCTTCGTTCTTATTAATATAGGTAGGCTTATATAAAAATGACGATGACATTCCTTCTCTGTTTCGTTTTTGATTTTACAAATTTTAGACAAACAAACGGTTGGAAATGTTTGTAAGATAGTTTGTGAAGTCGCTAACGTCGTTTGCACGTCGAACTGTCAACTGATGTTTGCTTAATCGACGGTCTAATGTAAAATTTCAACGGCCAAGATTTTTTTTCGATGGCGCGGCAAGCATGCACGGTCGACCATGCCTCAAAATACATTGAAGGAAGGGTCACGAGTTTCCGAGCAACAGGGGGATGGAAACGATGGCGGTTGGCCCCCGATCGGAGGTTGGAATTGGGGCCCCACCCTGTGTACCCAAAAAGCTAGCCCAGACTCAGCCAATGTCGATCCAGGTACAGCTACCTCCCCCGTGGAAAATACGTTTCCACCCCTAAGACCCAATCCGGTAGAATCTGCTACCCCTGTTTTCATGCCAGTGGGTCACGAAGGGAGGACGGTTTTAAATTAAAAAACAAATCATAACGTATACATTTTACTTCACTGAATATGATATATATATATTTATGTTTGTATATTAATGCATAAAGTATGTAATAATATATCTATAATAACAGTTATAGAATAATAAGATATATAATTATAAATCAGTGTTAAGCAACGATTCGTAATGCCTAAATTTATATTTTTATGATCATTCCTGGCACCTCTTAACAAGCTTGCGCCGGTTTTTGTATTTCCAAAGAAATATAAAATTAGCTAATTTTCTTTGGGATTTGTATTTACCAAGGGAAGGTCCCGAAGCCGAAAATTCAAAAAATTCTGAAACTCTGTGAATATGTAGGGAATTTCCTCCTGATTACGAGACAATTTTTGGTTGCTGCCCAAATTCACTGAAATGGGGTGAAATTAACCCCTGGAAATTCGGCTATTTTCCGATTTTGTGTTATAACTCGCGCACTGTAAGGGATAGAAAAAAAGTTTCCAGACAAAAGTTACTTCTCTTAATTAGATCTATCATTTGGTAAAAAATTATTTTACAGTTCACGAGCTATAACACAAAATCGGAAAATAACCGGATTTTCAGGGGTCAATTTACACCCCTTAGAGTGAATTTGGGCAGCAAACAAAAATTGCGTTGTAATCAGGAGGAAATTCCCTAAATATTCACAAGGTTTCAGATTTTTTTTAATTTCCTGGTTCGGGATCTTCCCTTGTTAGTTGGGAGTAATTATGCTTTTATAAGTTGTACAGAACAGACAGTTCAATTTCCACGTCCCTCGTGATTACGACTATTAAATTATATAGTGTGCAAAATTAATCTCAAGTTAAAACGGTAAAGGTAAGACATTTCAGCGTTTTAAGCATTATAGTGTAGGATGTAGGACATATTCTAGCGATTGCAGAGCTGTCCTGTCGAAAGTAGGACGTGTGGCAACCCTACATGGCGGTGTTCTTGAGTGTCCAGAACTGTAACGATCAGAATACAGGGTGTTTCAAAGCCATAGGTACAAACTTGGCAGCTGGATACTGCAACAGACAAACCGGCAATTCTCCTTGAGATATTTACTTTTATGAGAGAAACTTTCTGTTCTAATGCTTTATGATCTAATAAAGCTGCTGTCCTAGCGTTATAATTTGCTTTCAAACGTCGTGCAACAAGCCACTCGTTTGTGAGTCGTTCAGACAAAACATTCTTCAGATTTGGCAGTCCATTCGCGCAAGTATTTGCAAAAGATTTGTCAATGTAACTACTTACCTAATAAATATCTACCCCAGTAGCATTTTTGTTGGCAACGGTAGCCAACAGTTGGGAATCAGTTGGGAGGTATACCTAAGATAGTTAAAGATAATGAAAACAAATATATAGGTTCGGATGGAAATAAAATCTTATCACAAAATAATTGAAAGAATTTTCAACCCACACTGGCTACACATTTTATAAAGACTGTCTGGGGGAAGAGAGGGTTGCGTGGAACGGTTGACGTCGACAGTCGCAGGACGCAAGCCGCCTCGCGAGCGAAACGGTCCCGTCCGTCATTTTGTACATTGTAGTTAAGGCTACGGTTATACTGGATCTCAGAGCATATACGAAGAGAACTGGTTTAAAATGAGTCCTCCTTGCTAATTCACGGGTGTGAAAAGATTGCGTTTTATTTATCTGAGGCGTGCGTTACAAAAATGCGCGACGCGTGTCTCGATGCCAGAGAAGAAGTGCCGTTTCTTCCGGCGCACCGCGTCCCCAAGCTCCCGAGCCTTCACGTGGCTCGCCGAAGATTGTAAGTAAGTTCACTTGAGCTAACTTACAATATACCTATTTCTTTTTCACGACTAATTAGTCGTAAAAAGAAAAATATATTTGTTCGTCGGATTTAAATAAGAAATGCTTATTGTTACCTAACTTTAAAGAGAATAATAATGACGAAAGCTTTATTTGCATTCCTTTTGCCACTATGACGCTCTGCAATTAAAAGTTGTGCTAATATGATTTACAATAAATATCTTAATATTATGCACATACCTAAATTGTTTTCACTTCATATTAACCGGTGAAATTGAAAGTATCGGGAAGCAACCGTGCAGGCAGATACTTTTTAATTTTACCAGTTGAAATTCTAACATCTTCCCGTTACCTATAAGTAATAAGTATAATTCAAAATCCAACCGTTTGCCTACCGTTGGATTACTATTACATATAGTACGGCAGGCCCTATAAATTGTTGAGCCTACCTTGGCCATCTGTTGTTGGCCCAACCTGAGAAAAAAGTGCCAAATCTAACTGTTGACCAACTAATATTCTATGGGTGGCCCAACTGTATGCCAACTAAAAATGCTACTAGGGTACTTGTTACAATATCAAGAATTCTATTACATCTCATCGCAACTGTCTCTTCTACCACCCTCTATTAAAACCAGAGAATAAGAAGCGTCGCGGAGATTAGGGTGATACAGCTATCGATCACGTAGCCTTACCGTATAAGACTTTTTCATTGCTCTCACCAAGACCTGCCTACAGTAATTAACAAAATTTTCATAAAAATTCCCAAGCTCCGACAGCTAATATTCTACATAGGATGTGCTGGTATTCGCTGGAGCCTACGTTTTCTATCAAATTCAGTCTAAAAAAAAAATCTTTCGTGGCGTGTTTTCGACTGTTTCGAGTTCGGGCGAAGTGCATTTGCTTCGGAGAAAATGTTTAATTAGCCGGGATAGGTGCGCTGCGAGTATCCTAGAGGCGCTTGAAGGTGGTGGTGTAGCGGCAGAAGGAGGAGCGTGCTGAGCGGCGAAGAACGAAAACGTTAAGGTGAAACGGCGAGTAGGGGTGGTCGTGGCTGATAAAAAGAGGGCTGCTGAGAGAGCGGAGGGGGATAGCCGAGGAACAGGGTAAAGCACGCGAAGGGAGGCGCAGCGCGCGGCGGGGAGGGGGTTGGGCCGCGGGGATGGTGGGGGCTAGAGAGGGAAGGTAGGGGAATCGAAAACGGCGACTCAGTCCATCTGTCCGGTGTTTTGTCCGAGCGGCGGCACAGGCGCTAGACAAAAACTCGCCTAACCCTTCCTTGATTACAATGCCAGCAAAAAGCGAAATACTAACCGCTGCCGCTGCCGGCGATGCCTCTGCCTCCGCCGCGCGAGAACGGGGCGCTTCTAAGAAACTAGACCCGTTTTTGCCCGCCATCGGAAGGGAACCCGTGAGCTATCGGACAAAGAAGCTATGCCACTCGTTCGTTCTCTCACCCCTGGCCGCCTCCTCGCCGAGGACGTCTTTCACCCTCGGACCACCCTCTCCCCGCCGAGCGGCCACGTTGCTTCTGGCGTAGCCTCTAGCCTTGCTCTCTTTGCCTACGGAGTCTGCGGCTTCTCCTTCTTCCCGGTCTTCACTTACACGTCCCATCTAGTCCTCCTTCTTCCCTATCCATTATCTAGGACGACTTATCGATCCCTGTTGGAGCGTTCGACGGTGCTCCTCAAGGAAAACTCTATGTAGCTGCTTCTGGACAAGTCGGCCTCGCCGCCGGTCGGTTGATAGCGCAAGCAAGAAACTCGCGGACAGATTGTAATTCAAATGGTTTTTTAAATGGGTTTACCTAAGTCAGCGCGGGTTGGGATGAGAGTTAAGTGTCATAGGGTACCTAGCGAATTATGTTGTCACTTGGGTTAAATCGTTCCTGAACTTTCTGCGTCTGTCGATGCGCTTAGATGATGGCTTAGGTCTTAATTGTTGGATGAGCGAGCCAAGCATTGGTGAAATTGGGATCTTAGGGCAGATTAGGGCTGGGAAGAATGATACGCATTCAAAGTGGCTGCCGCACTTGTCTGTCAGAGCATTCGATAACTCAGAGGAATGAGCAGTAACACCGTATAAAACACTGCCGTCCATAAGGGCACATGCTCCTTCATCGAAGAATGCGAATCGTGTTCTGAATAGCGTCTTCTGTAGGTACTCGTCGTACCATTCCACTGTGATCATTTGCCATAATCACCTATGCAATTTTATTATTCACCGAAGGTTTAAGTCAATACCGTACTTCCTCTTCCGATCAGCCAACCTCTGCTGTGTCTCATTGGAGCTCATATCATACCAAGGATTGCGCACGGGCAATTAAACTTTCCTCTGATTACCGCTGCATGTTCCGTGCTACCCAGTTGCCCGGCTAACCACATAGCGTCGCCTCTTCAAAAAAAAAAAAAAAAATAAAAAACCCTCGGAAGCCACCGAATGGATAACCAATCATCAGGCACTCCGTGACCCTGCCTCAGGAACGTTACCACTGCCGACGCCGTGCGAGAAGACGAATCGACTGCACCTACGTCGAGCCGTACAACAACGTTTCGACGGCAACGCAACGGTGGCAGGCCGTGTCATCCGCTTGTCCGCCGAAAAACAAAGGGGACGACGGTGAACGGTGGCATAGAAGAGAAAACTCGGTGGCGAGGCACACGCGTCGCCGTTCCCAGGGATGCTGAAGAGGCCACGGCGGTGGGATCAGGTTTTTCTTAGCGCGTCCCTGGTGCGCGGTATTGGACGCTATGCCGTGGCGACTCTGCCCCCTCCGACGTGCGTGTTCTCAGCTGACAAAAACGATTATCCTCTGCCAAAAAAGTTGTTATGCAAATGCACTGCCTGGCCTAGACTGTCGGTCACAGGTATACCTTCTATTCCATTCGATCGGAAGAAGAGGAGCGCCGATGGGAGGCCGGCAGCATACTCCTCGGGAATGGATTCCGTGGACACGGAACTGGCCGTGGCTTACCGCTGGACTTCTATCATGTCGGCGATTAACGAATTGTGCTCCCGGATTGTGGGAACGCTCGCGGAGGAATTCGCCCTCAGATCAGCGATCTGGACTCTGGAGGATATCTATCCTAATCTTAGGGGATGTGGTGTACCGCTACTGTTTAAATTCTTTGAGTAGGTACACGCGTTAGCGAGGGATAGTTCGCCGACATTTGTGCTCCTATCATAATATTAACACTTTTATTTCGTGTATGTATGAGCTTCGTATAAGCCAAACCGATCAACTCAACTTTCTGCAGATTTCTCCATTTTTGTACTTGGGCGCATAATTAGTGCTTAATTTGTCAACATTTTCTGTACTTTTTATTTTGTGGAGTTGATCAATTTGGCTTCTAATAGCGAGTTCGGCAGACACGCACTGGCGCTGCACTAGCGCAGCTGCATTAAGGCAGGATTTCCAATACGCGACTGGACGCAACGTTATGAATTTCAAAGTCGATTTTCTCGAGAATGAAACGCGATATCAAAAAAAGTTACTGTTTCTTTTCGACGTATAGCAAGTAAATAAGTCGAGAAAAAGGAATAAACTTTTTTGATATTGCGCTGCATTTTCGAGAAAATCGACTTTGAAACTCTTGACGTTGCGTCCAGTCGCGTATAGGAAAACCTGCCTTTACATTGGATTACATACGACCCAATCCTGTATCCTATTCGGCGACCAAGAACTGCCCTGGTGTAGTGCAAACTTCGCATTCGGATCAACGGAATGAACTGCACGAGTGCGACCTTTGTGGCACTGATAGCGAATTCGGTATCTCGCACTCACTCTGCGCTGGTGCCAGAGAATGACTTGAATTGGTTGATTCTCATAGAGCTATCTTCGTCTCGGTCAGAACAACCAATCAGGGTCGTTTTCTGGCACTAGCACGGAGTCAGTGCGAGATACCGAATTCGCTATGAGGCTTTTGGCAGCGCAGTCAGCGCAGTTTGATGGCACCGAATAACCTCCAGATTACTTTCAAAATGGACCGAAATTTATTCGTTACGGAATTAATGGAAACGAATAGTAGCAATGGCGGCACAGAAAATTTACTTTTATGTTATCCAAATGATTTTTTAATTAATTAATATGTACGTACTTTGCAGAAGTCAATAAATTGATAATTATCGTTAATTATATCATAACAAGCTTCTAATTTTATGAAAAAAAAATAGCAAAATGAGCACTTTTGAAACGTTTTCGTATTTTTTAAAGTGAAGCCTCTAAAAGGGACAGGGTTGTAACGCTTGTGTACCCCCTCAGTGCTCCCTCTGTACCTGACTTTATTTTCCTTTCTCAGAAAGACACGGAACACTAGGGATTTTAGGGGTACTTTTATTTCAATTAAAAAAATATGAAAAATTAACATTTTTAATCAGAAAAAAAATCCTTAATGAATAGGAAGGTTAAAAAAATTGGCGTTCCGATAAAAATCCCCACGAGATCGCGCAACAAGGCAGCACCAGAACAGTACAGGGTCAGTGCGTGCCTGCCGAATGCGCTAGTGATCTTGGCACCGAACAAGTTCGCACCCAGTGCGCACCAGTGCGGGGTGCCGAATTCGCTATGACAGGCTCATTTGTATGTACCTATAAAAAAATATGAAAACGGTGTATTACACGCGATTTCAATTTGCTACCGGGGGCTTCTATTTGGGAGAAGCCCTAGAAATTAGTAGGTTGCCAAATGGAGCATACATGGCTGGAACCCAGAGAGCACATGAACGTCTTAAAGACGTCCATTTTACATCTGTTTTTGGTCAGAACGTCTGGCGACCTTATTCCCAGATAGCACACCTCGTCTTAGAGACGTCTAGTTTAGGTCCATTTCCCAGATAGCACACGACGTCTATAAGCCGTCTTTAAGACGTCTTGAAAGTCTGAAAGACGTCTTAAAGGCGACTTATAGACGAAGTGTGCTATCTGGGTTTAGGTCTGAACGTCTTGATTTGTAACAAGACGTCTTTAAGACGTCTTTAAGACGCCTTTTGGACGTCTTTAAGACTTTACCAGACGTTGTGCTATCTGGGTTAAGACGTCTGTGCAAAGACATCTTTTAAACGACTGTGTTAAGACGTCTTTAAGATGTCTGTGCCAAGACGTTTCTAACACGTCTGTGGCAAGACGTCGTTAAGACGACGTTAAAATGTTTGCTTTGAGGGAACTTCCTCCCGGTCAAAACATAAAAAAAAATTTTTGCATATTTTCATCCTAGTACATTTCAAGAATGACCAGGTCAAATTTTAGAACGACGTAGCTAGCTGTACAGATTTTACAAGCAGTTCGGGGGGACCAACAGTGTGACGGCCTTAAAAATAGGTGTTTTTTGAAGATGGATTGTGGCGCAGGTATAATAGATAGAAGTGTGATTTTTCTTTTAATTAATAATACATTTATTGATATGATAAAGGAATCTATTTTTGTTTTAATCGGGTAAGTAAATGCGTGGAAAATAGGGCGCTCACGTGCAAGTTCCCGTCACTAGACGAACGCTCGAGCGTCTGAGAAAAGACATCTTAGAGATGTGTGTAAGACGTCTTGAAGATGTGTGTAAGACGTCTTAGAGATGTGTGTAAGACGTCTTGAAGACGTGTGTAAGACGTCTTAAAGATGTGTGTAAGACGTCTTAAAGATGTGTGTGGGACGTCATAAAGACATCTTTAAGATGTCTCGATTCGTGACATAGACGTGCAGAAGACGCGTATAAGACGTGAAAACGACGTTTCCAGACATCTTAAAGATGTGTTGAACGTCTGGCTTCAGACGTCTTTAAGATGTGTTTAAGATGTTTGTGTGCTGTCTGGGTCGGCGTCAAACTAAGTACGTTTCTCTCGAAACAATTTTTCACGCACTATCGCCACGATAAAAAATGCAATTCTTGACCGAATCTAAGAATTCAAACGGGATTCTACTCGTAATTATCCTGACTTCCGCGCTACTCTCTATTGCAAATTTTCATAGACTCCATTTTTCTTTACGAAACAGTTTTGTGCGAAAAACCCCATGTTTCGGGACCCTACCGTTTAAACACATGGCAATCATCGCCCAGTTGTTTCTTAACACTGCCTGAGGGTAGCGCGATAAACCACACATATGTAATTAAGGAATATCTTTGGGTATTTGATTTTGGATGATCCTATTTAAAGTTATCGTGGCGATAGTCCAGGCCAGATTCTTTACAACGATGCAGCACGCAATGCATATCAGAGGCAGGGGTGGGCGAAAATGAAATAAAAAAATTGTATTATACTCTACATTTGTAGCAGAATAAAGTGCAAAAAGTTTTAGACCATTTAGATGCATTGTATACTTTTTTGTAGAAAAAATCATAAAAGTCACTTATGTTTTCACGCGATTTCACCGGGAAGTGCCCTTAAGATGAATGTGAAATTTCAAGGAATGAATGTAGAAGTCGGATGATGATATTCTGTAGAATATTTCGCGTCAATGCGCATTTTTTATAAACAATTACTACTAGTTATATACCTAGAAATTGAAAGTGTTTGCATAGAAGTTTGTTGGGTATCTGCGAATAGCGGCTGCTTCGTAATCCTGAAGACGTGGGTTCGATTCTTCCCGTCACCGCTAAATTTTTTCATTTCTCCTGACCCAGACCGTACGATGGCGTCTTAAAGATGTCTACAAGACGTCTTAAAGACGTCCCGTTTCCTGACAAACGACGTTAAAAAAAAACGTCTTTAAGACTTTACCAGACGTATTTAAGACGTCTTAAAAACGTCCTCAAGACGTCTATGTGCTATCTGGGAAAATAGGGCCAGATTTACAAAATGTCGTCACAAAAGGGCGCAGTTGAGAAAATTATTTGATATGCGAGCCAAAATTGAGATGTACTGTAATATCACACTCCGTATTTTATATTCGCCTGTAAAATACTAATGTGCCAAGCGTACGCCAAGTTTTCAACGGTAAAGTTCGAAATGTTCGAATTTGAGTAATATCGACAGCAGCCAGCACAAGTGGATAAAGTTCAAAGAAAACTTAGCCCAGACATTTTTTTGTCAATAATTTTTTTTACACTCTATAATAATTTAGCATCGCTTTTCTTCGAATGTTGTAACACTAAGACAAATTGTAATCTAACTTCAGTTTCTAACTATATAATGTCAAGTTTAGCCAGTTGATATCAACATATGTTGAGCGAAATTTCGACTTCAACCGTAACACACACGTGACTGATTTGCGAAGTGTCGGCAGAATCTCACGTGAAGTGTCATTATTCCCGCCGTGACCCTCGAAGTTTCACCTACGAATTAGACTGTGTCCATCCTATTCACACTTTTACAGAACGTCCCTACACAGAATGATTTTGCAAAGCAGCTTTCCGGATACACTTTCAAACGCTACTTGCAAATTGCTGTTATATTACCCAGATAGCACACCTCGTCTTAGAGACGTCTAGTTTAGGTCCATTTTAGGTCTGAACGTCTTGATTTGTAACAAGACGTCTTTAAGACGTCTTTAAGACGCCTTTTGGACGTCTTTAAGACTTTACCAGACGTTGTGCTATCTGGGTAATAGACCCAGATAGCACACCTCGTCTTAGAGACGTCTAGTTTAGGTCTATTTTAGGTCTGAACGTCTTGATTTGTAACAAGACGTCTTTAAGACGTCTTTAAGACGCCTTTTGGACGTCTTTAAGACTTTACCAGACGTTGTGCTATCTGGGGAATCATGGATTTAGGTAGTGCATAGATGTGAGCGGAAGAATCCCATTTTCATTTCTTGTCACACCAAAGAGTCTATCGTTCCTTCGTCGATCCCTGGTCGACGACAGTTAGCGACGAGGCTGTCGCTTCAGCAACAGCGAGACAGTATGCGGTCGAACCGCCAGGGTGTCCAGGACTAGTTTCTTGCAAATTTCGAGGAACTGCGAGAAAAAGCGGCGTGCACACACGTACAGCGTATAAATTAATACCGGTACCGCTCTCTGGCATGGCATCACCGCGAAGAGTGTCCCGAAGAAAGAACCGTCTCGGAACGACGAGGAGGATGGAAGGTACAAATTAAAACAGCGGGAAGGGAGATAAAACCAAAGGCGGGGAAAGAGGGAGAGAGAGAGAGAGAGAGAGAGCGAGAAGGGATGGGGGAGAGAAAAAAGAGAGCGACAGGAAGCCAAGAGAGAACGAAAGAGAGAAGAAACGCAGAAGGAGAGGGGCTGAAAAACCCGGCCGTCAGGTCTTATTACGAACCTGAGGCCCCGGTCTCACGCTTACATGCACCGGCCGAGATGCGAGTGAGTCCCTGACAGCGGCGGGGTGACTCGTTCCGCGAGATTTTTCTGACGTTGGCCCCTCCAGCTACGGGAACCAAAGGGATACGTGGATCTTTCTAATGAGACAGCCATCTCGGGCCCAATCTCATTCACTTACGAGACAACAGCCATTATACGTGTAGTGCGATGGTTTGTATACTAACTAAATGTTTTGTACAACGTACACACCATTGCACGCCGTGCAGCTTGCTGTGCTTAGAATTGCCCACTTATTTCTGGTATGCCGCAGGAAATATCGAGGGACTGCGAAGAATAAATGAAATCAATGATTGTATATAGGAATACTCTAGTTAGTGATTTCACTGTTTGTCCAGGAGAACTGTTGCAGCTGATTTTTCTTCTACATTCACTTGTGGATTATTACGCTTTGCTATTTAATGATGTTGGTGACATTATTGTCGGGACCGAGCTTAGTGCTCAAGAGTTTATTCTGTCGGATTTGAGCAGTACTCGCAGAAGCAAATGATCACTCTGTATATTTCTCAAGCACTTAATACAGTTCGGGTGGGTTAAAAAATCTACCTTTACATATTTCGAATTTAATGCACTAACAGGGGAACACCCGGACTCACCGATTGGAACGCAACTTTGTGGGTGTTTAGAGCGACTAAAAACAAGAAGAACGGTGTGTTTCGTTTGGGCCCTATCGGCCTTGGGGGTGAAAACTAACCTCAAAGTCAAATTGGCACTTCCACTTTTTCGCGTATAACTTTCAAAGTACAACAGACAGAGAAAAATGTTTCGAACAAAAGTTTAATGGTACAAGAAGCTAAGAAAACTGGCGTTAACAAAATTTTGAAAAGAGTTTAAAAAGAAAAATATCTGATGAAGAAAATTTTTTTCAAATATTTTGTTAACGGAGGTTTGTAGCGCTTATTGCGCCATTAAACTTTCGTTTGAAACATTTCTTTCTATCTGTTGTACTTTCAGAGTTATGCGCGAAAAAGTGGAAGTGCCGATTTGACTTTGAGGTTAGTTTTCACCAGCTTAAAGGGCGATAGGGCCCAAATGAAACTTATGTAAGATTCAAGCACATTCCATCGCGGGTTCGATTACAGTTATAAGTAATCTTTTTGTTTCTTGAAATACTGATATAGGATTTGAACACCTCCAATCAGGTTTCGATGTTATTTAAATATATTATCCTTTTATGTTTTTTTTTTCTGTTTGTAAATTATAGTGGTGCAGACATCCGTACCTCAGAACGAAGCGGAACTGCAGCTGTACAGAGTAATGCAGCGTGCGTCCCTCTTGAGCTATTACGATACGCTTCTAGAAATGGGTAAATAGGTTTCCTTCGAACAAGTGGTTTCAGTTAAAAAATCTATTGTTACTAATTGAATAATTTCTTTATTCTGTTTGTCTAAAACTAATTTTATATAAAACATTGTAGGTGGCGACGATGTACAACAATTATGCGATGCCGGAGAAGAGGAATTTCTGGAAATTATGGCACTAGTCGGCATGGCGAGCAAACCTCTTCACGTCAGGAGACTCCAAAAAGCTCTCCAAGAATGGCTTACAAATCCTTGTAAAGTATCATAGTAGCAAACCGCCGTTTCCCGCGTAATTGTTTACGGGTGTCTATGAATGTATTAGGATCTCTTTAACTTTGTACCGCAGCACTCTTTCAAACACCAGTGGTACCGACAAGCGCCACGTGCAAGAATCCTGCGGGCATAGGATTCCCGTGCGCGAGCCCTAGGTCACAAGTACAGAATCTCCAAGTTTTCACGACAACCTCGCAGACATCGACCCCGGCGCCCTACGTTTCGTCGCACGTGTCCCTGACACCGTTGCCGTGCAGGAGCACGAGTCCCATCGTCTCCGTTACAAGCGTGACGGCGCCGGTCGCTTCGACGACCTTTCGACAGAGCCCGAGCCCCAATGCTCCCCTGCCTCATGCGACTTCTCACAGCCCCGGCGTACTGCAGGTACGTTGCCGAGTGTAATTGAATCCTTGGGCTTGTGTGAAGCATCGATGGAACGGTTACAAGGCGGGCTAATTTATCTGATACTACTGCCACTAGGTGGGAACGTGCGAATCGTCCTGTGGCAGTGGCACGACACCAAGTCCCAGCGGAGGCGGCGGTGCACCTGCGAGTCCGCCGCAGCCAACGCCGACGCTTCTACAATCGCAGATACAAAGACTCGCAGAGGCGGCTGAGAGACTCGCCGCCACTATACGACCCGTCGACCCGAAACCGCACAATGTGAAAAAGAAAATTTGCAAGAATCTAGAGGTACGCGAGCGTGGCTGATTCACGCATTCGGCGGTTGATGCATTCTCGCATTTCTCGTCGTGCTTAATGGGTTTCGTTTCTCTTTCAGATGGTAATGGCTATGCCGGATAGTGATCCACGCAGAACGGAGGAGATTCGAAAGTACGCGGCAATTTATGGAAGGTTTGACTGTAAGAGGAAACCAGAGAAACCGCTGACATTGCACGAAGTGTCGGTAAACGAAGCTGCTGCACAAATATGCAGGTTCGTACCTGCGCTTCTTACTAGAAGAGATGAACTTTTTCCTTTGGCCCGGCGTGTTGTCAGAGATTCTGGGTATCATTATTCAAAAAATCATTAGTAAGTATCTTCTGCTCTTATAAAGCGTTCTTAATGATATAGCCGTACTTAAGACGTATTCACTGACGATTAATACAAGCAACAGAAGCAGTGAATATGGATTATGCTAGAAGGCAACGCAGCTGCGAAAGCTGAAAAAATTTTATTAGAAAACTATTCAACTTGTTTCTTCGCTGAGTTCTTTAGATATATATATTAAATCTCGTCGGTGATCTGTAATTTGTTGAGCAAGTGTCATACTTGTATTTAAACTGCTCTAGTTTATCCGTATCGAGGCCACGTGAAAATGGCGAAGAAAACGAAAGCGAGCGTATAAAACGGCAAAAGCTCGAGCTTGAGGGTGAGAATGAAGATGCGACGCAGGTTAGCTCGCCTCGACCATAAGAAATAAGCCGCATACAGATGATACCAGTTCAAAATCATCACAAAGTCGGGACAAAGTCAGGGATTTTGACGCAAGTTAAATAAGTAAAGCTTTCTTCGTATATTCGTGCGTGAAGGGCGTAAAAGATAATGGAGTACCTAGTTTGTTTGGTATCCAGATCTGATAATAATGTTCAATAGCATTTTGAACAAAGCGTTAAGTTAAGTTTACATGTACAGAATATAATACCAGATATACCAGCGGCGTTGGCCGTGATGGACACACCGGTTCTCGTCAGATCACCGAAGTTAAGGCATCACGGGGCGGGTACTGGGGAAGGATGGGTGAGACCACTTTTCTCCCGGTACGACGCTCGCTGCTGGGACCCGAGGGGGAGAGGAGAGGAAAAAAAGATTGGACTTATAGTTCGTTGGGCCATATAAGCGATATGCTTGAAATGCCATCCTACTCTTAAACCACAGGAAAAACAGAAACAGAGAAACAGAAAGTACCAGATAATTTAATCTACCGAAACAATTCGCGATTTAGATACTTAATAATTTCAGAAATTATTATACAGTGATCTGAAGAAATACCAAGAATTCTATTGATTTTTCAGAGGTAACTTGTGTCATAGAATAGATTATGCATCCTACATGGATGCGGGGAGATCTAGTGTACAAATGTACTTCAAATTTGTGATAACTTCGATCTGGAATCATCGGCATATTAACGAGCTACTGCACTCGCATGAGCGCTAACCACTAACCATGCATCCAGCACGCAAACAATTGCAACACGTAAACTACCACTTCGTTGATATGTACAATACGAAGCACAGGCAAACAAAGGTCAAGTATAGCTTTCGCATAACATGCATGGCTTTGCACTGATCGCATGTAAACTACTAGTCTCTTTCGAATCTTGATTACAGAACTCTTCTGCTAAAAGTCGGCTAAATTTTCGTATTGCAATCGAACCTTCTAATTAAACTTCTAACTAATTTAACACAATTGTGTATTTCCGCACTTGTTAGGACTCTACGTTCTGCAACCTGGTGTCCTGACGAGTTGTGTATGCTTAATTCAATATCTTACATTGCAATTCGATAGTAGTGTCAACTGTATTTATTATATAATAACTAGCTTTTTTTCTTTCTTTGATGTCTTTTGTTATATTCCCAATGTGCGTTGTCTTTAGCAGTTCATTGTTCTAGGAGGAGTTGGATCTTCGCTGTTCTGAAATGGATATTAATAATTCGACGATCAGAAGGCATCGATCATCGAGGTGATTATTTTGAGCTTGGCCACCTCTTAATTGTTACTTCGCATCAGAGTTGGGCATTAGTCGAATAAATTTTTATTTGGCTAAATTTTGATTCGACTAAATTTTTATTCGAGTGATCTCGAATAAAAGTTTCGAATAAAGTGAAGTTATTCGAGAACAACGAATAAATTTTTATTCAACTAAATTTTTATTCGACTAAATTTTTATTCGACTAAATTTATATTCGACTAAATTATATTATTAGTCGTTATTCGTTCCTCGTTATTCGTTATTCGAAGGACCCCCGTGGCGACTAAGCGACACCAATAAGCGTGGGTCAGACCCGAGCCGCTCCGTCTGGGGTGCCGGGGCCTTTGGTCTCCGGTCGGGCCGAGGGGGGGTCATGAGACCGGAGGTCGAGGGCCACGGGACTCGAGCCGAAGCGGCTTATTCGTGACGCTCAGTCGCCACGGAGGTCCTTCGAATAACGAATAACGACTAAAAATTTATTCGTTATTCTCGAATAACTTCATTTTATTCGAAATTTTTATTCGAAGGTTAGTCGAAGAATAATTTAGTCGATTAATGCCCAACTCTGCTTCGCATGTTTTATTGGATTTAATATAATCTCAGATGGTTCTGAATAAGTGAATTATACATGAATTTCGTTTACTTCATTACGACTTCACGACTTATAGTTTATTAATCGTTCATTTCGTAAGTGCATATCGATGTTCAGACATTCGCATTGTTTTAGTCCAGTCTGGAGGAAGAAGAATAACAATGGTATGTTCAGCGCAAGTATCGAGGGGATTAGTGACTCTGATAGTCAACTCTCCTTCTCCAATGAAGAGTCTTCATCGATACATGTAAGCGAAGAAACTATATATGCTTCTCACCATTTCTCGAAATAACGTAATTTACTTCTTTGCACTAAAATAAGCTTAAAAAAACATTGGGCTGTGTCGTCTACACGGCCTTAGGTGTTTTTGCGTGACAACGTCTATGGGCGGATTGAGGCAGCCGAGTTATTCTTTTAGGGTTAGATTTGTCTTGTTGTATTTCGGATGGTAATCTACAAAGAAAATGCAAAAGACTGCTGGCTATTGTATTACTTACAATTATTCTGTTTGTTTACGCACAAATTGACACCAGAATTGCTCCGATCAGATGAGCCGTACGCTTGCCACAGCGGCCTCAAGCATACTCAATCGCTCGAAATCAGAGTGTCGGGGCGCGGCTCCCCCGCAGTCTGACGACGTCGCCGCGATAAGATTATGTATGAAGCATGAAGCATAAGGACCTACCTATGCAATTGTGCATTTATATTAAACGTACTGCTTATTCTTGAAGAGTAATTGCTGGGGACCCGGGAGCAAAATTTCGTGACGGTCACTTTCCGAACATGAGGGGCTGAGTTGTAAGACGTTGTCACGTCAAAACTAATCTTTATCGATGCAAATAAAGAAAATAAATGGAAACTGTAATACTTTCCGTTAGAAAGTCTCAAGATGTTTTCTAATTCATTATTTGCAGGACACAAATGAAGGTGACGCAGATAATACTGATAAAGAAAGCGATTTTAATCTTAAGGTACATATGCCTTTCATCTCATCATTACGTGATAAAAAAAATCGTATCCCTACTTCCATGCTTTAGGATCCACTAATCGAAATTTACGCGTACAGTTGTTCTTTAATAATAGATAACTGTAATAATTATTCCGCTGACAATTAATAATGTTACGTAGTGTGTACTATATAATCACTAATTTCATCGACAATTTTGTTGGGTTTAGGTAATAGCTTCACGCGGGGACAATATTATTGCAGTGGCAAACCCTGCGTTAATGGAATGTAGTCACCCTATAAAAGAAGAACCAACAGACGAGAAACCTACGCTGTGATATTGTTATTAATTTGTAAAAAATATTATTACATTGGTCTCGTTTTCAGAAGCGCATTTCAGCTTGCATATTACAATCCGTATTATCATTGCCTGTATTTGACTGTTTATCATATTATTTAGTATATAATTATTCGTACATCGATCGTGGTGATAATTGTGAAAACTCGTTTATTAAAGACTATAGGTATTTTAAGATCAGAATCGATTTAATAATTACATTGTAAAATCTACAAGATTATGTTGATAAAACATTGATTATGTACTTAGATTTAATAAAATCTTAATATACATTGTAAACTATATAAAAAAGATATCTTTAGACATTGTATATATGGAATTTGTTTAAATCAAAACGAAACGTATGTTGACTGAAATATAGTTACATATTGTATGGCATTACAAATTGTAAATATAAAATGAACATTTTTTTATTCCGTACTTTGCATTTTTTAAAAAACTTTAGCCATATTAATATCCCAATTATAAATAAATACGAAAGAAGGTATGTACGTAATATTCCTACTTCGTTTAAATTTGAAATCATAATGAAATCCAATTGAATTAAGGGGTCAATTGCACCCTCTTGTAGTGAATTTGGGCAGCAAACGAAATTGCGTTATACTCAGGAGGACTTCCCCTACATATTTACAGTTTCATAATTTTTTGAATTTCTGGGTTCGGGATCTTCCCTTGTCAAAAGTATGAGGGTTGAAACTTGGTAACCCGACACACATGAAAATGGTTACTCCAACGAAAAAAAACTCATACAAATTTTTTTGTAGAGAATTTCCTAGGCTATAAATTGTATAATAACTATTTTTGTCGCAAAGTTGCTAGATAACGAGATATTCGCGAAAAACAGCATTTTTTTTACCTTTAACCCTCTGTAAAATTTTTAGCGGGGGTGGGATCGATGGGGACTTTTGACACATTGTTTAAAACGACGAAATAAAGGCCCATACCAAAATTTAGCTTGCTGGGATTTATTCCGAAGACATATCCTAATTTCACTGGACTAAAAGAGCTTTGGCAACAGCACGGCAGAGACAGACAGAACAGAAAATGTGGCAACTATGCGTAAAAAATTCATCTACGCAGAGTACCTAGAGATGTCTCCTCTGTACAAGTTCTTTTTACCGACCGCATTAGTTTCATTAGAGTCCGTTTGTTTACTGGGGACGCTTCGATCGATTCGGACCTTAACAAAAATGAGACGGCAGCCACTGGTGCGAGAGAGAAAGACATGTGCGAGCGAGAGAAGTATATGTCCTGATCGACCGCAATGCGCATGCACCGATATTGCCGACAACGATCCGCGGTTACTATGAATATCGTTGTTTACGCAGACAGACAGAAGGCAGAACCATTGTCACAAATTCATATCTAGAGACGCGGTAGCGTCTCGACGCCAAGTACAGGAAAGACACCCTGTATATGTCGACTGTCGCTACCGCTATCATTTACTCGTCGCCGGGCTATTCCAACCTAACCTGAAACTTATTTCATTAATATCTCATGACAACTGTAATATTTTCTAAATTTAAAGGCATTTTTCTTATGTAAACCGCATATAAGCTTTCGAATAAGACTAAATTTCAATAAAATCTGTCCACGCATAACAGAGATCTCATAATATCGTCTCATGGATCTGTCAGAAACGGTAAGATTTTCTTCTTCTTGTTCAGGCCAAAATTTCGTCAACATAATACGTATATGCGTTACACGCACACCTTCAGCCAAAAGAAACTAGGGTATTTTTCGTTTATATGCGTTTTATTATGCGTTACACGCACACCTTCAGCTATTCAGCCAAAAGAAACTAGTGTATGTTTTTCTTCTCCAAGCCAAAATTTCGTCAATAATACGTATACGCGTTACACGCACACCTTCAGCCAAAAGAAACTAGTGTATGTTTCGTTCGTCGACTCTCGGGATCATGACGCCTCTCGCGACGGCCAGGGGAATTAAACAGATAACCTACCAAGTGTCATCGCTTTATAACCTACCAAGTGTCAAATATGAAAAGTTGTCAAAATTTTCTGAAATGTCACTAGTTTTTACACCACATAAGACTGAATTATTGTCTCAATTAACAAGGTAAGTCGCCAAAATTTTTTAATAGACTTTTTATGTAGAGTCACAGACTTGGAAGTTGTGCGGAGAAGGTTCGATTCGACAGAGATCTTCTTTCGCATAACTTTCTGAAAATTTGTACCATGCATGTACAAAATAATATATATATATTTTTATACCAGTAAACTATTTGTAATTTCGAGTTTTTATGTAAAGCTTATATATATATATATATAGAAATGAAGGGGACACAGAGGCTTGGATAAAAATGAAGGGGCCGCAGAGGCTTGGATAGATGAAGGGGACGCAGAGGCTTGAATAGAAAAATAGAAATGAAGGGGACGCACAGGCTTGGACAGAAATGAAGGGGCCGCACAGGCTTGGATAGAAATGAAGGGGACGCACAGGCTTGGATAGAAATGAAGCATCTTCTTTTTCATAAGTTTCTGGAAATTTGCCAAATTAGGTAAATCAACAAAATTTGTCAAAAGACATAGCATTAAGAATTAAGAAAATTATGGCAGACTGCTTTCAACGTAGAGCAAGTCACATTAGTGAAGAAAGTACGCTGAAAACACATCTCCCTTGATACTTTTCAATCTTTTGTGAAAGATATTTTTATACTAGCAAACTATTTTTAATTCAGAGTTTTTATGTAAATCTTATACAAATGAATAGGACGCACAGGTTTAAATTAAAATGAAGGGGACGCAGAGGCTTGGATAAAAATGAAAGGGACGCACAGGCTTGGGTTAGTAGAAATGAAGGGGATGCACAGGCTTAGATAGAAATGAAGGGGACGCACAGGCTTGGAGGTTGTCCGGAGAAGGTTATTACATAGACAGCGAAGCATCTTCTTTCGCGCAAGCTTTTGGAAATATCTCAAATAAGGTAAATGAACAAAATTTAGTTTAAACTTAGCAATGTGGAGCAAGTCACATTAGTGAACAAAGTACGCTGAAGACACATCCCCCTTGATACTTTTGAATTCAATCTTTCGTGAAAGACATTCATAATACTTTAAAATCCGCAGTAGTTGCCACGCGATTCATTAATTTTATTAGTTTCCCATTAACAAGATTTCACTTCTCCAATAAACATACTAAATTAATTTTATTCCAACACCCATAAATTGTGCGTTAAGAATATTGGATATCTTCGTTCATTTTCCTTGAATTATTACCATTAGTATTTAAATTTCCTGCAACAAGACTTTCTGTCATACGCTCTCACCTTCTTCGGATACATTTTGTAGTCTCTACATACACTCTCATCTTCTTCGAATATATTTTGTAGTCTCTATCTATACTTACTATAGCAAAATGCCACTCTATTTCTATAATAAAAAATACTACGTTTAGTTGTAACTAAAAAATAAAATGTGGATTTTATATATTATTTTATTTATATATATTATATATTTACTTTTATATTTACAGATAATCGAAGCAGAAGATGATTGAGTGTGATCTACGTCGGAGAAAATAATTTATTGGGACAGAGTATATATCATTATATATAATTTATTAAACAATTCAGCTTCGATCCTCTGTTTGCTTGTAAATTAATAATAATAATAATTAATTAAACGACTTCATTAAACGATATATATATTATTCAGTTTCGATCCTCTGCTTGTAAATTAATAATCCCATAAAAAAAATCCCATTTAAATTTCAGCTAATGACGCACACAAAAAGAATTATTATTTTATTATTACAATAGGTGAAAGAGAAAGTGTTATCCCCATAAAAAACTTTCAAAAAGTAAAAAAAGTTACGCCAAGTACATGAATTATCTTTGTAAAAAGAAGTGAGATCCCCATAAAAAACTTTCAAAAAGTAAAAAAATTACGCCAAGTACATGAAACAAATAAATCACAAAAAATAAAAGATAATAATATAAATCACAAAAAAATAGAAGAAAATATATATCACAAAAAATAGAAAACAATAATATAAATCCCCCCCAAAAAATAGAAGAAAATATACAATATAAAAAAAGATGTGAAATCAAAATGAGCTGCAAGTACATAAAGGTGCTTTCTAACTGCGCTTAAGATGACACAACTACATATACACAGCAAAAATGCTGCGTTCATACATTTTCCATTACTCATATCGCGGACATTTTAAATAACCAATCAAAAAGAATCCCAATTAAAAACATTGTTGTAAATTAATTAATAGCTTTACAAAATTAATATACAAAATTGCGCCAATTATAACAATGGCTATTTATAAAAAGAAAAAATGTATTAAATAATATTAAGCAGATATATTTTTATAGAAATAAATATTTCAATACCAATAAATATTTTATTCAAAATACTTGGCGCTGCGAAACCGAAAAAATGTTAATTGTCTTATTAATAGTAAATTAATAATTTACAATAACTCCCTTACAATCTAAAATACATAAACATATACATATTAGAAACGCAGTCAGATTTATTCTACATATATTTAATTCTAATATCATACGTAGCATATGCACACGCACACATACACACATTCACGAATGCACGCACAAGAAAGAAAGAAAAAGATTAATGCAATTTATACATATGTATTCAGTTTAGCAACACCAATGCGGTGAGCAGCGCCAAGTATTTTGAATAAAATATTTATTGGTATTGAAATATTTATTTCTATAAAAATATATCTGCTTAATATTATTTAATACATTTTTTCTTTTTATAAATAGCCATTGTTATAATTGGCGCAATTTTGTATATTAATTTTGTAAAGCTATTAATTAATTTACAACAATGTTTTTAATTGGGATTCTTTTTGATTGGTTATTTAAAATGTCCGCGATATGAGTAATGGAATGTATGAACGCAGCATTTTTGCTGTGTATATGTAGTTGTGTCATCTTAAGCGCAGTTAGAAAGCACCTTTATGTACTTGCAGCTCATTTTGATTTCACATATTTTTTTATATTGTATATTTTCTTCTATTTTTTGGGGGGATTTATATTATTGTTTTCTATTTTTTGTGATATATATTTTCTTCTATTTTTTTGTGATTTATATTATTATCTTTTATTTTTTGTGATTTATTTGTTTCATGTACTTGGCGTAATTTTTTTACTTTTTGTTTAAATTACAGGAAACACTTAAAACTTAGTAAGTTTATTTCACTATTCCGATATTGGGAGATATAATATATGCATAAAACCACAGTGTCACCCCAACAATACGTATGGGTGCATGCTTTCATCATTTATTTATTTTCCGAAACGAAGCAGGAAACATATGGAAAATGGTGGAACATGGACATTTCCCATCCTTTCCCGTCTTGGCGTTGATTGGTTTGACGTCACCGCGTCATCGCGCGCATGCGTTCCCCCTCCCTGCGACGAGAGTATCGTACTACGGAGGGAATTTCCCGTGAACACTGATTACCACCGCTCCCTGTAGGTGTTCGGCCGGCCGGTTTCCTACCAGCCCTGGTCCCGATTCACACCAATTCACACATTCTCAGTTTAGTACGCACCTTATTGGTAGGAGGTGCTACAAACTCTGCTTCAACTTTCGTAAGAGGGAAGCTTGGCCCCCCTGAACCATGGTAGGTTTTCCTATACCCCAGATAGCACACCTCGTCTTAGAGACGTCTAGTTTAGGTCCATTTTAGATCTGAACGTCTTGATTTGTAACAAGACGTCTTTAAGACGCCTTTTGGACGTCTTTAAGACTTTACCAGACGTTGTGCTATCTGGGACGCGACTGGACGCAACGTCAAGAACTTCAAAGTCGATTTTCTCGAAAATTAAACGCGATATCAAAAAAAGTTACTCTATCTTTTTGACTTATAACAAGTAAACAAGTCGAGAAAAACGAATAAGATTTTTTGATATTGTGTTTCATTTTCGAGAAAATCGACTTTGAAATTCTTGACGATGCGTCCAGTCGCGTATAGGGAAACTTACCCTAATGAAAATCGCGGGCGATTTTGGCGTAAGTGGAATCCGCCCTAAATTCACTGTATCGATAATTCTCATGTGATTACTATCTCGATTAATACTCATTAATCATCGATCTTCAAATATATCGAACATCGAAATTATCAATTTTGCAGATGCAATTACATGTTCCGCAATGAAAAGTAGCATATAGCGCTTTATTCGTATATTAACTAAAAATAATTAACTATAAGTTATTAATACACATTTAACATAAATCTAATGAAACCAAGAAAGGGTGCAATATCTTTCCTACGTATAGGTTATGTTTACTTGCCGGAATGTAGATAAGTGTTTAGCCGTGCACCGTGCACGTGCAGGCCGTTGTCAATTAAACGTGTTTCGCCGGAAGGATGGCGTCGAAAGGAAAGAGGAAAACCTTGGCCGATAAAATAAATTCGTTAGTCACTACAAAACCGACGAATTTCGATTCCGACGACGAAGATGACAATACGAAAGCTAAAATTGTCGATCACTACGAGGAAAATGACAATTCCTATAGTAATTTTCAGGCCTCGAAGATACGCAGCCGAAATGTCGATCCTTTGGATCAGTTGGACAAAAGGTAAATCTTATTTCGTTCAAAATGCATCGAATACGTGTTATAAAATTATTAGATGAATTTTCTTTCATTCGTGTCGCAGGTATGTGGGTAAAAAGATTTCAAGAAAGGACGTGTACAACAGCGCTTTGCGTAGTACGTTAGAAAGTGACGAAGAGAGCGACGACGACGCGAATAATGACGGCAACAGCGACGGTGTAGGCAGCGATGGTATCGAAGATAAAGACGACGAGACTTCGAGTGAAGTATCAAGCGTTGAAGATGACGACAACGAAGAGGACGATTCAAATGACGATTTAAGTGGCGAAGATGACGACAACGAAGAAAAGGATTCAAATGACGAATTAAGTGGCGAAGACGAAGCTGATATTGAAAACAGAAGCTACAGTAACGAGAGCTCCGATACGGAACAGAAATCAGATTTTCAAACTATGTCCCATACAAATGTGAAAGCCGACATCGACAAGGGCAACTGCGTTAGGAGTCAATTGAATCTCTGGGAAAATTTGTTGGAGATACGGATAAAATTACAGAAATGTCTTTTCACCAGCAATCGAATGCCTCAGTTCGATGATCGCGAAAGCCTCAAAGAAAATTCGGAGTACGCGACGAAGACCGAGGAAAGTACAGGCAAATTAAAATTGCTACTAAACAATATGCTGCAATTGCAACATTCGTTGCTAAAACAATATCCAGAAACAAAGAATTTATCTGCGCGGAGTAAGAAAAGAAAAGCTGAGGAGAGCATAGATAAGGAAATGATAAATAGCGACGAGGAAATGGACGAAGAGATTCCTTCGGATACGGAAGATGAGAATGAAAAGGAGGACGCGTCGATGTCCAGTGAAGACGCGGGGGATACCGTTAAAGGTGTATTCAGCAAGAAATTAAAACTCGACGATTACGAGAAGATATTATCCGAACATCACGGATCGTACGCGGAGTACAGGAATTCTGTTATACAGAAATGGAACGAAAAGACGAGGATAGCTAGCGGTAAATTAAATAAGGGAATGGATCAGACTACGTTGAAGCAAGTCGAATTTGCTTTAAACGATAAAGAGAAATTGCGGAAAAGAACTCAGTTAAAACGCTCGGAGTATGTAATTATTGGAAAAGCGGAGCCAGCGGGAGGCGATAATGAGGGTAGAAGAGTCCAAGAGTATGACTCTGAGATTTACGATGACGATGATTTTTATCATCAGCTTTTAAGAGATTTAATTGAGTATAAATCGGCCGATATCACTGATCCCATACAGCTTAGTAAACAATGGATTCAGTTACAAAATATGAGGAGGAAAATGAAGAGAAAAATAGACACAAGGGCCACCAAGGGTAGGAGGATACGATACAATGTACATAATAAACTGGTGAATTTTATGGCACCTATAACGACAAACGATGTATGGTCTAATCAAGCGAAAGACGAACTGTACAATTCTTTATTTGGTAAAGTTAAATCAAAAGGTCAAGAGACTGGTTGCTAATTTTACGAAAATTAACACGATTTAGACTTGTACACTTTTATAGAAAATGTAGTATAAAAGAATAATTGTAAAAGTTGTTGAACTAAATAAGTAAAAATGAAAGTTGTTTACTGTATTTATTAAAATTACTTGAATTTGGTAAAACTTGTTCTGTGTTTATCAACTGTTTGTTCTCATTCTTTTAATATTAATTTTCCTTTTTCTCCTGCAAAAGATTATTATACACTAGGATTATACGCTATTTTGTAAATAAAGCAACAATTTCAGTATAATTTTTCCCGTTTTTACAACCATAAGTAACTATATATTGTTTCAAGAATAATTGAATAAAGAAATAAACTAAAGGTAGTTGACTGTTAAAAAAAAAAATTCGGGCATTCCCTAAGGATTCATTGTAGTGGGACCAACACGATTTATTTTTATAGATTAGTGATTTTTCGAGATCAGTATGGGACGAATCCCACTTACGCCCGTGGTTCTCGATTCAAAATTTATGACAATCTGAAATATGGAGGAATCTGTGAAAAAAGCATCATCGAAAAATACAGGTTTTTAAATATAAATTACGACTCGAAAACAGGAACATATAATTTATGATATTCATTTTATTACAAAAACGAAAGATTCCTACGGTCGTGAGCGCGGGCGTTTTGGACGCAAGTGGAATTTGCCCATGATTAACACTGACTGACATGAACCCTGAAGGTGTGAAGTTTGAATGGGACATGTGACATGGCTAAACGTAATAGGGAAAAGAATTATGGCGTTTTCGGACGGTCGCACTGGGGCGAACCGAGTGCGAACCCTACCCAATCGGAAGCGAAGAGTGTGAACTTTTTCGCCTTCGATTGACCAAAATTCGCACTCAGTGCGCCCCAGTGCGACCGTCCGAAAACGCCATTAGAGGTGAAAGTAGCATACATTTGGAACACTTGAAAAAACTTCGAAATCCGCTTAATCAACTGGGCGAATTCCACTTACGCCCAAATGGCCCGTGATTTGCATTAAGCTAGGTTTTCCTGTACGCGACTAAACGCAACGTCAAGAACTTCAAAGTCAATTTTCTCGAAAATTAAGCGCGGTATAAAAAAAAGTTACTCTTTCTTTTCTACTTATAACAAGTAAATAAGCCGAGAAAAAGGAATAATATTTTTTGATATTGCACTTCATTTTCGAGAAAATCGACTTTGAAATTCTGGACGATGCGTCCAGTCGCGTAGGGGAACACCCAGGTTAATGAAAATCACGGGCGATTTGGGCGTAAGTGGCAATCGCCCAAAGTTGAATGTTACAAGTGTTCATTGCTCGCTATTTGAAAACCCTCAGCTAAACATTTGAATTATATACTTACAATCTACATATTCTTTTCCCTACCCTACGTGTATGAAATTTATTGCTGAGGAATGAAAGATTTGTTGACAGAAAATCGATAAGACGAAACCGATATAAATGACGAATGAGAATTTATTTATTACTAAATAATTACTTTGATTGGTCCATCAGTAACTAAGGAGACGTGTTATTAACAAAATATAGTTTTAATTTTTAACGATCGTTTACTGATTCATTCAATTGCCGACAGCAATAGCGTCCTGACGTGGTGTTGACGCGCCCTCCCTCAAGGGAGAAATACTTATT
This sequence comes from Andrena fulva, assembly GCA_946251845.1. Taxonomy (NCBI): domain Eukaryota; kingdom Metazoa; phylum Arthropoda; class Insecta; order Hymenoptera; family Andrenidae; genus Andrena; species Andrena fulva. The sequence goes on from OX276329.1 coordinate 35,371,937, forward strand.
TTAACTTAGCAATATGAGGGAAAATATGATAAATTCATAAAAAAAAACACTTTTTCATTTAGCAGGAAAATATGCGAAAAGTCCCTGGATCATTTGTCAGACTTACGCTCCCTCCCCCCCTAGAAAATCTTGGATTCGGCTCTGCGCCCCCCCCCCCCCTCCCTCTACCGAAGATCCCAAATCCGCCCCTGAATCCGACCCTATCGTTAGAATGTAGAACAATATCTTTCTCAGCCGTTTCGATGTAAAAATTTCTTTTATACTTATTTTACTATAACATTTTACAAGAAAAAATTCTATAAGCATTGAGCTGTATGATTTTAAATGCCACCAATAGGTAAGTTAAGCAATCGTAGTAGTAGTGCTAGTAAATGTAAGATGAAGCATTTGTATAAGGAGTCTAGGAGGGGGGCTAGGGGGGCTGCAGCCCCGGGCCCCACCTTCCAGGGGGGCCCCGTTCTAAGCCGTTATTGTTTAAATTTTTGTCCCCCCCCCCCCCCCCCCCCCGCTTTTCAACCACGGGGGCCCACGAAGGTTCGATAGCCCCGGGCCCCAAAAATCTTAATCCGGGCCTGCCCTGTCCCTATTACCGTGCCTTTTTGCTTAAAGAAGCCGTACAAAAAACTCGCATAAATAAATTTAAGGAAAGAAATTTTCTTAATTAAGTTAAACTATTAATGTATGTGTTACAAACGAGAAAGTTGCGTTTTTAAACAATTAAAGCATAGTAAAAAAATTTTCAAAAATGCATATTACGATTTCAATGGATTTACCTGAATCCTTAGCGGAAACGGTAAGGAACGCGTACTTTACAGAAGTGAATAAATTGATAATTATCATGATTTGCCATTATGTAAAGTGTTTATTATATCATAAAAGGTTCAAATTTTATGAAAAATAGCAAAATGAGCACTTTTGAAACGTTTTCGTATTTTTAAAGTGAATCCGGTAATTGGGACAAGAATTTAACGCTTGTCCCTATTACCGTGCCCCTCGGTACCCACTGGCTCCCTCCGTAACTGATAAACCTAACCTTACTTTCGTTTCTCAGAACGGATGAACAGAATTTTATATTTGCATATTTTGCTTTTGCAATGAAAAGGTCATATTAAAATTACATAAAAACACCTCTCGTAGAGCAAAAAAATGTTTCGAACAGTTCAAAGTTCAAAGACATAACCTAACCGCGGGAACGCTATTCAAAAAGGGGCACGGGAAAAGGGACAACGCATTTTTCAGGGCACGGTAATTGGCACAAAGACATGTATTTTTATTTCAATTAAAAAAATATGAAAAATTAACATTTTCAATTCGAAAAAAATGCCTTAATAAAGCGAAAAGTTCAAAACCCGAATATAAATTTTCATCAAGCAAAATTAAAGTAAGAGAAGTCAGTAATTAATTCCTCCGTGAGCTAAGTAGTCGATGTCAAAGCACGGTAATTCAATTGGGACATCTACCCTATGACGAAGAGAAGGTATAATAGACCGAGAGCCAGTGAACATTTTACCTACGTCATTTTTAAATGGAAATAATTCTTATTTTATGAAATCATATATACAGACGATAACGGAAACCATCGTCTGGCGGCCGAGCGTTAGAACAACGACGCGTGGGCGGACGTTGAAAGTGCAAAAAAAACAGTAAAATTACGTCATGTTTTAATGGCTGATTTTTGTGTGGTAATTAATAACATAATGGTAAGTTATAAAAAAATGTTGCCAGACGTTTTTATTAGAACTTAAGGGGCGCCAGACGGTCATAAAGTTGCATTTTTGCAATGATCATTTACGTCATAGATAAATGGCTGTTTCTTTTTTTAAACTTTAATTTAGAACCCCTTTAACACTAATATACAATTGCCAGACGAAAATCGCGGAACTAACACCTTGCCAGACGTGAGCAAAGTCTCGGCCGGCGCGCACATCGACACCTCGACGCTACGCTTAATCCATTACTGTAATACTTCCTCAACAATTATATACGTTTTCCAGACGTATATATCGAAACTAACATTTTATCAAACAGCTGCAATGTTAAATGTACATACCTTTTCGCTGTTGGCGTGGGGGAGCTATTCCACGTCAAAACGGATAGGTGAAATTTTAGTTTCACCGATTCTCTTCAAAATTACAGCATTTGTCGATAACCTTGCAAAAACAAAGCATACTGAATTTTAAAGGCCTATATCAAATAGTTTTCGAAATATTTCATGTTAAAGTTTTAAAAATTGAAACATAATCGGCTGACGCGTCATCAGTTAAACTGTAATATCTCGGTCATTTTTAAAGATAATGCCTCCGTCTTGGGCTCATTTTAAAGCTGAAGGAATGCTGAGAATATCTGCTCACCATATAAAAGATTAGCAATAGTGAACAGATATTCCTATTATTTTTCTCGAGAATACTGAAAACACTAAACGAAAAGTTTGTTTTATTGCATCGTATATAAATACTTTCCTACGCTAGGCGATTGTTTTGAAAACGCGTGCGTGCGGACTGACCACGGGATCCGTGCAGTTCCAAGCGGTGTGCACTGTCGTAAGTTTTATTTTTTTGTTGACCGTTCCCAAAATCTCTCCACTTTTTTTAAAAACGCATTTATTAGCTGAAGGCTCAACGAATCGAATGGTATTTTTTTCAAGCCGGATCGTGGGTGGGAACGACGTCGAATCGCGATTTGAAACTTTGACATCGATTACTGTCAAGTTTATTAACAATAAACAAAATATTCTATATACGGGTTGAGAAAGCATTCCTTCAGCTTTAAAATGAGCCCAAGACGGAGGCATTATCTTAAAAAATGGCCGAGATATTACAGTTTAACTGATGACGCGTCAGCCGATTATGTTTCAATTTTTAAAACTTTAACATGAAATATTTCGAAAACTATTTGACATAGGCCTTTAAAATTCAGTATGCTTTGTTTTTGCAAGGTTATCGACAAATGCTGTAATTTTGAAGAGAATCGGTGAAACTAAAATTTCACCTATCCGTTTTGACGTGGAATAGCTCCCCCACGCCAACAGCGAAAAGGTATGTACATTTAACATTGCAGCTGTTTGATAAAATGTTAGTTTCGATATATACGTCTGGAAAACGTATATAATTGTTGAGGAAGTATTACAGTAATGGATTAAGCGTAGCGTCGAGGTGTCGATGTGCGCGCCGGCCGAGACTTTGCTCACGTCTGGCAAGGTGTTAGTTAGTTAGTTAGTTAGTTGGGTAGCGGGGTGGCGTGGTGACGTCAGAGGCCACAAAGGGAAGGACTAGTCCTAAGACCGTTTCATCGGGGAGCAATACTTCTCGGCCCCTCTGGGGGCGTCATCAGAGAGATCAGACTCCCGGCGCCCCGGGGTATCGTCAGAGACATCAAGCTCCCGGCGCTTCCTTAACCCGCTGGGGAGGTTTACCCGCTTTCAGTATCCCCATCGACTTTTTATAAGATCCGCGAACCTACTCGACCGCATATCGACGGAGAATGTCCTTGGCAAGATGTTAGTTCCGCGATTTTCGTCTGGCAATTGTATATTAGTGTTAAAGGGGTTCTAAATTAAAGTTTAAAAAAAGAAACAGCCATTTATCTATGACGTAAATGATCATTGCAAAAATGCAACTTTATGACCGTCTGGCGCCCCTTAAGTTCTAATAAAAACGTCTGGCAACATTTTTTTTATAACTTACCATTATGTTATTAATTACCACACAAAAAATCAGCCATTAAAACATGACATAATTTTACTGTTTTTTTTGCACTTTCAACGTCCGCCCACGCGTCGTTGTTCTAACGCCCGGCCGCCAGACGATGGTTTCCGTTATCGTCTGTACATATGATTTCATAAAATAAGAATTATTTCCATTTAAAAATGACGTAGGTAAAATGTTTTTGGTGGATGTTATCCACCAACGATAAGGAAGAAAAGGAAGGAGCGTTTCGTCCCGGGTCCGCCAGAGGACTCGTCAGTAAGGCTGCCTGGCGGACCCCATGGACCTGAAGGACAGTGCCTAGTTGCGGGGAGTTTACTCGTAAGACGGAAGGGGAATCGCCTGTGTAGCCATCTTGTTATGATATACTAGTAGTGCACTCTATAACCCATTATATATATAGTTATTTTCTGGCAATTAAATATAACGTATTTTCATTCACCCTATGTATTACAATTCGTATAAATATGTATTATTTTTAAAAACATTGATCAATTTATGAAACCTGAGTAATGCGAGTGTAAAGTTTCAAAGTTTACCACGGTATGACACAGATGGCACCACTAGTATATCATAACAAGATGGCTGAAACAGCTTGATTCCCCTTGCGTCTTTCGCTTACACCCCCGCGTCTATAAGTCTAGCTCATGCACTGTCCTTCAGGTCCATGCCTTAGACACGCTGGGTGAAGGACTGTGACGGAAACTTGTATATATACTAACGATGACGACTGAGAGGACCAGCGAGAGAAGTGGCCCTCTGGTGGAGATACTCTACCACGCGTCGTCTCTGCTCGAGGTCGCCACATGTTCACTGGCTCTCGATCTAATTGGCTTGTCCCTTTAAATTGGTTGTATAGTCAAGCGGGAAATTTGATTCAACTGAGACCGCGGCCAATCAGCGTCGACAACAGATTCCCCAGCGATGGTTAGCCGCGGTCTCACTAGTTAGCGCTGGCGTCGGCAAATTTTCATCTTGGCGTTGATTGGTTCGACGGTCGGTTGGGGGCATGAAGTAAGAGTAAGGAGACTCATCTCTATACCCCAGACAGAAAAAAGTTGGTCACGAAAAATGTTCCGTTTACTGCCAGGTTCGCCAAATGGAATAACTTGACTTTGTCGTCGCCATCTTGAATATTCGTCTCATAATACATGTTACGTGTAGTGCGCTACGCGTTACACGCACACCTTCAGCCAAAACGAACTAATACATGTTTCGTTCGTCAATAGCTATCTTCACTATGCAATCGGCTTCCCTTCGGAAATTTGGCAACGTTGCTTATCACTAGAACCACTGAGTTATGCCTAGTGACATGCAACGTTGCAAAATTTCCGAAGGGAAGCCGATTCTGTCCCTTAGTGTACATGAAAAAGTCGAGGACGGAAAAGAGTATTATCATTACTTTCCTTTCAATTTTTCATATTCACACGTCCTACTGTAACCACGTAATAGCATGTTTTTCAGATATGTGTATATGTACATCTCCTGTAATGCAACCATGTATTTCTAACCTTTTGTCTCATCACCTGTCATTTACAATTTCAAGATGGCGACGACAAAGTTCAAGCCATTCCATTTGGCGAACCTGGCAGTAAACGGAACATTTTTCGTGACCACTTTCAATCTAGGCAGATGAGTCTCCTTACTCTTACTTCATGGTTGGGGGTATAATTTTACCACAGTTCAACGAGTATTACCGAAGTTTACCGATCATTACCGAATGGCCATTTAAATTGGTTGTACATTTCGTCTCTCTCTAAAACTGGTTTCTTCGTCAGAGTGTCGCCTCTTGTTATACCTCCTCTTTGCCTATGACATGTTATGAGCAACGCAGAGGAGAGCCTTGCAACGAAAACGGGACTCAGGCGACACTGTCGCCTCTACATCCGTTTCTTTTAAGCGACCAATTGCTCCAGGATCTAAAAGCCAAGCGTCGTTCTCGTCGCATTTATTCAATCCATGGGGCTAGGTGTATCCCATTCTATTCTACCCGACCGCCGACAGGCGACACGACCGGCAAATCGGCAATTCCGCTCGGCAGAGCAGTTCGTAGTTATGGATTCGGCTTGTCAAAATTCTGACTTTAACGTCAAACACTTACTCGGTCAGTTAAACACAGCCAGAAAAGAAATTAATAACTTGAGGTACTATTCGATTTCTCCCATTGCACGCCGCCGCTTTCCACAGATCCGCGAGATTATTATTGGAAAAGATATCAACAAGTTTCATTCGAATCCGCTTGTCTCCCATGCACCCTCGCATACACCGCAGTGCGCGCGAACGCGCGCCTGCATCGGCTTGCATGTGTGCACACGTTCGCACGTCGCCCAATATGTAAACACTTCGCATTGTATATCGGTGAAAGTAACTACTGTAAGCCAAAGATATTAATCATCATGCGTTAATAATACCCGTTGAATTTTATCGTAATAATATCCGAAAGCTCCAATGAAAACTGTTAAATAGGCTTAACGTTAAATCCGCAATTTCACCGCATTCTTACTCTTTCACGTTTACAGGCAACAAATAAAAACCCTGCGATACATACACGAAAAAGATGTGGACGCTATAAAGCGTCTGTTAGAGTCGTACAGAAATGGAGCGCCAACGCCCGAGGCGAAAGTCGTACCTTCGGACGGCGTGAAACCCGGTACCAGTACAGACGACGACGCTATAAAGTTGAAACCCATCGGAGTGATATCCACCTGGTTCCCCAGCAAACGTGGCACTCCTAGGCAGACAGGGATTTGCGGAAAGGTACCAGGAAAGCTGCTGCTGTACAACTCCGTATACACCAATCCCGATCACGCGCTCGAAGGGCTGCAAGATTTCTCGCACATGTGGTGAGACGATCGAGCGAACATGTATTTCTAGCCGTCACAAGCGCGGTTTCGTTCGCTGCCCCGGAACTGACTTAAAATCGTGTTTCTTTCGACAGGGTTTTATTCTACTTTCACAGGAACGATTCGACGCACGTCCGTGCTAAAGTCGCTCCGCCGAGGCTGAACGGTACTAAAACGGGGGTATTTTCTACACGATCGCCTCATCGTCCTTGCCCGATCGGCTTGAGTCTGGTGAAGATCAAGAGGATAGAGAATCACACGATTTATTTCGAAGGCGTGGACATGGTAGATCAGTCCCCTGTGTTGGACATAAAGCCCTACATACCGCAGTACGACAGCCCCGGGTGCTTCGAAAAATTGAGTAACAGATCGCAGGAGTCTAATTTGGACGGTACGTTCGAATGTATAGAGGAGAGCTCGCATTTGAGCAGAAACGAGACGTGCGTCAGCTTCAATTCGAACGTTAATCTCGGGGACAAGATAAGAAGCGCGGCGCCGTCGGATTGTTACTACAGGAAAGGTAGCAACGAGACGAGTCAGGATACAGATATTTCTAGGGACGAGGAGATTGCTTTGAGACTGCAAGCGGAAGAATTCCAGAGGAACTCGAACTTCGAAAGCTACAGCATCAGGCATATTTCCGAATTAACGGATATTAATTTGTACAACAACAGCGCGCTACCGCACAGCATAGACGTGACTGGGATACACAGAGCATCGCACGCGTCCGCCGATGCTTCTTTCGATTCGAGATCGAGCCCGAACGTGTCCAGCGGGCACAACGCGCTTCCGTCCAATTTGGATCAGCAGTCGGATAGCTTAGCGGATATCAGCGGTAGATTACAGAACACCAATATAACCAGTCGCACCAATATCGAATCGGTGTACGTGTCGAGAGGCATGGGATCTGATTACGTCGAAACGCACGCTTCCCGCTCCCGACTTCTGGACGGAGCGGACGGAACAAGCACCGTGTACGGCACCGATTTAGATTTAATCCATAGACGTTCGTTGAATTCGAGGATCGATAACTCGCCGGTGAGAATGGGAATACGGGAGGCTCCGGACGGTGAGGAAGGTTTCGAGTCGCAGACGCTCGTCCCTTCGCAAACATTGCCGAATGTCGAAGTGGCGAGGACCACGTCAAGTGGCAGCTTGTCGGACAGCGTAGGCGCGAATCTAGTGATATCCTCGGACTTACGAAACGCCGAGAACAGAGAGGCGGAGATTAATACCTCCTCGGAAGTAAGAATCCCAGATTGGATATCAAGACCGCGGACACCTCTGTGCGTGATATTCAACGATCGAGCTCTGATCCAGTTGAACGAAATTTTAGGAACCAAGATTAACGACCAAAAGGTAGCGATCGAGAACGTACTCCGCGAGGATCCGAGATCGGTATATCTCCGGCAAAGATGGGGTAGTCAATTTTATACTTTCTTAATTCACGATTTACATATTACCTGCAGATTCGACGATAACAGGGGTGTAGTCACAGTTTTCCAAGTTAGACACGCTGGCCGTATTTGCGAGTGCGGGGAACCCGAATGGCAGTGTTTGGGGCATTCATCGCCACCGTCTTAATATGCGAATGTGCGTGTTGCAGTTGAAACGTAAACTGTGTTCAGCATTATTTATTTACAGCGAATGTGTAAATATATCATTTACGGTCGGTGAAATATGTTGGAAACTAAAGATTCTGTTCGAATTATTATAATTCTTCGCGATATAACACACTATATCGTTTTTATGCCCACGCTTATAAGTACTTGGTAACAGTCTTAATTAACAATTAACAACCTGAGAAGTCATACAGCTTGTTCTGTTCTTCCGAGGTATCATCTAATTGTAAGCATGAAAGCACTGATATCAGTCACAGAGCTAATATCCACAAATTTACTGCAGTTTATGTTTTAACTGTAACGTATGCATATATAATGTTTATAACTTTAGTTCTCTGTACCTCTAGCTTTATTGGTGATGTTGAAAATTACGAACGACTTAATTTATATAGCTACAGACTGCTTCGTATCGTACGAAACTATCATTCCGTAATTGTCCGTTACTTGGGAATTTCTATTATTATCAGATTAAAAGAGAAGTATTTTCAAAAATGTTGTTTAATTCTTTTGTCATTTGCAGTTGATGCACGTACCATTATTTCATTGTAAGGGTGCTTTCCACTTGCGGCCAAATCGCCCGCGATTTTCATTAAGGTAGGTTTTCCTATAGGCGACTGGAGTCAACGGCGAGAATTTCAAAGTCGATTTTCTTGAAAATAAAGCATATCAAAAAATTTTATTCCTTTTTCTCGACTTATTTACTTGTTATAAGTCGAAAAAAAAACAGTATCTTTTTTTTATCGCGCTTCATTTTCGAGAAAATCGACTTTGATGAAAAACCTACCTTAATGAAAATCACGGGCGATTTGGGCGTAAGTGGAACGCACCCTAAGTAGCCTCGCGCAATTTCCTGGTCCGATGTCTTTTTTAAAATTCGTTCTCTCTGAAACTGGTTTTTACATCGAATGCTTTGTTCACTAAAATATTATTCAGTGTCTGTACGTCTCTCCACGCTCCAGTCTGCTGTTTATTAACAGTTTTACGAATGAAACACTTCTACCACGATATATAGAAACTAGTCTTAAACTTTTCATAAGCGCTTCAAGGATTGTATGTATCGTCAAAAGGTTTATCGGATGTTTAACCCATTGAGCTATCTTATAGCTCAATGGTTTAACCATGCAAATCGGGCGGTATTACAACCAGATATGGTTCCATATTATTTTCATTATCCAATATTTATTGTAGAATCTTCTACGGTCTTCTCGTCGTTATTAGACTATCGCATTGTTTTTCGTGCGATTCAGAAGTTCCTATACGTTTAATCTTTTGTAAACAGCAATGCTCGTTACGTTGCAAACCTTTGCATAAAAATAAAAGACGTAAAAAGAATGTACGTAGTTCTCGACCTTTACTAATTCGTAAACAAAATCTCGTCCGAGTTTCTACAATTTTGTGTACATTTCATTGCGCCGAGGAAATGCAGAAAACGCGAACGAATTTGTTAAGTAATTTAAGTGTACATTCGTATAGTCGAGTCCGCTCCGGCCGAAAAAACCCACGGTTGGATGGGATGGAACATCACGTCCAGAATGCCAAAATCATTGTACGACTCGTGATTGCATAATCTCTTGAGCGGCACGATCAATGGATTTTGCAGTAAATCGCTGAAAATGTATATCGGAATAAAATCGTGCGTAACGAATAACTATGCATGTGAAACGGCAATAGTGCGCGATCTTACTTGTACACCATTCCGTGAGAGACAATCAGACCTCTGTCGTCCGCGCCAGATGCGAACAGAGGGTAGCGCTTGTGAAATGCAACCCCTCGCACGCCGGTTCCATGCAAGCGCAGCGTTTGGTACGGCTTCGTGCTCAAGTCAAGATCAAACCAAAGCATTTTACGGTCGTAAGTGGCTACCAAAACGTTATCGCCCCCTAGAATTATAGAAAGAGACATTAAATATAAGCACGTGATACGGGTGACACGCGAGTTATTTACCGGGATGTATTGCCATCGTTGATATCCACTGCGAGTTAGACAGTAACTTTTTAAACATCTCTTGCTTCACTAAATCATATATCCGAACATTCCGTTGGGTCTGCAATTATTTTACCTTAATCATTAAATTGCCGCTTTACGCTTTAATTCACATCCGCTTGCAACTTACCGCTACAAACAAATAGGGCCTGATAGGATGGAATAGAACACACTGTATTAAACCTTTCGATCTAGTGAAGGGCAGTTGGGATCGTCGTTTAGACAACTGATTTATTAACACAGATCTGTTCTGACCATCCGACATGACAGTGGCAAAGTAATCACCTTTGCCGTGCCACGTTGTTTGCTTTACTATTTTGAAGTGATTTAAAATTATCCTAATGCCTTGAGACCAATGCTCGCCCTCTGCTTGTTCCCATTGAACAGCAGTTTTCACCCTGTCGCTTACTGGTACAATAAAAGACGCGTGTAATTCCCCGAATTATTAATGTAGACCGCTATTAAGGGGGTAGGTTACCCTTAAAATTTTCGGAAATTGATTTTTAGGACGTTCGCATATTCCGCTGACTACATCTTTCCTACGCATTTTAAGCGCAACCGGGCCCCGAAATTAAAAAAATGTACGAGCCTGCAGATGAGATCGGATAACGATGCCCAAATTTTAACGCGATTTCCCAGAAACTCCGTTTTCCAAAACGGTGAACATAAAACTCTCGAAAACCGCTCGAACGATTTGAATAAAAATTTACAGGTAGCTGCAGGAAACTATTCCCCTCCATATATTGGGAGCACATTTTCAATATAAATTCTTAAAAAAAGATAAAAAATATTTTTCCTACAAAAAAAAAGGATAAAATCGGAAACATCAACATGAAAATTGTATTAATTTGTTTATGGAGACTGTCTTGTTCACCATCAAACGCTCTCACGTTTATATTTATAACTTTTGTTCCTATAAATATATTTAAATTTTTCTTTTCGCGCATTAAAGTCAACGAAATGACGCTTAAAAAATAAAACAAAAATTATCTCTATGCTCATTTGTTACTTCAGAATGTGCGTTTGTAGGGCCTGATTTTGGGCTGTTGAGAATAACCTACCCCCTTAATATAGTTACGCATCGAACCATACCTATGACATCGCTTTGCGGTATTATTTCCAACAATTGATCTGTTTTGCTGGTAATCAAGCGATCCCCGACACCAGGATTTATTAAAAGAACTTTCTTATCAGCTGCTACTGCTATAAGCGACAGAGACTGATTCGGACACCATGCGACAGACCTGATTATTCCTCCGCACGGCACTGTCTTTACACACCTGCCGGTTCCTATTTCCCATACTGCAAGGTAGACAATAACGTTACGTAATAAAATACACGCTTAGTCGTTCGTAACGTGAATAAAACTTTACTTTTCAGGTTCATATCGTCCCCACCGGAAGCGATATACTGTCCCGTTGGTTCTGCAGTGATACTTCTAACCATATCCCCGTGGCCTTTGAACACCATAGACATTGTCGTGGGGAATGGTTGCAGATCCTTCGGACTGGGTAATTGCGGCACCAAGGTTTCCGGCTCTATCGTTAGTCTCATTTTTAGTGCTCTGGGACACAAATACAAATCCAGACACCGCTGAAATCTTTCCTTGATGTACTTCGGATAGGCGGGAACTTCGCGCAGTGAATTATACTTCTGCGGAATAAAATGCAACTTTCGCTTCCACGGCGTCGGCTGCAATTTATTCCACTCCTTCAGCTCCTTCTTGTCGAACAAATATTCCGGCGGCGGGTTGTAACTTTCTGCGTGCCCGGGTAAATGTCGTTTCGGCGCCGCGATGTGTTTGTGAATTCTACGCATCTCTTCGGCTTGATCGTCCGACTGCCATAACATATAAAACTGTGGCGCGCTCCTTTTCTCTTGCCGTTCCTTCTCCAGTTCGGCGGTGGACTTCATCCATCCCATTTTAAGCGCGTGAACGAATTTCGACACTCTCTTAGCTTCTGGCTTGGATGGTAGAAACGAGCGCTTGTGTTCGGGAAATTTGCGCACCGGAGTTTTCATCACCTCCGACGTGAACCATTCTATCCACGGCTGTAATGGAAAACAAGCGCAGGATAAAAATATAAACCAGTTAGCGCGAAGACGTAATTTCGGGTGGAAAGTAAAATCTTTTGAACAGGATTCGCAGGACTCACGGCATATTCGTCGAAAGTTACGTCGGGAATTTTTTGTCTCTGTATCCTCGTAATCAAATCTATGTCAGCTTCGCTTAATATAACATCTTGCCCAGTTTGAGGATCCTTTATGGTCCTCCAAAAGTTGGGGTCCTCCATTCTTTTCAGGAAATTATCCAATTGGTCGCCTTTCTGAGGCTTTATAATCTTTTTGCCATCCCAATTGTAACCAATATGCTCGTAATCGTCATACCACTTCATCGGTATGTTCCCAGTTGTATTACGAATATCCTCCTCGTCCGAACTATCATACTCGTACTCATCTAATTGCTGATTTGCCGACGGCGCATTGTTGTCTGTACTTTTACCGCGTGTGTCTTGCGCGGCGCTTTTCTTGGGTGCCATTTTTTTAGACTTCTCCAAGGAATCTTGTTTTAATTTGCCATCTGCGTTTTTGTGCGACTTGTCCGACTCTAAATTCTTCTTATTCCGTAGTTTATTTTTCTGCGAATCTTTGGAAGAGTGCGATTTATCTAGTTTATCGGCTTTATTTTTAGAGGATTCATTCTTTTTATGAGTATATATTTTTGCCTTCCTAGTTTTGGACGCAACGGACGCGTTTGAAGTTTTTACTTCGGATATAGAAGATTCTTCTACTTTTGTCTTAGGTTTATTGTGCTTAGATTTTGAGCCAGTAGTGGAATCTTTGCTTTCCCGTTCAAAATTTTCTTCTCCGTCATTTGGTTCGTCAGAATTATTCGCACGATCGCTTTCGGAATAATCGTCGTCCAATCCGAGATCGTCAGAGTCCGTTTCGAACTGTAATTCATTTTCTTCGTCGCCGGATTCGAATACGACGGGATCTTTCTCGGTATCTGACTCGGGTATATCATCATTTTCATCTATTTCTTCGTCTGTGCTTTCATCGTTATTGTTCAATTCGCCCAGCAACAAATCCTCAGTACCCGAATCCTAAAGAATTTCGTTATAAGTTCCGATTTATACAGTTGTGGAAAAGTGATTGAGATGATTCTTACTCGAGTTATTTGTACAACATGTTCGTAAGTAAGTGTCTTTAATTTAATCGATTTGTATATTTTAAAAAATTTGCAATATTTTCATTAACATTATTCCATGCAAAACTATTTGACAATGAAAGATTAGATTTTAGAATTTATATTAACCGATTTTTATAAGGCAGAATTTTCATAGGTTAGAATGCAATATGAAAGGAAGATTTTACCGAGTCTTCTTCGTCTTTAGACTTTGCGGAGTCATTTTCTATTTTCGTAGTATTATCTTCAACTTTTACGTTCTTCTGCTTCCTTTTCAAATTCTTTTTTTGAAATCCCATTTTTCTAACTGTCACATGTATACAAATAAGAAGTGAGGTTATGTAAACCTCACGTGTATCCACGGCAGACCCAAAGCTGTTGAAAGCAGAGGTGTAAGATGCGAAGATTTCCGACTGCAGCGCCGCCTGCGGTGGAGTAAGGAATCTCAGCTTGTGATATCTCCGTTCTATAGAATAATATTCTTTGGTAGTTTCATGCTATGCAAGATGCGAAGAATTTGAAGATTTTCTACTTCAGCGCTCCGCTTGTACATTGTTGGTACTACATTACACGGGCTTTTTTGGCGGGATATCGTAACGGACATACGCGAACGTAGAGTAACCGTCATTCGTAGTGCTGTGTACAGTGCGTGTGGTTTGTGAAGGCATCAACTAAACAAGTAAGTATTTTTTTTTTCATTAATTTATATACTTTCCTCTTCTTTTTTTTATTTATCTTTTTCCTCTGTCTGTTTTTCCCGGTTTTTTGTCATGAATTCTCCTACAGCGAAACGCAAATATATTCCGAGAACTTTTCTTCGACAATGGTTAGAGCGCGATGATTTTAAACCTTGGCTACAACGCGTTTTTAACGACGACTCCAAATTTCATTGTTCCGCGTGTTGTAAAAATTATATGATTAGTAGCGGGTTATCAGAAATAAAAAATCATTTTGGTACAAAATCACACGCCGAGAACGTTTCTAAATTATCCGAACGTAACAGTGCTGCTTTTGATGATTTTGATGTGAGTGATAGTCCCGAAAATATTCTCGAGAAGATTCAGATTGCTGAAATTGCTTTGTGCGCTTTTTTTGTCGAGCACAATATTCCATTTCACATTAGTGCTTATTTAATTGGCCTTCTGAAGGTTATATTTCCAGATTCATATATAGCCAGTAAATTAACCTTGAGCCGTTTAAAATGCAACAAAATTATTACAAACGTGCTTTCTAAAGTAGAAGTAAGTAGAATTATTGAAAGTGCTCGACATCATAAATTTTCTATATTTGTTGACGAAAGCACAGATATTTCTAACGTAAAATGGCTCACTTTTTTAATTAAATACGTAAATTCGGAAACTTCTGCAGCTTTTACAGAATTATTAGAATTATTAAAATTAGACGCCATAGATTGCTCTGCAGAAGGTTTATTTTCAGCATTTGAGAAAGCATTGCACAAAAAGCAAATTCCTGTGCAGAATATAATTGGACTCACATGGGACAATGCAACAGTGATGATCGGGCGCTTTTCCTCATTTTGTTCAAAACTTAAAACGAGGTGTCCTTCATTAATAACAGTCAATTGTATTTGCCATTCCGCGGCATTAGTATCTAGTAAAGCATGTTCAGAAATCCCAAGTTATATTGAAAAATTTATTCGAAATTTAACAGTTTATATTAATATTAGCGCCAAACGGTCGGCGAATTTGGCTAATTTTCAAGAATTTGTTAGTAATAAGTCAAAAAAAATTTAAAATTGTGCGATACGCGTTGGCTAGCCATGCACGCTTGCGTAGCACGCATTCTGGAATGTTGGGGTGCGTTAAATCTTTTTTTAATTTCGGAAGTATTTGAAAATCAAAAAAACGATACGGCTGATAATCTACTTTGTGATATAAAAAAAAAATAGAAACAAAAGCTTCTCTTTTGTTTCTTAAATATATTTTAAATTATTTCAATTCCTTCAACGCGTTTTTTCAAACCCGCAGGACAGCCGTTCATTTATTATATTCTAAATCTAGACTTTTGTTTCAAGATTTGTGCGGACATATTTTCAGCAATAAACGACTCGATGTTTCACATAGATTTTTTTTCCGGTAACAATTTGTTAGACTTGAAGGACATTTGCCTCAGTTTTGAGTGTGAACATTATTTGAAGGATCATGTCGATGATAATACTTTGCCCCAGGAAACGTTTCTTGAAATTAAAAAATGTTGCTTAGCTTTTTACATTAGAACCATTACCGAGATAATAAAACGTTTCCCTTTAAAAGATACATTTTTAGGCAGTTTGCAAGTTTTTGATTTGAAATTAGCACTTTTTGATAGTAATAGAGACGATACCTTGAAAAATTTAATTTACGTTGCACAAAAATTAGGATCTTTTGACCACTTAAAATTAAAAGAAGAATGGAATAAGTTGTATTATACTTTCGACAAAGTGCAATGTCAAGAATTGTCACAGCTGTGCTTTGATGACATATCGGGCCAAATTAATTCTGCGAGTGATAAAGATAACAATCTTCTGTTCCCAGTCTTGAAACAACTCGTGAATATTGTAAGGAGTCTTCCTCACTCAAATGCAGAAGTAGAAAGAATTTTCTCTATTCTGACCGATGTCAAAACTTGTAAAAGAAGTAAACTTAGTCATGATTCTGTAAATTCCATTGCCGTGATTAAAACAGCTTTTAAAGCCCGCGGAGAAACTAGTTCTACAATTTCGATTGGCCCAAATCATTTTACATTAATGTCAAGTAATAATTTATATTTGTAGCCATTAGTTTCGTTTTTATTCAAATTTTTAATAATATTTTGGAATTAAATTTGTGTTTGTGGTTTATATTTGCAATCGTTTCGCTTTCTATCTAAACGTTATCTTTTTTTCATTCTTGCTTGATATCTATTCATTTAATATTTCTCAACCGATTTTTTCCTCTTTTCAAAGGTGTGACATGCTTAATCACTTAGGGACAAGTTTTTCATATTTATAATGTTTAATTTTGTTTGACTTTAGATATCTTAAAAGTTTCTTCAATAAAATGTCTTTAATATATTATTCAAGTAAAATTCGTAAACTCTTCTCAGAATCTTATATATGTATAAATACTGTTTCTATATGTTCATTACTTCTCATATTTTTGCATTCCTTAATTTTTTGAATATTATTTCATTTCATTTCTTCTCATACCTTATGAACTCTTTTTGAATTCAAGATACTACTTTTCGTCATTCTTTTTGATTTCTCCCCAAGTACATGGAATTTTAAATGAATGTTTTTAAAATTGTGTCCCAACTATTGATGCTGCGTGAACTTTTCCTTCCTCCCTACTGTGATATTGTGGACAAAGCATGTGACACCATTTTTCCCCTCCCTATGCGTTTCTACCTTGTCGTGGTGGGTGGGTTTACGGTACGCCTTATATTTTACATATTACCTTATAATTTTTGGTAATATTGTGTGATGCATCATGGGCATGCAATGACTCTCTCAGAGATGTTTTATTCAAGTTATTGCAGTTAGATATGTATTTTGTGAAATGCATGGACGTACTTAACTAAAAGATGACGCTCGTTTGCAATTATTTTAACAGTATGTACAAGTATTACATATTATATTAGATTATATTGTAATAATTTGTTTTAGTTACGAAATAGTCCTGGTATGGCTGACATCCACAACAGCAGTAACAGAACAAAAACCGAGCACAATAAATGGTTACGAAAATGCAATGGAAAAGCATATTGTACAATTTGTAAAAGTAATTTTAAACTTAATAACATTCCGTGGAACTCAAAATCCAAAAATCATTTGCGTAAATTATTGAATATTGGAAAAGTGAATTTGCATTTACCTGATTACATATCAAAATGTACCGAAGACAAAAATTTGAAAAATCACTGAATCGTATAAAAAAAAAGTTCAGCAGATTGTTGATAGTGAAACCTCAAGAATTTGATATATTGGATGCAAATAGCATTAAAAATATGTATGGAATAGTTTTATACGACAAATTATTTGAACTGATTAGAAATAATTACTTTCATATAACTATACAACGTATTTGCAATGACGTCCATAAAACAAAATATTTTATCAATGCTACAACTCTTTCATTACATTCATTTGTTAGGTACGAAATCGTAATTGGTATTTGTGATATAAACGACGATTGCATTTCGAACGATACATTGCAACAAATTTTGAAATGTTTATATGGACATAATCTTTTATGGGAAAACGTTGTTGGGTTATTAGTACTAAATAATACGTGTATGTCAGAACAGTTGCGTACAATATACCCGAATCATCCAACGAACATAATGAACATTTGTTTCCAAAAGTCTTGTAAATTACACCACAATGCAGATATTTCTGATTTATTTATTGCACTAAGCGTTGAAAAAGTTTTATATGAAACAGATAGAAAATGTGGATATCCAATTCTTGAATTTGCTTCTAATTTTAAAAAAATTAATTTCAGCTTGCTAGAAATTGAATGGCGACAACTGTATTCTTATTTCGATGAAAGTGAAAAAGCGAAATATAAGCGTTTACATTGCGATAAAATGTGGAAAGAAATTTGTTCAAAGAAGAACACAAACAATGATTACGAATTCCCTACATTAAGACAAGTATTACAGAGCATTTTCTGCTTTCCTCAATGCACAGGCTGTTAAAAAAGTAATGGTCATCGCTTATAGGGATGAAACTAGACCTTTGGATCGGTGCCATCAGTGAACATTTGTAAAAAAAGAGGGCCGCAAAATTGTTTACAAAATTGAAAATTAACGTTAATTTTTTTTTACATCAACGTATTCTACTCGACGCGTAGAGAAAAAGTCTGATAGAAACCATGTGCCGGAAATGTACCGTTTCGGAGCTATTAAATTGTTAACATCTCGGTAAATTGAGTGTGTGTCGCACTCACACCACGTTGCGGTGCGTGAAAAACAAAGTGAAAGACGTTTCGCTTTCTCACTCATTCCCGTTTCCTCTAACTCGCGTTCACGTCTTTCCCTAAAAAATAGATATAGTACATATGTATGTTATAAATGTGATATGTAAAACTAAACCTTCACTTCATAAGCCCTATCGCTTCATCCTATCATACTGTTATTTACTTTTGCATCACATATTGTATATAACTATACATATAGATACATACATATATAATACATCGAAAAAATTATTGTCAAGCTGATTATCCCATAATTAAACATAATTTATACAAATGACATTACAAAATAATTTAAGAGTATACATACTGTACGTATAAATTTAATAACTTTTAACATACCTTTATATGTACATATTTATTGATTTTTTTGTCTTCTATAGATATTTAATAAATATAGAAAGGAAACAAAAAACAACACAGATGTGCATTAATGATTAATTATGTCAATTATTTTATACGAAAATTATAAGAAAATAAATTTTATTCAATTTTAATAAATTGTTCTCTGTAATAATTGTAACTGTACAAGTAAGTATCGGTACCCATAGCGTAAGCTAAAGCGTCTATCGTCAATGTCAACGGTTTATTGCAATTCGGATATTGCAAAATCCTACGTGTATCGTGAACGAAAATCCTTTATGAGCGAAAATAGGGAAAAAATTTATTTAACTTTTTTACGTAGTATTTAATTCCCTGTGAGATTCATTTAGAGAATCTTTTTAATTTTTTCGAATAACGAATATTTATACTAAATAATACGAAAAATTATAGAACTATAAGAGGTAACTATCATTATTCATGAACCGATTGGGTTAAAAAATTAACCAGATTTTAAGACAAAAATATGAAATCTAAATATAAAGTTTTATTAAAATCTATTGAGCCATTTAAACGCAATTATGTTAACAAACATTCGAGATTTTGAAAAAATCTATTTTTTTAAGTCTCAGTGTGATCAGGAGATCCTAAAACGTGTATCTCCGCAATAAAAATTTTTTCGAAATTTTTTTTCGTTACAAGAATATCTGAGTCGGAAAATGAAAATATCCGGGAAGCCAAAATCGCATTACGGTGGCTCGTGCCGCTTGCCAGCGACCAAGGTTGCCGTTTACCGTCCGAGGCCTGTAAGAGTGAAGGAGTCCGTGATAGGTACAGCATGAGTAAGTAAGACGAAAGATCCCCGAACGGCAACCTTGCCGGCACTAGAATCTCAACGTTTCAAGAGCGAGAGAGAAAGGCTCATATTCACCGACCCTCACAACTCCCGAAATTGTCCGAAGTCATCCGAAGCGCTAGGCTCACGTACGCGCGGATCGTGGAGTTGTGTATGTGCATGGTGGGGGAAATTCTCGATACTCCGGCCATTAGCTTTAGCATCACTGAATAGAGTACGGACCGAATGAAAACTATCAAAACTTCCTCACTCTACCGTAAGCGGCGCTGCAGTCGGAAATCTTCGCATCTTACACCTCTGTCGGCTTCCCTTCGGAAATTTGGCAACGTTGCTTGTCACTAAAACCACTGTGTTATGCCTAGTGACATGCAACGTTGCCAAATTTCCGAAGGGAAGCCGATTATGTCCCTTACGGCCGATTTCTTCACCTCCAGATATCTGCCAGTCAGAGTTATCTGGCAGATATCTGGCACATGCCTATTTCTTCACCTCCAGTCTCGAGTTATCTGCCAGTTATCCTCCGGTCAATTTGACTAGAGGTTCGGGCACCGGATAACTGCTGGAACTGCCAGTTAGTGCGTTTTTGCAGTAGTGGGGGAAGTAGGGAATGTGAAACAGAGTTATGCTTGTGAAACTGTTCTGGACGCCAGTGTATACTTTGCGACGTCAAGCGATTTTAGTCTTGTTGAAAAAGGCGCTTCGACGAAAAAATTTAGAAATGGATGTGATCATGAATATTAACGTTTTTGAACATTTTGAAGAAGAAGGGGATGAAGAAATATTTTGTAGAATCCGACGACCGTATATATTAAGAGTGAGGAAAGATCATGTGGATTGCTGGGATGATATAGATTTTCGATGCCGTTTTCGATTAAAGAAGGAAACGGTAATGACAATTAACGAAGCAATTGAAGGGAGAATACAACCGCTTTTTCTATACTAATAACTCAAAATGTCGTTGTTACAGCAAATGAGCGATATAAGTGTAATGTACTGCAATAATCTACCTCAATGGCTTCAATCAGCGTATATCCCTTTTTCAATACTGTTGAACAGCGTTCAATAGCGTCAATCGATCGAATCGATTACTGGCGATCACCATGCGATCACTTTTGAACAGCTTCGCAATGAAGTTGTCGCTTAACCTTTTTTGCGGCGTTGCCGCGTCAACCTTTCAGTCAGTTAACCATAGGATCCAAAAGCGTGAAGAAACACGCGCTACTGCCATCTGGCAGATAGCATCTAGCTGGGCGCTAGCTAACCGGGACTTTGTCCAGAGATGAAGAAATCGGACGTTAGTGTACATTCGTAAATAGTCAATGTATGCACGCACTGATTTGATTGGCTAAAGTATTCACATATACATTATACTTTTTAATTAAAGTGAATAAATATTCGTTAATTTAAATAGATCAAGAGCGATAACATTGGTTCAAAGTATACAACTGAGATTCTATAAGAACAGTGAGGACTTGAGAATGTTTCGAGAGAAATTAGAAATTGGGGTTATGTGGAGCGTGCGAAGAGCAGTCATGCTCTCCACCAATCAGAAGCGATCACTATTCTGCCTGCACCAATCAGAAGCGATCACAAAAATCACGGATCACTGTGAAAAATCACCGTGATTGGGAACGAACGTGATCGGATCACTCGTGATTCACAAATCACGGTTCTAGCCATCACTAATCGGAACACCCTATATTTTTCCCTTTCTACTGCCCTCTACATTTTCGCCTATGGCATGCTTCCTCCATGTTTATATGCTCTAAGCCTACATATGTATACTTAAATCTATTTTCAATACTCGATTCGGCTGAATTCGGTTATTTTAATGTAAATAAATATGCCTAGTAGCTCAAGTCAAGCAACATATACGAATAATACAAATTACAAAATATCCACCGATCTCACTAGTAAATAGTAATAGTAGTGCCAACATTATAAGGAGAAACAATTACACGAAAGTAATTATACGATAAGTTCATCATTGTCCATCATCAACTTACCATACTGTCAACGAAACGTCGAAAATGTGGAAAAAGCGTATGGATGGTGATAAAGTCTCGTCGTGTCTATTATAACGATTAAATCATGCGATCATGTGGCCGATTAAGCTCGAAATGATGACCCGCGACGAATGCAGAAAATGTTTACGATGTTTGGGTAAGGTTATGTTTCGAATAATTGTTTTCTCACCACGGTAACATTCAACTTTTTACAGCCCACAAAACTAATTATACACGTTGAAAATGTATCTGAAATTTTAAAACATCCATTAAATATCATAGTGCGCGAGATTTCCGTCATTGAGAAATAGAAAATGGAAACCCCGAAGGACCGCATTCGATTATCATTATTTGTAAACGTAATTAATATTTATCAGTACTGTATGAAAATGTATCTTTTTGTTATTAAAGCTGACTAGAATACCATAAAACCGCTTTCTTATTTTTAATGATATTCTCGTTCTTACTCGTACACGTTTTGCCGAAAATGTTTCGTTCCGCGGGTATGTAGAAGCAATTACGTTGCGCGTTCCGCAGCATTCTGTCGAGGCTGGCAAATTGGGCAGTTTAAAATTTTCTTCCCTTCAGCACTCACGATTAAATTTCTGCAAACATACCATAGCTCTCAGAGCTGTAGAAAACGAATAAACAATTGGCTAGAATACGAACACAAATCCTTCATTAAACTTTGGTACAATACCAATAAAACGACTAAAAAAAAATTGTTACTCGGGAAAACGGGCGACTGTCGCTCTTATTACGCCTAGCATTTTACCTCTGTCGTTACAATGAAAACTGCCTAAAAGAAATGATAATAACAAAATATGAAAATAATACGTTGTTTCAAAATTTCATCCAGCATCCCAAGTATTATGTATTATTTTTATATTTTCTGCAGGCTGAGTCACAGGAGACAGAACGCGTGAGTTCCTCTCTTCCGTTCGACGATACAAAGAAATGCATATAACAATGTTTAGATGCTTTAAACGGGCGAACGTGGTGCACAGAATTCTTTCGTATCAAAATCGCTTCTTCTCTCCAAGTTAGTAGGCTCGTCAAGGTTTCTTTACTCCTCATCCATAGCGTACTACGACTGACCTACCACAATATGGCCTTAAAACGACCGCGAATTTAGAATTAAACAAAATAATCACCGGAGCATAAAGCTTGTTCTCTTGAGTTTCCAGATTCCGTCAATAATATAATGTTTACCGTCACGGATAAACACACAAATCATCATTTGGAAGGAATACTTATTGTCCGATGTCTAAAGTAATGAATTTATTGGTAAATCTTCGCTCGCAGGCAGATATAATCGATACACGCTCCCTTCCTTCCGAGTATTCCTTTTAACTGATGGGGTAGCATTGACGAACCTACATTCGGTCGTTTACTTGCATTGCGAAACATTCTATCCGTGGTGGAATTTGAGAACTCGCCGGAAAATCATCTCGAAAGAGACAAACCTCCGTTCGTCATGCTCGTGCCTTCGGAGGTTCTAGGTATTGTTATATTCACGTTTCTCTATATCCTTAAATTGGGGAGAGCCCTTCGCGCGCTCCGTTTCTCGTGACTCGTCCTGCCTCGTTCACCCATGGTATACGGTTCTTGTTTAATATAGAGCTAGACGCTTACGGAAGTATGGTGTCCGTCTTGCGCGCCCAAGGCCCCCTCACTAGCGAGAGACAAAGATTGTTGCAAGAACTGGCCAAAGTTTTACATATTTCTAACGAAAGACACCGCGCCGAGGTGCGACGAGCCGTCAACGACGAGAAGCTGGCGACGATAGCCGAGCAGTGAGTGGCTAGTATACAGACTACGTTGAGGCTAATAGAATAAACGACGTTTGGGTATTAACGAACCGTTCTGACGTAGATTAAACGGCCCGAACACCGGCACGGATTGGACGATCGAAGGGCGCCGGGCTATTCCGCTTTTGCCGAGACTGAAGACGCGATCGGCGTTCACGACATTAGCGAATAGCTTGTCTCTGGCGACGGCGGTGGCGAACAAACGGAATGTTCCTGCTCACGAAAGAACGGAGGATGCAAAAGGTTTTAAGGAAAACTATTATCTATTTTGGTAAAATGCGTGGATTTGGTCTGCGTAGATTAGCGTACGGCAGCGGAGCCGCAAGTTAGGGAATCGGAACGGTTGAACATATCTCGGCGGGTTATTTAGAAAGACAGAGATCTAATTACTCGTACGTTTGTTTCGATAGATATTAGATGCGAATCTCCGGCGAAGTTAAAAGTGCAAGAGAACCTGCATAGCAATAATGAACTCTCGCCCAACGAAGACACGCTTAGCGACGAGAATCTTTCGAACGAGGTAACGCTTGTACGCGGCGGAAATACTTTCTAATCTGTTTCAGTTACTTCATTCCGTGCAATGCATTTCAGGGCACTAAATTGGATGAAAACAAGGATACGAATAGCCGAGGCAATAATTGCGACGTCGGCGAGAAGTGCGCCGTGTCCGGGAAACGTAAACCTTCGTCTCCGCTCGCAGCCCCGCATCCGAACAAGGTGCTTCTAATAAATGCTCGTCATTTACATCAGTTTTACTTAGCCGAAAGCTAATGCCGTATTACGCAGGTTCTAGTAGTGTCTGCGAACTCGATAGGAGCACTAAATCACGGCGCCGGGGAGAAAGGATCGCTTGATAATACTCAGTTATCGAGGGTGACGACGAACTCATTACAGCCTCAGAATGTTACAATAATACCACTTAATGTTAATTGCGGAGGAAGCAGTTCAGGTTGCTATGCTTTCAATCTTAATGCATTTTCTATATACTTTACGATCGGCTACTAAAACGTTTCAATTATGTTAAACTCCCGATCAGACGCCAAGGAATCGAGAGTACAAGAAAACACTAATAATCATTCGGTAGTTCCGTCTGGTAATTTCGTGAATGCTGTGATCCCAGCGGGTACAACGACAAGTGTTGCGAAAGCCAAGGGAAAAGTAATTGCAACGCAGAATAAATCTGGTACGAAAATTGGGGCGACGGTTCTAATGTGCGGCAATGTGTCGCCTGTGTCGGGGAATAACTTACAACCTGATACACACGTGCCAGACACATCGACGCAAGATAGTTTAAGTAAGAAACAGCGCGATACAGTTTTCCTAATACCTGCGAATATATCTGCTAATCAGTTACACTTCCCGCGTTATTGTAGATTCTAAAATTTCATCTACGCCCCATAGTTTCGAAAAGGTGTCGAACTCCGAGAATTCAAATTCAACGGTTAGCAGCGCGAAGCGCGTTGCGCCCGCGATACATTCTAGCGTAAAACCTGCAGTAACGAAAACCTTTGCTTCAAGTAAATGTCGCTATTACTTAATTGAAAATAAACTCGGAACATATACAGAGGCGACTTACTTTCCAATTGTTCGTAGGTAATTCGCATCGACTAATGACTGTCTGCCCCGGTACAACTGTATCGAACGGGCCGGGACCACCTCCGGCTAAGCAAACGACGGCGTTAACTTGTAAAAAATTGCCTACAACGCTGAATAGTCAAACCACTGCCAAAATGGTATGTTTTCGAGTGAAAGAGACTATCGGCATGAGTTATTTGACATTCGTTACATTTCAGGGTTGTACGCTAAATTCTAATAAAACTGTAAATATAACTCATCCTAATGCAAAGCTAGGATCTAAAACCAATGTGATTGTTATACAAAAGGGTCAAGCCAAGGGTGTGACGCTTTCTCACGCAGGCAAGGTACATAGACGCTCCATCTATGGAATAATAATCGCTGCGTTTCGTGTTTCGAAAGTAAGATGCGGGTAATTTTGCGCATTCTAGGAAGTGCTAGGGAAAGTAATAATGGGTGGGAAGAATTTGTGTGTTACGAGCCAGCATAACGCATCTATCAATGTTCTGCCACGCCATATTACGTTAAACAATGGGGATCAAGCTGTAACCATGTTATCGACAACAAATTCATCTCATACAGAATCCGTAACATCCAATATTAAGGTATTGACTTGGAATATATCCAGCCGACTTTCTTAACACTTTTATTCACCTTTTCAGCGTAGTCACGCTTACGTTGCGTAACATAATTGGATACTAAACAATCATCAAGCGGGTCCTTTTGATTTTTCAGTCTGGTAACACCATTATGTTCAATCTTCGACAAGACGTTTTGGATAAAAATAAAGCTTTGTCTCAGCTCCTCGAATCGTCTAATGTCCTTACCTCAGAATCTAAGACTGTGATACAAAATGTGCATGCTCGTCTATCGAAGGAACCAAGTAACAGTGATTTACATATACAGGACAAAGAGATAGCTGTAAAGACCGATGCTGTAATCGCTGCCATTAAAGACGAGGCGCACAGGTCAGTTTGAAAATCATCCAAAGTGACGTTACGAAATTGTTACATTAAAAAGTGCATGTAATGTCGACAACTAATCTCATGTAATTACTTTGAAAAACTTTTGTAAATTGTTCATTGTAAATTAATAACGTATTTTATGTACAAGATATTTCGAGAATGGAAATATATGTTCCGAGAAACGTATGTTTCTTGAATTAAAGTTAAACGTTGTCTGTAAACGGAAATATTTCTTTCATCGGTAGTGCGAAGGTGAAACGAGAGACATTTTGTTTTTCGCTAAAGGAATCTTTAATTTTTTAAATCTTTCACATCTTACGAAACATCTTGTATACAGTGGCGGATTTAAAAAAGAAGACCCAGGTGGCAAACGTTCTGAGGGGCCCATTTTTGGGGGGAAAATGAAGAGGCAGTTTACTAAAAACGGGCTAAGTGCAGTTGTACAGAAAAAAGATATAGTGTTTGATTAAAATCATATATTTTTTCAAGATAGGGCCCTATGGGGGCCTTCTGGGCAGGGGCCCATTTTTTCGAAAAAAATGAAGAGGTAGTTTACTAAAAATGGGCCAAGTGTAGTGGTACGAAAAAAATGTAGTGTTTCGATACCTATACCTAATCAATTTTTTTTGGTCATGGGGCCTTGCCGGGGCCTTGTGTGCAGGGGCCTAGGCGGCAACTGCTCATTAGCCGCCCTGTTAAATCTGCCACTGCTTGTATATATCTTTATTGCGAATGCTGCCGATGAATTAATATTTCTCTGTTGTAAGAAAGGCAGACACAAATTTTTCGTAGCGGAAATCTTTCTTTAACAAATTCCATAAATCATGAAATCTTAAGAAGCAGCGAAGAAATACTCTTGAGTTAATCTGCGAGTACATATGGTGCATTTGAAATTAACGAAATTCTGTCTAACAGTTTTATAGTGCCGTTTATTTTAATAACATATATTCTACTGCTTAAATTCTTTCCAATCATTAGGATTTCTATACATCGTCTCATAGATATTTTTTTACAAGTTTTGTAATGTTTATTTTATTTTATGCGAATAAGAGTAGGGTAACAAAAGGATGGGTCCGCGGCGAAAATTAGAAATTAGATTTTCCGAGCTGCTAATACCCAGTGGAGAATCGTACTGAAATTGATAATTACTATAATTCGTAATGAAAACATTAGACATACTGACTTAGACGGGAAAAAAATTGATCTATTCCACAACACGCGCAATACAATATATGCCTATGTATTTAATCTTAAAAAGATTTTAGTTCTTTCGGAAGAATTAATAATGGTTTTCTTCTTTGTCAAATCGGAAACCTTAAATCATTGCGGAAGATTGTGCAATAATCTATTTGAAAATGTATAACTCAGTATGACTGATTAATCTGGCATGTGCCAAATTTTTAATGACTCATAATTCACTCTATGGAACAAATATATTGATATTAGGAATATTACAAATTTTTTAACATAACATATAAGTAGAGGATATGTACAATGATATGTTGAAATTCACCTTAACGTGTTTACTCAATGCTGAACTTACAAAAATGGTGAAAAAAAGATGGTGATCTCAAAACTGACCCCTTCGGCATCGTACAAATATTAATAAACTGTATATTTTTTCAAAGGACTACTATTAGAAGAATTCATTTATGCTTAGCGTAATACCTTCTACATATTTTAAAATATACTATGTACGCTACTTTTACATCTGTTAATGCAAGTTCCCATTCAAATAAGGATCGTCACGTTTTTTACAAAATACTGCCTATTCACGTATATTGTCGAGCGTAGTTAAGAATATATAGGATCGTTAGGTTCTGTATTTTGTATCGTTGCAACCGAGGGCGAATTCCACTTACGCCCAAATCGCCCGTGATTTTCATTAAGCTGGGTTTCCCCGTACGCGACTGGACGCATCGTCAAGAATTTCAAAGTCGATTTTCTCGAAAACGAAGAGCAATATCAAAAAATTTTATTCCTTTTTCTCGACTTATTTACTTGTTATAAGTAAAAAAGAAAGACTAACTTTTTTTTATATCGCGCTGCATTTTCGAGAAAATCGACTTTGAAATTCTTAGCTTAATGCAAATCACGGGCGATTTGGGCGTAAGTGAAATTCGCCCTGAATAGAGCACGCAACAGAGTATTGTACATATAAACGTTTATGGTGATATGCGAAACGATCTATTTCTCGGATACCGACATTTACTTTCGTTTCGTATTACCGAAGATTTGTAAATATGCATGAGGTAACCGAGACTTTCTACAAGCCAGATAGAGTAATGAGTAACATTTATAGGCGCAATATTACTCTAGATTATTTCTTGCGAACGTTGGAATAGTCATGTTTACTCTATTTGACTAGATTGTTAAGTTGATCTGATGTACATAAACCGAAAACTTTTGTAGTTATAAATATGTACATACACTCTTGTTCAGCCCGAAACAAGAAAATTACCTTGTTTTTCTATGGAAAATGCATAAATTTCGAGGAAAAATAACGACAGTCTTCTAAATGATAAACTGCCTGTACGAGTCGCTCAAAAGGTAGCAGTAAATTATTCATGTAACTTTGCGACTACAGCTATTCCACTGCTAAAGCCGGGAATCCACCGGGAAGCTAAGCTAAGCTATGCTATGCGATGCTATGTTTTAACTTAGCTTTTGGTGGAAATGGTTCCATAAGAATGTATTGAAACTAATTTTTTTTAAAACGTAGCATGGCATAGCATCGCATAGCTTAGCTTCCCGGTGGATTCCCGGCTTAATAATAACCGAAACGAAGTGACGAATATTATACTTTTTAAAAATTCAAAGTCGGATAGGGATTAAGATATTTTTCCTCCGTTACCAATAAAACTTTCAATGGAACAGTTGAAATATGGAAGATACATTTATATAAAGTATCCGCTGTTCTCATTCTCATTATCTGTAAATAATTACTCGATACAGTTAAATTTATCGAATGGAAGATGTTGCAGTTGACATTAGAATTTGTTGTCACACACATGTATAATTATGTTACTGCCAATTATTATAACTGTTTTACGAAGTCAAATTTTCATACTTCTTTTCCATCTGCTCAAATTTCTCTGGGTATTCTTTGTGTATTAATGAAAAGAAGATGTTACAATTACAAAAGAGACCTTTATTAATACCGAATACCGTAGTATAATACTTTAAAAAATATTAATAAGGACGAGGAGGCGGTCCACCCCGCATCATGCCAGGAGGTGGACCTCTCATTCCTGGTGGTCCCATTGGCGGGCCTCCGCGTCCCATGGGTGGCATTCCCGGTGGCATACCTGTAATCGAACAAACGAAGGAGTTTCAACTGTCTCGTAAACAATACTACAAACTGAAGAGAGGATGGCAGAAAGCTTGCGAACAATTACCCATCATTCCTGGTGGTGGACCCATCATTCCGGGCGGGGGACCTCCGACCGGCATGCGCGGAGGGCCGCCAGGGTGCATCTGTGGTGGCGCGGAAACTTGACCCCTGCCTCCTGGCGTCATTATCTGCTGCGACGGGCCGCCGACGCCTCTGACGGGTCCTTGCAGTCCGGCGGGTACTCCGGTGACGTTCGCTGGCATTCCACGACCAGCGGCACGGCCCATACCGGGTCCTGGCGCGGCTCCAGGAATAGGCACTCTAGGTAACCCTTCTTCTGGAGGCGGAGGGCCTTCCACAGTTAGAGAAACAATGTTCTCGCCCCTTAATAGCACGAAGCCCAGCACGCGTTTGTCCTCTCTTTCTGGCTGCTTCGTATTCTTTGGCTTGATCTTACGAAATTCTTCGCAGTCCCCGAGTATAAGGTTCATATGCTTATCGAAGGCTTTGAACGTGCCTATGAATGTTCTTGAATCTTGCAGGATGATTCTTATTCTGTAATTGATATGCTGCAGCATCTTATTGTTCTTACCGATCGTCTGAAAAGAAAATAGGTACAATTTATTTCATTCCGATCTGGTCAAGTTTACTTTAATTTATTCTAACGAAAAGTACGATTTAGAAATTGGGAACACTTAAGGAACAAGATATCGATAACTTTTTCATTTAAATTACAAGGTTATGACAACAATACACTCTGCATGCATGAATATTGTGTAGATGCTAGTGCATTTCATTTACCATTTTGATTGGTTTTCTTTCAACACGTAAACATCAAAAACAAATTATTGTTTTGTAATTGCTTTGTGAATTAATCACAAGCGTGAAAAGTATAATCGTTTGCCGGTTGCGGTGAATTAAACGCTACAGTTGGCTAACATAACCTCTCTACGTAAACAGATGGCACTGCTGTAGGCTGCCATAGTAAAAACAAAATCTATCGTATAGAGTGGCTAAATCGCCCGTGAGTTCTCATTAGGGCAGGTTTCCCTATACGCGACTGGACGCAACGTCAAGAATTTCAAAGTCAATTTTCTCGAAAATGAAGCGCGATATGAAAAAAAGTTAGTCTTTCTTTTCGATTTATAACAAGTAAATAAGTTGAGAAAAAGGAATAACATTTTTTGTTATTGCGCTCCATTTTCGAGAAAATCGACTTTGAAATTCTTGACGATGCGTCCAGTCGCGTACGAGGAAACCCAGCTTAATGAAAATCACGGGCAATTGGACGTAAGTGGAATTCGCCCATGGTAGCCTAAATTTTCCGCAGGGTCCCAGAGAGTAATTATGCAAAATTTGGTTGTCATAATTATATAAATCTGCGCGGTATGCTCTGTTCGAGATGCTGTAGCGTAAATGATACCAAGAATAAATGTCAAATGACTTTTATTGCAATGAACTTCAAGAAAAATCATAATTTATCATAGTTTAATTAATCAAATTTCCGTAGAAGCACCATATCTCGTTCATACATCGGTGACCGTGTTTGAAATGAAAATGAAAAGGATGAATCGCAAACTATAAACTTGTAATGTGTAAAGTAAATAAATCAACGGATTTATAATGGAAGACACAAGTAAATACCCACACAGCACACGACGTCCCGAGGACGTCTGCTTTAGGTCCCTTCTAGGACTTTAGGTCTGAATGTCCCGATTGGTAACAAGACGTCTGTGGGACGTCTATAGACGGCTTTGGGACGTCTATAGACGGCTTTGGGACGCTTTTGGGACGTCGGTAACTACAGTGGCGCCATCTGTACAAAGTCCTAAAGACGTCCTTGGGACGCATTTGGGACGCGTTTGGGACGTGTTAAATACGTCTTTGGGACGGCTTTGGGACGCTTTGAGGACGTCGTGTGCTATTGTAGGGATCCGATAAGGTTCATCGACATATGCCACCAGAGGGTTACCCGGCTCGAGAGTTTCTCGCTGGTGTTCCATCGCCGTCCGGTTGGTATATATAAGAGTTCTGTCCCAGTCCTGATACACAGCTTGTCTAAGGCAGGGTTCCGCCAGGTAAGCCTTACTGACGAAAGTCCTGTGGGGGACCCGGGCGAAAGACTTAATTCATCGATAAAAATAGGTCTTAATTACGTTTTTCGAACGCCTGTGTTCAGTCCTAATCCATGCGCTTAAAAGACGGGTGGTGGTACCCCCCCAGGACCACTTTTTTTGTAATATTCGTCGTTCAGAAGACGTATATAAGCCGTTCGTGGGAAATTCGGGACGTCCCGAACGACTGGGATGGACGTCCCTGGGCCGCTTTTAGGACGGCTGTGTGCTGTGTGGGTAAAGCGTGAAAGTAGAGCGGACTCGTTCCGCGCAGGGACCCACACAGCACACAGCCTTCCTAAAAGCGTCCCAGTCGTACCGGACGTCCCAGGGACGTCCCGAATTTCCCACGAACGGCTTATATACGTCCCCTGAACAACGAATGTTACCAAAAAAGTGGTCCCGGGTACGTCTCGCACACAGCATACAACCGTCCTAAAAGCGTCCCAGGGACGTCCATCCCAATCGTTCGGGACGTCCCGAATTTCCTACGAACGGCTTATATACGTCCTCTGAACGACGAATATTACAAAAAAAGTGGTCCTGGGGGTAACACCCCCCACCCGTCTTTTAAGCGCATGGATTAGGACTGAACACAGGCGTTCGAAAAACGTAATTAAGACCTATTTTTATCGATGAATTAGGCCTTTCGTCAGTAAGGCTTACCTGGCGGAACCCTGCCTTAGACAAGCTGTGTATCAAGACTGGGACAGAACTCTTATATATACCAACCGGAGGGCGATGGAACACCAGCGAGAAACTCTCGAGCCGGGTAGCCCTCTGGTGGCATATGTCGATGAACCTTATCGGATCCCTACAATAGCACACGACGTCCTCAAAGCGTCCCAAGGCCGTCCCACAGACGTATTTAACACGTCCCAAACGCGTCCCAAATGCGTCCCAAGGACGTCTTTAGGACTTTGTACAAATGGCGCCACTGTAGTTACCGACGTCCCAAAAGCGTCCCAAAGCCGTCTATAGACGTCCCGAAGCCGTCTATAGACGTCCCACAGACGTCTTGTTACCAATCGGGACATTCAGATCTAAAGTCCTAGAAGGGACCTAAAACAGACGTCCTCGGGACATCGTGTGCTGTGTGGGGATACACCGTTGATTGGTAGGACACCGGCAGGGAAAGTGCTACGATCAATCGCAAAAGTGCTACGACCAATCGCGTGTGTCGGATCCGTGGGAGCTCCGCAGATCGGTCGCAAATCGGTAGAGGCGTAGGTTCGCTCTTATATGAAATGGAGTGTAGAGCATATAAACATGGAGGAAGCATGCAATGGGCGAAAATGTAGACGGTGGTAGGAAGAGAAAGATATACATGGGGAACACACCCTCTCTCTTTCTAGCGCCAGGTGCGACGGCGTTTTTTTTTATATTACAAAAAGAGAGGGTGTCCCCAGCGTTGCCAGGGATTCTTTGTGGCCAAACACCTGCAGGCAGCAGGAGTGGTGGTAATGATGCGTGAACTGACGCTAGCGCCAACGCAGCCAAGTGGCTCCAACGCGAAGTCAACCACGGCCAACCAGTGTCGACAACAGATTTCCCGCCGACACTGGTTGGCCGTGGTTGACTTCGCGTTGGGGCCACTTGGCAGCCTTGGCGCTAGCGTCAGTTCACGCACACATTACCACCACTCCTGTAGGTTTTTAGCCACAAACAATCCCTGGCAACGCTGGGTCAAAGAGGAGGTATAATAAGAGGCGTCACTCGACAAGGACAGAAATAACCTAGGGAAATCACTAGACAACCAATTTAAATGCCCATTCGGCAATGATCGCTAAGCTTCGGCAATGATCGGTCAACTTCGGCAATAATCAGCCAATTGCGGTAAGGTACATTTAGTCGATTTGAATATCCCGCTCGAAATAGACAACCAATTTAAATGCCAAGGTCAAGCAAGGACTTCAAAGGTTCCGCCCGGAGTGACGCCTCTTATTATACCTACTCTTTGGCTGGGTGTCCCCCAAAGTGTATCTTTCTCTTTCTACCGCCATCTACATTTTCGCCCACTGCATGCTTCCTCCATGTTTATATGCTCTATTTAAGTATACATGCGACCAAATATCGCGTTCATAACCTATAAAAAGGGTTATTTTTTAAAATGAACTTTTTACAATTGTTCTACCTATTTTCATATGAAGTTTAATTATTTCACAAAACTGATCATGCGGTAATTGATTTGTATCAAGATACTTATCAACTTTGAAGAAGCATTGGAATAATTAGAGTTTAGGTTTATGATGCTTTACAATGATTTTCCATTTTACTGTTATCCTCGATAGATCAATATTCGCGATACTTTCAGCTAGAACTTTAGCCTTATTTGCAAATATTTGTTGATTATATTGCAATCTGCCGTTAATTTGTGATTTTATATCAGCATGTTCGTGATTACAATCCTCTACGCGTAGTTGATTAGAAATGTTACCGTCTTGAGATTCACCTAGATATATATTTTGCACTTGTCTCAGATTATAAACGTTTTGTTCATTTTTCGACCTCATTTCCGACGATTCTAAACATTTCAATTCTGAAAGCGTACATATAAGAGTTATCATTAAGATTTCAAAAACTAGTTAATACACAATCAGTAATGAACCTTTCTTCATTAAAGGGAACTCTGGAACAAAGGTTACAGGAAACGATGCAAATGTTCCTTGCATTGGACTTCCCTTGTTTTTATTTGAAGTCCTTTCGATCGAAGTAATTTCTGCAACATCCAGTGATCCACTTTCTCTAGCACTAGAGCGCACAGTGTTCGCTTCTGTCACTAAGGCGGGTTTCCTAATATCTCGGTCGCGAACATCATTTTTGCTTTCTAAATTATCCGTTGGTACTGCGACAAAGTCAAAAGGTACACGTTTTACGATAAGTTTCTCAACAATGTAATCACAGTTTTGGTCTTGATAATCGGTAAAGTTTTCCTCCGACTCTTCTTTACGAGTAAGTTTAAAACAGCTGAAAAGTGAATCAAAACAGTTTCCTCTAGGACCAGAAGCGTAACTGGTCTTCGACGAATCGGAAACTACCGATTCATTCGAAAGGGCCGTATCTTGTAATTTATTACTCATCGTTTAAATATTTCAGAAATATCTTTATAACTGTAGTCCTCTCTTTCAAATGTTGAAATTCTGATTTCATTATCATCCATGTAACACGGACATTGGGTTTAATAAAAAACAGGCAACGTAATAGCAGTATTTGTTTGGCAAATACATTATTCGGTAATGTCTTCGATGCAGCGTACAGATTTTGTGTTCGTGAAAGACGATTAACGGCGAAGTTTGACGTTCATTACGAGTTTCATGCGTGCCAAATATGTACAATTTCCTATAACCTAACGTACATACATTCCTGATTACAATCTGTGACGTGAAAAAAAAACAATTGAGAATAATTCGTTTATTGTAGCACGTTTGACGTTGGGTGCGCTCCACTTACGCCCAAATCACCCGTGATTTTCATTAAGGTAGGTTTTCCTATAGGCGACTGGACGCAACGTCAGGAATTTCAAAGTCGATTTTCTCGAAAATGAAGCGCGATATAAAAAAAAGTTACTTTACGTGCTACGACCAAAGAGGAGATATAATAAGAGGCGTCACTCGGGGCGGAACCTTTGAAGTCCTTACTTGACCTTGGCATTTAAATTGGTTGTCTATTCGAGCGAGATATTCAAATCGACTAAATGTACCTTACCGCAATTTGCTGATTATTGCCGAAGTTTACAGATCATTGCCGAAGTTTACCGATCATTGCCGAATGGGCATTTAAATTGGTTTAGTGATTTCCCTAGCTTATTTCTGTCCTTGTCGAGTGACGCCTCTTATTATATCTCCTCTTTGCTACGACCATTGAGCTCTATACTAACTGGAGAATGAACAGAGCAATGGCGGCCGGTCAGACAAGGAACACACATAGTGGGGATTGCTTTCTCTGACCCGTGTGGCGTCTATACCGGTCTATACCCCCATCACACGCAAATTTACTACAGGATAGTAGAGATATAGAGAGGGATAGTAGGAAGAAGAAGGATACATTCACCCACTATTTTCCATTTCTCTCTGACCGCTGTCGCCTCTACTTCTTCCCACTGCTGTTCACACTCCAGTTAGTATAGAGCTTAATGATTCACTCTCCAGTTAGTATAGATCAGCGCTGTCCAGCGTAGGGGCCCCTCACGCGCTTGCTTCCCCTTCCAATCTTTGTCTTGCACAGCGTGCCTTCCGTTGTCAAGGAGACCGCACGACGCTAAGAAGGCTGCCATCAGTGGTGGGTTTACTACGTTACATCGAATTTACTACGTGACACGCGTAAAAAATGTAAATAATTGTATAAAATGTAGAAAATGTATTCAATGTCAAAAATTCAAATACAAACTATTAACCTCTACCTATTGCATTGAATTTTACTGCACACTATTTTAAATTACTTTAAAAAGAAAGATTGGAATGTAATTATAAAAATAATTTGAAATTTTTTAGTAAATTTCATATCTTTGGTGTGCGAAAGATACTCGAATTTTTACATATATCAACATGGATTCTGAAGAAATTGATAAAGCTTTAGCAGATTATTTCTTTGGGCGTAACATTCCATTTAGTAGGTATTATTGAATCTGACCACTTCAGGAACTTTGTTCATAAATTGAATCCAGCTTATAAAATTCCAACTCGAAAGACATTGTCGAATAATTTACTTAACGCAAAATTTTAAGATTACAAAAAAATCAATAATCCGTGTGGAATCCGAAGATGCAGTTCTGTTTTTAGATGGTTGAAAATTTTTTTCATCCAACAATAAGTATGTTGTTGCAATTCTGAATTTAATGAATACGATATGTATGCCCATGCAGGTTATGGCGTTCCGCAGTCTGCAACGGTTTTTTCAAACAATATGATTTTATACAGTAAAATACATGAACGTAATAAAGTTAAGCTATTTACTACGTCTTATTCTACACGTAGAGAATTCACTTTTCTACGTCAGGTAAAATACGGACCCACCACTGGCTGCCATGACTGGCTAGCCGGGCTAGCGTCTTCGCGGTTAGCGTCGCGCGGTATCCCTGACAATGCGGACGAGAATGGGAGAACCCCAAGTTCCCGCGGGAGCGACCTTGGACAGCGCTGATTTATATTAATATAACCAGAGATGGGCAAAAAATTATTTCAAATAAAAAATTGAGTTCGACTAAAAGACGAAAATTTTATTCGAGACTCGTGAATAAGATTAACCCGAGTCAATTTTTAATCGAAGCGCTCATGATTGAAATCATGGGGATTCAATCGTCGGCCATGGTTGAACTACTTCAATCATGGGGATTCAATCGTCGGCCATGATTGAACTACTTCAATCATAGGGATTCAATCGTCGGCCATGATTGAACTACCTTCAATCATGGGGATTCAATCACGATTGAACGCGCAGTGTTCTCGTATTCAATCGTAATTTAGTTGATTGAAGCTCGACTAACCTTGGCGAGCCTCGAGACTCGCGAGAGCCTTTGATCGATGCCGCGCGAGGCCCGAGCCGAGCGACATTGTATCATTCACCCGTCTATACTGGCGCCTGGAGTTTAACGATATTATACATAAAATTGATTTGGAGAATTGAAAGCCCCGTTTCGTTAAAAGGAGTCCGATTTAAATTATTTTCTGTCCGTTTAATCAGGAGAATGCAAGGAATCCATTGGTGCCACTTTCATATTGATACGATGAAAAATAAAGAAATTCACTTTCCGTATAATCGATGACACATCGCCGAGCAACTCCAGGCGCCAGTTTAGACGGGTGAACGATACAATGTCGTTTGGCTGGGGCCGCGCGCGGCATCGATCAAAGGCTCTCGCGAGTCTCGAGGCTCGCCAAGGTTAGTCGAGCTTCAATCGACTAAAGCGGCCTACAGACGGTCCATTTTATTGCGCAATATTGAATATTGCACAATATATTGACCGTCTGTGGATCATATTGGAAGATTGTACAATAATAGTGAAGGGTTGCACGATAATATTGAAAAGTTGTACAATATATTGTGAGAATGAAGAAGAAAATCTGCCCCTAGACGCTCAATATATTGTTCAATATTCATATTGCACAATAATATTGACCGTCTGTGGATCATATTGGAAGATTGTACAATATATTGTGAGAATCAAAACGGTTTGGATATTTCTTGTGCAATATTGAATATTGCACAATAATATCGACCGTCTGTGGATCATATTGAAAGGTTGCACAATATATTGTGTGAATCAAAACGGTTTGGATATTTATTGTACAAAATGGAATAGACAGCATCGTGTGTGGTCAGTACTGCGCAATATCAGTTCAGTTTTGACCAGAGTTGTCAGGCAATTGATTAAGTGATTGCTTTTTCCGACATATATTTTATATTTTATTTCATTACACAGGGTGTTCGAGGGAAGAGTAAACACCTTGATATTTCCTAACGTATTGGAGATAAAAAAAATTGTTTATATGCAATTGCATGGTTCGAGGGGGCAAATTTATTATCGCAGACGATTCTTTTCTTCTATTATTATTTTAAGAGATAGGATGGTTAAGTTCGGGTTTTTAAATGGAACAATGTTTTTTGGAGATCTTTTGATAGTGCGTTTCAAGACAAATTCAATAACCTATAATGTATACACCTTATTTCAACTGGTTTTCCAAATATCGCGGTTGAAAATTTACTGATTAAAACTGAAAGAAAACCCGCTCGAATAGGAAGCACCGGGGGTGGTGTTGTTCGCGCCAAGAACGTGAGGCCCACCTTCTCTCCCATGGAATACGTCAACGCGTGCTTTTGTTTTGAAATTCGACCGCGTCTTTATACTCCAGAGATAAGGGATCCGTCTTTAATTTGAAGGGACCACGCGCAGTCAGCGAACTACCCCTTTTCTGCCTGTGTTTCTCCACGAGGTGTATTGATGGTGGAGAATACTTTTTAATTACTATATGCCATCGGGACAAAGGCGGGCTCAGAGCGAGGCGACAATTCATTCGTTCTTTACGATCCATAATTTATTATTTTTTCCAATAACGTTTCGACAACATCTGTATGCCAAATTTCTAAAGGCCAATAAAAAACGTGGTGACATTATTCAGTCTGAGTTAATCCGTACGGACAAATAGGGTTGGACGAGACCACCACCGTTTGTCATGTGACTCGTTGCAGGGCCCGGTGTATAATTTATAATCCTGTGCTGCATTAAATAACATTATGTTACACCTTGTTTATTTCTTCTGAACAAATGATATCGTATTATGAATACAATAATGTATGCCCATGCATGAAACAATACCCCTGAAAACACACATTGGAAACACTCAGGGATCGGAGGGCGCCGGCTGACGCTGATGGAGAGGGAAACACGTACAGGAGCGGTGGTTATGTGTGCATGAACTGCGCCTGCGTCAGTCACGCACACATTACCACCGCTCCTGTACGTGTTCCCCCTCAATCAGCGTCAGCCGGCGCCCTCCGATCCCTGGAAACACCGTTCCTCGAAGAGGGGGGACCTTTCCTCTATGAATTCGTCGGCGGAGGAGGACCCCTCTCCTTGTTGACGAAGTAGAGGTAGAAAATGCCACATCTGGTTCCCAAAAACTGACCAGGCTGATCGGTCGGAGCGTCTTGGCAGGGTCGCG
The DNA here is from genome assembly GCA_946251845.1 of Andrena fulva. Classification (NCBI taxonomy): domain Eukaryota; kingdom Metazoa; phylum Arthropoda; class Insecta; order Hymenoptera; family Andrenidae; genus Andrena; species Andrena fulva. The sequence continues at coordinate 35,410,874 of OX276329.1, forward strand.
GTTTATGGCCGTATTGTCCGTGAGTCGGCGGTAGACAACGGTACATACGGGTCCGAAGTTACCGTATGCACTACCCACCGACAGAGCAATATACGGATTAACTTAGACCGAACAATGTCACCACGTTTTTTATTGGCCTTTAGAAATTTGGCAAACAGATGTTGTCGAAACGTTATTGGAAAAAATAATAAATTATGGATCGTAAAGAACGAATGAATTGTCGCCTCGCTCTGAGCCCGCTTTTGTCCCGATGCCATGTAGTAATTAAAAAGTATTCTCCACCATCAATACACCTCGTGGAGAAATACAGGCAGAAAAGGGGTAGTTCGCTGACTGCGCGTGATTCCGCCTGCGTCGTCCCCTCTTCAAATTATAGACGGATCCCTTATCTCTCGAGTATCACCACACGCTCGAATTTCAAAACAGCAACTCGACGGGTGCAAGAAAAGGTGGGCCATAGGGAGGAGATATTAGTATGAAGAGGTGTAAACTTCGCGTCTGCAAGGAATGCAGGTCCGATTGGTCATAATATAATCTCCTTCTTACGGCTTACCTTCTCCCACAGCGCAGTACGCCAGCGCGTGCTTTTCGTCTCATATTCGGGAGCGTGTAGGGTAGATGTCCCAATTACCGTGCCCTGTACCTATTACCGTACCTTTATACTTAAAGAAGCCGTACAAAAAAACTCACATACATAAACAAGGAAATAAATTTTTTTAATTAAGTTAAACTATTAATGTATGTGTTGCAAACGAGTAGGATGCATTTTTAAACAATTAAAGCTTCTTTAAGTATAAAGGCACGGTTATAGGGACAGGGCACGGTAATTGGGACATCTACCCTATATACTCCAGGGATATCTTCAAAATGAAAAGACTGTTGTACTTTAAATTATTTTTTCCGTGTGAGTTGATCACGCCACTCTGTCGCTCATTTTAATAGCGGTCGCGACAGCGAATCGTATGGTTGTAAGCAAGGACCTATTAGACGCGTACCAGATGAGTAAATATTTTTCTATGTTTATTTTTTGGTCTATTTTGATTATTTAACGTCGATATTATTGATTGATTCATTCGTATGGATCAAATGACATTTAAGAACATGGTGTAATAGTGTTTATCGTTTCAATTGTAGGGGAGTTACGGGACAAAAGGAAACGATAGGGAAATAAAAGGATGTTTAATGAAATACTCTGATCGTTCGTCGAGACAATTCCGCGATTCCGCACGTTCACACGTTCACACCGCACGCGATCCGCGAGAAGAAGGACGCCTCGCCGGGCACGCATGCTGGTCAAGCTGCCCGTTGACTCGTCTCTACGCGACGATTGTCCTTTGTTTTAGGCCACGGCGGCAAAATCTCCTACACAATATACCTACCTATGTATAAGCAAAATAGTCTCTCAAATTTATTTGTGTGTATTACTATAGACGGAGAAGCCGTTTTGTAAATTGTTTTAGGGCTGGCAAGAGTACAATAAACCTCACTTGGTCGTCAGCTGCGTACCTGATGACCGCGGACCAGGTTTGGGGCAAATTTTTACCGTTCGGCACCGTACGCGGTTTTCTGATTCACCGGAACCGCGGCCCGGGAAAAACCCTAATTTTTCCCTTTCCTTCTGCGATTGACAGTTCTTCCGTCCTCATCCCCTCTGTTCGGACATGACTAATCAGAAAACTCATTTCAACCCCCGTTTTTCGGTATGCAAACCAATAGCGACGTTTTAGTGTCCACTTGCGAAGAAAGCTTGCAGGGCAAGATCAGTTCATAGCAATCACAGCAAGCGATCAAGTAGTAGTAAATAGTGAAATACCTTCGGTGTGTGCATACATTATTCGGCTCCAGGAGTGGAAAAACTTGGATATTTTGTGCTACCAGTGCGTTCGACTTCAATCGTAAGTATTGAAAGTTATTAATGGTTTTTTAAATGCTACTTCTATGTATTTACAGTGTCGGAACAAAATATTGGGGCGCTTTTAAAACAGAATAACGTGTTTAAAATTGGTCGGAACGACTTGAGTGTTCTTGAGAAGCTGCAAGGATTAGTTTTGAAAAAATGCAATTTGTCGGAATAGTGAAGGTCGCGTTTTCAACTTCTTTATCTCAGCCTGTAATGAAAATTTAAAAATCCCGTTTGTAGATTCAAATAAGTTGTTTACCTACATGCTGAAGAGTTCATCGAAATCGGTTGATGCGGAAGCAAGCGACAGGCATCGAAATACCTATGTAAAATCTTTAGGTTTATTGCATTTATAGGCCGAAAACCGTATTTTCCATTACTTTTATTTGTTTCTGGCTCATAGCTACGTTACCGGGTAACGCCTTCCTGAGACGCTCAAAATAACACCAAATTTCACGTTTCTTTTTTATGATACTATGATGTTGAAAATTATTTCTATACATCGTATTGTTGCGTCGTCGTGTCAATTCGGCGCACATTATACCACATTCACTTAGGTATACGGAACGTAAACAGAAATGGATAACTCAAAACGATATAACGATATTTAATCAATAAGGAACTATAAGTTGGGGAACAGTTATTCTGGGTTGTATCCGTCTACGCGCAGTGGTGGCTGGACTCAGGGTGCGTTCCGATTTTCGCAGTGAGTGCAGAAATCGCAGCGGTTCATGCGGTCTTGAAATTTAAAAATGCTACTATGGAAAAAGAGACGTTGTTTACAATAACCTCGATACTATTAAATAATAGTGATAATAAAATCAGCAGCTGTGATTCGTCTGATGAAAGCGAAAATGAAGATGATATTAACTTGCCATTTAGAATCAGAATTAATATACATATCATTAATTGTGAACAAAACACTCGGACAGATTATGTTTGCCTAAAAATGACAGATTATGGAGAACATTGTGGAGGTTATTCCGGGATATTCGATAATAAGTATGTAATTATACATTTCTATTAAAAAAAAACATCACATGAAGTTTCTTCGGAATAATAACGTAAAAAAGTGGCATTGTAATCACGAGAGAATTTATTGTTTTTATTACTTTTCATTAAATTGTATCAGCTATTTCCAGTAGAGAAATTCAAATAATCAAAGATTGGAAAAACAAATACGCATGCGCGCGCGCAGTGACTGCTTCACCTCTGAAATTCTGCGTTTGCTGCACGCTCGCTGCACCGAAAGTAGCATCGTATTGGTGGAAAGTGAGAGAAATTCTAGGGAATCGTACGATGCCACCAATACGATGCCACCAATTTCATGCACTCACTGCGAAAATCGGAACGCACCCTCAGAATCACAGCTTGACAGGCGATCGTTCCGATCGCCTTCTTCTCGCTTGTCCTCTGTCAATGTCGCGTGCACCGGCGGGCCATGGATTCTCACCCATAGGGTGTTGCAACAGTATGTTCAAAGCATTCATTAATGAATATATTGTATAAATATTGTACGGAAATATTAAAAGTGGCCGAGTTATATGTTGGCCCGCGTATTACATCCGCGTGAGCGGTGTATCAAATTATGACGCCCAGGTTCGTCTCAAATTGGAAAGACCATAACTCTATTGTTCATTGATAAAATATCTAAATTGTAGCATACCAATTTGAGGGAAAAAAATTATTGCACAAATGAGAGCAAGATGAAAATTAATATTAATTGTTCACATAACAAAGCGAAGGTAAAACATTCATTACAAACAAATAGGTTGTCGCAACAACAAAATCATAAAAAAGAAACGTGAAATTTGGTGTTATTTTGAGCGTCTCAGGAAGGCGTTACCCGGTAACGTAGCTATGAGCCAGAAACAAATAAAAGTAATGGAAAATACGGGTTTCGGCCTATAAATGCAATAAACCTAAAGATTTTACATAGGTATTTCGATGCCTGTCGCTTGCTTCCGCATCAACCGATTTCGATGAACTCTTCAGCATGTAGGTAAACAACTTATTTGAATCTACAAACGGGATTTTTAAATTTTCATTACAGGCTGAGATAAAGAAGTTGAAAACGCGACCTTCACTATTCCGACAAATTGCATTTTTTCAAAACTAATCCTTGCAGCTTCTCAAGAACACTCAAGTCGTTCCGACCAATTTTAAACACGTTATTCTGTTTTAAAAGCGCCCCAATACTTTCCTCCAACACTGTATGTATATTTGTATGTGTTACCCAACAAATTAAATAATATTTTGAACATTAACATCCCTATTTATTTTATTAACTGTTATTAACATAGATATTATGTGTTTCATTATGGAAGATGTGTACGAGAACAAAAGAGGAGGAAAGAAAATTTTTACTCGAGGTAATAGAGATGTACCGTTCCCTACCCGCATTGTGGAAGATCAGGAGCAAAATTTACAGCGACAAGGACGCGAGGACGAAACAATACGCGCAGCTGCTGCAGAAATATAGGGAAAAATATCCGACGGCGGATAAAGAGGATTTAGTTAAACGAATAAATTCATTAAGGACTAATTTTCGAAAGGAGGTGAAGCGGTTGAAGCACTGCACCAGAAGTGGTGCAGGAACAGAGGAGGCCATTGAACCCACATTGTGGTATTTTAACGAAATCAAATTTTTATTACCTGAAGAGGAGCCATGCGAATCACAAAATACAATAGAAATCGCAGAATGCGATGAGGATGGTGAGGAAGAGATAGAGGTTACTGAACCAATTAATGCCACCTGTGTAAGTAGTTATTTATTTATTCATTCATTTCATGGTAGTTATCATTCATCCATATTAGTTATTTATTTATTCCGTTTTTATTATACAAAGTTATCTTGCCATGGAACGTGGCCCTCATTATTAAAGAAATCGCGGTATTTATCTCTGATGGCTTTTGCATTTGTGGATGAATTTCTGGAGTGAGAAATTTGCAGTGCTGTTGGCTGATCATTTGTTCTCCATGTTCCTTCCCTGATATGTCCTGACTCCAAGTCTTCAGTATCTACAGAGCCCCTTGAAATGTACGCTTGCGCCCGGTTTCTACTTAAATAATTGTGTAGATAGCAACATGCTAAGACAATTATTCGAGTTTTCTCAGGAGATAGCGCAATAGGTCGCTGAAAAACACCGAATCTGGCAACTAAAATCCCAAACGCATTTTCTACCACACGGCGGGCACGACTCAGTCGATAATTAAAGATTCGTTCTTCCAAAGTTAATCCTGTTTGGCTGTAAGGTTTCATGAAATTCTCTGTCAGTGCAAAAGCATCGTCACCAAGAAAAACAAATGGTAATTTGTTTCCGCTATTTGCCAATGTAGTAGGTTCTGGGATTTTAAGTAACTTGTCTGACAATGCTTTTCCAAATGCCGTGTATCCCAAAACGCCTCCGTCCGATATTCGCCCATTTATACCGGCATCCGCCATAATAAATTCATAATTGGAATTCACTACTGCCATTAGTACAATACTAAAAAATTTTTTATAATTGTAGTATAAAGACCCCGTATGTGGTGGTTTCTTTATTGCCACATGCTTTCCATCAACTGCTCCCAAACAATTTGGGAAATTCCATTTATCACTAAATCCATTCGCGATAATTTTCCATTCACTTTCTGATTTTGGGATCTGCAATTTTAAAATACAGTTATTAGTCACACAAAGGTGCAATATCTTTATTAAAAACTACTTATTTATTCACAGCATGAAAATGAACCTCCAAAAAAGAAAAGCAAAAAAGATGACGCTCAGGAGCTAATTTCGTTGGCAAGGAAACGCCTTGAAAGAAAGGAAAGCGAGTTCGATAAGATTGCTGCAGCATGGGCCATAGACCTGGCCAAAATGGCGCCGGACCAACAATTATTTGCTAAGAAGGCCATAAACGATATTTTGTTTGAAGGCCAAATGGGCACTTTACATCGGGATTCCGTACATATTAACAAAGTTAATCGTACGTCCACCCCATACAGTGCCACTAGTATGGAATCCAGCCCCATTATTACCCGTATAGACTATAATTATGATGCACAACACGAGTCCATGCCGCAGCCATCAACTAGTCAATCTCCTTTTTTTTACCCATTTATAACGCAATAAATATTAAATAATTTTGAATCACTAATATTTTTTTCTTACCTTTATGTAATCCTTCAGGCTGTGTATTAAAGCTGTGCAAGTTTCCATAACAATTATACCTATTGATTGTGGAGATATGGCACTAATAAATTTTAAGTCCTCAAAAGTATTCCCAGTAGCAAGGTACCGTAGTGTGATTGACAATCGCTGGCTTGGAGGAATACAAGCTCGCATAGTAGTATTTCTTTTCTCAATTCGAGGCGTAATCATTTTTAGCAGGTCATCAAATAATGCACCGTCTAGTCGCAGAAAGTTTCGAAAATCGTTTGGTTCACTTAGTCTTAGGTCGTTTAATAAGTTTTCATGAGTGTACTCAGTTCTTCTTTTGTACCACTCCTTCATCCATTTGCGCTTTTTCTTCGACTTCTTCATTTCCAAGCTCACAGCCAGGGCAATGGCCACACAACCAGCTTCCGTGTCACTCAACATGTTCACTCCACAAGAATCAAACGTTAACTGAACGCGGGCCGTTTTACCGTCAGCAGCCCCTAGACGCTCAATATATTGTGCAATATTGAATATTGCACAATATTATTGACCGTGTGGGGCACCCACCATAAATATTGTGCAATATATTGCGCAGTAAAATGGACCGTCTATAGGCCGCTTAAAATACGATTGAATACGAGAACACTGTGCGTTCAATCATGATTGAATCCCCATGATTGAAGGTATAGTTCAATCATGGCCGACGATTGAAGTAGTTCAATCATGGCCGACGATTGAAGTAGTTCAATCATGGCCGACGATTGAAGTAGTTCAATCATGGCCGACGATTGAAGTAGTTCAATCATGGGGATTCAATCATGATTGAACTACTTCAATCATGGGCGCTTCGATTAAAAATTGACTCGGGTTAGTCTTATTCATGACGAATAACACTAGTCTCTTTTATTTGATACGTCATTTAAATAATTTGTTATTTAAATAATGCCCATCTCTGAATATAACCATAGTACGTACATCGAGATTACTCGAAGCTGGTTTAACGGTTATCGCGTGTGATATGATAGTCGTATTGATATGTCGCGCAACGCAAGGCAATTCGCGTCACGCGAGGACCAAAATATGAATGATATCGAGGGGGTTCGAGACAGGGCAAAATTTAATCGGGCAACGCGTTTGACCGGCAACGACACCAATCCCGCCCTTACGGAAGAGGAGAAATGCAAATATTCCGAACTCTTAGAAGTCGAGAGAGCCCTCGGTCGAGAACTGTCAGATTTAAGGAATCAGGAGAAAGAATTTCGTTCCACCGAGGAGACTCTGGATTTATTGCACAAGTACAATGATACCAGAGATGCGACTCAGGTGCTCATGGGAGCGATAGCTGTAGCCGAGGGAACCACAGTCAGGAACTTGTATCGACGTTACGGTCTATCGGCAAAAGAAGACGAGTAGTTGACAATCCGCGTCCCTTCCCTCCCACCAGTCCCATCTCGCTAGTTTCTTTGTCTTTATCCTCGATACAGAATTGGCGTTGCGCAGAGGCCGAGTAAATTTTAAAAACCTATTATTTTTGTCAAATACACCAAGGTATGGAATGGTTCAACGTCGCGGAGGGACTATCCGTGTACCGACATCTTACAGGAAAGATTTTTGAAAGAAATTTCGGATTTCTTTACCTATTGTTGCATCAATTGTACGCACATATTACCAGATTTAGATGCTCTCGAAAGGCAATTCTCAATCGCCGACGGCCTTGTCATCGTTAGTACATCAAAAGTACCTTGAAGAATGTTCTACGGTCGACGATTCGTGCAACATGGTAAATAATACCGGTGGATGTCTTCAGGACTTGACGAAGAAAATCGTAACTACGGTTGCTGGTACGGGTTCTCAAGGCCACGATCGTGTCAGTGGTAAGATCGGTAGGGATCAAGTCTTGTCATCCCCGTGGGACGTGGCTGTTTACAATCACGAGTACGATACGAATATCGTACCCGTATTATTGATCGCGATCGCGGGTACGCATCAAATTTGGGCTCTCTTCTTGGAAGATACCGTTTGGCGGAAATACAAGTAACGTCTCCGATATCAATGACATCTCTAATCTTTTGTCCATGTTCGCGGTTCTCTATCGGGGTGGGATACGTTTCAGGGAATACAAAGTGGATACATTGCTCGTATAGGTAGCTACAAGGATAAGGGGAATTCGTACCTTTCCAGGAGACTCTTGTTCGACGATCAAAATCGGCCAACAACCAACTACGGATAGTCAATTGCGTGGACGGCATCAAACACCGAGATATCATTCAATTCAATTCGAGCGAAGATTTGGAAAGATTGTTCGAGCAATTGACACTTTGCATTAACCCTTTCGGTACCAGCGCCGGATATATCCGGCATCCATCTGATGACCTGTGTGTACCAGTGCCGGATATATCCGGCGTCACGGAACGAGCCGTCGTTCCTAGCGCCGACTTTAGTCGGCATCTCCGATAGTTTAAAAAAAAAAAAAAAAAAAAAAAAAAATTAGTCAAAAGCACTTTCGCGGAAATGTACGCCGTACTGAAAGGGTTAAGGAACATTCGAGATGGAAACACGCCGCGGTAAACTTTCGGCGAATTCCCTGTTCCGACAATTCGAACGGTAAACCGAGCACGAGGAGTTGTTTCGCCGTTAATAAATCGGCAAGGTTCTCTCTACGACGAAACACCCTTAATCGCTGGCAACGCATTTTAGGGACCGAAACATGCTCGTTCGAACGATAGTCGCGTTTTACGTAATTTTCTCTCTCTATGGAATCCCAGATATATTCCAATCCCAGCATAGATAAACTTGTTGAAAAAGGAAACCACCGGTAACATAAAATCTTCGTATCTCTGTCGCGGAGTTTTATTTTCTATTCGTTCGTCAACGATTCCAACAGTACCAGATTCTTACAATCCGATTTCTCCATTCGTACAATGGTCTCGTATTGGACGACAAGCGATAATTTACGTATATGTATGTATCCACCACGCGACGTACAAATCTTCAGAAAAATTCTACACTCTAAAATACAGGTTTTATAATGTTATATGGAAACAAGAGTTGCCGAAACCGCTTTGTAATTAAATAAAACCTAAAATTGTAAGTGTAATGTACCTTGACGATCGTAAGACTAAATTCTAACATCTCCGATAGATGCCTGTTAAATTTCACCGATATCAAGTCGATAGTTTAACACGTAACAGCCTGATGCTACTTTTTCCCTGCTGTAAACATAAATCCAGCAACCATGGCCAAAATAGTGAACGCTTGAGCTCCTACTCGCGCGCGCATCATGTATTGCTGCATTTGTGAGTTTCCACGATGTAAGTTCCAGAGGCCAAACATGAGAGCAGCTACAGTTGCCACGGCACCTGAAACGTCATGGTAAAACACTGAACTGAAACAGCGGTCTAACGTGGACTCGTGTTGCCCGATGAACAAGTATTCGCATCGAGCGCGCGTAGAGGTTACACACACATACCTATAGGTACCAGAGGATTTTCCTTGGTTTTGCGCACTACTTTATCCGCAAATGGTTCAATTGCGTCATATTCGCGGAGTTCGTCGCGTATTCGAACCCAATCCAATTCATTCAACCTATCCGCTGAACCTCTCGTCGTATCTCGCGACATTATTATTAATTAATTATCGAAAATTCGCGAGGGATCGGATGACGCGTTGATTCGGCACCGAAACCCACAACGCGAGGGAACTTGCATTAGAAACTTTTTTCAGTTAAATTTTATGTCGATATCAACGAGGTGAAAAAGCCATGTTGTTGCCACGTGCTAGACAATTGAAAAATATCAGTTTATTTGTTTTTTTAAATAGCATAACATTATTTTTACATCGATATACATACAAGAAATATAACTTGTTGTTTGTGACTTGGTAGCAGGTAACCTAACACGTCGTATGACGTCGTAGCAGTCGTAGCTATTGAGTTCTGCAAAAAGCCCCGACCAATCAGAACGTGCGCCTTCCGCCCGAGCTCCCGCGGTAGCGTTGGCTACGCCGTAGGCGACTGCGCTTGTACTACGAACGTACGAACAAGCAAGTCGGCATGCATCGAAGGAAACCGCGTTACACAGTTTTTTTTTAAAGCAGAATCTTAAATAAGAATTATTTGAAGTGAGAGGACAAGAAGTACGTAAATAAATAAAGGCATAAACGAAAAGGTAATGTAACAGAAAATGTACAAGTGATCGTAATTTGTTACTGAGGTAAAAATCCGTAGTTTAATAACGGCCAACACAACTAAATTTAAAAAATAATATTAGGTGTATGAATAAATTCTTTCCGACTGGATTTACATAATAAGTACAAATTTGTACGCGGTAGGCGACTGCGCTTGTGCTACGAACGTACGAACAAGCAAGTCGGCATGCATCGAAGGAAACCGCGTTACACATTTTTTTTTTAAAGCAGAATCTTAAATAAGAATAATTTGAAGTGAGAGGACAAGAAGTACGTAAATTTCGTTTTTAAATAAGGCATAAACGAAAAGGTAACGTAACAGAAAATGTACGACAAGTGATCGTAATTCGTTATTGAGCTAAAAATCCGTAGTTTAATAACGGCCAACACAACTACATTTAAAAAATAATATTAGGTGTATGAATAAATTCTTTCCGACTGGATTTACATAATAAGTACAAATTTGTACTTATCGCGTAGCCAACGCTACCGCGGGAGCTCGGGCGGAAGGCGCGCGCTCTGATTGGTTGGGGTTTTTTGTTAATATCTCCTTAACGAAGCTTCGGACAATATTTTCGCTAAGGAAAAAGTTCTTTCAAATCACCCCCTGAGTCATCCCTTCCAAGGAACTCCGACATTTTCGGGACACCCTGTATACTAACTGAAGAGTGAACAGAACAATGGCGGCCGGTCAGACAAGGAACACAAATAGTGGGGATTGCTTTCTCTGTTCCGTGTGGCGTCTATACCGGTCTATACCCCCACCACACGCAAATTTACTACAGGATAGTAGAGATATAGAAAGGGATAGTACCCAGATAGCACAAAGACGTTTTAAAAACGTTTTTAAAACGCCCAGGGTGGACGTTCAGGAGGTTTTAAAAACGTCCAGAAAAGGTCCAGAAAAGGTCCTAAACACGTCCATTTTCACAAACCAGTACGTTTTTAAAACGTCTTCAGGACCTTTTCTGGACGTTTTTAGGACGTTTTCAGGACGTTCGACGGGGCTGGTTCGATTTAATAAAAATTTAAGCAAGTAAATGGTTTTCAAAATGAGATCAAACTCGATAACAATTTATTTCATTTATTTAATTCAGAAGTAATGCAGATTATATGCACTTACAATAGAATTTTACAGTAATCAATATTGGGAACAGTAAAATAAAGGTGATAGTTACATATATTAAAACCGTTGCTACGTTTAATTTATGGAAATCTTCTTTCCCTTTTCTGCCGAGGCCAACTAAATAGCAATACAATACCCATTGGGCATCAACGACGTTAACCTAAAATTGAAAAATTATTCAAACCCTAACCTAGAACTACATACCTTTGACCGCAAATACTGAAACAAATATACAAAAACTGTACAAAGACGTTATGAAAGCTGTATAAAAACTGTATGAAAACAATATAAAAACTGTATAAAACCGGTTTGCAAACATTCGGTCAGAAACATTTAAACAAATGCCTCTGTGTTTTTGGTTTTCCATTGTTTCTTTCAGCAAATGTTCATAAACATTTATATGTACCAGTATGTATGCTTATGTATATATGTATGTAGATTTAATTAGGCTTTACCTGTACGATCTATCCATATTTCGTGGATGGTTGGGTTAGACAGTGGTTACAATTCCTGGTTTCCTTCAACTAATGTATCCTAATCTAACGACATTTCTCAGATGGCGCACAGCCTCTTTTCAACGCCTGTTTCGGACGTTTTTAAAACGTCCGGAAAAGGACGTTTTTAAAACGTTTTCTGGACGTTTTTAAAACGTTTTCTGGACGTTTTAAAAACGTCCAGAATGCGTCCATAAAACGTCCAGAAAAGGTCCAGAAAACGTTTTAAGAACGTCCATTTTCACAAATCAAGCCGTGGACGTACAGACCTAAAATATACGTAAAATGGACGTTTTTAAAACGTCCTGTGCTATCTGGGTAGGAAGAAGAAGGATACATTCACCCACTATTTTCCATTTCTCTCTGACCGCTGTCGCCTCTACTTCTTCCCACTGCTGTTCACACTCCAGTTAGTATAGAGCTCAATGGATGGCACTTGGTGGCACTTCGAATAACTTTTGAACTTTTTCCTGTATACATATTCATTTATGTGTGTGCATGCATACCAGCGCTACCGGCGGTGAGTGGAGCGTGAGTATGCTTGAGTACAGAGTTCGGAGGACTCCGGCGTAGCCGAACACCTACAGGAGCGGTGGTAATGTGTGCGTGAGACGCACGATTGGAGACGTACCGGCGCCAGCGCCAAGCGAGTAACGCCGCGGCCAACCAGCGTCGACAACATATTTCCCAGCAACGCTGGTTGGCCGTGGTGTCGGTGTGTCCCATCGTGCGTCTCACGCACACATTACCACCGCTCCTGTAGGTGTTCGGCCACGCCGGAGCAGTGATGCCAGAATGAGGACGGGTGCCCTCGAGAATTTCCCCCACCACGCGCGCACACTACGCCGGAGCTGCGTGTCCGTGAGCTCGGCGCTTCGGACAACGTCGGGAAGACGAGAGAGAAAACGAATGTGTGTCTTTCTCTCTCGCTCTTGAAACGCTGTGATCCAAGGAGAGGTGCAAGCGACACGCGGCCGTGCGCGATCTTCTCGAGTGCCTCGAGATACACTTTTCACTTTCTGACATATGTATAATACTCTTGTAATGAAAAAAAAATTGAAAAAAATTTTATTACGGAAATCACGTTTTAAGACCTCCTGTTCACGTTTTGACTATTTAGAAAAGAGCTTTTTTTAAATATCTCATATATTTGTTAACACGATTACGTTTAAACGGCAAAATGGATTTCAATGAAACTTTATATTTAAATGGTTCTTCGATTTTTCAGATATACGAACTAAATTCTACATAAAAAAAAAGTTCAATAAAGTTCTTCTGTAACTTCTTTAAGAAAGAAAAATGTACATTCATAATTTCTTGTTTTCATTTTAAATTTCCGTACTTTTTATTTGAGCTATTTCTATTTTTCAAACCTTAAAATGAATTTTTTTATTAAAAGATGAATATTTTAATACTGTAAATTAGTGAACTTTGTTAAAATTAGAATCCACTCTTGGCCAGTACCATGCACGCTGTAGCAGCCTTCGATAAAAAATATTTTTTCAGGGTATGATCTAAAATCTAAAATCTAAACGTAATCACATTTCTCGCTAGATTTTTCGATAATCATATCAAGTTGCGACAAAGAATCACGCACTGTTTACAAATTAATTACGCGCAGCGTGCACGGTACCGCTCGATGGAAACTACGGGAAAGTGGTGGTCTCTTTCATCGGGAGCGAAATGTAAACAATTGGTTATGCAAAGCTAACATCGCGATACATGTTGTACACTGAAATATATAAAAACATTACTAAAATAGAAAAGAAAGGCAGCACGTAAATATATCAATTGGGTTCGATATATTGACGAAATGTAAGACTGAAATAATGCTACAATTGTTTACATTTCCAAAGGATAGAAAGCAAGCAGAGGAATTTACTATAATACATGCGACAGAATTTCGAGATAATTGTTACATATAAAATGAATATAATTAAGAATATACATTTATTTGCACAATTATCTCGAAGTTCTCTCTATAAATCATATGTACAGCAAGCAATCGAATTTATTGCAAGGATAGAACAAGAATTGCGTGAGGTAAATCGAACAACTATTTACATATTCGCGATGTCCAAAAATCGAAAAGTCGCAAAAATTTTAAAATTGTGTACTACGCGATGGTTATCGCGTTACTCATTCGTAGTTACACTTTTAGAAAATTGGGACAGTGTGTTGCACTTTCTGCAAGAACTGGTCGTAGATGAGAAGACAAAGTCTGGGGAATATGTGCTTATCATCATGCAAAATCCAGAAGCGAAAGCATATCTTCTGTTTTTGAAATACGTTCTAGAGTATTTTAATGACTTTAGTTTATTCTTTCAATCGCAACAAACCAGAATCCATTTGCTTCAAAATACTGCCAAAACACTTTTGTATAATATTTTACGTAATTTTTTGAAACCGCAGCTTTTGAAGCACATGGATTTAGTAAAATTAATAGATTTTTCAAGAGGCGATAATCAAATCGCATTTAATAGTATTCATTTAGGTCCGGATTGTGACACTTTTCTTTGTCAATTAGTTGCAGAAGGCAAACCCGATGTTGTTCAAACCGTTCGAGAAAATTGTATTAAGTTTTACATAACGGCGGCAAACGAAATTCGTAATCGATTGCCAATCGATGACGAATTTCTGAGCAAGTTAAGTGTTTTTGAGCCTCATTTGGCATTAGTAGATAATGACAGAGACACTTCCTTTAAAAGTGTTCTCTTTATTGCTCAGAAATTGGGCGGTTTCGACGAAGACGGTTTGCAAAACGAATGGTCGACATTGCACCTGAATTTTGCAAATGCAGACAAGCAGATGCTTTGTACATTAGCTTTCGATGATGTTTGGAAAACGGTGTTGTTAACGCGAAACGATCAAGGCTCATTTAAATATCCATGTTTGCAGGAATTATTAAATTCCATTAGAAGTCTTCCAAATTCAAACGCCGATGCTGAAAGATCGTTTTCCATGCTTCCCGACATAAAGAACAAGAAACGAAACCGACTTTGTTCGACCATCGTCAAAGCCATTTGCGTAACGAAATCGGCATTAAAGGCGCACGGGGAAACAGCTCAGACCATGGAGGTAGATAACAAACATCTATCTCTCATGTCATCTGAGAATTTATATGCAACTTTTGCGAACAAGCAAAAGAGTAGTTTACGTTTACATGCCGTTGATGGCCTCGCGGATTTTCCTTCTACGTCGGGTAATGCAAATTGGTGATGTCCAGAATATTATCAATTTCATCCATTTTCTATTTCATTCGATTTTTGGACATCGCGAATATGTAAATAGTTGTTCGATTTACCTCACGCAATTCTTGTTCTATCCTTGCAATAAATTCGCTTGCTTGCTGTACATATGATTTATAGAGAGAACTTCGAGATAATTGTGCAAATAAATGTATATTCTTAATTATATTCATTTTATATGTAACAATTATCTCGAAATTCTGTCGCATGTATTATAGTAAATTCCTCTGCTTGCTTTCTATCCTTTGGAAATGTAAACAATTGTAGCATTATTTCAGTCTTACATTTCGTCAATATATCGAACCCAATTGATATATTTACGTGCTGCCTTTCTTTTCTATTTTAGTAATGTTTTTATATATTTTAGTGTACAACATGTATCGCGATGTTAGCTTTGCATAACCAATTGTTTACATTTCGCTCCCGATGAAAGAGACCACCACTTTCCCGTAGTTTCCATCGAGCGGTACCGTGCACGCTGCGCGTAATTAATTTGTAAACAGTGCGTGATTCTTTGTCGCAACTTGATATGATTATCGAAAAATCTAGCGAGAAATGTGATTACGTTTAGATTTTAGATTTTAGATCATACCCTGAAAAAATATTTTTTATCGAAGGCTGCTACAGCGTGCATGGTACTGGCCAAGAGTGGATTCTAATTTTAACAAAGTTCACTAATTTACAGTATTAAAATATTCATCTTTTAATAAAAAAATTCATTTTAAGGTTTGAAAAATAGAAATAGCTCAAATAAAAAGTACGGAAATTTAAAATGAAAACAAGAAATTATGAATGTACATTTTTCTTTCTTAAAGAAGTTACAGAAGAACTTTATTGAACTTTTTTTTTATGTAGAATTTAGTTCGTATATCTGAAAAATCGAAGAACCATTTAAATATAAAGTTTCATTGAAATCCATTTTGCCGTTTAAACGTAATCGTGTTAACAAATATATGAGATATTTAAAAAAAGCTCTTTTCTAAATAGTCAAAACGTGATCAGGAGGTCTTAAAACGTGATTTCCGTAATAAAATTTTTTTCAATTTTTTTTTCATTACAAGAGTATTATACATATGTCAGAAAGTGAAAAGTGTATCTCGAGGCACTCGAGAAGATCGCGCACGGCCGCGTGTCGCTTGCACCTCTCCTTGGATCACAGCGTTTCAAGAGCGAGAGAGAAAGACACACATTCGTTTTCTCTCTCGTCTTCCCGACGTTGTCCGAAGCGCCGAGCTCACGGACACGCAGCTCCGGCGTAGTGTGCGCGCGTGGTGGGGGAAATTCTCGAGGGCACCCGTCCTCATTCTGGCATCACTGCGCCGGAGTCCTCCGAACTCTGCTCGAGTAATGTTGTAGTGATGGGCGATATTGGTCCCATCTATCGATAATGCATATCGATATATATTTTGTCGTTCAATATCGATACATGAAATATATTGGTAATATCGATAATTTTTTTTAATATATTTTTTTTAATAATTTTTTTAAAATATTGGTAATATCGATAATTTTTTTTACATAATCATCGCATTC